>CM068744.1:44376076-45111076 GCA_035084275.1 Hydrolagus colliei | reverse complement strand
TAAGGGCCCAGAACATATACGTTTCCATAATTTGACAATAATTGGCATTGAATTAATCTCTCTCACAGAAGGCATGGAGATAAAAATGTCACACTAGTGCAATAAAAGGTGTTATTTGAGGTTGAATTAAACCCATAGATACTGCAGTGCCCAAGTGCAGTGAATTTTGTTTCCCTCTTTGTAATTTTTCTCTACTCCTCTATTTAAATCTACTTTCTTTTTGTGTTGGTCAGCCAAGGTCTAGCACAAGCAGAAACCCATCACCATGCTTAAGAGTATCCACACTGGATAGAGCTCCATCCATACCATCTATACATGGAAAAGCCTAACTCTGGAACAGAAGTTCCCTAATTCGGGAGAACCACTTGCTCAAGTTACCATTTACTCATTGGTACCTTGTTGAAATGTATTTTATTCAGGCATGTAATCTGCCAGTTAACATCAACATGCTGTTTGACCATGGAGGGCCTGATACGTGAGCCTAATCTCATCCTCACCCAGCAACCAGCCACACTGGTGATTGATTCCCATCTTTGCTTTTATGCTGGATAATAAATTATTCTTGCATTCACAGGATTTACCGTAAAGTCTAGTGTATTGGTAGGCAAATTCTACAACAAATTTATTAAATGACCCCTCCCCTCTCCCTCGCATCCATCGATCAATCTCAACGAAAGTTACAAAACAACCCATTTTCAACCCTAGATTAGTTAGCGATGGTTAGCAAATGAACACAGATTATCTGCAATTCTTAACTAAAAAATACCCAGAGTTCCAATCTAAACAAGGCTTCACTCTATCCAAGTCCAGTTCCTGTGCTTGCAACATTTCATTAAACTCACACCCTGGGACAAAGTGTTTTCTTTAGTAGAATCACTGACACAACCTTTACAAAGGGCACGTTTGGTCCTTTAAACTCTCTTATTAACAGAACTATGTGTAGGGATGGATTGGGAATGCATCATATGTTTATGGGGCACAACCTGTAGCAGAGTGAGTTCATCCAATTAATCATCAGGACAGCAGTATACATACTACACTATCTTGACTGGGGAAATCATTGCTTCTTGTACCTTTGAGGGTTGAATACGGGTTTTAACTTTGAAACTGCATAATTGTTTCCTTCACACAGGGTTGTGCTGTTATATGGGAATCACGCAACATGAGGATGTGTGGTTTAACAATAATCTGCTTGGTACCAAGCATAGAGATTTTGATGATTTGCCCTTGGAGTGGCATTTCACTCCACCTATGAAAGAGACTGTACAATTTATTTATGGATGCATGGTGCATTACATAGCTGTGTCTCTTCAGGAACATCAGGAAGGGAGATTCAACAGGTGTTCAAAATTATTAGGGGTTTTCATAGAGTAAATAGGGAGAAACTGTTTCCTCTGGCTGTTGGGTCAGTAACCAGAGAACACAGATTTAGGATAATTGGCAAAAGAACCAGACAAGAAGACATTTTTTTCTTACCCAGAGTTGCATCTGGAAATGGTGGTGGGAGCATATTTAATAGTAGGTTACAAAAGGAAACAGGATAGGTATTTGAAAAGTAAAACAATTCAAAGCTTTGGGGTAAGTGGGGAGATTGGGACTAGTTGGATAGCTCTTTCAAAGAATCAGCACAGGCCTGATTGGCCAATGGCCTCCATCTGTGTTGTACGTTTCTACAATTCTATGACCAATATTACTCAAGATTGTTTGCGCTGCTCTTACCCGCCCTCTTCTCTATCTGGTGTATCTTCTCTATCTGGTGTACCTGGCTCAGTCTCACCCCAGTCAGTTGATTGTGTGTTTCAAGCATGTTCAAGCATCACAGTTCTCCAACCTCCCTTTTCTGGCCCATCTCCAACCTCCCTTTTCTGTCCAAAGTCCTTGAAAGAGTTGTTGCTTCCCAGCTTCGCTCTTTCCTCTCATCTCCCTCCCTCCACAAGCCCCTCCAATCGGACTTTCGTGCCTCCCACAGCATGGAAACTGCTCTGGTCAAGGTCACAAATGATATCCTGACCATTTGTGATCAGGGCTCCCTCTGCCTCCTTGTCCTCCTCAACCTGTTTGCTGCCGTTGACAATATGTACCATTCAATCCTCCGCCACCGCCTCTCCTCCAACCTCAACCTTCAAGCATCTGTTAACTGGTTCAGGTCGTATCTTTCACACCGTCTCCACTTTGTTTTTGCTAACAGCTTTTCTTCCAGCCCCCCACACTGTCTAATGTGGCTTTCCTCAGGGCTCTGTCCTCAGTCCCCTTCTCTTTACCCTCTACATGCTCCCCCTCGGTGACATCATCCGCAGAACATGGGGTACATTTCCACAAATACGCAAATGACATCCAATCTATCTCTCCGCTTCCACCCTCAACTACAGGACTACTGGTGTCCTGACTTCCCGCCTGTCTGACATCGAGTCCTGGATGAGGTTCAACTTTCTCCAGTTGAATGTCAACAAGACTGAGGCCCTCCTGATTGGCTCACTTCAGTGCCTCCACACCTCCATACATACATCATGCATCAAGGCTTTATTGTGGAAACTCCCTCCTCGTCGGCCTTCCCAGTTCTTCCCTTCACAAGCTACAGATCCTCCAAATCTCTGCAGCTCCTGTCCTCACCCACACAAGTCTCTGCAACCCCATCACTGCCACCCTTCCAGACTCCATTTGCTCCCCATACCCAGACGAGCAAATTGAAGATCCTCATCCTCACTTTCAAGGCCATTCACAGCCTTGCCCCTTCCTATCTCTAAAATCTTCTGACTCCCTATCAACCTTCTCACCCCCTCCCTTCAGCAGATTCTGGTCTGCTCCATGTCTCCTGCCCAACCCACCCTAGCATCAGTGGCCTCTCTGCTCCCACACTCTGGAACTCTATCTCACAGTCCCTTCGCCTCGCTTCCTTCAAGGCAGATCTCAAGACCCTCCTTTTCTATTGTGCCTGCAACTGCCCGCAACTGCCCTCCAACCTCTCTCCCTCCCCTCCTCTCCCCACTACCCTGCCTCTCCCCCTCCCCTTACCCTGCCCCTCCCCCTCCCCTTACCCTGCCCCTCCCCCATGTTCAGGTCCCGACCCCTGACTGGGGTCATACAAATTTGTATGTTCTTATGTTGTGCCCTTCATATAGGATTGCATCTCAGAACACCGCACAGTGACCATAGGCACAGTTGAAGAGTTAAGGCTATACTAAATTTACAGTATATCTTGTGAATCATTGAAGCATTCCCCACTTGTACCAGCATTATATTTCTCATCACTTTTGTGACTTTTTCATTTGCATTGCAGCTTTATTTGTGAGGGGGAACAAATTCATTTGTTAACCACACTCAAAAAAACTCCAGCAAGTATCTATGTCATCAACTGAGTCAGGCTGACATTAGAAACTTGGTGCCAAATTTGAGGAGTTTTGTGTTTTGTATCGATATATTTTAGGAACCTGATGAACTGGTCCAGGATCTATCAGTCAGCAGAGAAAAGTGGATTATACAGTATTCCGAGTATTGAACCAGGCATTCTGAGAAAATAATTGGCCCAATTGGGATTTAGGAACATAGGAACAGGAGTAGGCCATTCTGCCCATTGAGCCTGTTCTGCCATTTAATTGGATCATGGCTGATCTATACCTCAACTAATCCTTTAAATTCCAATTTCCCGCTTTCTCCCCATATCCCTTAATACTCTGACCTGCAAACAATTTATCAACTTCATTGTTGAAGGTGTGGAAGGATCCAACATCCGTGGCCTTTTGGGGGAGAGAATTCCAGATTTCTACCACCCTTTGAGTGAAAAATGCTTTCTGATTTCACTCTTAAATGGCCTGGTTCTAATTTTAAGATAATGTCCCCTTGGTTTGGATTCCTCCACCAGAGGAAATAGCTTCTCAGTATCTACCGTATCAAATCCCTTTATCATCTTAAATACCTCAATCAAATCACCCTCCACTTTTTAAACTCAAGAGAATACAATCCAAGTTTGCGCAGCACTTCCTCATAAGTTAACCCTGATAGGCCTAGTAACATTCTGATGAAATTCCACAGCACAAAGTCGAATACTGTACGTGAATATTAAAAATTTTGGTCTATCACAAAACACAAGTCAGCATATTTAAGCAGATGCACGCTGCCCTCCTCCTTCTTTGACGTTAGGTATTGAGCAATATGCTGGCCAGACCTAGTGTGGTGACACAATGCCCCTCACCCTCACTGCACCTTTCTGTGTACTAGTCAAGGGTTAACATTCTGATCCTGAACACTGCTGGATAAGAATGAGGGCAAAACCCAGGCCTCAACGGAACCAAGGAATTTTTCTTTTTTTGCAAAACTTTTCACTTCAGACTACATTCTGTTTTTTTGCACAAACATACCCGTGAAACATGATATAATAAGTGTAATAAATATGGATGGCACAACTTCATAATAATAATCCTTGCATTTGATTTAGCGCTTTTCACATCTTCTAGATGTCTCAAAGGGCTTCACAGGCCTGACCTCTTGCTGCTCAACCAAATCTTCATGCTTTTAAGCCTCTCATCAACAAACACCTCAAATTGCAACAACAATAATAATACTAATAATCCTTGAGTGTAATATAAAGCTTTTCACATCTTCTAGATGTCTCAGAGCGCTTCACAGAATATACTGTAAAGTGAATAGACTGTATATTTGTGGGCAAAACCCAGCAGCCAATTGCGCATAGCAGTGTCCCACAAACAGTCGTGGATTGAAATGACCAATTTTAATGATATTTTTGGAGGGATTATTTTTAGGAGTTTGGAGTAAGGAAACTTGCCCAAAGTTTGGCCCTGACCTGCCTGGATTCGAACACAGGTCTCATATTTGTAAGGCGAGTTTTCTAACAACTGAGCTACAGGACTCCAACTGATGGTGATTAGAACTTGAAAGGTAGCTTATATAAAACATTGCGTTAAGGGGAATGAAAGTCCACGGTGCTCAAAGCACTTTCTAATTTTAAAGAAAACAATCTTCCCCAGGAGAATTCTGAATGACTTTTCCTAAAACTGTTTGGTTCTAAGCTGAGGGGCAGAGAGATTGTGTAGATAAATGTTAATGGAGTCCAATAATAATATAAAAAATTGTTTAAAAAAACAACAAAATTACACGTATAGAGCGCCCTTCGGGTTGTAGCCGCAATTACTATAAAATATGTTTTATAGTTCTCTGAGATAGTGCTTGCATAAAGTATTGTATTCTTGGTGAACTTGACCCTTAATCAGCAATGAAGTGAATGATCAATTCTATCTGGGAGATTGTTAGCCAGGACACCAGAAAAAACAACCTTCTCTTTTTGAAGAGTGCCATTGCATCTTTAATGCTGACCTGAGCAGAAAGTCATAATCCAGCAATTATCTCATAGTACACATGCACAAATGTTTTACAACTAACTAAAACCAGTTGCACTTACTATCGTCATTTTTGTATAATCTGTACATCTATGTCCGTGCTTCATTACAAAAACATCTCATTTATATATATATTTTTACAAATCTACAAATGTTAGCTTTTTTTTGTAATTTGCCATTTAGTTTGCATGCAACTTGTCAAAACATAAATTACCATACAGGAGAAAATATGAGAAAAATAAACTTGCTTTCCCCAAATAAGTAGAGGCAACTTTGTCATATGAAATCCAAATTAATGGAAGAAATCCAATAACATTGCAGCTTTTCTCTTGAGTTCATGAGTACGGCGGCTTAGCACTGGCTTAGCTGTCCTAGATACTTGTTCTAGCTTCACTTCCCCATTACCCCAGTCCTTGCCAGACTTCACTGGCTCCCTATTCCAGAGAGGATCGACTTCAAGATCCTCACCCTTGTTTTCAAATCCCTCCACTCCTCTGCACCCCACCCATCTCTCTGATCTCCTCTCCCCCCAACCCAGCAGCCACTGCCTTCGCTCCTCTGGGTCTGGCCTCCTCCATGTCCCCCGAATCCTCCGCTCCACCCTCGGCGGCCGTGCCTTCAGCCACTATGCCCCGAGTCTCTGGAACTCCCTTCCTCACTCCCTTCGCCTCACCCCCTCTCTTCCCAGTTTCAGGTCACAGCTGAAGACCTTTCTCTTCGACCGAGCTTTTGGTCACCTTCCTGCCCCTGCCCCTGGCTCGGTCCCGGGATCCGCTACTGTAAAGCGCTCTGAGACACCGTCCGGCGTGGAGGGCACTATATAAATCAAAGTTGTTGTTGTTGTTGTTGGGCAGATTATTCCAGTGAAATAGTGCTACGACTCACACTCCCATTGTAACTTTACTTCTGTCAGATTCTATCATCGCTTCACATCATTTTTTTTTACTTCTGCATATGAAAAACAAAACTCATGCACAAAACTGCGAGGTGAAAGTTGCGAAGCTGTGCTATTCTACTTCCAGTGGTGCTACCTCTGTTTTGAAAAGGAAGTGCATGAATAGATGAAAGAAGTCAGATAATAGGGCTTGCTCTCCGTTCACTCATCCTTCCTGCCTTCTTACAATTTTCATTTGAAAACAAAGATGCAGATGTTGGCAGAATGGATGTATCTTGATACATTGATGGACCTCTCCAAACAAGAATCAGGCAGTAAAACGAGGACTTCAAAACATAAATTATACTATAAATTCTGAATTTGTATTGATGGAATAGCAAGGGGAAAGGGAGGGAGGCTGTTTCAGAAACAGAAATGACAAATACTTTATCACTTCCAATTTATTTTAACATCCTCCAACTTCCAGGATTAAACAAAATAAGAAAAAAAGAATGAATAAAAGAATTAATAAAGTAAACAAACAAATTCATTTAATTTCAGCATTTGAACAATGGGCTTGAAAAAGCACTTGGTCAATAAAACATTATAGTCAATGGGGTCCCTCCTATTCTTTTCCAACAATCCTGTGCTATTGCGATAAACAATAATAACACTCACATTTGTACAGTGCCCTTAATGCAGGATGGCATCCCAAGCCAGGGAGAGAGGGAGGGAGAAGTGACTGTATGTATGATCAAAAAGGAAGGTTTTTAAGACTTTCAAATCTTCATGATTTGAAAGGAGTGAGAGGGTAAGGCGGAGGAAGTTGGCAAATCAGAGGAAATTGAGGGAGAGAGTTCCAGTGTTAAGGAGCATAATAGCTGAAGACACGGCCACCTATGGTGGAGAGGAGGGGACGAGGCTCAAACAGTGGTCGGAGCCAATAGAACGGAGGCTGTGGATAGTGCAATGGTGTTAAGCAGATCTGAAAGATAGGAAGGCACAAGGGCATGAAGTGATTTGAAAATGAATTAGAGGATCCTGAAATTAATCCATTCATTAATTGGGAGCCAGTGGAGCCTGGCGAGGACTCTTGTGATGGAGGTATAGAGTTTCATTCTGGTGAGTATTCAAGCAGCAGAGTTTTTAATTAATTGGATTTTGTGTATGGTGGAGCTGGAAAGACCAGCGAGGAGGGCATTAGAATAGTCCAGCTGGGAAGTGACAAAGGTGTGTTGTGCTAGTTGTGAGGTATGGACGGAGGAGGATAACGTGGAGGAGGTAGACAATGTGACAGAGGTGGAAAACAGTCCTGGTCAGAGAAAGGATGTGGAGTTGAAAGGAAAGCTGGGGATTGAATCTGATGGCTAAATTGCACACGGATTCAGTGAGTCTGAGGGAAAGTGATTCACTCCATTATTTAAGAAATGAGGAAAGAAGAAATCATGTAAATACAGACCTGTCATCTTAACTTCAATTGTGGGGAAGTTACTGGAATCTCTCATCAGGGACAGAGTGACTCAGCACTTAGAAAAGTATGAACAGCTGACCCCTGTGGGAAACTACTGTTCACATCCCGCCAATCATTTTTGAGCATCGCACCTCAGGAAGGATATTTTGGCTCTGGATGGGGTGCAGGCAGATTCTTTAGAATTATACCAGGCCTTCAAGGGTCAAATCACAAGGACAGGTTGATTTAACTTGGTCAGTGTTCTCTCAAGTTTGAAAGACTGAAGGATTGAGGTTGATTGAGGTTTTTAAAATAATAAAGGGTTTCAACAGTGTAGCTACAGAGAAACTATTTACTCTGGCGGGAGAATCCGGAACAAGGGGCATCATCTTAAAATGAGAGCTGGGCCATTTAGCAGTGAAATTAGGCGGCAATTTTTCACCCAAATGGTAGTAGAAATCTGGAATTGTCTTCCCCAAAGGCTGTGGATGCTGTTCACTTTTTCAAGACTGAGGGGGATAGAAAAGTGTTAGGACAACAACAATTTGGATTTATATAGTGCCCTTCACGCAGGGTAGAGTTCCGGAGGTCAGGGTATCAAGGGATATAGGCCTACAGCAGATAATTAGAGTTGTGGTACAGATCAGCCATAATTGTATAGACTGGCGTAACTGGCTTGAGGGGCTGAATGGCCAACTCATGTTTCAGCCAGGGAGGTTGAGGTATCGGTCCTTCAAATTTGTTTTTGCAATGGAAAGCAATGGAATTTTTGCTAGTTACAACTAGCAAAAATGGTGTACACTAGACATATGAATGCATTATACATACCCTTCCTTCCCTTACCAATGATCCATCCAACACATTTAATAATATTGTACCTTATACGTAATGAGTATCACATGATAAACAATGATAATCCTTACATTGATACGGTGCCTTTCATATCATTACTTTTGCAAAATGTATACAGTGCATAAAAAATGCTTTCCATTGTTTGTTCTAATTTTCTCAAATGATAGATATGTTATACAACAAGCACTTTTCATTTTCAGACAAATGCTCTGACTTAATTCAGTTACTACCATTTACATAGAGAATTATCACTGATGTAAAGATTAGTATTTTGGTTAAAGGAAATTATCAAAATGAATAGAATCACCAAAAACATGGTGTTTTGCATTTAATTCAGATTTTGCATGTTGTCAACAATGTGGGAAAACAACAAGTTTTACATCAATATTGATGATAATCTAGCATTTGATAGAACTCCTTTAATACCCCTAAAATATTTCATAAAGTTCCTGTGAAATTTAGTGACTGTATTCGTCAACAAATGCAACAGCCAATTTCCCTACAGCAGGTCCCACACACAACCATAAAGTGAATGGATCTTATGGATGATCGTTGGCCAGGACGCATGTTGCTTTTCAGCCTTATCTATGAAGAATACATTTTATACAGTATTAAGAGAAAGTGCTGAAAACCATTAATAGTGTCTAATCTATGTTACTATAGACTGATAATACATTAGTGAAAAACTAGCCCTAGATCTCAAAGTATTAATGACAGAGATATATCGTTTTGGTGCAGTGGTGGTGGTGGTGGTAGGGGTTGATTTATTCCTAAACAGGAAATTGCAGACATCAGATTGCTGCAGCATACAAGAGTTATAGAACCGTTGGTTGTCAAAACCAACAAGGAAATATTTAGGAGACAACTGACTACAGATTCTTCATACTCATGTGTCATGAATTAACCATAACTCCATCAATCGTTGAAATGATTTTTCCACTTCTGCTTCCCACAGATCGGTTTCCTTCCATAATAAAAATAAGGTAGCTGCTGTCTGCACTGGAGATGTCCACTCAAGTACATTTGCAGTGTTAATGCGTTTCATTCTCCCTCCCTACTGTGTGACATGTTTGTACCTGATTGATACAGAGATGAGATGTCATGGGGCAACAGCAAGGGGTGATAAATATCTCTTCGAGAGAAGCTGACCAGATAACTCATGAGCAACTAAGTCACAAGTGAATTATTAGGACCCTTAAGCCTTTATCATGTCTCTTTGCTGGCTATGTCATTGTCCATTTAAACCATATGCTTAACTATATATTTCTAGTTTTTTTTACAACAGCACATGGATGGAAGTATGAAAGATTTTTGCTCTCTGCCCAGATTATGATCAGGTACAATAACCGATTTCAAACCAACAAAATATTATTGCAATTTAATATTTCTTTCCAGTTTTAATCTCCTCTGAAATGATTTCTTTTTAACCACTACAAAGATTTACAAAGTAAATTGTGAACCTTATTACAAAATGCATACCACAATTGTTTGCCTCTGATATACCAATAAATGCAAGGCACAATACAGCTGAGGGGGTGACTAACTAAAACCTGCAGATTCCCAACAACACAACAGCATACAAATTCATTCAGCTCATCCAGGCTAACTGATGATAGCTCATCCCTTGGACCTGTCTGCTCTAATCCCAATTCCTTATTCTTTTCCCATTCAGTTCCATAGGTTTGCTCTTCAAAAGTTAGACCTATTTCCATATAAATCCTCCTATGATCCCTACTACCTATTAGGGTGTTGCATCCCCGGCTGGTCAGTACCTTGGGACATCCACTTCATGCGAAAGACACTATACAAATGTAATTTGTTGTTGCGTGAATAAGAATAACCCTTGCCTTTTAAACATCACCTATCATTTCAGAAGGACATTCTCAAACCTCTTCAGTTTTGCTATTATGGAACAAACACCCTCTGAGAGAAGTACAAGTGGAACAATCATTTGAACAATTGATGGGTTAATCAGTTGTTCATTCACCTGCAGTGAATGTCCAATTTTATTTGGGGACATTGGCCAATTTTGCTGACAATACATACCATTTGATATGTTAGCTTTAGAAGTAGATTTAAATTGACTGGTGGGGAAAAAATCTTCTTCCTGTCACTTGGCAGTAAGGGGCCAATATGAAATTGGTAACAGCAGTTTCAACTGTACTCACAGCATAGCTTCCCTTCCACCCACCAATTTCAGCTAAATTGGAACTCTCACGTAGAAGAACATAGAAAATAGGAGAAGGTTAGTGAGAAATATCTTGCAGAAAGAAGTAAATTTCAAAGGTTCAAACTTGTGAAGGTACAACAACAAAATTATATTTGTATAGCACCTTTCACATTGGGAGGACATCCCAAGGTGCTGGACAATCAGTGTTTCGAACCCGAGCTGGAGGATGGGGAGGGTGGAAGGCAGGGGGTAAGGAGGGTGACTGGACACAGTCAAAGAGGAGGGTTTTGAGATTGGTCTTGTATTAGGCAAGGGAGAGGGTGGATGGAGTTCCAGAAGGTGATGGTAGTGGTGGAAAAGCAAAGAGAAGCTTTCCTATGCGTCTGAAGTTGTGTTTATAGAACATTCCATAGTGAAATAAATTGTGGATGGCTCTTCCCCTGAGACAGTACTTAAAGCTCTTTGGCTAGTCAATGAAAAATGAGAAAAATTTCAGCACTTAACTTTTCAATATGAGGACAAATCTGCTGCATAACTGCCTTTTATTAACATTGCAAGCGTGAGTTTGACTTATTATTGGTCATTTCAATCCATGGCAGTTTGTTGGACACTGCTATGCATAATTGGTTGCCGTGTTTCTCCCACAAGTATACAGCCAATTCAGTTTACAACAACAGCAACACAATTACACTTATATAGCGCCTTTCACGTCAGGAGGACGTCCCAATGTACTGGACAGTCACTGCATCTTTACATCTGTGAAGCACTTTGAGACCTCTAGAAGATGTGAAAAGTGTTATAACAAATACAAAGATCATTATTTTAGTATAATGATTATTATTATTATGACCCCAATGCTGTGCAACTGTGCAATGTGGAATGGAGTTACAAGCTACGCTTCCTAATTCACATTGCTACTCCTGACCTAGGATTACTTGATACTGACGTTGCCTATCTAAAATTAGAAAGTGTTACAACTTGATGAGCACAGTCACCCAATATATATAGATATATTCGGTGACTGTGTGCTCATCAAGTAATGATATATATATATCTATATATAATTATATATATGTATTGTTCAAAATAAAGTGACAAATAGCAGCTGCGATTGTGTGTTACAGAAAGCTAGCAGAGTAAATGAGTAGCTTCACTCAACCATCACCACAAATATGATCTGCAGAGTACGGCTTAAGGTACTGAAGCTCAATGCAAGTAAGACACAGGCATGATTCACTTTGACTGAAATAACTAAGAGCCCCTACTTCTAAATAAATCCAGCCTATGTCACCTTATCCAGTTCAGCTAGCCATGATGCCCTTGAATCGCCAGTTGTGCTTTTGATTCCTCCACCACTGGAGTAAGAGCATTTCACAGGTATATTGCTGAATTAATTCAACCACATTTACTGAATGTGCATAACTGCTAATGAATAAATCAAATGAACAAATTACACAAACAAATGCGTAAAGCTGTGCTGTTGTGCAATGTTTAAATAACTAACATATATTGCAGTACAGTACACACATAAGCTTTCCATCCTCTGAAGCTTCTCTGAAACTATATAAATCAAAGTTGTTGTTGTTGTTTAGGAAGACTCTGGAATCCTATTTAGACTACCATTAGTAATCCTTGTGTGAACAGGCCAAAATTCCTCTCTCATTTAGGAGTAATGTTTGATAGATAAAAGGGCAAAACAGCAAACTGTACAGCAAAATGCACCAAAGAGTGGCAGGTGCCAGGTACCTACCAATGGCTTCCCTTTTGATGAATTCCCAGAGAAGGACATATCATCAAAGAGAACACAAAAGGGCAATGGGACAAATGGTCTACCATAGAGAATCGAAGAAAATAGTTAATGAAACCTGTCTGTTTGGTCAGCCAGGTATTTGACATGGTTGGAAATCATCATGCTTAAGAATCTCCAAATCACACTACTGAGGGCACTACATACATATGGTTAGTAATAATGATAAATAAACCTAGTGTTTGATAAGAAAAAACCAGCAGTTGCTGGGAACACTCAGCAGGTCAGGCAGCATCTATGGAGAAAGGAAAGAGGAACGTCAACGTTTCGGGTCCACGACCCTTCGTCAGAACTGATAGAACAGTTTTGACAAAGTGTTGAGTCTCAGCGCATCCTACAATATTATTCTGGGTTTAATTTTTCAATCCCGTTTAAAATGTTATATACCTTTAATGATTTGGTTACAATTACGGTAAGAAGGAAAGTCAGTTGAAAGTTTGATTTTCAAACTAATTCTATAATATTTTACCAGCAGATGCCATTGAAAGAACAACACGAGTTCAAGAGGGAAATAGTATTTCTGAAAAGAGAAGGGATTAGCGAATCTAGTGAACAATCTGGTAAACTCTAGGTGAGAATCATGAAAAAGAGACGGAGGTTAATGATGATTTCTAGTTCTAAACCAAGTTGTGATCCACAGACTTTAGAGCAAATACACCCAGGAATATTGGAACATCCTAATGCGAAGTAAGGTATGATGTTCAATGTGCCAACAACAACTTAAACTTATAAAGCGCCTTTCACGTCGGGAGGACGTCCCAAGGCGCTGCACAGGAGGCGTGTGACCTGAGCTGGGAGGGGAGTGTTCGGGAAGGGGTGAAACACGTAGGGGAGGTCGAAAAGTTTGGGGGGGAACAAAAGGCACAGTCGAAGAGGAAAGTCTTCAAACCAGCCTTGAAAGAGGAAAGGGAGGAAACAAAACGGAGGGATTGGGGGATGGAAATCCACAGGGTGGGAGCGGAGAAACTGAAGGCCCAGCCTCTGATGGTGGGGCGGTTCGGGCGGGGGGCTTGGAGCAGGCCAAGTCCTGTTGAACGGAGGGTCCGGGTGGGCTTATAGGGGGAGAGTAAATCAGTTAAATAGGGCGTGGCAAGGCCATGTAAGGCCTTGAAGGTGAGGACGAGGATCTTGAACTCGATCCTCTGGAGGATGGGGAGCCAGTGGAGACGGGCGAGGGTGGGGGTTATGTGGTCGCGGAGGAGGGTGCGGGATAGTACACGGGCTGCAGAGTTTTGGATGACCTGCAGCCTGTGAATGGAGGAGCTGGGGAGGCCGACGAGGAGAGAGTTTCCGTAGTCCAGCCGTGAGGTGATGTATGTGTGCACGAGTGTTTTGGCAGCATGGGGGGTGAGATAGTTGCGGAGCCTGGCAATGTTGCATAGGTGGAAATAAGCAGTGCCGGTCAAGGCACGGATGTGGGGGAGGAAGGAGGGTTTATGGTCGAACGTGATGCCGAAGTTCCTGACTGGTTTTGTGAGGTGGAGAGTACAGCCTTGGATGTTGAGGCTGGCAGCGCCCGATGTGCGGAGGTGCTGGCTTGAGCTGATCAGGAGGGCCTCGGTCTTGCTCACGTTCAATTGGAGGAAGTGGTCCCTTGTCCAGGACACATTGTCAGACAGACATGCTGTCAGAACATCGATGGTCTGGGGGTTGAGGGATGAGGCGGAAAGGTACAGTTGGGTGTTGTCCGCATACATGTGGAAATTTATCCCATGTTTGCGGATGACATCGCCCAGAGGGAGCGTGTAAATGGTGAAAAGGATGGGGCCGAGGACTGGGCCCCGGGGGACGCCATGAGAAACTGTGCGGGGGTTTGAGGAGAAACTGTTGGAAGATACAAAATGTAGACGGTGGGTCAGGTAGGAATGGAACCAGTCAAGGACTGTGCCTTGAAGGTTGAGGTGGGAGGAAAGATGTTGGAGGAGGATGGTGTGATCGACTGTGTCGAACGCAGCGGACAGGTCAAGGAGGACGAGGAGGCAGAGGGAGCCCTGGTCGCAGGCGGTTAGGATGTCGTTTGTAACCTTAACCAGGGCATTTTCCTTGCTGTGAGCAGGGCAGAAACCTGATTGGAGGGTTTCAAAAAGTGAGTGAGTTGAGAGGAAAGAGCGGAGCTGGGAGGCAATCACTCTTTCAAGGACCTTAGATAAAAACGGGAGGTTGGAGATGGGTCGGTAGCTTGATGGCTGCGACGCATCAAGGGAGGTTTTTTTCAGGATAGGGGTGATGGTGGCTGTTTTAAGGTAGGTAGGCACGGTGCCTGAGGAGAGGGAAAGGTTGATGGTGTCAGAAATGAGCGGGACAAAATGTAGAGCTGAGTGCGGAGGAGGGGGGTGGGGAATGGGTTCAGTGAACACGTGGCGACAACAACAAGTCTATTTAGCCAGTCTATTTAGGACACTTTGACAATACATAGGAAAAAATCTCATGACTCGTACACATCATCAAAATAGAGCAAATTTACTGTATAGGGTTTGCAGTCAATTCATTCATCTCAGTTTTACCATTCCTACTTCTGATTAGCAAGGATATTAGGTGGGGGGATGTATATGGAGGAACACAAACAGCAACTAGCCTGAGGGCTTTGGTAATGTTACTGCAGGAAATGTCATAGAAGGAGGCTTTAAAAGAAAGTAAAGATCCTGTGCACTTGTGCAGTCTGTCAGAATTATAGACAATAGCAAAATCCTGCAAAGAGAATGGCTCCACTGAAGCACTACTAATACATTTGACACAGCTTCTACCCTGTCATTATGCATAGCAGCTTGTGCTTATCCCCTCTTAAATTGGAGTCTTTCACCAGGATACATCACAATGAAATAGACCCATTTTCCTTACAGCAAACAAATCCTTCTCCAGTGAATTTTGTTATTGTTTACTAATACCAAGTTTTATCAGCAGTGAACTCCATGAAAGCTTCAATTAGTCCTTGATGAATGATCCCATAAAATCCTCAACTTTCATTTCCCCTGCTGCAGGGTATTTCATCCAGTGATATTACTTGAAACAGAATTGGGATACAACTCTCAGGGCTCACTGGAGTATCCTATTATCTCACCTAATATGGGAACAGAGAGTTTTCAAATGTTACAATGCATATAAACATTTGAATATTGACCTTTTGAGAGGTTTGTTTGTTGTTGTATTTTTTTCCTAATTCAAATTACTTCTGATAAGATGCTTAAGTCAATTCAAACTGAAATTGCTCACATTTCTGGCTGCAGTTGGTGTATATCAGATTATGATCCCCATCACGTCAGGCAAATTCTGTGAATAGCTCAAACTCAAAGCAGCCCTTGCCATACTGGGTGCAAAAACCATTCTGAAACAACCCATTACAGTTGCTTCTATACATTCTTTTCTGCAATGTCTTGTGAAAGTGTGCACTGCAATGATATAGTGAAGGATATGTATTTAAAAAAGCAAATGACAGAGAGAGAATTTAGTTTGCATTATGGTTTCTCTATAAATGAAGGAGTCATGTGGATTTTATTAGAATCCACAGTAGCTATGAGGAATGATTAGATAGGCTTGGCTTTCTAAGCCTTGAACTGAGCTGTCCCAAAACCAATCTTATAGAGGGTTAGAGAATGCTAGATAGGATAGATAAGGTCAAACTAGAACCGTACTGTAGAACCAGAAGTATCTCAGTGCACCAGAATAAGAGGGCACAAGGTCAGGCTAGTAAAGGGCAATTTTAGAAGAGACACTGGGGAGTATATATTTTATACAGTCTAATTATCAGTGGGAATGGGTTACCAGGAAACATCGTAGAGGATACTGTGGGCCTACTGAACTCATTTAAGAACCAATTTAATGCTACAATAGCAATTTTGGGTGGATGGATAAAATTAAATTAGCCAAAGGGTTTTCTTCATCCTTATTCCTCTAGGAACAAGAGTAGGCATTTCAGCTGTAAATCTCAACTCGACACATCAGTGAAGATCAACAGATTATAAGGTTATCAAATGTTTGACCACTTTACACAAATATGAATCAGTGAGCAGAATAGGCCATATATTGGACTATCTTTTCTGAAGTCGGTCAATCTTCAAACCATTGCTCAATGGAGTTTGACCATTGCTCAATGGAGTTTGACTACTTCATAATTATAATCCTTGCATTTGATATAGCGTTTTTCATGTCTTCTAGACATCTTAATGCACTTCACAGAATGTACTATAAAGTTAATTTGACTATATATTTGTGGGCGAAACGCGGCAGCTAATTGTCCACAGCAGTGTTCCACAAACAGTCGTGGATTGAAATGACCAATTTTCTTTAGATATTATTATTAGGCATGTGGAATGAAGAAACTTGTCCAAGATTTTGCCCTGCCTGGAATTGAACCCAGGTCTCTCACTTGTAAGGCAAATACTCTAACCACTGAGCTACAGGACTCCACTTGTATTAGCCATATCTAAAAGTCACCAATTTAGGTTTGGTTAGTGTCACCGTGAAGGAATCCCTTTTCACTCATACGTCAATTGACCACTATTCATTTGTGAATTTGGCAACAATCGTCAAAGGAAATAATAAATTTGCTTGAACTCTGACTATCAGCAGCTTAATCTTTACTCTTCACTGACCAACAAAACAAATCTTCCTCCCTCCCAAATAACAAAATGACCTCCATCCCATTAATCATCACTATACTAACACTTAGAACATACTGCTGCTTACTTCGACTGTACAAGCTAACAAGCTTTCCTTCTATGCTTATTTTCACTAAAAGTAAAAACAGGTAGAAATCTATATACAGTACCCACTTGCTGCAGATTTCACTTTATAATTATAAAAGATGATACATCTGTTGTACATTTGCACTGGGATCTCTCATGAACATCCTTAAGGGGATATGCTGTTTTTGGAAAAAAAAATCCACACATATTTTAACGCAAAGCAGGAACTTTCAATACAGATGATTATTTCAGCACGAGATTCCTGTCAGTCTCATATCCTGCTGTGGAGTGCAATAGATATCCAAACCTGGCAGCTTTTAACTATCTAAGATTAGAACAAACAAGATCAAAGTCACAATAAAAGCCAGAATCTGTGACTGCACGTAGTACCGGGTACAACAATTGCATTTTTTCCCAAACAAAATACCAGACTATCATAATAATAATAAAAATAATCCTTGAATTTGATATAGCCCTTTTTCATATCTTCTAGGCATCTCAAAGCACTTCCCAGAATATACTCTAAAGTGAAATGACTGTGCATTTGTGGGCGAAACGCGCCCACAAACAGTCGTGGATTGAAGTGACCAATTTATTATTGTTTTATTATCATATGGAGAGAGAATACCTTTGTTTATTTAGCTGCTGAGTGCAAACCACTGAATTCATGATTAGAGCCCCAGCTGAGATCAACATTCAAAGCAGTTTCCTTAGATGCGTGATGAGTTTAATTATTTCTAATTTGAGTTTTCAGGTCAGGATGTACCAGTAAAGCAGCCGCTCAGACTGCCTCATCTCATCAAAGCTCAGCTCCTACTGGAGTTGCCAATGTGGGCAGGTGAGGGAGGGCCGTTTCATGCCCAGGACCAAATCCAAATAATAATAATAAAGCATAACACCTGGGTGCCATCTTTGGTAGCGAAATTACACAAATAGTCGAGTACTGTATATCACAGGCAAATAACAATGTCTGAAACTGCTTCATTCAGGTGGGCAATTATGTGCTGGCAAACACAATGCCTAATAACCATTGTAGTAAGGGAATAACTGGTAGGGAAAAAAGCCTTTAGGAACTTTTTCCAGCTGTGCAGAAGAGAAAATAAGGATTTAATTTGGAGCATTGGCAATTAGTTTGTCTTGATTTGACCAGTCGATTTGTATATAAGGAGAAAGGAATAGAATTCTAAAATCAGTTAAAAATACTCTGCATTTTTAAAACCCTGTATCCTCTACCATTATAAATCAGTGGAGAAACCTTATGGATAAGATAACAACATCCCCTGTGTTCCATTCAGTTTCAGTTTTTACTTTACAAATTAATGACCAGAGAAACCTGCAACATACCTTGCGTTTTTTTAAAAAAGAATGGTATTTCCCTTCACTTTAATGAGTTTATTTATCCCCTGCTAAGTGAGAGACTTTATCAAACAATCTTCCCCGAGTCAAGCAGCACTGTATAGAGATTGCTCAGATAAAGCAGTGATCACAGAAGACATCTTTCTTTATTTAGTGAGGCTTTATCCACTCATGCTGTATGGCTAGTCACCAAAACTTGGCTGGAAGCCAATGGATGTCTCACCTCAGCTTTCAGCCAGTGTGGAGGATGGCAAGGATCTAACTTAGAGAACAAGTTTGCACCAAGAGCTGGTTGGTTTTATTTAGATAAGGAAGCCATTGCTTTGCACAGTCATATTCTCCAGCTTCCAGCTGTATGCTGGAACTGATTCATTAGAGGTTGCTGGTGCCCAACGAACAATTAGGGTTGGAACTTCAAACAACCCTGATTGGAGTCCAGCCCATGTCACCTCGATTGGATTCGGCACATTATTTTTATGTAAAACAAAAACCTGCTTATTTGCACATAGTGCTTATATCCATAGAAAACAGGGACAGGATTTATTCCCCATTACACGGTGTTCTGGCCAATAATCTCCCAAATACCCCTCCCCAGGCTCCTCAGCTTCCACCCGCAGCTCAGGAGCTCATCCAGCATTTTGTCACATGCTTTAAGACGTCTTTCTGACCTGTATTATAAAATGTTCTCTGTTTGGAGATTGGGACATTGGAACATTGCTGCTAATTTACTCTTGTATTCATCTACAAAATACACAGTCCCAATACCTGTACTTTATAGTATATCCTGCTTTGAGATGTTGTCCTGACATTAAAGGCCCTATAACAAATACAAGGATTACTATTATAACTGTCCAAAATGAGTATTTTTGTATTAGAACTTGGTCCTCAAATTATATGGGGGCCTAATGACACTCCTAAGTGTTTTCAACCAAATACAATTGTAATAGTGAAAGGGTCAGAAAGTGCTGAAAGGGAAAAACAGACAGACTGAACTCTGTCAAAGGTACTCAGTTGTTTTTTTTTGAAAGGCACAGTTGCTAGTTATGATTAAAGGGAATATTTGTCAATGGGATTGATGCAGACGTGAGAATGCTGGCCGAAGGATGCATATTTTCTCACAACTGGTGCCCGGTATTCTTGTTATTGCTTTTAATATATTGCAACAGACAACTCTTTTATAAAACGAATTGGTAACATTTTCAGAGCTTATAGCAGCACCATTATCACAGCTAAAAGTGTTAGTTTCAGTTGCCCAGCTATGGAGCAGATGTGCTTGTAAGTAATGAGAGGGTGGAAAGCCCTGGCTTCCCAGAGAGGGAAGAAATCAAAAACACTGAGCATAAAAGCCAGGAAAATAGGAATAACTGCTTAACAATCTGTTCGCAGAGGTTCGTGATTTTGCTTCTTATGTAATATGCTGCAACTCATCTTTCAAAAGAAGGGGAAATCACCTTCTAGCAAAACAAGATCCTAGCATGCGAGGTGAGCAGTTCCTTATTCTTTTTCCTCTGACTTATTGTACAAGTGCACAGCATATTTATTCCTGTTGACAGGTACTCCAAGCAAATATCTGCTTGCAGCAATGTATTGAGTATACTGAGAGTAATGATAGTGCACAGACCTTCCACTGCACTCTCATTTTGAGAGCGTCACTCACAATTTCATGCTCTATTCCCTCTAGAAAACACTTGTGCAATTTGTAACCATTGTTACGCCCCTAATCTCCGAAACTCTCTGCCTCTATCCCCACACCTCACCCTCTCCTTATAAATCTTTAAATCTCAACTTAAAATCTACCTTTTTCCAGACACCTCCCACTTCTTCATTGCTCAACATCCAACCTCGTCATTGTATAGCACTCTGAGACATTACCCCTTGTGAAGAGCTTTACATAAATGCAAGTTGTTTTTATATTGGTATTTGCCAAAAAAAAGGTAAAAATAATAAGAAAACCGAAATAATAAATTCCAAAGTTTTCTAAAGTGACTCATTTCTGTTTGCATAAACCGTATTTTAGTCATTTTTCAACTTTGTTATACATTTAGGAATTTAGATGAGTTTGGAGGGAGTTGCTATTTCAAAAAATTATTGAATCTTTCTTCCAGTTATTCAACTTTATTTTTAACAACAACTTGTATTTATATAGCACGCTTCACACAGGATAGAACTGTACTTTGAAAGATTTTAACTTTGCATGTGAGGGAGAAAGCAAGAATGAGACAGGAGAGAAAGGGAGAGCCCGGTGGGTTGGGGAAGGGAGAGGAAGCAGAAAGGATGGTGGGGTGGGGGGGGGGAAGAGAGAGAGAGAATGGGGCTGGGGAGAAAGGAAGAGCAATGAAGCCCAAGTAATGATGGGATGTGACATGAGGAAAGAAATGCCTCTGGGCTCATTCCGTTACATGGTAACATGATAACTCATATAGAGAAAGTAAATTTTGAACATTATGGATACAAAAAGGAAGGTTCTTCAACAAAACCATTATGGTTGAAACATAGTCCATAATATCTTTTAAAAAGAATGCAATTTACCATTTACGGTACACAGCAATTGGACCAATATTTGGTCAAATATTAGACAAGAAGCTGAAGAGGTCAGGAAACAGAATAATGATCATGTGAAGAATGTTATCAAATGCCAGGAAAAGAAGGGTGTGTGAAAAATAAATAGATTCTTTCATATTGTGTACTGATAGTGAGACAGTCGCTTCACATCATAGATTTTCACATCATTAATAATAATACTCCTTACATTTGATATAGCGCTTTTCACATCTTATCAACGTCTCAAAGTGCTTCACACAATACACTGTAAAGTGAATTGACTGTATATTTGTGGGCGAAACGCGGCAGCCAATTGCGCACAGCAATGTCCCACAAACAGTCATGGATTGAAAATGACCAATTTTTATTATTATGTTTTATTTGAGGGATTATTATTATGTGTGTGGAGTAAGGAAACTTACCAACTTTTCTCCCCGATCTGCCTGGATTCAAACACAGGTTTCACACTTGTAAGACGAGTGCTCTAACCATTGAGCTACATTGCCATTATGACGTTAAGAAGAGGTTATCTCTTCTCAGGCACAGTGATTGTTCTGCAACAACAACAACTTAAACTTATAAAGCGCCTTTCACGTCGGGAGGACGTCCCAAGGCGCTGCACAGGAGGTGTGTGACCAGAGCTGGGAGGGGAGTGTTCAGGAAGGGGTGAAACACGTAGGGGAGGTCGAAAAATTTGGGGGGGAACAAAAGGCACAGTCGAAGAGGAAAGTCTTCAAACCGGCCTTGAAAGAGGAAAGGGAGGAAACAAAACGGAGGGATTGGGGGATGGAAATCCACAGGGTGGGAGCGGAGAAACTGAAGGCCCAGCCTCCGATGGTGGGGTGGTTCGGGCAGGGGGCTTGGAGCAAGCCAAGTCCTGCTGAACGGAGGGTCCGGGTGGGCTTATAGGGGGAGAGTAAATCAGTTAAATAGGGCGTGGCAAGGCCATGTAAGGCCTTGAAGGTGAGGACGAGGATCTTGAACTCGATCCTCTGGAGGATGGGGAGCCAGTGGAGACGGGCGAGGGTGAGGGTTATGTGGTCGCGGAGGCGGGTGCGGGATAGTACATGGGCTGCAGAGTTTTGGATGACCTGCAGCCTGTGAATGGAGGAGCTGGGGAGGCCGACGAGGAGAGAGTTTCCGTAGTCCAGCCGTGAGGTGATAGAGCGTGCACGAGTGTTTCGGCAGCGTGGGGGGTGAACTAGTTGCGGAGCCTGGCAATGTTGCATAGGTGGAAATAAGCGTTGCCAGTCAAGGCACGGATGTGGGGGAGGAAGGAGAGTTTATAGTCGAACATGATGCCGAGGTTCCTGACTGGCTCTGTGAGGTGGAGAGTACAGCCTTGGATGTTGAGGCTGGCAGCGCCCGATGTGCGGAGGCGCTGGGCCTGAGCCAATCAGCAGGGCCTCGGTCTTGCTCACGTTCAATTGGAGGAAGTTGTCCCTCGTCCAGGACTCAATGTCGGATAGACATGCTATCAGAACTGGTAAGAAAGGTAAAAAACAATTGAATGGACAACCTTCTGGAGCTTTTTGCCAGCAGAGAGTTATTGTGTCATGATAACAATTTAAGACTGCAGCAGCCAGTTTGTCCAGCGAGCTTACCCGTTTCAATTTCTCACAAAATTCTATCAATGTATCTTTCCCTGAACTTGTAACTCACAAACTTTTAACTGACAGGAACGTATCTTGAAAACCTTTCAATAGGCTGATTCCACAGGAATATTTAGTTCTTAGACTTTTTTAAACTAGATTGCAATGGGACCTTCATTGGCAGAAGTACTGTAAAATTAAAAAAGGAGACAGGACTTTATGGAGGAACAGACTGACACCTTGGACATGGCACACCACTGCTAACCTTTCTATAACAACTTGCCCTTGTGTGTTGCATGTATAATTTTCACACAAGTGAATGCTCTCTTCAACAGGCACTGAAAGTATCACTCAGCTTCACAGCAATTGTTTCCTTCACTGACTCATTACATACAGGATAACGCTTTGTGTGTGGCACACTGCCATGGATGCTATTTGTGCCAGAATGTATTTCCTTGTGAGGAGATCTGCTCCCTTGTAAGATGGCATAACAGAGTCCAGATGAATGTTAATTTTCTTTCCCAGACAAAAATAAAACATTAATGGAAATGCAAACCTCCAATGGTCACTGGCAACAATGTGGTTGCTGTAACCTTGCAAGAGGTCATCCATAGTCTGAAAATTCAATCAGTGTATATCACACAATGCCAACACTAACTGGGCAGGGAATAATCTGCCTGTGGACAATTTCTGCCCATACTTTTATGCTAGATTTCATCCAAACTTGAATTCCATGAAATAAGCTAATGCCCATATGTCTGGTTCACTTGTATGTTTAACACACTCAGCATCTATATTATTCAACCTTTTCCCAGGGATCCAATTGATTTTTCTGTCACAGATCCAGAGGCAGATGAAATGCGTTTGGGGATTCAAGTGACATGATTTTCTCCTTTCTAAGCATGAACTATCCAGTCACAGGTGCCACATTATAACTCACCTCCAAGGAGTACAATGATCTAAGAACAATCCAACTGTTTGCATTCTCTCTTCCACCACCTCCCTTCACCCCCACCCGATGACCCCATGTCTGTAACACAGAGTTAAAGTGATATCTCAAAATTGTACCAGCAACATCACCACTATGTCAAGAGGATGTCTCAAAGCATTTTACAAAACTGAGCATACGCCCAAACTGGAGGTGGGGATTTGAGGAAGACGGGGCTAGGGGAACGCTGACAAAACTGCAATTGAAAGAAAGGCCTTAAGGTGATTGTTAAAGGTGTGGATGGAGGGGTGAAGTGGAGGAATTCTGAGATGGAGTTCCAGAAAGCTCACCCATTGATGATGTTGGGCAGGGGAGTGTGTAGTGAGTCACAATTCCTTGGCTCAAATACAAGCTCATTTCAATGGCCTCCATAAGTGGCTTCAGGTGTATCCATTTTCGCAACCCAGGGGGATGTTCAGCTGTAGCCAGTCATTAACCAGAACATCTCCAGAAGTACAAATTCCAACAGGCTGATCATTACAATCAGTGATAAATCATCACATCAAAATTCACATCTTTCCATCCATTTACTTTTATAATTATACGGCAGATATCATACAAGCTTTTATTTCAGTTTGCTTCTGTTATGATCTGGGCTTTTCCTCTGATCAGATTCACCTTTGATTAACTACAAAATCATACTATTTTTTCTCACACCTTTTAAGCAACCAATTTTATGTTAATGAAATGGGATGAATTGAACTGTAGAATTCAGGAAATGTTTCTTGTGCTCTTTCCATTGAACTCAACAGTGTTGTGTTGAAAAGCAAGTGTTTTGTTCAGAATGCAGAGTTCTTTGGTTACTATGATATAGCTGAGCCTTTTGTGTTCAGCACAGCTTCACATTTTCCTCCATAAGCAACAGGGCCTGAAGAGAATCCCTCACAGACTTTAAGCTGCAGGGCAATCATAAGGTCAAATGCTCAGTGACCCATTTCAATGGAAGTAGCAATGCCAAGTCCTTGCATGCTACTGTAATGGAGACTACTGACCTGTTATGCTCCTCTGCTCTGCATGCTTTCTTGCTGTGTATCCCTCCATCATCGTAAAGAAGTTTAATTAATTCCTTCATGAAGTAAGACAATTCATTAAAAGAATGGAAGCCATAGTGGGCTCAGTGGTGCAGCGGATTAGAACATTGTCGTTTCACCTCTGGAACCTGGGTTTCAATCCACCTCACGACAGACTCTTTATCCTGGCTGTATGGGCCCTAATTGCGTTGGGTTTAAGCAGTCTCAACCCGGATCCACAGAACATAATTGCTTATAATCTGACACAAATTGGCCAGAAAGATGGTTACAGGGGGAAAATGAAATGTCAGACTACTCCTGTGCTTTATCAGGCTAAAGTTAAGGTAAGTACTTGAAAGTGGTGGATGTTGAACAGGACAGACCTACAGAGATTAGATTCTTTCTCAAAATATTGTGCTTTTTCTGACACTTCTAAAACTATAGAAACATAAGGTCAGGTATCAAGGCTGTTGGTTTGATGCATAGTCACATATGATGCATAGTCAAGAAAAAAAACTGAGAAACTAAAGTTGATAATATATTCATGAACTAGACAATATCTTTGTCATACGAAAAAGGTTTGACGATCAAAAGTGCTAAAAAAAATTAAGGTGTAATAATATGGAATATTCACTGCATAATTAATTTAATTGATTGATCATCTTGGTAAATTATTACATTTAAAATGGTATAATTTATTATTGTATGCGAAGCCCAATTATAATACCATACTGTGTAACTTATTACTACACAATACAATTAGTGATCCCGATGGCCCATAAAACCAGAAATGCTTCATAATACTGTGAACCTACACTAACAGGGAGCTCTGTACTTCCAGCTTCCAAAGCTGACCAGCTGCCTGCACAAAATATTGGCTACTTTCCAGATGGTCAAGTTATTATTGATGTGATTTACTGCATAAGGAAGCACTACTAGTGTCTGAGTACTGCGTCGGAACCACCACGACAAAGGGAATGACATCAACTGCACTTTAATCAGACATCAACAGGGCTTAAAAGTTAATGTGGATTCCACCTCAATCACAATTCCAGGCAATGTATTCTATCTCCAAACAACAATCTGTGAACGAACATTATTCCTAAATTCGCCCTTTGCTCTTTTGGTAATTACTTTAAATATTTGCCCTCTGGTTACTGACTCACACCAGTGAAAATAATTCCTCCCTGTTTACGTTATCAAACTTTCTCGTAATTTTAAAAGCCTCTAGTAGATCTCTTTTCAACTTTCTCTGTTCTAGGGAAAACAGACCCACTTTCTCTAATCCCTTCCTATGAGAAAAAGGCTTGCACGTTCCAGAGAGCATTGGCTACAACACATCTCAGGACTCACCTACTATGGAGTTGAATACAAAAGAACAAGTTGTACAATAATGACTAGTACAGCATATCAGTGCTTTAAAGCACAACCTAACTTGTTTAATCATACTAGGATTTTGGCCTGGATCAACTCCTTGGGCAATGCTAACAGGATTGGATTTCTCTGCTTTGACTCACATATAGTGGGATATACAGATGTGTTTCTTTCCCTCTAAGTACATTTGACTGATGACAATTTAATGTGAAATTTGGCTGGGGAAAAAGAAAAATTGCAGGCGGCTACTGTAGTCATAAATGATGGCTATGAAAAATTCAAGTCCTAGCGGTGGGGTGCTTAATATGCTGAGTGTAATGGTAGCTGTACTGGCTGTGAAGTAGCAAGGGGACTAGTGCTGAGGATCAGGATGTATTCAATCCCAACATCCCTAAACTAATGTAATCAAAATAACAGATTTGGGATTTTAAGTACAGCTATAATTTATTATAGGAGCTTCATCAGTTTGTACCACACATCCCATTAGCTTAGTTGTACAGCATCAACCTATTTTCACATATTAAATGCAGCAGAATGTTTAATTTGTCCTGATTTTTTACAATAAGATTCCTCTATAACACCATTAAACTACTTTGCTTCATATTGTTGATTTTTGGATACACATTGCAATTTAAGTCTATTTACCCCATGCTAGGGATCTGTGAAACAAAATTGTCAGTGTGTCAAATCAAGCCTGTTTCCAGTACATTTATCATTTATAGTTTGCTTGGGGCTTTCTAAAACACATGAAAAGAACATTTGTAGGCAGAAACAGCTTTCTTGTGTGGAATATGCTGGCATTGTGGCACATCACATTGCACAGCTACACCATTTTCAACTGTTTCATGAACATTGTCATCCATTGTTCAATGAAAATACACAGTTAGTTAGGCATTATCGTATCCTTAATTGTTGACAATGAATTTTCTTTGAGGGTACTCACAGGAATAACAGAATGGCTATTTCTCTCCCACTAGATCACTCTCTCTCTGGCTTAGCTTTTGGTTTCTCTCCTTGGGTCAACCTCATCCAAATCTGCACACAAATTGATTTGTACAGATCCTTACACTTATACTTTTACATGCCTTGTTGTTACTCCATGATTATATAAAATTGTTGATACTTTAAGAAGTTGCAAAGTCTGCATCAAATTTCATACAAATTATTTTGCCTGCGTTGCAAAGTAAAATTGGTATAAATTCTGTGATTTAGCTGATATGTTAGCACCAGTTCCTTTGTCTTTGTAGAGTTTGCACAAGATCACAAGACATCTGCAAATGAAGAAGGCCCTTAGACTCATTTGACCATTTGACCATAATCTCACAGAATACCTTCCTGTTTATTTTTCCATTCCAGGATCAAGCAGTTTCCTAAAATGACAATATCAACTCTGCACCAGAATAAATATGTTTCCAACCAATACTGATATGTTTTCACCTGATCTCTTCATAGAATCATAGAATTTTATGGCACAAAAGGAGGCCATTCAGCCCATCTAGTCTGCGTCGGCTCTTTGAAAAGCGCAACTCAATCACACTATCCCGCTCTCTCACCATTACCTAACGGACCTGTTTTCCCTAAATAAAGATCTAATTCTCTTTTCGTTTTGAAACTATTTAAAATCTGTGACCACGAGTCACAGATTCACCCACCAGTGGAACCAGATTTCCTTATTCACCCTGTTGAATCCCCTCATGATTTTATAAACCTCTATTAGGTATCCTCTCAACCTTCTCTGTTCCAAAGAGAATAAACCTAGCCTATAGCCTTTCCCCATAACTGAAGTCCCTCAATCCTGGTACCATTCTAGTAAACCTACTTTGCACCCTTTCCAATGCCTTAACATCCTTTCCATAGTGTGGTGACCAGAATTGGACACAGTACTCCAGCTGAGGCCTAACCAAAGTTTCATAGAGGTTAGTCAGCACTTCCTGACTTTTGTACTCTATACCTCTATTTAATAATCCTTGCATTTGATATAGCGCTTTCCATATCTTATCAATGTCCCAAAGAGCTTCACAGGATATACTGTAAAGTGAATTGACTGTATATATTTGTGGGTGAATCGTGGCAGCCAATTGTGCACAGCAGTGTCCCACACACAGTCGGTGGATTGAAATAACCAATTTTATTATTGTGGTTTTTTTGGAGGAATTATTATTAAGCGTGTGGAGTAAGGAAACTTGCCGAAGGTTTCGCCCTGACCTGCCTGGATTCGAACAGAGGTCTCCCCAGCTTGGTAGACAAGTGCTCTAATCACTGAGCCACAGGAGCTCCATAAAGCCTCCCATATGCCTTCTTAACGGTTTGTCTACCTGTCCTGCCACCTTCAAAGAGTCACTAACACAAATCCCCAGGTCTCTGTTCCCTCACACCCCTTAAAATTGTACTATATAGTCTATATTGCCTCCCCTCATTACTTCTCCCAAAATGTATCACCTCACACTTCTCTGCATTAAACTTCATTTGCCATGTGTCTGCCCACTTTAACATTTTATCTGTATCTTCTTGCAGAAGGTTACTATCCTCCTCACTATTTACTATTCTCCCTAATTTAGTATCATCTGCAAACTTGGAAACTGTGCTCCCAACACCCAAATCCAGATCGTTAATATATATTAAAAAGAGCAGGGTCCCAATACCGATCCCTGGGGGACACCACTGCACACTTCCCTCCAGTCTGATGCACGTTGGTGCATGTTGCATACAATCTCTCTACTCTCTTCTGTTGTGCTTTTAAAAAAATCATTTTTAAAGATGGAGTCTAGCGACCCAAGCACTATCCTATGCAAAAGGCACTATATAAATGCAAATTGTTGTTGTTTACTTTTCAAGATCCACAAAAAAAAGTGTAAATCCTAAATCCTAAATTTGTCAGGAAAATACTCTGGAATACTACTGAACACGGGCTACACAGAAGCCAAATTCAGCAGAGCTCCAGAGGTCCATCCTTAACACAACTAAGATTCACTTTTCTAAATCTTTTTGCGAATTTCTACAAATAGTCTAATTATTGGATTGCATTACTTCATATCCAAGTGAATAAAATACATTGTTCATATCTTGTGTAATAGTCAATGTGTGCTATTATTCTCTTTGCAGTATTTCATTTCCTGTTATTTTTTCCTAAATCCCAATTTGTTAAAACAGTTAGTGAAAACAAGAACAACAAAATTACAGATTTGCGATAACATCATTCTCCTGCATTCGAGTATGGATTATATTAAGAGGTTGCTTCATGTCTGTATGGAGTATGAAAGTCTACCATAAATAACTAGTGAACAAGGGGATATAGCATAATGAAACCAGATTCAAATGTTTTGTAGTAATGATGTGAGAAAGTGATTTGTTATGCTACGCGATCATAAGAATTTATTTGGGTCATATGTGTGTCTGACATTTGCGGAAACCTATCATCATGCTGTAGAGTATCCTAATGAGATTTAGAGTTCCATATATCCAATCTACACCTACACCTGGGGATTTTGAGAAGGCAAATTGAAAACAAAAAGCTCCAAATATCCATCCCCAGGGTGGTTGAATTGGATGCTAGGCACTATATCAAACGCAAGGATTATTATTATTATAATGTGATTTCAAGTTCTGACATTGGGTTGAACCTAAAAATCTGCAGACTCAGAGGAAAAAATTCGACCACTGAGCTAAGCTTTAAGCAATCCCAGAATTCTAAAACAAAAACAGAAGTTGCTGGGAACACTCAGCAGATCAAGGCAGCATCTATTGGAGAAAGCAAAGTGAGTCAACGTTTTGGGTCCATGACTCTTTGTTAGAACTGGGACATGTTGGGAGGAAGAGGCTTTTAAGGATTAACAAAGAGGGGGAAGGCAGGGTAAGGAAGACAAAGGAGAAAATGGGGTAGAGGGCAAGAGATGAAGTTCAGTTCAGAATTCTGAGTTGTCTTGAGTTGACCAAACAAAAATCGTAGAAACTCATGGAATTATTTGCCTCAGAAAAGCTGCAGATGCATGAAGGACAGTGGAAGCATGTTTACAGAACACAAACTTTCAATAAATCATTGATAAGATATTATTGTTAGCTGCACAATAGACATTAGATCTGTGGCACTCAGACTTGTTTGAAACAAATTGATGGATTTTGGTGAAGGCGAGTCGGTATTGACAACTCTGGATAATGGGGACAGTAGGAGACTATCTGATTAAAACGATGTTTCTACAAGGTAAAGGATAATTCTCAACACAGGGAGAAGAGCTGAGTTTAACGAGAATAACTTTGTTTTGGAAACAGAGCAGCTAACTGCAACCAATCTCGAAGAGAGATGCAAAATCTACAAACAACATGGATAGACACAGGTTAACAAGCTGATTGATCTGATCAACCCATTGCAGTGAACTTTACTAACCTGTCATGAGGATTATTTGATTACTAACCCGTCATAAGCATTAATCTGATTTGATGAAACAAATAATTTTGTTGATGTATAACCTTGCTAATATTTCATTAAATTTTACTACATAAAAGGAAATTTGTGTCAATCATACTTCACCACAGGGTCACAAATTTAAATAAGTGTTACAAAGCACCCACACACATATCCACCCCCAACCTCACACCACACACATACACAAAAAAGTGTGGGGGGGAGGGGGTGGGGGGCTTGACAAAATGCTGAGTTGCCACTATTTTATGTATGTATGGATAGTAAATAAATCACTGGAAAATTAAAAAATATATAATCCACTAGAAAGAATCACGTGACACGATAGACCGTTGTCAGATGAGTCACTTTGGCAATGTGCCACCTCAATAAGGACCTCACTGTGGAGTGGTAGCCAATCCATTACATACTATTGTGTTCAAGCTACCAACACTGAAAGCAAGAATGCTCTCATTCAATAAAACATCTTGAATATATTTATTTCAAGGACATTACTCAATTTTAAGCACCAATCGTGTTGGAATCATTTCTGTAGTAGTGCCTAGTTAGCTATTATGGGCAAAGCAGCTTCATTTACCAATTTGTTTCTGATGCTGACTTAACTGTGCAGACCTGAAGGACATGAAATTCTTTGCTACAACCATGGTGTAAAAAATACCTCAGTGGCCAATTATCCATACTAATGAATCATTTCAGTCATTCATGATGATCATTATTTGATGTGACCTTATCCTGAAAGACTGTTCAACAACTGTTTTGGTCTCTAACACAACCAGTTTCACATATGGAGATCTTGCATATCACTGTTCATAAATGGAAGCATCATCGTAGTGATGAGACTATGTGGTATATAGTCTCCTCTGAGACTATGCTTATACAAAACATGCTGCAATGAAACAAAGCTATCCTTGCATTACTGTCGGAATTAATCCTACAAGTTCATTATGCTCTATTCAGAATCAAAACAAATATAAATAATAATCCTTGCATTTGATATAGCACTTTCTACATCTTCTCGATGTCTCAAAGCGCTTCACAGATTTGTGGGCAATATGTAAAAGCTGTCATGTAACATTTGCTTTGACTCTTTGTTGCTTTCTGAGTCATTTTCTTTTCAGTTCCAGATCCCAGTTAAATCTGCCAAGCCTCAGGTTAAAACATTATGGAAATAGAAATAATGGAAATGATGAAATTTACTAACACACATTTCCAGGTCTTTTGAAATTCCCAGTTCTGGATTCCACCAAATTTGTTGCATTCCATTTCATTTACAATTGAGTAACGCTAATGAAGAATGACTGACCATCATTAATAGAAAGACTGTTCTCTTCTAGAAAACATAATGTTGAGGTCAAATCTTTGGGGTTTTCATATTGGCCTCAGTTATATTGAAAGAGAGCAGATCCAATGGTTACAACCTGAAAGTGTTAAAACTTCTGCACTGTGTCAGCCAGTAAATCACTGCGTACCTTGAAGAAGCTTTTTTTTTTAAAAAAATACATCTATGCTGTGGAATACTAAAAATGGACAGAACAATAAAGTGACTTTATTCACAGTTGTCTAATAATAACTTACAAAATGGAATCAGTTATTTGTAAACTTAGAGAAAAACACTGAGTAAAATGGATCTTCAGTGAATAATCAATAATCAAACGCAAATCCTTTTCTATCTCTACCAGTGAGCATTCTTCCATTGTGTAAACAGACTTGCTGTATCCGCATCCAATATTGTCAGTGTGAAAATATATCAACCACTTATCATCTGTCTTTTTAATTGAATTTCTTGAACTAAAGTGATCCTCCTATTATTTGTCTGCAAATACACAGTCACTTCACTTTAGCCTACTTCACCGATGTAATAAGGTGTTATATCAAATGCAGAAATTATTATTACATATTACATTTGCTGCCCATCAGCAAATCTGACAATGGGAAACAGTGACCAATATAATTCTTCAAACCTCACTACTCAAGTGCCTTAACAGTAAGTGTGCCGGCAATCAGGACTTGCATCTAGTATTTCAGCTGGAGGGTGGCACCTTCAACAGGGCAGCTCTCATTCAGCATAGCACTGAAGTGTCAGCCCAGACTGCTCATGCGACACTATCACCAGATGGCCCCATTATAATGTAGTAATCATTGTCCACAAAATCTCAACCAGTCGTATGGGTGTGATTTCTAATCAGTACTTCTGCACCATGACATCACCAATCCCATCACTGGTGATACATGTGTGTGGGTGCAGAAAGCCTGCAGGCTTCCTTTGCTTTAAATGATGACTCCTGGGTCACTAGCTGGTAGCAAGCAGCCTCAGTGGCAACTAGGGAACGGCGATATATCGGTATATCGCTAAAACCCGATATGATTTTCATATCGAAATGCCGATATAGACATTTTAAAAATACCGATATATCGAAAAACGGTATATCCAGGTAAAAAATCGGGATGCGAGCACAATCAACTACAAGACCCAGAATGCTCATCTCTATACACAATGCACAGACCGAGGTGCAAAGCCGCCATCTTGTATTCATAGTCTTCGAATACAATATACAGGTATGCAAGGGGTGGGGGGAGAGAGACAGCTGTGGGTGGGGGGGGTGAGGGGGTGAGAGACTGCTGGGGGGGGGGGGGGGTGAGGGGGAGAGAGACGGCTGGGGGGGTGAGGGGGAGAGAGACGGCGGGGGTGGGGGATGCGAGAGAGGGACGGCGGGGGGGGGGGGGGGGGGGGGAGAGAGACGGGGTGGATGTGATAATATACAGATAGATAGAGATGGGGGGGGATGTGAGAGAGGAGAGCGGGAGAGAGACATAGAGAGACACAGACAGAAAAACACAGAGATGGAGATAGTGAGAGACACAGAGAGAGAAAGATATTTACCTCCTGAGAAGATAGGCCCCGAATGCGCACGCACTCTGATGCGCGCGCGCATGCACAGTACGAAAAAAAACTGAAAATATCGGTATTTCGGTATATCTCGATATGAGCCAGCCGATATATCCATATCCGGAAAATTCCCATATCGCCGTTCCCTGTTGGCAACCTGATAATCTGTAAATCAATCATTTGTTAACAGGTAGGAAGCTAACTGTGGGTCCACAGGGCACCAGGATTATAATTAAACATGTTATAACGGACTCCACTGTACTCATACAGTCCAGTTCATTCACTTGTTTTTAATGGATGGTTTCACTTTGAAGACAAACCTGAAACAAAGCCTATTTACTGCTTACGCAGGAGTAATAAATAACCTGACATGTTAGAAATAAGAAAAAAAGACAGAAAAAAAACTCTTGATGTATGGAATTTCCCTGCAATCTAGTCAAGATTATTTTGTGATAAACTGACGGTAATGAAAGAGTGTAATACCCTCTGTGGACGTCATTCAGTACAGTACTGAGACTCTGGAGCACTCCCAGAAGCAACAAGAAAACCACAGTTCTGATTTATACAAACATTATAAATTGAAATTTCAAAGGCCAATTCCATGGCACAGAGTGAGCTGAGTCAGATAACCAGGGAACACAGGCACTTTATTCCTCCTGGTGGATTGCTAGCAAATGAGGAAGTGTATACGATAGCTCTAACTTCTTACCCTTCACCACTGCTTTTTCTAAACTATTGTATTATAGATTGGGTCCCTTCCCCAACCCCCTCCATACTGAACTAGCTCAATCACTCACTGAACACTCTGTTGCATGGAACAGACTTGAGAAAAATGATTGAAATCACTTTTTAAACACAACTTCTACGGCAGAACTCAAAATAGTCTTGCTCTTGACTAGATTGCAAGATTACCATTCTGTACATCCCCAATATTTATTAATCTGTTATCTCCAGGTAGTACAGTTTGGGACAACACTGACTGGTAAATATTGTGGATTTGCAGACTGGTAAATACAGTACAAATTTATATTTCTATAGCTCCTTTCACACTGGGAAGATTTCCCCAAACGCTTAATAATACAGTTTGGCACCCGGGTGGGTGGCAGGGAAATGGTGAAGTGATAGATAATCAAAATTGTGGTCAAAGAGGTAGGTCTTGAGACTGACCTTGAAAAAGGTGATGGAGGTAATGATTCAGAGGGATTCCAAGACAGAGTTCTTAAGACAGGAAGCAGATATGCTCAAAGTCTGCTCATGGGGGCGGACAAGAAACAGTATTAACCAGTCTGTACAGTTCAGTATTTACCAGTATATTCCTAGTATTTACTAAGAAGTTCCAGACTGAGTGCACAGTTCAGCACATAGATTTAGTTGGCGACCAGAAACAACACGAAAGGAGGGAAAGGCGTAGGATAGAGAAGGGAGTAAGAAAGGATAAGACAGAAGTATCTGCAAAAATGATTCACCAGTATTGCATCAACATTTTTAAAATTCTGTGTGTTTAGGCATATGCATCTAAAATGAAAAGGTATCACAGTGAACAAAGACCAATTCCAAAAGGACATTGACAGTGTCATCCTATGGTGTTGGGCAATGAAAGCAGGAGATAGATGTTATTTCTTCATGTAAGTGCAGTGCTGGACTGTAACCAGAAACCTAAAACACTAAACTAAAAAGGCGAACATCACACAGCAGGAAGCTAAAGCTTCTGAGGAGAGAGAGAAAAAAAATTGCTGAAAGGAGTGTGACAGAATGAGAGGTCTCACTGGATGAATGGTGCTCTTGCAAATACGTATTGGGCAGCCCAGAGGAATCTAATAATTAATATACTGGAGTAAGGCGGAGGGGAGGGTGGGAAAGAAAAAAGAAGTGGGAAAATAAATTATAATGTGTGTGCATGCACACACAGTGTTATTTATTGAAAATTAGGTGTAGGAGATGACAGCCGAGCTGCTATGTGTAGTCCAAACAGCTAAACAAGTCCTTAGAGAGGAAAGATTTTGTAGTGATTTGTCCCTGGCATGCCCCCAAACGTGAACAGATTACTTGGTGTGGATCAATATCCCAGACCACTGGAGACCTGTTATAAGGTTTTTAAAAAAAATTTTGCTTCAAGGAGACTCAGTCCCTCGATCACATTTTATTTTAGCTGTTGGGCACTGAGGCGAAAACGCTGAGTGCACCATTCATTTTTCATCCCTATTTATGAATGTGGCCAGTGATGGAGGAGCAGGGTGACGCTTCATAAGCTCAGACAATAGCTCCTGCACACAGTTCTCAGCAAGAAGGAACAACATTGCAGATAGTCAGGGAGAGTGGTGATGATGGGAATCTAGCGAGAGAAGGCATGAGAATTAGTAAGGATGCAGCAACAGTGTGGGAACCAAGCAAAAATATGGAGAATTAAGTGAAAAGTTTGCACAGCAGTGGTGGTGATAAGCGACTCTAATAAATGTATAGGGTAATGTTTTGGGTGAGACACTAGTTGACTCATAAGAAACATTGACTATTTTTTCCTTTCAGATGCTGATCGAGCTGCACTTTTATTCTCTCACCCACACCATCCCTCTGTTGCCCAAATTGGGATTTTTCTATTAATTTTCAAATATACGATTAAGGCATCTTCACAGTGAACATTTTTTTTAAGAGAAACAGGATTTGCATTAAGGACTGAATGTTCCAAAAAAAGATGTGCACACATGATGGAAAATTCACGGATTTGGAAATGTGCTGGCAAAATGATACTCCAGCCAATAATTAAACACACAGTTGCCAAAAGTAGTCATCAGCAAACTGTTCTGACAATTCACAAGTGAGGCTTCTACAAATGGAAGAATTTAAAAAATTTCACTTCAGATTTGTAAGGAGCCTTTTATAAGTAATCTTTATAGGTGAGTTCCCCCCTCCCCCCATCGCCAGTTAACACTGAATGGAAAAGAAAAACAGGTGGGAAGATTCTCAGAGTGTTTCCTCGATTTAATTTCAACCTGCAACCAGTTATATTTGTAGAATTGCAGCCTCCACTGGTTGACAAATAACCTGTCCTACGTTCAGTTTACAGGCAGTGCAATACCTTTCCTCAATTAGTGAAGATGCTGCATTATGAATCCATTGTCTTGTTTATGTTTTTGCTCTCCATGATCAGAAACAATAGCAATTGGCCCTGTAATTTTCCATTTGAAATAGCACCTTTCACATCAGGAGAACATCTCAATGCACTTCACAGGCTATACTGTAAAGTGTAGTGACTTTAATTTGTAGGCAAATGTGCCTGGCAATTTGAGCACAGGATTGCCCCACAAACAGCTGTGAAGTAAAAGGCCAATATAGTGCCATGAGATCTTTGACGTCCACATGAACAAGTAGATACAAACTCAATGTATCAACTCATAGCTGCAATGTTTGTAAATCCAAAACACAGTTTAGATTCACTGCTTCCTTTATTCAAAATTTAGACTTCCACTCTCTTCCACAATCTGCCCAGTGACTTCCCCAGAATACTTTTATGCTTGGGCAATGTCTCATGGGCAATGTCCAATTGCCAATTTAAAACATTAAAGCAACAACTGTAGCTTCTGTACCAACTGTTCCACTTAATTCACAGGGAAAAGGTTCCCCCTGATTTACACCTGAATCCAGTAAAATAGGCTGAAATTGTGGTGCATCTTAACAGATTCAATGTGATATCACATGGAATCTGTTATAGGCAGTGTCCTTTTTACCCCATGAATGCTGTCGCACAGCAGATGAGTTTCTGTACATCTGTAACTGGACAGAAGTGAAATTAAGATTACTATTGAGGTATCGAGGTATTGTCAGCACACACCAACCAAAACCTTTCAAACAAGCCCTGAAACTGTCTTCCCAAAAGGCTTTTTGTTGCATTCAGAAGGGCTCTTGCGTGGATAGAAGATTCATGTAGGTTTATAGCAATGCTGAAGTCACCTCTTTGCAGAATGGACACTCACAAACAGCTCATGGTGTACTACTGAATCAAGTTGAATTGCGCATTTGCTTTTTATTTTGCTGCTGTATTACATCAGAGAGGCATCAAAAGCACTGGACTCTGTGCTGTGCTTCAAATTGAGAACCAACACAGTTGCACGGTCCACTGGAGAGTTTTGCTTCAAACTGTGTTTACTGGTCATGTTAAGCTTTGCACAAAACCAAGGTGTCAATCATCCTTCTCAGTAATACTTCAAATTTCAGTTCAAACCTCTGAAGAAGCTTTTCTGCTTCAAGCTGTCAAGTAAGAGTAGGAAGAGGTGTATTTTTTTTTACAGTTTCTGGCAAAACTAGGGATTCCTTTGGATTGTAGCTTCTGTATATAATGCAAGACACCGCTTTGAACATGTTCATTCCAAAACGGTTTCCAATATACAGGATATATAATGGTTACTGGGGAAATAAATATATCCACTACATTCAACAATTTAAAAATGGATCGATTCATAGTACTGATCTCTTCCCAACCCCTCCTCAAAGAAACAAACATCCAGCATTATTACAAATATTATTAAAAGCATTTGTGACTCAGAATCACAATAACAATTCTTATTTGTAAAAAATACCTTTCATGTCAGGAGGACATATCAAAAGTGTTCACAAAGCTGACTGCAAGCCTGAGCTGCAGGGGAAAGGATGGGGCTGTGGAAGGTGGCCAAAACCTAACAAGGTTTATTTTGAAGGTGGGACAGGGGGAAAGGTGGAAGGCTGGACTTCCAAAAAGCGGGGGCAGAATGACCAAATGCTTATCCAATGGTGGCAGTGTGAATCGGGCAGGAGACATGAAGCAGACCAATGATTGCTGAGTGGAGAGTCCAGACCAATAGGGTTATAGATATTTGCATAGGTAGGGAAGGGCAACAACAACAACAATAACTACAAAATTACATTTCACGTCAAGAAGACATCCCAAGTCGCTGGATAGTCAGTGTTTCGGACCTGAGCTGGGGTTGGGATCAAGGAGGGTGGAGGAAAGTGGGGTGATTGATGGCACGACCAAAGTGGAGGGTCTTGAGGCGGGACTTTAAATCGGCTAGGGAGGGGTGAGGTGGAGAGATTGTAGGATGGAATGGTTGGGCAGCATGACTGAAGGCTCATCTGCCAATGATGGGGCAGGTAGGTCGGGGGACATGCAGCAAGCTGGAGCCTGCTGAGCAGAGGGAATGGACAGGTTGGTAGTAGATTAGGAGGTTGGTGAGGTGGGGGGTGTGGGCAAGTCCATGAAGGACTTTGAAGGAGCAGGATCTTGAATTGAATCCTCTGTGTGATGGAGTCGAACGCCGATGGGAGTGATAGATTCGCGGAGCATGGTGCAGGAGGGGACACGGGCTACACAGTTCTGGATAATCTGCATCTTATGTGGAGAAATTGTGGAGTTTGACAAGCACTGCATTGCCAAGGTCGAGCCTGGACAAAATGGAAGCATAATGGAAAATGCTGCTTGTTAGTGATATATTAGTTGAACTTTGATTCACTAAAACAAAAAAAACTCATGTTTTAATGGAATACAATAAAATATACATTTATATAGCTCCTTTTATATCAAGAGAATTTCTCAAAGTGCATAAAATCATATACGATACTGATGCAAAGTTGAACATACCTTAGGGAGAAATCACTTTAAGAGCATATATGAGCTAATTTGTTATATTGCATTCAATGAAACATTTTAATTCTACATATTACATTTTCAGTTTAAGATACTGTGAACTAGTAAGATGTAAAATTGTCATGTTGTGATGTGCTAATTAACACATGTGCTAATTAACACATGCCTTGTGATTAGTGACCCTATAATAATTAAGACATCAGCTTGTCCCCAGTGACACTGGAGGTGGAACCCCCACCCCTAATACAGACACACACATACACAAACCCTCCCCAATAGCTTGTGTTAAAAAGCCCATATTGAATTTCTGGCTTGTTTGTTATGGCATTGGACTGCCAATATGTAGGACACCACTTTTGATTCTATTGTTAGTTAAACCAACATAGCACTAACTACAGTATGATGCTAGAATCTAGTAATCCAATGCTCAACTTGACTATTGAGAAGGGTGTCTGGGGGCCGGAGGGAAGAGGGTCTATAGGTCCAATCCACATGTTGATTATCGTATGGTCACTAAATTCAATGCCTGTGTTAATTAGTGACACAGGTATGAATTAACACACACCAACATTCACCCCATTGTAACATTAAGCTCCGAACATTACATTCAGTATGTATGGGAGCCTTTATTTTTTAGTATATTATTGCAAATTAATTAGATAATAGCAACACGCTTAAACTGATTAAAGGAAAACAGATCAATGTACTGTATGCCAACCAATTAAATTACTCCCCCATAGTCTTCCAAAAATATATTTATTTATAACCTGAGTAGAATTCAGTTTCCACATTATGTAATACACTTTGACTCAATTATATTGTAGTTTGAAGATGACATGTCATCTGCCTTTTGTTTTAACCATATACAAAAATAAACATGGAAGCATTTCATTTAAAGTTGAGCTTACAGCAGAATTCTGCTACATAAGAATCTTTTGAAATTTAGAACGCATGTCTTCTACATTTTATCAACTTTGTTTAAAAAAAGAAAATGAAACCACATAAAATCCTTTGTTTAAAGCTGATCGTGTCTGTCATCTAACAGAGCAGCATGCATTCCCTATACGGTAAGCCTGTGAGCTACGTTACAGCCCCAGAAGTGTTGCTGAAAGCTGTCATTTTCACTCAGTATTCACATATGTTAAAATCTGGTGCTTCCATAAATGCCAGCATTGCTGTAACTAAACTAATCCAGTCATGGAACTATTTGAGAGTAGGATTTGATTAGTCTTTGTGAGACTGGATTATCGCTCGAACTAATGTACAATATTATAACTGAAGCTTTCTATAAAATAACGTAAGTTAAGTCCATATGCAGGTCATTGGTGTTGAACAAAGCGATTGCTCTGGACAAATTACTTATACTTCCTTCTGGCTGAATGAACACAATGTACAGGAATATAACCTTTCATTATCTATCCAGAAAATGTTTATTTCTGGGTGGGGTGGGGGAGAGGAAGGAGGGGGTAAACTTTCTAATCATAGAATCATAGAATGCTACAGCATAGGAGGCCATTCAGCCCATCGTGTCAGTACCAGATCTTACAAATGTGCTGTCCAATCAATCCCACTCCCCCGCTCTCTCCCTATAGCCCTGCAAAATTGTCCTCCCAAAATAATGATGTACTTTTCTCTTTAAAAGTTGTTTTTGAATTAGCTTCCACCATTATTTCAGGCAATGCATTCCAGATCCAAACAACTCACTGTGTGAAAAAAATTCTGCTCGCTTCCCTCTGTTTCTTTTCACAACTATTTTAAATTAATGTCCTGCATTATCGACCCACTCGCCAGTGGAAATAATTTTCTTGTTGTTCACTCTATCGAATCCCCTTATAATTTTTAAAACTTCTATTAAATCTCCTCTTAACCTTCTCTGCTCCAAGAAGAATAATCCTCGCTCTCTAGCCTCTCCTCATCACTGAAGAAAACTCATTCCTGGTACCAACTTTGTAAATCTCCTTTGCACTCTCTCCAATGCCTAATATAGCATTTAAAAATTCAAATAAAATTGAAATAGCATGAATTGTGAAGAGTCGGCAATTTGGCCCATCAACCTTACTTTTTCACAGGCTATGCACACGTAGGAGCTAACAACTTTACACTATATATTTAATTCCCTACAGATTTACCCTGATCCTTCAAAAGATGCAAAATAAATCCCTGCTTTTGATAAAACACCTTTCACGTCAGGAAGGCATCCTAAAGTGTTTCACAGAAAACACTGTGGTAATGATATATTTTATGGGAAAATATGTACACAGTAAAGTCTCACAACCAGCTAGGATGCTAATGAAGAATTCAATCTTGCGTATTGTTAATAATAATAATTCTTGCATTTGATATAGTGCCTTTTCACGCTTTTTAAACGTCTCAAAGCACTTTGCAGAATACATTATAAAATGAATTGACTGTATTTCGTGGGCAAAATGGGGCATCCAATTATTATTACAATAATGACCCTTGCATTTGATATAGCGCTTTTCACATTGTCTAGACAATGTATCACAAACATGGAAGTCATGGATTGAGTGACCAAATCATTATTATTATTTTTTTTGAAGGGATTATTATCACAGAGAACGATCCACCAATCAACTACCAACTAGGTTGCAACTTAAGACTATCTATGTATTGGACACTATCAAAGAAGTGGGAGGTGTGAAAATTAGAAAACGGGATTTAAAACTTAATTTGACCTCAAACGAGTGAGTCCGTTCACACAAACATGCTTTACAGAACTAATAAGGTCTTGTTCAATTCAAAATCAATTAATTTACAACAGCCTAATTTGTAAAATGTATATATTTTATCTTAAAAACCCAACTACAAACATATATCTAAGTGAGGATGTAGTGTTCAAGATAACCGCAGGTGAGAATCAGCCACTAAGATGTTCTAAAAAGAAGCTGAAGACAATAAACCTCTAGCTGGAAACATATTTATTATACAGCAGCCCATCCTGAACCAAACTTGTCAGTCAGCACATACCACAAAATATTCGCCAACCAGTCTGTATAAAACTAGAGCAATGATTGATCTACTTTTGTCATTCCATAAAATGTGGGGCAAAAGCCTTTCTTTTCTAACCAATCTTTTTACAGGGATTGCGGCGAGAGGGTTTAGGCAGTGGAAATATGTAGAGGGAGGGTAAAACATCTCTGGGATAACAGGTTCCAAATACAACTGGAGAACATTTTCCAGTTATTTCAAATAAGCTATAATAGAACAATATTCAATAAAGTAAAATATTAGAACATCCTTTAATTGACTGATCTATTATGCCAGCTGCTGTTCTTTGTCTTTTCTGATATTAAAGAATTCCCTACCTTCAAACCCTATATTGGGTAAACATCACATTATTTGGAGGAGATTATAACTTCTAAAGTTCCAAATAAACCATTTACCTGTAAGTTTCATGATGTTCACACAACGCTGTATCTCCATCATTACAACTTGTAGTAACCAACATCAATGGAAAGCCTGGTACAGCACAGAGTCTTGAGATTTTGCCTCAGATTGGATCTGTGGGATTTTGGGTGTGAGACAAGATATCACAAAACTGTGTGCTGCACAGGGGGTCTCTATAGAAACAAAAAATTGTGTTCATGTTAGTGGCAACACAGGATAACATGTTTCAGTGTTGTAAACATTCAACAGTGTTTGTTATGGGATGCAAAACTTTGGTACAGGAGTTCCAATGCATTGAACAACAGCAAGTCTTGTGAAGGGAAGAATTGGGGTGGCTGGGGTTCTTCCAGGGGCAGTAGTGGATGGAGGTGGGTTTGGTAGCAGTGAAGAGGGCGATTTAGAAGTTCAAGGAGATAAAGTGGTGATTGGAGATGGCCTTGTCAGTGATGGTGATATCCGAGACACTGAGGTCTTGTTAGATCACCAGGTTGAGTAGCTAGCCATGAACGTAGGTGGTGGAGTGGATGTGGAGGGAGGAGTTGAGAGAGGAAAAGAGAAGGAAAAATTCAGAGGAGATGGAGCAGGAGGGGATGAATTGAAGGTTGAAGTCACTGAGGATGAGGAGGTGATCAGAACATAAGCAAAGGGAAGCTGGAAGAGGAGGGTGGAAAATCAGAGATAAAAGTGGGGGAGGTTTTTGGGGGGTGTTAAACAAGTAGGATTTTAAGGGAAAGATTGGAGGGATATCAGAGGATAAGGTGCTCAAATGAGAGAAATGAGCCAGAGGAGTAGCCTTGGTACAGAGGCTGTGGACATTTTCAAGGCCAGTGCAAAGTGGACAGTTGCCAGGGAAATGTGTGAGATGGGAAGGGGTGTTGGAGTGATTAGCAGGAGGGTGGGGATGTGGATGAGGGAGGAGATGTTAGTACCCAGGGTCTGGGTCAGGCAGGGCTTGTGGTAATATTGGGGGATAGAGCATTCAGTGTGGCTGCTGCCACATTATGCCCTTACATGTTTTTTCTCATTAACTTGAGTCTTAAACACAAATATAAGAGGGAAAGAGCTCCAGCAGGAATTGTGACTGCAGTGTCTCTCTCTTGAGATCTATTCACATGCCGTCTCTGAGGGTTTCTTGGTGACAGATACTAAGCTTTGTGAGCTAGTCAGCCCCATCTATGCCCTGCTTCACTGGCTCTCCATACCCTAGAGGTTCAAGCTATTTGGGCTTTACCTTGGGCCTCAATCCACGACTATTTGTGAGATACTGCTGTGTGCAATTGGCTGCTGCATTTCACCCACAAATACACAATCAATTCACTTTACGGTATGGGGAAGTGAGTCAACGTTTTGGGTCCATGACCCTTCGTCAGAACTGGTCACTTTCCTATCGCCATGGATGCTGCCTGACCTGCTGAGTTTTCCCAGCAACTTCTGTTTTTGTTTCAGATTTCCAACATCTGTAGTACTTTGTGGGGGGTTTTCACTTTACAGTATATCCTGTGAAGCGCGATGAGATGCCTAGAAGATGTGAAAAGTGCAATATCAAATGAAGGGATTATTGTTTGTCTCAATCCATTTCCTTCAAGTCTTAGCATGGTGTGGATGTATGGTTCCAGTACTTAAGAGTCCTGGATTACTAAAAGCCACTTGTAGCTTAAATACAAACTTTTGCTTGGAACCAGAATTGCATCTCACCAGCAGTGTTCTGACTCAGAGGCGATGTGCTACCAACTGAGCCAAGCTGACACCAACTCACTTTTGCAAATGATGTGACAAATATTGCATCTCCACATCCCATCCCATCATTGCTTCTCATTTTGCAACTAATGGTGCAACTGTTTTGTCATATCCAGGCTCTCTGTACTTTCCATAAATGCTGACCTGTTATATGCAACAGTATTGATCCATATTATAAATATATAATTTGTTGTGAGCAGCTGCATTGCACTCTGTTATAAATCAATGGTCAATTGAGTCCACAGAGCTACTCATAAGACTAACACTGCACTTACCAAACATTGCAATGAGATCATAACCATGTGTGAAGAAAAGAATGCTTCGCCATTTACTTTTCTCCTGTCGAAATTGGAAAATTGTAATTCACAAGACAACAAGTACCATATTTGACACTTTAAAGGTAGGAATTGTGTAAGTAGGGGATCCTTATTGCTACGAGGAACTTCTGTGAGTGGAAGAGTGAATAAGAGTTGTGCATAAGAGAAGTTTGAAGAGAAACATGTTTTCATGAGAAGCTCTTTCTATTGTATCTTTTCATGTTTTGTTTCTTTAGGTTCCTTTTTCCTGCTGAAGAAATTACATTTCCAGGAATACAATGCCAGTCCTCAGCATTACCACGGAGTGATAATAACCCTCTAGTAAATTACTTTATATGGTAGCATGCATGTAGGGTGGGAAGAGGTGGGAAGAACAATTCTGTAGTTGAATAGACCACGTTACAATATCTCACTGCTGTGTGCAAGAACTGTTCCCATCTGAAAACACTAAAGAAAATAATCTCTTCATAATGGAATCAGGCACAATAGTGCACGTAAACATGTAACTGATTTCACCTTCACACAGCATCAGGGCAGGTTACACACATCACTGGAACTTTTTACACTTATATACAGTATTGGCTTATATGTAAGATAAATATCTCAAGGGGCATCACAGAGATGATTGGTGATCTTGCACCAATTTGGCAAGAATGTAAGAGTGTTAATTAAAAACACAATTGTAAAGATCTGCTCTAAGAGTCTTTTGAAAGCAAGGATAAGAATAGTGGAGCTAAGGAATTTGGTAAATGATTCTAGAGAGCGAAACACAATAGCTGGAATTAGGGTCCGGCAATATATCAATATATCGGTTATATCGATATAATTTTCATATCGATATGCCGATATCGGGATTTAAAATATATTGATATATCGGAAAATTCGATATGAAAAAAATATCGATATATCACAAATATTGGTATATCGTGTCCGGCGATATATCGGTATATATCGGTATGATGCGGACTTTTTCAACATGCGCACCCCCAAATACGCGCGCACCTCTGAATTTGTGCGCACCTCCGAATGCACGTGCATGCGCAGGTCAAAAAACCCTGTGATATGATATATCAGTATATATCGATATGGGCAAACCGATATATCGATATCGGAAAATTTCAATATCAACGGACCAACGGACTAGCTGGAATGTGACCATTCATGGTAGGATGGAGAAAGGTGATGTTGGTAAGTAACAGTACAGTTAGTCATAATGAATATTGGAGAAGTGGAGGAACCTCAGGAAAAAGCATTGGAGGTGGTAGGGAGGGGCTAATGAAATGCAATAGAATATAAATTATTACAGTAGAAGCCCGTTTATCCAGCACCCGCGGGACCTAGCCAATGCTAGTTAAAGCGCCTGCCGGATATTCACAGCTGAAAACCCACTACAAAAAAATAAAGTTATTTTAAGACACACCTTACACACCAGACTAAGTAATAACAGATAATAACAGAATATTATATTGGTACTTATTGTTAAAACTACTCTCTTGCGCTTCTCACCTTTACTGATTGAGGTTTACAGTACAGCGATTCTTTTTTAAATGGATGAAGCCAAGCACGATTTTAAAGTCGTGGGGCTTTACTAGCTGCAACCGAAGCCCAAGACTCTACTCGCGGCAAACCAAAATACTGCACCTGCGCGACAATGTGGCTTATCGGCTAGCATTATCAGCTTGCCGCTAGTATGACTTTAAAGTCATACACGCTCCGTTTTTTTCACCCACTTGGCATACCCCATTTTAAAAAGAATTGCTGGACTATAAACCTCAACCACAGCATCATGGCTTCAAGTGCAGCATCTACCAGCAAAGGTAAAAAGTGCAAGAGAGTAGTTTTAACAATAAGTACCAATACAATATTCTGTTATTATGTTATTATTTATGCATTTACAAATGCTCCACTACTATTGTTCCGGATAAGTTCCGGTTTATCAAATGGGAACTTTTTGGGGGGCATACTGGTTATATGGAATTGCTGGTGTATGAAGTCACGGATAAACGGGCTTCTACTGTAAAACCCTCCTATCCTTCCAAATCTTAGAACTCTATACAACCATCACCCCAGCGATATATGCACTAGGTATAGAACTACTGCTGTCCTTTGAGCCCTCTCTGACAGCCCATTTTACAGAATATGTTCCCTAATTTAACAGCCATCGTGGCAATACTACTTTGATTGATCACTAGCTGGTTGTCTGCTCCCATGGAACGATGCTGTCGCTCTCCTCTATTATCTTCTGTCAAAAATTTTTTTCTAATTCCTGCATCTTTGTGAACGTTACAATGGTGTTGCAATGAACATCAAGATTCATATTTCTTGTCCACCCCCGTCTCTCCACCCTCCCCCCCCCCCCACCCCCACCACCACCACTATCACCACCATGCTGGTGTTTGAAGCAGGTTCCCAGATAAAACGTCCAAGGACGAGTTGCTTATTGCTTGATCAGGGGTCCATGTCACCAAAGCGGAGAGAAACTGCACTCTCTCAATGGCGTTTGTGTAAAACAAGGTTTTCAAATTATACATTCCCCTCGTAACCCAGATTTATGTAATAAATCCCCCTCCCCAAAAATATGGTCTCAGGCTATGGAATCCATCAGGTAAAACCATTTAGAATAGGTTTAGATTTAGCACAGATCTGCTTCTAACGAAGTTGGGTTGTGTACTAATGTTAAATTGGACATGTGACACACTCAGCTTCCAGTGGTGGTCAGCTGACTTCCTGCCCTAGAAGTGGTTGACTTCTAGGCCCACATGTCCCCATTGATGCCAGCTTGGATAGGAAGTAATGTCAGTATTGTCTATCGCGCATAGTATGGAGTTTGCAGGAACTGAAGTCAGCGGCAACCTGAAGATCCAGGTCAATTTTTTTTGCTCTTCACTGTAACAGAGTTCTGATCTTAAGAACTGAGACCCAGACGCAGTGTTATAATGGAGTTGCCCATTTAGACTCCCACCCTTATACAGTAATTATAATAAACCTTGCATTTGATGTATCACGTCTTCGATACGTCTCAAAGCGCTTCACAGAATATACTGTAAAGTGAATTTAAAAGTGAGATCTCTGAGCGAAATGTGCCAGCCAATTGCACACAGCAACATTCCATAAACAGCCGTGGATTGGGAGAACTAATATTTTTTTTGCTTGATCAAAAAAATTGTCCTTTTTTTTAAAGGGATTATTACCCTTGAAAAAGCAATCAGTCAATTGATGAACAACCAGATGTATACTTACTGTAGGTAAACAAAGATGTGTGAAAGTTACATTGAGGTTCAGAGTAGATGACAATTTTTTTTGTTAATCATGGTCAGATGAAATTCACTTCTCATTTACTATAAGGTACAGGCTGCTCAAACTGAGGAACTTTAAAAAGTATACACTCTAAAAAGTTACTCTTGAAGAAGTCTCTTCTGTTAAGTTTAAAAATGCAAAAATTGTTATTCTATGTGCTGGTAGATATTACTCTCGAATTATTTGACTAATCTAATACATTGCAGTTTAAATAAATTAGTTTATGCTCCATCATATTTTCAAGGTATATGTATATCCTAGATAAATGTGAGCAAAGCTACGGAAAGTCAGTTATACATTTAACATGTGTGTACTGGATGCATTAAGATTAAGCTTGTTCACAATACAACTCAATTTAATGCAAATATGCACAGGTCAAACAGATATGCACAAAGCCCAGAGTTCAACATTCTACACTTCATTCAAATCTCATTGCTTGTTGCTGACCCCAAAAAGCTTTTGGAAGAGGAGACTGAAATGGTTAAATTAACTGTCACGTTGTGCTTTAGGCATAAGACACCTACATCATGACTCCCTCCTGCTCTACAACAGTGCTCCACTGCGATAACTCGTAACTATACTTTCTATGCATTGGGGTTTCCCAACTGGTTTAAGGTCTGCTTTATCTTCAACTCCATGCTGTCTGCTGGCACTTCTCACTGTTCCTTCTCATCAGTAGCTATTCAGCCAGCAGTTCTGAGTGCTAACACAAGCTACTAGTCACTGGCTATACATATTTTACCAGTGTGCTTCACAGCATAGAGCAAAACAGTAGGCACTTCAAGGAGCCAATTAACAATTGGTCTTCTGGCAATTTAAAAACAATTCACAGCATGTTATTTTCGGCCTTAGCTACCCTTCTAATGCAAATCTATTGGAGGAAATGCCCTGCATAAAAACAATACGATTTACCTAGTACCTGTACCAAATTATGTTACAATAGTTTCATAGCATCATCTTCATTCAAATAAAATATTCATTATAACATAACACAGGGGAGTATGGATGAGCCTATGAATGAAATGTTCTGCATTCTAGGATAACACGGAAGATAAAATACTTTAAATCTGATTTCTTAGTTTCTTCCAGATGTTCTATTCTCACTTATCAAAACAGATGCTTAAATTGATTCATTGACTCCACACTCAAAAGACTTTAAAAAAAAATACTTACAATGTAACCTTAAATGGCTTCTCCCAAATTCTGAAGTGCATTGGGAACATGCTTGGGGTTTGATGGAATCAATTAGCAGTATAGCAAGGGATGCAAATTCTAGCATGTGAATGTCATCATTGGTGCTTCAACACACCTTCAAGTGGACATAAATCTGAAAGGAGTTCTGGTGGATTATCTGGTAGATGTGAAGCATTTATCTACATGATAAGGCAAGCTAAAAATTTGCTTGGGGTGGAGTAGGTGCCTTGGGACATCCTCCCGACGTGAACGGCACTCTACAAAATGTAATTTTGTTGTTGCAGGTGGGGAGTGGAGAGGAGTTATCGAGAGATAAGAGTCATCAAGAGGAGTCCTGTACCTCAGTTACAGCAGTCGCCTTACAAGCAAGAGACCTGGGTTCAATTCTAGACAGGGCGAAACTTTGGACAAGTTTGCTAATCCACATACCTGATAATAATCACTCGAAAAATACAATAATAAATTGATCATTTTAACCCACAACTGTTTGTGGGAGACTGCTGTGTGCAAATGGCTGCCGCATTTTGCCCTTAGATATACAGTCACTATACTTTACATTATATTTGGTGAAGCGCTTTGAGATATCTAGAAGATGGGAAAATCGCTATATCAAATGCAAGGATTTATTAGTATAAACAATAAAAAGGCTACCTTTATCTGATGCTTGCCCAAGAGCTTCTAAGTACAACAACAACCTCCATTTATACAGCGTCTCTCATGCAGGGTTGCATCCCATAGCAGCCCATAAAGTAAATCATGTGTCAACAAGTGTGTCATTGAAAGACTACCACAAAAATCTAGGAAATCCACTATTAACTACATTTGTCTTAAGCATTCCAAAACTGCTTCTAACCTTGACACACTGACTTTCCAGAAAGTGTGACTGAGTTGAAGTTTCCTTTTCCTCAGAAGGGCTTTCAAAAGTAATTAATTCTTGATTTTAAATTTTCAAGGATAAGGACAAGTAGATTTTTCTGAGTGTTATTTTTATAATCTGTTTGTGTGTGCTTGTCATATAATCCTTACATACACGCAAGCATACACACGGAGTGGTGCACTACAATATACCTGCCAGAATAAAGAAACCCATGATGCAACAAAAACATACTGCTGGCCGATAAGTTATAATTATTCTCTTATTTAAATATAGACAATGTAATTCAGTTGTTCATAAGAATTATGAACCACCATTGTTAACTCCCCAAGTTTGTAAGTAATTACAACTACAAATCAGGTACTACAATTCCACAGTACAGTAATACAACAACAACAACAACAATAACAACATGGATTTATATAGCACCCTCCACGCCAAACGGCGTCTCAGAGCGCTTCCCAATAATGGATCCCGGGGCCGAGCCGGGGAGAGGGGGAAAAAGATGACCGAAAGCGCAGTCAAAAAGAAAGGTCTTTAGCCAAGACTTGAAAATAGCAAAAGAGGGGGCGAGATGAGGGAATGAGGAAGGGTGTTTCAGAGCCTTGGGGCGTAGTGGCTGAAGGCATGGCCGCTGATGGTGGAGCGGGGGATTCATGGGACAAGGAGGAGGCCAAATCCGGTAGAGCGAAGGCAACAGGTGCGGTTGTGAGGAGAGAGGAGGTCAGAGAGATAGAAGGGTGCAGAGGAGTGGAGTGATTTGAAAAGAGTGAGCATCTTGAAATCGATCCTCTCCGGGACAGGGAGCCAGTGCAATCTGGCAAGGATTGGGGTAATCAGGGAGCAAAGTTTGGTAAGGGTAAGAATGCGGGTGGCAGAATTCTGGATAACTTGGATTTTATGAATGGTAGTGGAGGGGAGATTGGCGAGGAGGGCATTTGAATAGTCCAGCAGAGAGGTGATGAAGGCATGGACCAGGATTTAGGTGGCTTTTGGGGTGAGATATTGGCAGAGACGGGTGATGTGTCGGAGATGACAGACATTAAGTTTTCCCAGCAAGTTCTGTTTTTGTTTTATCTTATATGATGTTGTAAAACAAATTCTACAATGTGCTACCTGTTAACCTCATGAAGTGATGATCAAATGCTCCATGGAATTGGAGATATACTGTTGGAGGTATTCAACCGGTTCAAAAACATCCACTTCCATTGATACACACAGTGAATTGTCAATTAGTTCTCATTAGTGATCTATACACTATTCTGTGACTAGACACAATTGATCCATAAGGCAAGCACAACCATAAAACATAGCACAATTTTCAACTATCTTGGAAAGCGTAGAAACAAATAATTAAAACTGTGGAATGTAATTTTAAACAGTGGATGTTTCAAGAGGTATGAAGAGAGAGTTTAGTGGCAGACCAAGGAGCGCTGCAAAGGATAAATCAACTGAAAATAAACAGAAATTCTTCAAAATGTACTTTGAGGATTGTGAAGGTTAATTTTTGTACATTTCCTGAGAAAGGTATTTATACAAAAGTATTCAACTCCTGGAACCGGTTACTAAGAAGAGTGAATGAGGCCAAGACACTGAACTGATGATGAAATGGGAACAGAGTAGGATGTATATTCTGAAAGGATGAGATCAAATGGATTGAAGGGCCTTACATTTTATTCTTACATTTCTCATGGTAAGCCATTGCCTAGGAGATTAACTCAAATTCCCTATTCCATATTGTGTTATTGGTCTGCTCTACTCCTACCCTTGAAAAATAATCCTTGAATTTGATATAGTGCTTTTCACATCTTATCGATGTCTCAAAGCGCTTCACAGAATATACTGTAAAGTGAATTGACTGTATATTTGTGGGCGAAATGCGACAACCAATTGCGCACAGCAATGTCCCACAAACAGTCGTGGATTGAAATGACCACTTTCATTATTGTGGATTTTTTTGGACGGATTATTATTAGGTGTGTGGAGTAAGGGAACTTGCCCAAGATCTGCCTGGATTCGAACACAGGTCTCACACTTGTGAGGCGAGATTGCTCTAACCACTGAGCTACAGGAGCTCCATATCACTTCCAACACGGCAATGAATAAGAATAATGTTAATAATAATAATAATCCTTGCATTTTGATATACAGTAAAACTTTTTACATCTTCTAGATGCCTTAAAGCACTTCACAGAATATAAATAGTCTACTCAATTGAAGAACAACCCCAAACCACTGTAGCTTTTGAAAAATATTGTTGATGTCTATGATTTTGATATTGTTAATTACTTTCATATACCGGCCAGCATAGTTTCATACCATGTAACATGTAGCATGCATCAAAGGCATATTCAATCAAAGATATCAACTCAACATTGATGTGTGAATGTCAAATGCCAACCCTGTAATCCATACAATAATCCAAGAAAGACAATAGCATTACACACAATCAGCTTCATGGTGATATTACATCACATTTCTGCCAGATGTTGAGAATCGTATTTGGTCAACCTGAAACATATTACTCAAGATGCCAAAAATATTAGTGGTGAGTGGTGACTATTTTGCTAAAGAAGCAGGATTGGTGGGAAGCTGTTGATCTGAAGATCCTGAGATTGAGGCAGATGAAAAGAGATGGTATCCATATTATCTATCCTGCTCCTCTGAGAGTTTCTGGGTGCCCTAACATTACATTTTTATCCTTAATCCATACCCACTAATTATTGTAACTATCAAAGAGGGGAAACTATTAAACCAAAATAAAATGTCAGATATATTTTGCACTTTAAAAAATAAACCTAAAAATGATTCTGCCTAGTCTGACATTTCCATTTTTGTCCTTTATGGCTTCTTAAGTGAGATTGGCCAATTAGTGCAACATTACAGAGTTCTTCTCATTGGATGCATACTCACTGGAAAGTGGGTCAAGACTCATTTCATTTAGAACCCTTGACAGCTTTGAGAGAAGAGACCATTATCTCATCTGTCTGGGAGTGCATTTTTAAAAAAATAGTTTTTATCCTCAATTTCTCCCCCATGTTTCCCATGGGACATCTTTCATCAGTTGGTAGAAGGAATGGGATGGAGTGGTTACATACTCTGAGATACAATGTACCCCAACAGCAGTTTTAACAAAGCAAACCAGCCATCGTGATTTTATTCCATTGTTTTCCTGACACAATATTCAGTCACAGAAAGCACTCAATCTGGTGTCCCAAGAATGGATGAAAACTTACCTTTGACACATACAGAGGAACACAGTTAAAATGCAGTACAAATAATAAAGTACCTGAAGTCACCAAGCACATGTTCAGCAGGCAAATGCAAAGACAGACAGGCAGACAGGCAGGCAGAAAAAAAAGCAAAGAAAGGCATGGTCCCAACCTCAACTCCAACCTTCTGATCCAGAGCCGACTGTGTTATCAAATGAGCAAGTTAATCTTAACACTGCATAATTGATACTTCCAAGGGTAATGGATAAGAACAACAAAAACAAAATGACATTTACAGAGCACCTTTCACATTGGGTGGACGTCCCAAGGCGCTGAACATTCAGGGGTCAGGAGCCAAGCACGGAGGAGGGGCAGGGCAGGAGAAAGGGGAGAGAGAGAGGAGACAAAAAGCACGATCGAAAAGGAGGATCTTGAAACCGGCCTTCAAAGAGGCGAGGCAAAGGGACTGTGGGGTAGAGTTCCAGAATGTGGGGGCAGAGAGATTGAAAGTTACCAAAGGTAGGGCAGGTCAGGTGGGAGGCATGGAGCAAACCACAGCCTGCTGAATGGAGGAACTGAAGAAAAGAGAACTGAACTAAAGAAAAGAGAATGGGGAAAAATATGAAAGTTTATTTGATTCACTTAGTTTTTGACACCAAATTTTAGAGTTATCTATACATTTACGATGTATATACCTTGAATGGCATTTTAATAATAATAATATAAACCTTATTACATTGTTGAGACATGTTAAAAGGGCTTACAGAGTGTAGAGTAAAATACAGTACAGATTTTACTGTATCTTTTGTGGGTGAAATGCAACAGCCAATTATGCACAATAGTGCCCCACAAACAGTTGTGAATTAAGAAACTAAAATATAGAGTCCGTCGATAAGGAAATTTTCCGATTTAGATATATCGATGGGCTCATATCGAGATATACCGAAATATCGATATTTTGGGGGTTTTCGTACTGCGCATGCACGTGCATTCGGAGTGCGCGTGCGTTCCGGGTGCGTGCACGTTCCGGGTGCACGCGCATTCGGGGCCTATCTCCTCAGGAGGTAAATATATTTCTCTCTCTGTGTCTCTCACTCTCTCCATCTCTGTGTTTTTCTGTCTGTGTCTCTGTCCTCTCTCACATCCCCCCCATCTCTATCTATCTGTATATTATCAGATCCACCCCGTCTCTCCCCCCACCCACCCCCCGCCACCGTCCCTCTCTCCTTCCCCCCACGCCGCCGTCCCTCTCTCCCACCCCGCCCCCCCCGTCATCTCTCTCCCCCCCCCCACATCCCAACTGTCTCTTTCCCCCTCTCCCCCCCCACCGCCTCTCTCTCCCCCCCCCACCACCAGCCGTCTCTCTCCCCTCCCCCCCTCCGCCGTCTCTCTCCACCTCACCCCCCCCAGCCGTCTCTCTCCCCGTCACCCTCCCCCAGCCATCTCTCTCTCCCTCACCCCCCCCCCCCACCAGCCGTCTCTCTCCCCCTCCCCACCCCTAGCCATCTCTCTCCCCCTCACCCCCCCACCCCCAGCCATCTCTCCCCCCCCCACCCTTTGCGTACCTGTATATTGTATTCGAGGACTATGAATACAATATGGCGGCTTTGCACCTCGGTCTGTGCATTATGTATATTTTTTGCACCTCGGTCTGTGCAATATGTTTGTTTTTGGAAAGGCCATTATTACCCCCAGAAAGCGATAAACAATCGACAAGCAACCGGGTTCCAATTTATTCCTAGGTAAACATAAGCATGTGGAGTAGGGGATTTGCTGAAGTTTTCACCCCACCTGGGAACTGAACCCAGTTACTCTCGTTTGTGAGGCGAGCGCTCTCACCAATATGCTACTGGACTACACTTTAAGACATGAAAATAAAATTAAAAAGGGTCAATTGCACATTATGGCTAGGTTCTCTGAGCCTTTGTTGTTTGAATTCCTGAAACTTTGAAAGGTTATAATGTTACAAGGCTTGGGTAGTTTGTAAGCATCAACAGATTTGGCTTGTAATTTTATCGACCTGTGAGAGCTTGCTGTTTGCACGACAGCTGCTGTACTGTTTCCCCACAGTTACTGATCTGAGTAGCATTGATTTTTTTTTGCTTTACATTAACATAGTATTTTGTGTTTAATGGACAAGAAGTGACTGAATGGCAAGATTGTAAGATTGAGTAAATTCAGAATAAAATTCATCTACCGTTCACAGAACCTAACATTTTAGGAAGATTTGTTATGTCACTGTGACCATGAAGTTAAAACTCCTATATTTCACCACAATTGTACTTGTAATTACTTTTTCTAATGAGAATAGTGTACCTTACTTAAAAACAGACTGCAATGCTAAACAATATAACTAACAGGCGGGAGTTTGTTTGCACAAAATTGACTGCAGTAAATTTACTCAACTGTTGTTTAACAACAACAACATTGATGTATATCGCGCCCTCCACGCCGGTCGGCGTCTCAGAGCACTTCACAATAACGGATCCCGGGCCCAAGCCAGAGGCAGGGGGAGAAAGGTGACTAAAGGCGCAGTCAAAGAGAAACAACAACAACAACACAATTACACTTATAGAGTGCCTTTCATGTTGGGAGAACGTCCCAAGATGCTGAACAGTTAGGTCGGGACCCAAGCAGGAGGGGGATGGGGTGGCGCGGGGCAGGATAGGGGGAAGGAGAGGGGGGAGAGTTTGGAGGGGAGCAGAAGGCATGGTCAAAGAGGAAGGTCTTGAGACCGGCCTTGAAGGAGGAAAGGGAGGAGGCGAGACGAAGGGATTTCGGGATGGAGTTCCAGAATGTGGGGGCAGAGAGGCTGTTTAGGGCGATGGATATGGAGCAGGCCAGAGCCCGCTGAATGGAGGGACTGATAGGGAGACAGCACGTCGGAGAGATAGGCGGAGCCAAGGCCATGAATGACCTTGAAAATGAGGATGAGAAAGGTCTTTAGCTGAGAGCTGAAACTGGGAAGAGAGGGGAAGAGGTGAACGGAGTGAGGAAGGGAGTTACAGAGCCTCGGGGTGAAGTGGCTGAAGGCACGGCCGCCGATGGTGGAGTGGAGGATTCGGGGGACATGGAGGAGCGAAGGCAACGGGTGTTGGTTTGAGGAGAGTTTATTGCAGAGGGAACATAGATATAGTACAGTATAGAAATATTAATATGGGAATTTACTAACTGTCACAATAAAACAAAACAGTTACTACAATCGATAATAGCATTAAGTGGAACCAATTTGAATTTTAAAATTATTTCAGTTATTATTGAAGTAAGTTTCTGATCCTAACTCCATTCACTATATCAGAAAATAGGTTTGGATGAAAGTTCGGAGCAACCTAATAAAAGCATTATGTCAGTCAATTTTGTATTATTTGGAATAATTGACAAATGCAAAATTGCAATGAATTTCAATGACGTAACTAAACATTATGGTTAAAAATCTAAACTCTCACCACGTTTAAAGTATATACTGTAATAGGATAAAAGTGGTAGTTTGGTTCCTGGGCCAGATGGGTCTTCAGCGGTGCAGAACATTGTTTATTATAGACTAGCCAGTTTCATCATTGGCAGTATTTGGATAGGAAGACTGGTCACTGAGGGTAAGGATTCTTCACACTCAGCTCTTGTTAAACCTGCAAGGCAAGGTGGTACTTGCAGACAAAATGCAGGAAGCTTTTCAGACAGTGCGTTCAATCAGAGGCATTACTCAAGGACTCCAGAGTGTGTATTCAGGTACTGCTGGAGTAAAATCAGTTCAAGCCACTGGTCGGCATCTTTATCACTGACTGGAAAGCTTCCTGTTGTTTGTCCTGCTACGACCACCCTACCCATTAGGGCTTTATCTTGCAGGGTTAACAGAGTTGCAGTGGGATGATTCCCTGCCACCACTAACTGGTCCACCCTCTTATGTTCTGCCAGTAAGAGAGGCTGGCTGTGCTCTCACCAACACCAACAACAACAGAATTAATGCCTTTCACGTCAGGAGGACGTCCCAAGGCGCTGGATGGTCAGGGGTGGGGACGTGTGCATGGGGGAGAGGCTGGGCAGGCAGGAGGAGAGGGAGAAAGGAGGGAGGGCGGCAGAAGACACGGTCGAAATCTTGAGATCGGACTGTGGGATGGAGTTCCATGGTGTGGGGGCAGAGTACTGCGGATAAGCCTTGCTCAGGAACTGGACTACCGAGGCTGCCATAGAGGGCAACAACAAGAAAAACAACAACTTGCATTTATATAGCACCCTCCATGCGTCTCAGAATGCTTCACAATAGTGGAGCCCACGGCTGAGCAAGTGGGAGGGGGAAGGTGACCATAGTCGAAAGAAAGGTCTTCAGGGGTGACCTGAAAATGGAAAAGGAAGGGGTGAGGCAAAGGGATTGAGTGAGGGAGTTCCAGTGATTCAGGGTGTAGAGGCTGAATGCATGGCCACCAACGGTGGAGCGGAGGATTCGGGGGACAAGGAGGAGGTCAGACCCAGTAGAGTGGAGGCAGCAGGTACTGCTGTGAGGAGAGAGGAGGTTAGAGAGGTAGGGGGTGCAGAGGAGTGGAGGGATTTAAACACAAGAGTGAGGATCTTGAAGTTGATGCTCTTGTGACAGGAAGTCAGTGAATGGCAGATCTGATTCCAAATTATGTTGCCAAACATATCACCTTTTAGCTCAAAGGAGACATCACTCGCCACCCCCACCAAGCCTCCCCCCACCGCAAACCCCACCCAATTCGACAACAGTCCAGTGTTTACTGAGAAACGATAGCATCTCCATCGATAAAAATAATAATAATCCTTGCATTTGATATAGCGCTTTTCACATCTTCTAGACGTCTCAAAGCACTTCACAGAATATAGAAAGTGAATTAACTGTATATTTGTGGGCAAAACGCGGCAGCCAATTGCGCAAAGCAGTGTCCCACAAACAGTCATGGATTGAATTGACCGATTTTTTTTGAGGGATTATTATTAGGCGCGTGGAGTAAGGAAACTTGCACAAGGTTTCGCCCTGCCTGGAATTGATGTGTGTTTTATGTAAATATCATAGGAGTGCAGGGGGAGGGGCTACAATTAAACAAATTCTTGCAGTTCTGTTCCTGTTGCTGGGGAAGCATTGTGTAGTAATAGGGAGCAAGTCACTTCAAAGTAAATCGCAAGATAAACCTCTCTTCTCAAAGTCAATAGAATACAAACAGACAATCTCATGCATTACCTATACTGCATGCTGAGGGATAGAACAAGGCAGATCTAGAGGAGGATGAACCTGTCCACTGTGATGAAGTCACCATCTTCTTCAACTGAATAGATTTGTTTAGCACTAGCAGATTTCAAGTGCAATTAAAGAGGAACTGCACCTGGATTAAGAGCCACCTGCAAAGATAGCCAAGGGCCCCGTGTACAAATGCCAATAAAGCTGCAGGGAGTTCCCCTGAGCAGCAATCTGGATCGCTGTTTAAAAGCTGCCATCCTGGTTACATGCTGTCAGTTTCTGACTTCAACAGCTTCCTGAACTTCAGTAAACGGTTTACTTTAATCCCAATGGTGGTAGCTTGATGGCAAACATTTCACCATGCTTCAAAAGATTGCTGGGTTTAATAATATTCAGAAAATAGATGCTAAGTGTAATTGTTAACGCAATTACTTGATCACACTCTTTGTTACCTATACAAGGGAATTTCACAAGTTTGAAGAGTCTGGGGTGGGGCAGGATGGGGTGGGATGGCATGGGATGGAAGTGGCCTGATGTTCCACCTGTGAGTCAATTTGCCTTAATTTTATATTATGTAGATTGTGTGAAAATTTAATTCAGAATTTGGTTTTCCACAAATCTTAAAAAGAACCGACTTGCATAATAAATAATATTCCATTATTCTGCACAATCTTAGGTTTCCAAACAAAATGGTCTTGTAGACTAGACCAAGTGGAATTTCAGGCCTCTGAATCTTCCACAAATTACACTGATCATACGCCAAGTTAAGGACCTCACTACCTACTTGAATACTAGATTCACAATGTCTTCCTTTTGCCTCCCAGTGCAACTGCTGGACTGCTGAAATCCTCTGTCATTTTTCAGGCCCAGACCGAGTGACATTTTCTGGGATTGAATCGATTAAGTGCACTGCCTCCCCCCAGGGCACCTTGAGCTGCAACCATCATGTATAACCAAAGGCATACAACAACAACAACAAAATTGCACTTATAAAGCACCTTTCACATCGGGAGGACGTCCCAAAGTGCTGAACAGTCAGATCGGGACCCGAGCGGTGGGGGGAGGGTCGGAGTAGGGGGAAGGAGAGGGGGAAGAGTTAGTGAGGGAGCTGAAGGCATGGTCGAAGAGGAAGGTCTTGAAAGAGGAAAGGGAGGAAGCAAGGCGGAGGGGCTGAGGGATGGAGTTCCACAGTGTGGGAGCAGAGAGGCTGAAAGCCCGGCCGCCAATGGTTGGGCGGTTAGGGCGGTGGACGTGGAGCAGGCCTGAGTCTGTTGGATGGAGGGTGCGGGCAGGCTGATAGGGAGACAGCAGGTCAGAGAGATAGGCTAGGGCAAGGCCGTGAATGGCCTTGAAGGTGAGGACGAGGATCTTGAATTCAATCCTCTGGGGGATGGGGAGCCAGTGGAGATGGGTGAGGGTGGGAGTGATGTGGTCACGGAGCCTAGTGTGGGAGAGTATGCAAGATGCAGAATTCTGAATATTCTGCAGCCTGTGAAGGGAAGAGCTGAGAAGGCCGACGAGGAGAGAGTTCCCATAGTCGAGTCCAGATGGGACAAAGGTGTGTTTAAGTGTTTCAGCAGTGTGTGAGGTGAGGTAATGGTGAAGTCTTGCAATATTGCGGAGGTGGTGGAAAGCTGTACCGGTCATGGAGGAGATATGAGGGAGGAAGGACAGTTCAGGGTCAAACAAGACGCCCAGATTCCTGACTGGCTTCGAGAGGTAGACAGAGCAGCCTTGAATGCTGATGTTGTCAGCGCCTGAAGTGCAGGGACACTGACTTGAGCCAATCAGGAGGGCCTCCGTCTTGTTGACGTTGAGTTGGAGGAAGTTGGCCCTCTTCCACGACTCAATGTCGGATAGACAAACAGTCAGAACGCCAGGAATCCTGGAATCGGGGGCACATAAAGCATGTAATGCAAGTGGCAGGATAGCTATGTAAAGAAGTTACTTTTTAGCTACTTTATTGAAACACTGATCATGTATGTTTAATCCAACTACTGTATTTGTTTTATTCCTGCAAATGTTCTTTGTAGAAACAGCTGATCTAAATTCAAACCATAGAGCACAAACAAAACATTCCAAGACCCTCAGTAATATATAATCTTAGCTATTTCACATTGCATCTTGGTGAACACAAATGCTAAAATGATGACAATCCTAATGTTACTTGTCGCTATTCTGATTTATTTTAAGCATCTTTTACATTATCTGCTCCTATGCTTAATCACTAGGTGTGACTGAGAAGGGAATTTTCAAAGAAAGGAAGAATGCACCAAAGATAACGATAAAAAAGGATAGTTCCAAACTTAGAATGTTGTGTACAGACAGAAATATATAAATCTGTAGCTGTGATGTATTTGAAGTAGAACAAGGGATTTGTGTTTAGCTGAAGATGTTACGAATGAGAAAAATATGAATTGTCCCGTTGAGTTAACAACATTGAAAAGGAATCATACTAGAATTGTGTACAAAGAAAATGGACAATATTGTGTCAATACTACAGAAAAAACCTTGATCATGAATTGACATGTCCCATCAATGATCCAAACTTTTGTATAACCCCAAAACATATTAAACAGGTGGGCAGGTGTCAAAAGGCACCAATAACCTTGTTTACGGAAATACCAAATTTGCAAGCAACCATGCCAGATATCAAAATCGATTTAATATTTACCAAATTTTATAATTCCAATGAATCCACTGACTTTGCATTTGATTAACTTGATGAAATGCAAAACTGGCCATTTGATGGAAGTTTCCAATGATGGATAAGGTTCAAAGACAAATTAACGAGTTGATCTCTGCTGGTTTGTTGTTGTTATGATGATTTGTTGGAGATGCTGAATAAAAAGGAGATTTAAGAAATTTGACGTAAAACGTGAACACTTTTATGAATAATGAAGAATGATAAACATGTTAAAATAAGTTAGAGATCAAATGGGGTGGTAGAGACGAGGAGTGTACTGATTTTAATTAATTACAGAAAGTATAGTGGGCCTTTGTTGTAACCTTGACCTACTTCAGTCGGGACTATAAGGATACTGTAATTATTGAATTAGATATTATCTGAAAGTATAATTGTGAAAGGTTTTTAATTAATCTGTATATGCGTTTAGAATGTAACCCACCTATAATCCTTTAATAAGGTTTGTTTGATTTAATAATTAGCTTAGCAGGGGTTAAAAGTAACTTTTCTGGACCTGTCAAGATCAGCTTCTGATTACATTCCATAGTTTCTAGCACCTTGTATTGTCCTCCCAACGTGAAAGGCGCTATACAAATGTAATTTTGTTTTGTTGCTGTTCCCGTGAAGATGTTTATTCCTCCAAGAATTGAGCAATTGGCTCCTTGAAAGTAGATTTATGAATGATAGACCACAGAAAGAAAAGACTACAGCCTCAGACACCCGCATATCTCAAGGCTGAGAAACAGGATCTTCCCAATTTCTGTCCATTTCTCTTTTTCCTTATCAGTTATTTTCCCATGTAGAAAGAACCTTGCTCAAGCTAATTTGCAGCTTGAGGGGGGTGGGGTATGCTTATAATAATATTATTCATTTTCTTCAAAACCACAGGCAAAAAAAAATCTCATAAATGATGAAGTAGGTGAAAGGTCATCTACCTACTGGATAAAGAGAGATCGAAGAAACTGGGAATTGGAACTTCAAGTCGCAAACCATATTCTAGCTTCTAAAGAAGGAAAATGAAAACTAAGACTTAGATGACTGTCAACAATTTTATCAACACTCTCAAAGCAAGCAACAGCACCAAGTACCTGGATATCATTTTGTTGATCGAATGGGCAAGGGACAGCAGTACATGAATACCTTTTGGTAGACACAATATTGGACAATGTTGTATATTACTCCTCCATCTCTTCTGCAACATTTGGTTTGGCCAACCTTAATCATTTTGAACTAGATGTGGATCTGTAAGCATTATTATGTTCTATTCTTTCAATTACCTTTAACCATTACTAATTTGAATTAATAAAATGTGATTAACTGTACAAGATTTGTGTCAGTCTTAACTTCAATGCAGGGTTAAATTGGGCATCTTACAATTCATCATCAGACTTTCCATCTGTACCACAAATTACAATTTCACTCTGTGCAGATGTGTCAAAACCTTTGCACCGCTGACTGGGAGCTCGAGCTGGGTTGGTGATGCAAGGTGGATAGATGACCAAAACCTTGCTCAAAAAGATTTTGAATGTGAAGAGAGAAGGGCTGAAGTCCATATAATATATCTAAAGAGATTATGGCTGCTGCATTTTGCCCACAAATATACAGTCAATTCTCTTTACAGTATATTCTGCGAAGCACTTTGAGACGTCTAGAAGATGTGAAAAGCGCTATATCAAATGCAAGGATTATTATTATTATTTGGCAAATTAAAAAGTCTAGAGTAATCAAGCAATGTTTTTGCAAATAGATTAACTTAAGTGTGTTTCACCCACAAATATACAGTCAATTAACTTTACAGTATATTCTGTGAAGTGCTTTGAAATGTCCAGAAGACATGAAAAGTGCTGTAAAGAATATTATTATTATTTCTGACGTAGGACTGCACTAGAAAGTCTGGATTTAAACTGCAGGATCTGCAGTGAATTGTTTACTTGTCTCTCATATATTAAAGATATAAACCTCCTGTTACAGAGTGCTGTGAAAACATGTGCACATGTGGATTTTGGAATGGCTTTTCTAATTGCCTCAATGCAATAAAGAGTGGAAAAATAAAAAAAATGTGTGAATTGATTAAATCATATAACTTCCATCCAAAAATATATTTCCTGTGCTTCTAAAATAAAATGTGGAGAAGCTTCAAATTCATAAATATCCATTTTTGTAAGAAACACCTGGCATAGACAACATTTTTTCTCTTTGTAAAAAATATTTTAAACCAAGACAGATGAGAAACAATGCTATAACAGATTTGTATCCAACCCAGACTGATGGGTTGAACATCTGCTGGTTGCTAGCTGCAACGGTCCTAAGTGAAATGAATTTGGAGAGTTTGAATTGAGTTTTTAGTGGGTATAGGTCCACAGCACATAAAGCACTAAATTAACAATCTCACAAAGTAAGGTGACAGGGATATATGGTGTGGAAATTGAAAATCTCATTCCGGTACAGCAAGGAATGCTCACTAAGATTGGTGCTAAGTCTCATTGTTGAAACTACGTAAAGAGAGCTTTACCTGTGTAACCCTGATCTGAAAGCCTTTGATGGTGGTTGATAGGTGTCAAACATGGGAAGATGCAGTACTCTTAATCCAGCACCAAATAAATGACATCTTCAATGGATTGAGAAGCACAATGAGGAACAGCAAGCAGAGTGTTTCTCCCCTGATGGGAGGAATTCACTCTCCTCTGAGTTCCGCAAATGTGTGACACTGTTTAGCATACAATATTTCCGAACACAAGTCATTTCTGAATGATGAAAACTTGGTGAACCTTAACAATTATTTTCAATATAAAAAACTACCATTTTGCAAATGAATTGGGACTCCAGAAAGGTGTATCATAAAAGACAGTGCATACGTCACTCACTCACTCACTCACTCACTCACTCACTCACTCACTCACTCACTCACTCACTCACTCACTCACTCACTCACTCACTCACTCACTCACTCACTCACTCACTCACTCACTCACTCACTCACTCACTCACTCACTCACTCACTCACTCACTCACTCACTCACTCACTCACTCACTCACTCACTCACTCACTCACTCACTCACTCACTCACTCACTCACTCACTCACTCACTCACTCACTCACTCACTCACTCACTCACTCACTCACTCACTCACTCACTCACTCACTCACTCACTCACTCACTCACTCACTCACTCACTCACTCACTCACTCACTCACTCACTCACTCACTCACTCACTCACTCACTCACTCACTCACTCACTCACTCACTCACTCACTCACTCACTCACTCACTCACTCACTCACTCACTCACTCACTCACTCACTCACTCACTCACTCACTCACTCACTCACTCACTCACTCACTCACTCACTCACTCACTCACTCACTCACTCACTCACTCACTCACTCACTCACTCACTCACTCACTCACTCACTCACTCACTCACTCACTCACTCACTCACTCACTCACTCACTCACTCACTCACTCACTCACTCACTCACTCACTCACTCACTCACTCACTCACTCACTCACTCACTCACTCACTCACTCACTCACTCACTCACTCACTCACTCACTCACTCACTCACTCACTCACTCACTCACTCACTCACTCACTCACTCACTCACTCACTCACTCACTCACTCACTCACTCACTCACTCACTCACTTACTGCAAAGTAAAACCGCAGCACAATCACACAGGGAGCTTTCAAGCCACTCTTAATGGTCAATCACAGAATGGCACTAACGGAGTCCCACAAACAGAACATATTCCTGCCATTTTGACCACAATAACAACAACTTGTATTTCTGTATCACTTTTCATGTTAGAGTAACATTTTCAAGTGCTTTACAAGGATTGGAGAGTAGTGAGGGAGATGGCCGTAGGCGAGTTCGAAGAGTTAAGATTTCACAAAGGGCAGTACAACATGGAAACACTAATTGAGCATTGTTTTCCACCTGCTTTGGTCTGAATAGTGATTATCTGAGCCTCAATCTAATTTATGATGGCTGTGGGTCCACAGTGTAGATGAGAAGGGCATTATATAAATGCAAGTTGTTATTGTAACTGAGTGCAAACTTGACAGACTAAGGGTACACAGATGGTGTTTGGCATTTGAGTTAGTAAAATTGTATTTACCTTGGCCTAGAAAATGTTACTTTATAAATGAAGTTTGGACCTCTGGCAGAAGTCTCTCTCGATTATATATTAAAAAATGTTTTGGGTGATGGTGAGTGCACTTACCTGATAGATTTATAAACAGAAAAAGCACACGTAACTCTCCAAGGACAAAAAAATACGTCAATCGGGTTTGATTCATCAAATAAATGCAGGCAAAGTTGGTACTATTTCTATACTTTACATTGGCAGTAATTAGAAAATAGAACTAACAAAACTGGAAAATACTGCAAACTTTATCCCATAAAATGGTCTAAACCTGTTGGTCTGAAATCATCAAATGCTTTGTGTTTACATCAAATTGTCCAATCCAATTTGTCTCTGAGATGAAAACTAGGAATTTTCCTCTGTAGATCAAATAGAGCTTCACTGCATTATGAAATGTGACAACACAATTCTATAACTTCTGACTCAAACGCACTGTGATGGCGACTTTGACAATCTGGTACATTTCTCCCTCACTCAAGGATCTTGACGATCGATCATAATATGACTCAATATATGGGATGATTTTAGACATTGTGTAACTCATTCATAGAGCAGCACTTGCTCACTTTATAATTCACCCAAAATAGATCAAAGTATAATATTTGAAATAACAGAGCCAAAATTCTAGACAGACTGGCATTCCTAAAATGAAAATATTTATACTGTATATGTAAAACTGGGGAAACAATTTATTTCTGCATTACTGGTTCAGTTCCCATTAAAAAATCTTACCAACTAATACTTAATGGCCAATGGAAGGTACTGTAAATAGAAACAAGGTTTCAAATCTGGAATACAATTCTTTACTACTGTCAGCATTGGTGCTGGGGTTTGTTTCATCTGCCACAACACGAATAATTCATGACACTAAAGAGACATTCTATGATCAAACGTGATGCTACTGCACTTGGAATACTGTGTGCAGTTCTGGTCACCTCAATTGAAAAAGGATATTGCAGCAATTGAGAAGACGGCAACCAAAATGATTGAGGGGATGGTAGGATTGGGCTATGGGGATTGATTAGATACACTGACCATGTTCAAACTGGAGAAAAAAAGGTTGAGGGGCAATATGATTGTGGTCTTTAAGAATCTGAAGGGAATAGATAATGTGGATTATGATAAGTTTTTTTATCTTGTACTGAACAGTGGAACCAGAGAACATGGCCTGTGAATGAAGGGGGATAAATTCAGAATGAAACTGCGGAATTACTACTTCATTCGAGTAGTAGTTGTGGGAACATGGGAAAATGTAATTTGTTTCAAGAATAAATTACTGTAGATAGATTTCTGCTAGAAAATAATACCTCAGGATACAATATATAGTTTGGGAAGCAACATATTAAGCAATAGCCAGGATAGTGGAAGGTGCGGCAGATGGATCTTGGTCTTCTTTTGCCTAGCAAATTATTCTGTTCTTCTGTTCTTGTGTCCTCGCTCATTTCATTGTTTGTGTGGCCTTTGTGCTGCTTTAGCCACTCCTTTAGCACAATGGTGAGGTGGTTTCAATGCATGTTTGGAGTTTAAATCCCCAGATTGTGGTGAGTTAGTATCTAGGCAGCAGTCACAAAGTAAAATAATTGTAATTTTATTGCACCTCATCACTTCTCAAAATTTTCCAAGCTTTGCACAAGTAATTACTGTCAAGTTTGCTGATGTTTTCCAGGCAAACATGGCAGCTATGTGTGCCAGCATGGCCCAACAAATAGATTGGAGGTGAATGGCAGTTAATCTACAAAATTGTTAAACAGAACCGAAGAAGAAATTATCTTATTTTTTTCAAATAATATCATAATGTAATAATAATCCTTGCATTTGATATAGCACTTTTCACATCTGGTAGACATCTCAAAGTGCTTCACAGTATATACTGTGAAGTGAATTGACGGTATATATATGTGGGTGAAATGCGGCAGCCAATTCCGCACAGCAGTGCCCCACAAATACTTGTGGATTGAAATGACCAAGTTTATTATAGTGGATTTTTTTTGGAGGAATTATTATTAGGCGTGTGAAGTAAAGAAACTTACACAAAGTTTCACACTGATCTGCTTGGATTTCAACACAGGTCTCATAGATTCATAGAATTTTAGAATTTTACGGCACAAAAGGAGGCCATTCGGCCCATCTAGTCTGTGCCAGCTCTTTGAAAAGAGCGATTCAATCCCACTGCCCTGTCCGCTCCCCATAGCCTAATAGACCTGTTTTCCCTAAATAAAGATCTAATTGCCTTTTAAAAGTTGTTATCGAATCAGCCTCCACCACCTTTTCAGGCAATGCATTCCATTCGAACAACTCGCTGAGTGAAAAAAATTCTCCTCAGCTCCCCTCTACTTCGCCTTGAAACTATTTTAAATCTGTGACCACGAGTCACAGATTCGCCCACGAGTGGAAATAGTTTTTCTCTATTTGCCCTGTCGAAACCCCTCGTGATTTTATAAACCTCTATTAGGTCTCCCCTCAATCTTCTCTGCTCCAGAGAGAATAACCCTAGCTTATCTAGCCTCTCCTCATAGCTGAAGTCCCTCAATCCTGGCACCATCCTAGTAAATCTTCTTTGTACCCTTTCCAATGTCTTCACATCCTTTCTGTAGTGTGGTGACCAGAATTGAACACAGTATTCCAGCTGAGGCCTCACCAAAGTTTTATAGAGGTTAGTCAGCACTTCCTGACTTTTGTACTCTATACCCCTATTTATAAAGCCTAGTATCCCATATGCCTTCTTAACAGCCTTGTCTACCTGTCCTGCCACCTTCAACGAGTCACTAACACAAATCCCCAGGTCTCTCTGTTCCTTCACACCATTTAAAATTGTACTATCTAGCCTATATTGCCTCCCTTCATTTCTTCCCCCAAAATGCATCACCTCACACTTCTCTGCATTAAACTTCATCTGCCATGTGTCTGCCCACTTTACCAATTTGTCTATATCCTCTTGCAGATGGCTACTATCCTCCTCACTATTTACTATTCTCCCTAACTTAGTGTCATCTGCAAACTTGGAAACTGTACTCCGTACACCCAAGTCCAGATCATTGATGTAGATTACAAACAGCAATGGTCCCAAAACCGATCCCTGTGGCACACCACTGCTCACTTCCCTCCATTCTGAAAAACTGCCGCTCACTACAACTCTCTGCTTTCTGTCTCGCAGCCAGTTGTGGATCCATGCTGCCACTGTACCTTTTACGCCATGGGCCTTTAATTTCCTAATAAGTCTCTCATGTGGCACTTTGTCAAATGCCTTTTGAATGTCCATGTAAACTACATCAACTGCGCTACCATTATCCACCCATTCCGTTACCTCATCAAAAAATTCTATCAGATTTGTAAGGCAAGATTTGCCTTTAACAAATCCATGTTGACTGTCCTTTATTAGCCTATATCTTTCTAAGTGAAGATCTACCTTGTCCCTGATTATGGACTCTAGAAGTTTGCCCACTACCGACGTTAGACTGACTGGTCTGTAGTTACCAGGCTTGTCCTTCTGCCCCTTTTTATACAAGGGAGTAACATTAGCTATCCTCCAGTCCTCTGGCACGACCCCTGTGTTCAAGGAAGATTGAAAGATCGTGGCCAGAGTCCCTGCTATTTGCTCCCGTGCCTCCCCTAGTAACCTAGGGTGCATCCCATCCGGACCAGGTGACTTATCCACCTTGAGTGACGTCAACCTTTTTAGAACTTCCTCTCTGGTTATAATTATTCTATCCATTTCTCCTACCCTCTCCTCCAATACCATGGCATTGGCTGTATCCTTTTCTTTTGTGAAGACAGAGGCGAAGTACTCATTCAGTACATCAGCCATGCCCTCTGCCTCCACAATGAGATTTCCTCCTAGGTCCCTAATTGGCCCCACCCTATCCTTGACCAACCTTTTACTCTTAATATGTTGGTAAAAAACCTTAGGTTTCCCCTTGATCTTACTCGCTAATTGTTTTTCATGCAGTCTCTTTGCCCCTCTAACTTCCTTTTTTAGTTCTATCCTACACTTCCTATATTCTGCTTGGTTCCCTTCTGAATTTTGAGCCTGACACTTATCATAAGCCTCTTTTTTTTGGTTTATTTTGGCCCCGATTTCCTTAGTCATCCAGGGAGGTTTGGATGCCTTACATTTCACCTTTGTGGGGATGTTTTTGACCTGTGCCTGAACTATCTCCTCTTTGAACACTGCCCACTGCTCGTTAGTTGCCTTACCTGCCAATTTTTCTTTCCAATCCACCTTGGCTAGGTCCCACCTCAACTCATTGAAATTAGCCCTTTTCCAGTTGAGTGTCCTCACCTGTGATCATTCCTTATCCCTTTCCATAATTATTCTGAATCTAACGACATCTTTGACATTCACCTAAAGAACGGGCATCTGGAAACCATTATGAGGAATGGTCACTTGGTTAACATAGGGCAGTGCGTGAGAAACTGTGTACCACAGAGAGTCAACATCATTTGTTTGCTGGCAAAATATAGTCATTAAACTTTATAGTAAATTCTATGAAACACCCCGACTCGTGCTATCAATATGAAAGATGCTGTAGCGACCACAATGAAGATGATTATTATTAATAACACTTTCAGGAAAGTAGAAGAAAACATGCATAGATTCCCAAATGTTTCCTTGCTCATATGTCTTCAGTGAGATACTTAAATGTCACTGGTATATCTAGATCCATTTAATTAGTTTCATAAGAATGTAAAGCATTCAAAAAATTAAATTTCAAAATACTGTAATGCTGTTAGGAATCTGAGTGTGGGAGTCAATTACTAGAAAAATACAGTACTGTAATTTGTAGTTATTGATGGAAGATGGTGCCATAGTCCCTCCCTATATTGTTAACAGTGACCAACCTAAATAAAAATAATAAATAATAACCTAAAGTCTTGCTGCAGAGGACAAACAGATATCAATGCTTGCATTGAGAATAACACATTCATACTAATGATTATAGATCCACGTTTAGAAAGTTGGGCTGGCACAAGTTTGCTTAACACTGTATCAGTAACTAAATTTGATTTCGCAATTCTACAGACTGTAGAATTTCTAAAATTTTTAAGTTTAGCAAGTGTCAGAAAACAATTAATAGAGGAAGCATCTCAGAAGTATAAACCATTTAAGTGAATATCAGATGTAACTGGATCCATTAAAGCTTAACACAAGATCAGTTCATCACTTGCTTGTAATGGGAAATCCATGACACACCAATTGTCAGATAGAAACAGATCGACTATTGACGTAATTGCCATTTTTTTTAACATGTATATTGAACTTATTTGATTTTTGGTAAGTGTGACTGGCAGCCTGAATAGATATATGTAAAGAAAGGGGAACACACTTAAAAATTATTTCCTTTAGCGAGTGACAGAGACAATCAGGCTTGAATGGATTTTGTTGACTATTGATTGCTACAATTGGTCCATGGATAAGGATATTTGGCAGCTGTTGGTATTCACTCAACAAAGTACATTTCTGCCTTTTAATGGTAAAAGGAAGGTAACAAACCTTTTAGTTTTTTGAATGATTGCTTCTTGCCAACATGCATGTTGATTCAGGGGAACCTTGAAGCTTCTTACTCCTCAGTTGGGTGAAAGGAATCATTATCTAGCCAATGGTTCCAAACAACTGGCTCTTTATTGATTATATGCAGAGCAACTGCTAGGAAGAGCTAAAGATAGATGGAAAGTCAATAAACATATGGAACTATTGTATAGGATAAGTTTACATTGTACTTTCTACCAAAATGTCTCTGCATCAATACATATTAACTGTGATTCTCCTTTGGTCATTAAATTCCCTGACCTGGGCACACAAATTCGTACCATTTGCCAATTCTGTATTGGCTTTGTCTGGTGAGATTTTAATGGGAAGCTCATACTCTTGGAAAATTTACTAAACGGACAGGAATAATAGGAATAGAAATAATCTACCAAGGTGGGTAAAACTACTGATGACGGGAGAACTGCTTCCACACACTTTATGGTTAATTGGATTTTGAGATTATAACTGACCTGGTTTACAAATCTCTACGCTGCTTCTGACCATAATATCCTGTAGCTCCAAGTAAAGGTCACTGCACGATTCAGTAACTCTGGAAAAGACATTGGTGCCAATATTCTGCTGAAATGATACAAATTTGATGTTAGATGCTACTAATAACTGCCACCTGGCACAGTTACTGTGAACTTCATTGAAGTGGATCCCCAAATGAATTGGGCAGAAATCTGACTCCAAACTAAATAAATGGCTATTGGAAGGAAATGCGCAGAGGTAGCTAGAATGAAATGATTCCATACTCAAAACAGGATCAACCATGCACTGTAAATGAGATTATGTACCACTGCACCCAACAATAACGATTCGTACTGTATAAGATCTTTCACACAGTAGACTTGTTCAACATGCTTTAGAGACAGAGTGGGAGATCAAGTTCGGTGAGAGATGGACCACCGCCCTAATCGGTGGTCAAACATGTAGTTAAAGAGGTTTTCAGATGGGTTATGTTCAGATGGGTTACCACATAGTTGGACGATGGTTCATTTCTCAGAGGCAAGTTAACATTGTCATACTTTTGTATTGTCTGAGAAAAAGCAAGTTTGATGCACCATGAGCTCCTGTAGCTCAGTTGTTAGAGCATTCACCGTACAAACATGAAACCTGTGTTTGAATCCAGGAAGATCTTGATCATTTCAATCCACGACTGTTTGTGGGACACTGCTGTGCGCAATTGGCTGCCACATTTTGCCCACAAATATACAGTCAATTCACTTTACAGTATACCCTGTGAAGCGCTTTGAGATGTTGATAAGATGTGAAAAGCGCTATATCAAATGAAAGGATTATTATTATTATTACCATCGGACAAGCAAATGAATATAAGCTTATTTTTAAAAGTGATCAAACACGTAAACCACCATAAAATTCACCAACAATTACTTAACTATATGAAAAAAACAATATCAAAGCAAACTAAATGTGGTCTCCGAAGGACAAACAGCAATGGAATATTTAGAGTATAATCTAATCGACTCAGCTCTCACACCTGAAAAGTATGTTTTCACCAGTTACCCACAAGTAAACTGATGGACTCAATCACCAGTGGTAAGAGGGACACTTCCTACTATATCACAATGACAAAATTAACCCTTGGTTTTAATTCTGAAATGTTAACCTATTTATCTCTTCCGGAAGCTCTTCAAGCTGCCAGGCATTATAGTGCCTCTGAACACATGTGCTTCCTTGACATCAATATCCAGAAATGTTGAGCTACTTTAGCTTCTGAGATCAGCACAAATAATAATAAATAAATAATAATAATAAAAATAATCTTTGTATTTAATATGGTCCATTTCATGTTAAAAGGACATCAAAATTGCTCTTCGATTTACTATAACGTGTAATGGCTGTTCATTTTGTAGGTGAATGTGGCAGCCAATTTGGACACAGCAATGTGCTACAAACATCCATGAAGTGAATGACCATTCTTAGACTGTCCAGTGGATTGGGACATCTTGTTGACGTAAAAGGCTCTATATGGAACTAAGAATTTAATTCACCAATTTTATATGGGGGATTAATGGCCAAAACACTGAGAGAATTATTTTGACTTTTCAAATAGTGCCATGGGATTTTTAATATCCATCCAAACAGGCAGACGGCACATAAATTTAACATTTAATCCAAAGGACAATACTTTCAACAATGCAGCACTGTGATTTCAAGACCTGACATGCGACCACAGTCTTCTGACTCGGTATATGCTTCCAGCTTCAGTTAGACTGACATCTTGAAGTGAACCAGGTTGACAAATGTGGTTTAGATGACAAGACTGTAAGCTTTTGTGGCTCTTTTAAATAAAATGTACTAATTCATAATCATGTTCTATTCAGTTTTGATCAAATAAACAATATTCAGAGCAAAAAAAACCATTAAAACATGCCACAATTAAATGTAGCCAAACAGTTAATGCACAGGTGCCTCTCAAAAGAGAATAAAAATCTACAATTATTTCTGGCCTCTAAAAATTTATAGGTGCAACAGTTTTTGTTACAAAATATATAATTGATTTAAAAATCTTGACTACTTCGACCTCGACAATTTATTTGTGGTGACTTTGTGCATCCTTATTAATATCTGTTCTGCGTTATTAATGCACAAAGTTACAAGCAGTGCTTATAAAGTAATGCTTATTTGGATACAATATAGCAAAGTGAACTGAGGACCTTTGAACAAACAGAATTAAACAAAACTGAAATCCTAAGAGAAGTCAGCAGTGAAATGGGTAATAGAGACATCCTGCTTCACAGCAAACTCCAGAGAAATGTATTTCTAAGGCTTTTTATTAACTCTCTTTGGCACACCCTTAACCCTTCGTTTGTTTTTTTCTGTGTATTCTTAACTCTCTTTAACTCACCATTAACTTAGCACCTTGGGGCATCCTTTGTATGTGAAAGGCGTTTTACAAATGGAATTTTATGTTATTGTTGTGCGCGTGTATGCTTGTCTATGCATGTGTGTGTGTGTGTTTGTGATATCAATGTGTAACCATGCTTTTGGTCACCTTTCTCCCTCCCCTCCTTCTTCAGCTCCCCCCAACCCCAGCTCAGATTTCCTGACATGCAACTTGTTGTTGCTGAAAAGCGCTGCATAAATGTGAAAATGTTGTTGATACCTATATATTATCAATCAATCAATCAAATGGGTAATAGAGATATACAAGATTTATAGAATACGTATTCATGTTTTGGTATGAATCACCTGCACACCCATTTCTAACAGTAAGTATTCGATTATTGCTCACTGATAATGGTTAATTTATAATAATCTTTACATTTCATGTGGTGCTTTTTACAGCTTCTACATGTCTCAAAGCGCGACACAGAATATACTGTTATAGTGAATTGATTGCATATATGTGGGTGAAATACAGCAGCCAATTGCACACAGCATTGTTTCACAAACAGTCGTGGATTGAGATTACCAACTTTTTGGGGAGATTTATTATTACGCATGTGTAGTAAGGAAACTTGTCCAAGGTTTCGCCCTGTCTGAAATTGAACCCAGATCTCTCGCTTGTAAGGTGAGTGCTCTAACCACTGAGCTACAGGCATCCATGATTTATCTGGTGGAAAACTGAATTATCTGATCGGGGTAAATGTGCAGTAAATGACAACACAGAAATCAGTGAATGGGTATTTCACCTTGATACAGTAGCGGGTGAGTGCTCATCATCCAAATGCAATGATTTGACACACCAGAACTATATTGCAACAATAAAATGATTTAGAACAGCCGAGGTGTCCAATGCATTGAATGAGCAAATGCCTGGCATTGCTGCTATTGTTAAATACAGTGCCGGGCTTCCACATGCAAAGAGGGAAGAATGACTTGGCAAACTGTAAACAAATATATTAATGGCAGCAAACAGATTATGAATAGCAAAATAGAGCTGAACTGTTGGACCAGAGAGAACAGAACTTCAGACTCTCCAGCAGTTGAAACACATATCTCATTCAGAAATTAAGATTGATGATCTGTTTTGATGAAAATAAAAACTAAATATTAATTGTCGTATTAGATTCATTCCACATCAGGAGGATATTGCAAAGAATGTCACAGGATTTACTGTAACTTATAATGATTGTGTATTTTGTAGACAAATGCCGCCGGCAATTTGCATCCAATATTGTCTCACAAACATTCACAAAGTGAATAACCAATTTCAACTGGCTAGGACACCAACAGAATCGCCCTTCTCCTTTCGAGTAGTGTCAGGGGCAGATGGCTCCTCAGTTTAACGTCTCATCTGAAGATAGTCAAGAGAAGTTTTTGAACGAGCTTTGAAAGAACTTCTCCATTTCATGTGGCCTTCGAAAAAAGACCACAATGAATAATTTGATTTTTTTGAAGAGTGCAATAGAAACAGTGCTAACCTCAGGCTTGATATTATATACAGTAGTTACTGTTTGTACATGAATATATATTTGTAGCATTGTAGATTGGGGTCTAAATTGCAGCATTTCTCAATGGGAATCCTTAATAAAGACTCCAAGCTTAAACGGGTACATGGGAAGCCCTTGCGGCAGCTAGAAGTATGTTCCATTGACTCAGGGAATGCTGCCATTTTAATGATGTGACACCTCTTCAATTGAACTGTACATCGCAAACCAAAGCAGAAAAAAGTGTAGATTCAGACGGTTACATCTGTCTGTCCAGATGAATGATACACTAAAGATTCAAAGTAAAGAGAAAGATTAAATCTCAGATGTACATCATGTCAAAGCAAAATTCCAGTGTGACAAACTGCAATTCACTCATAATTATGCATGACCCCATTAAATGCAGCAAATTTCATTTTTTGACCAACACTGCCTCAACATGAGATATTCTAGAAAAGAAGTAATGGGAGACATTAATAAGATGAATTTTGCTGCATTTCTTAATATCAAAATCCAGTTGTATTTTCCAGTCTTGTTATACCAACTCATCTCATTTCTCCAACAAATATACAGTCAATTCACTTTACAGTATATTCTGTAAAGCACTTTGAGATATCTAGAAGACATGAAAAGCGCTATATCAAATGCAAGGATTATTATTTATATTATCTCAGTATATTTTCAGAGAAAGGTTCCCTTGAGGAAGCACAACATACTGCAGCATCAAAAGAGGTTGCTTTTCAGATTTTATAATTAAGAAATACCATTAAGGAAAGCCGCAAAATCAAAGGAATCACAGTCTTTACACTATCTTCTTATCCCAATCATTCTTATGTTTGTAGATCTGACCAAACAATAAGTTATACAGTGTCTTTCACTCATGCACAAATATACAGTCATTTTACTTTACCGTATATTTTGTGAAGCATTGAAACGTTTAGAAGACGATATCAAATGCTTATTATTAAATGGATTATTATTATCAAAACCTCAAAATGCTTTAAAATGAAAAGGGATAAGGAACATTTAAAACATTTAAAAGATACGTTTTTTGAAGATGGAAAAAGAGGAAAGGATGCAAAGACGTTTTTGAAGAGAGCTCAGGGATGCATCAGCTGAGGGCTCAGTCAGCAATAGTGGAATAGAAGGTGTGAGGAATGAAAGCCGTGAGGAATAGAAGGAGTGAGTCATAAGAAGTACACCAAATCGCAGAATAGCAGGTACAGCTGGAGGTAATGACAAAGAAAACTAGACATGTTGGAAAGCAATAATTGGTGAACTCATGATCACTCAGAGACACAGCCATTGGAATTACTGATGGTCACTTTCAATCATGCTACAGCATCGCACAAACCTCTGTCAAAGGCCCCTTGGAACAACTGAAACTCCACGTTTTCTGCTCTTTTGAGATTGGTACTTACTTGGTGTGTCAGCCTGGATCAGGGAAGGGAGTTTCTTCTGTGAAGCACTTTGAGAAATCCTTCCAGTGTAAAAGGATGCAAGGATTATGATTATTATTCTGACATTTGGGGACTTATACCAACATCAACAAGTTGGAATTACTTTATATAACAACCTCCACACCAGATAGCATCTCAAAGTGCTTTTCAATGTAAAGTCTGCCCCAGAATGACAACTTCCTGAATTTGAACAACTTCCTTTCAATCTGTTGCTCATGTGAGATGACAATCTCTGCAGCAGCCAACACAGACATACTAATCACTGTCACTGCTATGATATCAAATGACAGCTACTGAAATGCCTGCCACCACCACACTACAACAACAACTTAAAGGTATATAGTGCTTTTCGTGGAAAAAAAAACTCAGGAAAAAAAAGCTCTCAAATGCACCAAAATGCATTTTGATTAGAAATGAATGATGCTTTGTCAGAAAATATAGCATCTGATTTGAGTCAGTAATATCCTACAAATAAGATGAATAGATGATTAGGCAATAGAAGACAATATATCTAAGAAAAATCATAAAATTTCATCGAAATAGCAGCAAAACATCCCCCTGTGACTCAAAGCAAATAGATGGAACTTAAATTCAATACCAATTTAAAGTGATCTAATGATCTGGAAATTAATTAATATTAATAGTCTGAGTACAACAGTGTTTGCAAGAATTAGTAAAATAACAAAAGATTCATTTCCAATAAGTTAAATAACTCAACCACAACAACTTCGATTTATATAGCTTCCTCCACACCGGACGGCGTCTCGGAGCGCTTCACAATAACGGATCTCGGGAGATATTTCGCAAGATATTTAAAACTATACAGAGAAATAGAATAGTTAGTCAAAGGTGGGTGGGAACAATTAGGGACCAAGGGGGAAATCGTATTGTGGAGGCAGAGGGCATGGCTGATGTACTGAATGAATACTTTGCATCTGTCTTCACGAAAGAAGAGGATGCAGCCAATACTGGAGGAGAGGGTAGAGGAAACGGATAGGATTAGTATCAACAGAGAGGAAGTACTGAAAGGGTTGACGGCGCTCAAGGTAGATAAGTTGCCCAGTCCAGATGGGATGCATCCTAGGTTACTAAGGAAAGGACGGGTGCAAATAGCAGAGGCTCTGACCACAATCTTTCAATCTTCCTTGGACACATGGGTGGTGCCGGAGGACTAGAAGGTTGCGAATGTTACTACCCTGCACAAAAAGGGTGGAAGGACAAACCTGGGAACTACAGGCCAGTCAGTCTAACATCAGTCGTGGGGAAACATCTAGAGACTATAATCAGGGACAAGATTCACTTAGAAAGATATCGGTTAATAAATGACAGCCAGCATTAAAGGCAAATCTTGCCTGACAAATCTGATGGAATATTTGGTGAGGTAACAGAATGGGGTACTGCAGTTGACATAGTTCATATGGACTTTCAAAAGGCATTTGACAAAGTGCCACATAAATGGCTTATAAGGAAAATAGAAGCCCATGGCGTTAAAGGGACACTGGCAACATGGATCCAGAACTGGCTGGGAGACAGAAAGCAGAGAGATGTGGTGAACAGCTGTTTTTCTGACTGGAGGGAAGTGTACAGTGGTGTCCCCAGGGATTGGTATTGGGACCACTGCTCTTTTTAATTTATATTAATAATCTGGGCTTGGGTATAGGGAGTACCATTTCCAAGTTTGCAAATGACACAAAGTTAGGAAAAATAGTAAATAGTGAGGAGGATAGCAGCCATCTGCAAGAAGATGGAGACAGAATGGTAAAAAGGGCAGACACATGGCAGATGAAATTTAATGTAGAGAAATGTGAGATGATGCATTTTGGGAGGAGAAATGAAAGGAGGCAATATAGGCTAGATAGTACAATTTTAAGGGGTATGAAAGAACAGAGAGACCTGGGGGTTTGTGTAAGTGATTCTTTGAAGGTGGCAGGACAGGTAGACAAGGCTGTTAAAAAAAACAATACTTTTTGTATTAAAAAATGGGATACTAGGCTTTATAAATAGGGGCATAGAGTACAAAAGTCAGAAGTTCTGACTAACCTCTATAAAACTTTGGTTAGGTCTCAGCTAGAGTACTGTGTTCAATTCTGGTCACCACACTTTAGGAAGGATGTTAAGGCATTGGAAAGGGTGCAGAGAAGATTTACTAGGATGGTACCAAAAATGAGGGACTTTAGCTATGAGGAAAGGTTAGAGAGGCTGGGTTTATTCTCATTGGAACAAAGAAGGTTGCAAGGAAGGTTCAAATCTGGAATGCATTGCCTGAAAAGGTGGTGGAGGCCAATTCAATAACAACTTTAAAAAGAGAGGTAGACATTTATTTGGGGAGGACGGGTTTGCGTGGTTATGGGGAGAGAGCTGGGGAGTGGGATTGAATTGCTCTTTTCAAAGAGCCGGCACAGACTTGATGGCCGAATGGCCTCCTATTGTGCCGATAGATTCTATGATTCTATGAATAGAGAAACAGCATGGAATTAAAGTGCTCCATTCTGCTTGTGTCACCTTTTGTTCCAGTCTTTTAGATCATGGACATTTTAAAATCTCATTTCTGATTGTCTTCTCTATTTCCTTCAGTAAACTGTCTCGCTTTTGAAACGTCCCAATTGTTTCTGCATTTACAGCCTGCTGGGGCAATGCATTTTACATTTTCAGAACCATTTGTGTGAAAAAATGTTTTCTGATGTCACCTTTAACCATTAATTAGTTCTAATTGTGAGATTATCTGCCATTATTTGGGATCCCCCAAAACTGCTGGAAAAATACATTATCCCATCTATCTTGTGAATTTTCTTCATCATTTTAAATACTTTAATGTCATAATTTGAGCTGCTCAGCTATGGAGAATATAACCTATGTTTACCCAGCATCTCATGATAAGCTTAGCCACCATCTCAGATATTCAACTGATGAAACCTTGCAGGCTTGAGTTCTATGAAGTGAAGGGAGAGAAGAGGAGTTGAAATGATGCTAGTTGATAAAGTTGCCAATTTGAAAACTTTGTCATTGTAAGCACTATGCGGCAACATAAATATACACCAAAGCAGGCATATCTCCCAAGGAGGTTCGTAGAGGAGAAAAAGTAGAAATAATAATCCATGCATTTTTTATATAAAGGTTTATCATGTAACAAAAGGAACTCATTTAACTGTACCCAAAAATACAATTCATCAATTCCTGTGTCATCTTCAGAGTATACCCCTGCAGGAGAAATATTGAAGTGGAATGCAGAACATAATGTGATCAAATTAATCACATTGAATTGTTATGAAACTTTTCACTTTCATCTCACTAACTTTAAAATGAATTACAATCATGATAATCATGGAGTCCTGCAGCTCAGTGGTTAGAGCACTCACCATACAAGCGAAAATTCTGGATTCTGTTCCTGGCAGAGTGAAATGTTGGGAAAGTTTCTCTACTCCACATGTCTCTGTTTACTTAGTAACTAGTAACCCAGTTGTGAGCTGATTAGTAGATTGCTTTTTTCGGGGATAATAATCCCTAAAAAAAAACAATGAAAATTTGATGACTCAATCCACAACTATTTGTGTGACTCTGCGGTGCCAATTGACTGCAACAACAACAATTTAGGATTTATATAGCACCTTCCACTTTTCTGTATATATGCTTTGAGATAGCTGGAAGATGTGAAAAGCGCTATATTAAATGCAAGGATTATTATTTATCATTATAATATTCACTTTTGAAATAATGTCTTATCACATTGTTGAAATAACTCAAAGTGCTTCACAGGATTTATTGTAAAATGTAGCTAATGTTTTTGTAGGTAAACACTCCTATTGTCCCAAATTGCAAGTCCTCAAAGGGGCAAGTGTTCAACTGAGCTCTGTCTCCTGACTTCTGTCTTGTACTCTTCATAGCATAGTATGGTCTACAGCACACAGCTCACCCACAATACTGTGGCACAATCGCCTGTATTGTGGGTATGCTCTGCACTGCACTGCTCATTGCTATATAATGCTTTTTAACGGGTGTATTTGTATGGATGTTTCGATATTGAATAGTTTGTCATTCCAGACAATAGATTAATCACAGTGGAGGGATGAATCATATTTATTACAGTACAGGAAAAAATGGAAAATAGAAAATTAAAAGAAGTGACAGAAGAAAACTGAATTTGGAGAGCAAGACAATGAGCATTTTGGTTCTGTTGCTATTCTACTAATAAAAGCAAATTGAATACAAAGAGAAGATCTGTTACAGAGAAGTGTCAGGTGCCACTTTATCTAATGTGTGCAGATGACATCATAGGTTATGAGTCACAAAGTAGCCGAGTGAGTTATTAAGTCATCCCACACGTTAGATAAAAAGGGTAACTCACACTCCCTTACAGAGATCTCTTTTATATGGAGATTTATGAAAATTACATTTTGTGATAACAGTTATATTAAATGTCTTCCTTTTCATTTTCAGATTTTTCATCTGACTATCTCCCCATGCAGAGGTGAACTGTGGCTGGTGCAGTCTTTCAGCATGGATCCCTTTACAAATCCTGAGATTCATACTAACTGCTGAGCTCAGGATCAGTTTCCTTGTATAATGCAGCTGTTGGAGGCAGCCTTGGAATGTTTAAAGAGATTCTTGTGGATACAATGCAGGAAAACAGTACCTGGAGGATAAGCTTGAACCTGAACTGTGAAATGTCATGCAACACCTACAGCAAAGCATTACATTTTGGTATGTAGACATAACACAGAGGCATGTAGCCAGTAACATATGGTGGGTTTCAGAAGACTAAACCTAACCAATGGAATAAAAGCAGGGGCAGATCAATATCATCAAGATGAAAATGCATTCTAATTTATGTTCTTGATGCAATTTAAACAAGTTTGAGCAGATTGAGATTGTTTGATTTAGTTGGTGGGAAGTTGTGTGTTTTCGGTGGAATCTGTTATTGTTCCCTGAATGAAATGACACAACATGAAATTCTGCACATCAGGTAATATCAAACAAGGCCCGATGTTCAAGGCCATCACATGACATTAAAATAAAACACAATCTTAAGGCAATAGTGAACTTGCAGATGTACTTATGATCAGGTTCCTTACCATGTCAAAGATTGTGGCAGTCTGCTTTGTCCATATGTTGAACAAAAACACTAGTTGATCACTGCTCACCACCCACCCCCTCTCGTTTGCATATCATCCCATTCACTGTTGACAAGTGAAATAACGGATGAATAAAATGGATGATTCGTATTGACAGAGAATCACTGGAAAACCTTCATATTAATACAGTCTCAATTTCAGACCCCCTCATTCTGTGGCTATTAAATCCCAAGAATCATAGATAATAGAGTGGAAATTCAACCATTGTTTCATAGATAAAGCACGCACACAATTGAGTTGAACTGCAACTCAATTTAAAGTTAGACAGATTTATCTGGGTCTTAGCTCACCATTTATTAGATGCCAAACTGTTGACCAAGTTAAAATAACAACAACAAAATCAACAAAACTACATTTGTATAGTGCTTTTCACATCGGGAGGATGTCCCAAGGCACTGAATAAAATCCAATACTAAGTACACACCTTGTCCATGTTACAAAGATGTGCAGTCTTGTGGGTTTTCTTGTGTAAATTAGTCATGAGTGTTATTGGCACGTGTCAAAGTTAAGCTCCTAAATGATGATGAAGTGAAATACTAAGGTACCAGCTGGCATCAAATCTGCGAAACTCACAACAATTCGTCAAGTCGGCTATGTGACTGTGAAATAATGTTTGTCTAAAACATCAAACATGCTTTAGGGAATCATAATGATGCATTGAGAAATATTCAAGAAGAGTTATGGATGACTATTACAATGCATCTTTTGCAAAGTTTATTAGAAGTAACAAATTCCCTTTGGTGTTGAGGTTACCACAAAAAATGTTTGAATGAAGAAAGCTGTTCAACCCATTTGACTTAATTTTCCATAATTTCCAGATCTATTGTCTTTGTAATACAGCATCAATCAGTTTCTCAAATAATTCCAGTGCCCTGATCTCAACCCTCCTTCCTGGTCACCCATTTAAACTGTTGATTGCCCTCTGTGCACAGAAATACCTCAGAATCTGCCCTAACCTTGCCCCCTCACAACCTTGAACCTGTGACCTCTTGTCCTTCTGGGTTTCAAAGTAATGCTTCAGGTTTAACTTACTCTATCCCATTAAGCATGCTATACACTTGTCTATAAGGTCCTGCCCAACATATTTTTTTTGATCAGACCATAGTTCTGTGACAGACCCAAAATACACTGTTAGGATATAAAAGTCCTTCAATAAATATAACTGCAATCTGAACAGGTTCTATGTATCACGGCATGGTATCTAAAGTGCCACAGCTGAGGTTGCATTGCCCCCTATAGCTGCCAGTACACTTTGCTGTTTTGCTTTCCATTTTTCTGTCACGCTTTGATTTTTGTCTTCTTTAATCTCTGTGTCCTTCACTGACTCAGAGTCATTCTATTGCAATTCAATGCAATTTTGTCCTGCTCGGGTTTTACTTTGCTCTTGAAGCCTTTCCTTTAGATCTGCTCTTTGCCTCTGCTTTCGTTTTTTTGACTCTCCCTTTCTTCGTTTTTCCACTCACTACCACTTGCTCTTTATTTCCTTCAATCCCTACCTTGTCTTTTTCTGCCTCCTTGTTTGATCCTCAACTCTTTCCTTGTTTAAACCGTGAACTATATCTCCATTTAATTCTCATTTATTCTGTTTCTTATTCTTTCTTTTGCACTTTGCTTTCTTTTCACCTTCTTTAGTTCTCTCGCCTTTGTTGATATCTTTATTATAATTTATCAAAATAATAGTTTCTTTAAAAATAAAATCTGATATACTCTAGGTGCAGAGAAAGACTATAGCATGCTCTAAACCACAACATTCAGGACACTGAACTCAAGAGATACAGCCATTTTCTGTCAATTAATTCCATATAATAATAATAATATTAATACTTTTTTATGATATAGTGCAGAACGTTTGACATATTCTGCCACCCTAGCCTATGCCGTGTGAATATTGTTCGACTTTTTCAGATGTTGCAGCTCATGAATAATCAGTGAAACTGTAAAAACTGATAAGAAAAAAAATTTAAAGGTCACCCGGCAGATAATATTTCATATAACTGATAGCAAAAGCAATAAAAGGTTTCTACCCACAGCACCGAATGCCCAGAAAAGAGATGTTGTTTCTAAAAAAAAGATTGAAAATATTTAAATAAACAACGCAATATTGCTGCAGTGAAGTATAAAAGACAATGGAGTTGCATTTTAAAAAAAAATTTATAATATTAAAATTGCATTTGTGGGAAACACACCAGTTCCCACTGCATGGGCCAGTAAGGGTCATTAAACACAAATGCCTCTTCAAATGCTCCTTTGGATTCAATGACATTGGAGACATCGCTTGAGATCCGGTCTTCATTTTATTTTGCAAGCTCTGGAGGGCATAAACGCAAATGAACTATGAACAAAAAACGTGTCATTGTGTTTCTTTGTTTGGTCTTTTATTCGTTTGTCATCAACAGATGTTTGCCTGTTTCATTTCATGAGAAAACGGCATTTGCTTACTAACAGGCAGCATGAAACAAACCCTCGGTGTTGTTCAGGCTAAACGTAGAAACAGTCTGAGCTCTTGGCCACCACCCCTTTCAGTAACCTACGCAAAGTTAAAATAATTATCAAAACACATGTTGTCAGTTTTTTGTATTTGTCACATTTAAAGGGATAAAAGAAAATCTGGATATTCACTATTTATCAACAAATACCAGGTTGTGGTAGATAACGTGACCCCAAAATTCTACAAAACTGGCTGCAAATTCCTAATTGAGCACAGTGGAAATGTGTGCAATTTCAGGGCCAGATACAACAACAACAACAAAATTACACTTGAATAGCGCCTTTCACATCAGGAGGATGTCCTAAGGTGCTGGAAGTTACAGATACAGTTAGAGGGCAAATTGTAAAGGTATGATAATGCACCAATTCTTAATGTAATTATCTTCTTGTGAACCAGATTCACTTCAGATGGAGCTATCACATTTTATCTCTACAAAGAACCAGAAACTGTTCATGGATTTACTAAATTCAGTCTCTTTCCTCAGCTCCACAATTGTGCCTTGTGCAGTCGCACTTTGTTTCCCGCCAACCCCCACCCCCCAAATATAAAATGTTAGAGAAGGCTTCTGAGCCCATAATTGAGTCACAAGTGAATAAACCATCTGTATCTGTATCATCTATTGTGTATGGAAAAGGAATCTTCCAGTTATTATAGACTATTTTACACAATTCCAATAAAACAAACATTCAAAATATAATGGAATACTACTCGAGTCCTTGTTTTTAAACAAACTTACAATTGAAAAGTTGTGTTATGCGACAATAAATAATTGTGTTAATGCATATTTATGATGCAGTTTCCACAGCATCAAGATACAGTAAAATCTCAATAATCTGGCAAGGTTGGGCCCACTCACCTACCGGATTTCGGAGTTTGCCGGTATTTAGAACCTTCCCTAGAAATGGCTGGGGAAGCCCCACCCCATTCACAGCACTAAAGCCAAACAATAGCCGAGCTACACCCACAACACCGGATCACAGAGCAGCCAAGAACTACAAGCTTCTGTTCTGAACTTCGGGAGATTTGCCGGATATTGGAAAACTAATAATATATATATTTTGAAATCTTATAATAAATCATAATAATCCTTGAATTTGATATAGCTCTTTTCACATCTTCTAGATGTCTCAAAGCGCTCCACAGAATATACTGTAAAGTGAATAGACTATATTTGTGGGCAAAACGCGGCAATTGCACGCAGCAGTGTCTCACAAACAGTCGTGGATTGAAATGACCAATTTTATTATTGTGGTTTTTTTGGAGTGATTATTATTAGGCGTGTGGAGTAAGGAAATTTGTCCAAGGTTTCTCCCTGACCTGGCTGGATTCGAAGACACAGTTCTCTCGCTTGTAAAGCAAGTGCTCTAACCACTGAGCTGCAGGACTCCACAAAATCTTTTCAGGGAGTTGCTGGTTTCGGAATGTCAGATTATCAAGGTTTTACTGTAGTAACTATTTTTCTGGATTATTGATCCTTCCTGGATTGCACCTCAAAAAATTCTGTTGCACCCATTCATCCTTTGATACACAAGTACTGCTGTCTTAACCAGCCCAACCTTTGGTAAGCATTACTCCACAACTATCAATTTCACCCTCAAAATACAGTCAATATTCTGTGAAGCGCTTTGAGACATTTCAACAACATAAGGCGCTATATCAAACAAAAGGATATTTATTATTATACACTACAAAACTAATAGAAACTATTGATAAAACTTGCAATGTTTCCCCAAGCATTCCAAGCAATGCATTAAGAACATTAAGGCAAGCAATGAATTAAGAACTCTGCAATTTTCTTCCTTAGTACAGTATTTGTGTGAAGTCTACTTACTTATTGTAGTAATGTTTCTGGTTCTGAGCTACACTTCTACATTTCGGCTGTTGGCAGCCCATTAAAAAATACAGAAAATTTTCTATAAAGTAGCTTCCCAGTGTGGATGGTGGGGAACTTGCATTGACTATCTGTAAGGCATTCAAACAAACATTGTTTAGAAAAATCCCACTAGTCTGCCCTCAAGGGAGCCAGCCGTCAGGGGTGAAAACTGCAATATTTTGAAACCCATTGCTGTGTACAAATTAGTTGTGGTTTTCACCTACAAAATACACAGTCACTTTACTTTAAATACACAGTCACCACACTTTACAGTACAACAACAAGCTACCTTTCAGGTGGGATAACTTGGAACACCTTGCAGTGATGGGTTGGATGCTGAGCCGGGAGGAAGGGGAGAGAAAGATGATCACAGTCACATTTGAAGATCTTTACCAATAACAATGACCTGCACAACCTCATCATTATCTTTGCATTTGATATAGCAACTTGCCAAAACATTTCAGAGTATTCATAGTGACTATACATTTTGTGATGAATGCAGATGCTAATTTGCAAACAGCAGTGTCTCACAAGTAGCTATGAAGTGACAATACAGTGCACCATACTGCAATGCACTGGAGTGCCAGCCAAGAACATATCAGTTAAAAGAGGTGAGAGTGCTACCAACGGAGCCAACACACACACACACACACAATTAATTCAATATCAGCCAGGCAAATGAGAAGGCCAGATACCACCTGCTCATTTATTTTCACCCAACATCAAAACTGCATTCAAAAGCTGGCACTGGGATAACCAAATATGGGAAGTGGGAGAGGTGATTCAGGAAGCTGTAGCTGATGGTTTTACCAGTGATCTGTCATTTTATACTACACAGAACTGTTGAATGATTTGTTGCAATTGTAACCTTATCATCCCAGATATTCTAACTATAGAAGTGCACCTCCACCCTGTCTCTTCAGCTGTTTATTGAAAACTGGTCACACAGGCTTTGAGATTTTCAATCTTATTGTCGGTGGGTGTCGGGGGTGGGGTGAGAAATCCAGAGGAAAATCAGTACACATCTATCAGAAAAGATAACAAATGTAATATCAACATGCATGTGTACAGTTTTAAAACCACAGTGGAAAGCAGATAGCTTGAACTCAAAGTTGCAGTTTTAATATTACAGGATTTTTAAAAATAGTATTGTCACTTTTCTAACAGGACACAAGGTAGCCTTCGACACTACCGACCAATCTATCTCCATCCACTGCCTCTCCGCTCACCTCAACCTTGAATGATTCAGTTCATACCTCCCACACGGCATCCACTTCATCTCCACAAAGGCTTTCTCCTCCAGCCTCTGCATCATATCATGCAGCATGCCTCAGGGCTCCATCCCTGGTCCCTAGTCCCCTCCTCTTCAATAGCCATATGCTCCCTCTTGGTGACGTCATCCGCAGACATGGGGTCAGCTTCCACATGTCCCAGATGACACCCAACTCTATCTCTCTGCCTCCATCCTTGATGGCAGGACCACTGCTGTCTTGACAGAATGTCTGTTAGACATCAAGTCCTGAATGAGAGCTAACTTTTCTTCAGTGAACGACAAGCCTAGGTTCCTCCTGATTGGCCGCCGTCAGCAACTCCACATCTGAGGTGCTGACAGTATCACCATCCAAGGGTGCTCACTCCATCTCACTAAGCCAGTCCAGAACCTTGGTATCTTGTCCGACCCTCAATTATCTTCTCTACCACACATCTCTACCATGACCTGCTCTGCCTTCCCCCACCTCTGCAACATTGCCCGGCGACACCACTGTCTCACATCACAGGCTGCCAAAACACTCTTACGTGTTTTCATAACATCCTGGAGTATACAAACTATCCTTGCTTGTTGGCCTTCCTAGGTCTGCCCTTCACAGGCTGCAGAGCATCCAAAAATCTGCAGCCATGAACTCTCCTGCACTAGGTTCTGTGACCATACCACCCCCATCCTCGGCTGACTCCACTGGCTTCCCATCACACAGAGGAAAAAGTTCAAGATTTTGGTCCTCACCTTCAAAACCCTCTATGGCTTCGCTCTCACCTACCTCTGTGACCTCCTAACCCCTTACCAACCTGCTCGCTCCCTCCGATCAGTGGGCTCTGGCCTGTTGCATGTCCCCCACCTCACCCAGCCCACCATTGGTGATTCCACCCCCACCCTCTGGAACTCCATCCCACAGTCCCTCTGCCTGGCCCCATCTCTTGTCTCCTTCAAGACCCACCTCAAGGCCCTCCACTTTGACTATGCTTTTGATCAATCTACTTCCCATCTTTGCCTTTCACCTGCCCCAATCCCTGCCCCCAGCTCTGGTCTAGAATATTGTCTGTCCAGTTCCTTGGGACGTCCTCCTGACATGAAAGGCGCTAAACAAGTGTGCAATTTTGTTGTTGATGTTGTTGCTTGAACAAGTGATTAAAATGTAATTTGACATAGTGGATCATCAAAAGAACACATTTGAATTATTTCTCAACTTGTTTCAGAAAGATTTCAATAACATTCAGAGCCAGTTAGGTTTAGGACATGAATATACTCAAATTGGACATGAACATAGTTCTTTTTAATATAAAAAACAAAGGTAATTCCAACTTCTTTGATCAGAACAGCAGCAAAAAGCATTTGAAGTCAAAAAGGACATCTACATATTAGTAGTTCATGTAAATGTAGTTATCTGAAATTCTTTCTATATCCAGCAACTATGCTAGTTCTTAAAATATTCACTTGACAGTTTGCAGATGCTCAATTAGTGATAGACCAATTAGGTTTAGTCTATAGAGGAATAAAGTTGGCCAACAAGGCCTATTGTTCTGATTGAGTGAACATTCGCAACAAGTAGTTTCTAAATAAAGTATGAAGTAAACACTTCCTTTTGATCAATGCACATGATGGAAGTTGAAAACTTCCAAACAGTGAGTTTAGTTTGAGTGCAAAAGAAGAAATACTGAACAAATGTTATTGGGAGTCGAAGACAAAAAAAACTTAACTTTACAATTTTATCAAACTTATGCAGCAAAAAAGGCACAACCAGTAGGTAACTGGACATCATGTAGGACATCAGCTAAGATTCCGCTTCAGATCCTACATCCATACCAAACACAAACACACACATGCATCAACTATCATCTCTCTCCCTTGTTCCTGTTAGGAATCAATACTCGGTGCTGGTGTTGCTGTAGCAGAAAATAGTGATATAAGAATACTTATGTGAGACTCAAGTTTTAGGAACCCACATGATATCCCCATCTTCAAGATCACAAGAAACAAAGACATGGGCAGTCACAATTATTTGTGCCCATTTCGAATTCAACTGGTGCATTTTTACCAGGCATACACATTCTCACCCTCCCCACCAGCGAGGCAGTCAATAACTGTATTTTGATCACAATTTTGGTGCATGTGATAATTATCAAATCACAGGATCACAATTTTTAACCCCATAGGTACATTTTACGTTATAATGCCTTCAGTACTTTACAAAGCTGTCCCTTGATTACATTTTCTTTGATTTAAATACAAATTTGTTTTCCCTGCAACACTCTGTACACCCCTGGAGAACCACCAGATATCTGTTCTCACCACTCAGCAAAGCGCGTATTTCCCTGGGGGAAATACGTGGAGTCTGTTTGGAGTGGAACTAGCTACAAGTCAGTCCTCTGTGGCAGTCTCAGTAGTCTGGTTGAGCCAGGTAGGTCCACAGTACTCCAGAGCACTGCTGATGACAGCACAGCCAGCATAGTTTATCGACAGGATATAGAAGGGTGAACTAATCTCTGGGGGCACAGAGTCATGCCACTCAGCTACTGTTAAACCTGCAAGCCAAAGCCCTAACAGCAATGAATGCTTGCGAGGCAGCAATATCAATGGCAAGCCAAAGGAATTTAGCTGTTAAGAATTCAACAATACCTCAATGTACACTCTGAGGTCCCCAAAGCTTGATTCTTGCTGGCCTGCGCCTAATAATCTCTGGAATTAGGTAAATACAATGCATCACACCATGGTCGATTCAATTCCAATCATCTGTGGGATTTCCATGTGTAGGTGGGATGCATGGAACTCTGTTTAGTTTGGTTTAAGCATTGTGATGGTATTCCACATTAGCCAGACACCTAGCTGCCCAAAATATAAGCAAAAACTAGTGAATGAGAAGCACAAATTCACAAACATCTGTGGCGAGAATCATTAGTGAGCCTCCATTTCGCATTTCATTCAGGCAAACACCCGATACCTTCCGTCCTACCTATCCCCACCTCCACTACCCAATTATCTGTGGATGAAGCCCATGTAACGATCACAAATTTTCCTTGTGAATGTATTCTTTATACTTTCTCAGTAGATAGTTAGTGTTTCTGTTCACATCTTTGCATGGTGCCAATCTGAAATGAAGGCAATTTAAGTACAACAACAACAATTTGCATTTATTTTGTGCCTTTTTGCAGGATAGCGTCTTGGAGTGCGTAACAATGGTGGAGCCTGACATCAAACTGCGCAACCTCAAAATGGCAAGAGTGGGCAAAGCAGAGGGATTGATGGAGAAATCATGGTAGAAACCTTTAGCAAAATAGATTTTAAATGGTCTCCACAAAGGAGAGTGAAATTCTGATCTCGTCATAGCTGTAAGAAAACAATGCTCAACGAGTATACGATCATGAATAAAAGAAGAGCCCTGGCTTTTGTGACAGGTGCTGATATGTGAATTACTGTGGCACACTGTGCAGATCTTTTTGTTCATATCACTGTCAAAAAGAATCATAAAAATATATAACCCATAAAAAGGGATTCCCATGCATAAATTGGTGTGGGTGGGGTCAGGTGGTGGGCGGGGGGTCCTAAAAACTGTAACTGCTGTTCAAAGCATGCTTACAAAATGTGAAGCTGGATCCCATGTATAATGCTCCAGTATTACTATGCCCATTTAGTGGTATTAATAAAGAAACAGGATTGTGTTTGTTCCAGTAATCAAATTGGTGAAGAGAGGGGAGGAGGTGAGCAACAAGGCTGCTGGACAATCGTATCAATTTGCCACAGTTTATGAACAGTTTCTTGTTTAATCGTTTACTCCCTGACCAGAGAGCTTGGTGGAGTGGAGTAACTAACAGGAGACAATCTCACTGGGGGAAGAGATAGGGGAGTTGTGGGGGAGAAAGGATAAGGACCACAGCATCTGACATGAATCATTATCAAGCAATATTGGCAGTGTTCATGTTAAGCATCATTCTGGACGTCTCCCGCTTATGCCCTCTGAGCTGACGGATGATGTGCCGAGGCAATTGGCTCTGCAGGGAGCGAAGGGAATCTGCAATGATAGATACAAAGTACGCAGAAAGTAAAGGAAAGAGGATTACAGTTAAAAATCCCAGATAAGATAGGAATTAACTTCTTATACATAGTGCGAGTGTGAAAAGTTTCAGTGTGCCAGATCCTGTTTCCTAGTGATTAAATCTAAATCCTCCTGAATGCAACTGTAAAGGACCAAGATTTCTCCTTTGTGTCAGTGCAATCAAGTTCAATTTTAGACGGGAATATTCAGAGGAAGACTAACACAGGTCTGTTTGCATTGATACCATTTTAGTCATTAGCATAAGATCTAAACTATCATATGTAAATCTGCAATCTGTTATAATTACAGTTTAAAGGATGAACAAATCTGCCTTTAAAAACACAGTGGCTTGATTCAGCTTTGCTATTTTCAACCTTTCCCTCCTCCCTCAGTAAAATGATTTTGCTCACTGGAAATCCTGCTTCAAAAACAACAATGTGCATTTACAGAAAGCCTTTCATATGGGGCAATCTCTCAAGGCAATTCATAAGACTATACAGAGCATCGAGGTTGGAATACTGGTGGAGAACACGCACAGTTGAAGAACTGTGTTTGAGAAGGCTTTTAAAGGCAGATAAAGTGGGAGTGAAAGAGAGGGATTTGGGTAGGAAGTTCCAGAGCATTGTGGTCCTCATTGATGAGGCAGAGAGTTTGAAGAATGTGTAGCGAGTCCTAGTTTGCCAAGCAAAGGAGGCAGGCTAGAGAAAATGACATACATTGAGAAGGATGAGGATGCGGTAGGAAATTTTATGTGAGAGTAAGAACAAAACACAGTGGAGCCTGGGTGATGAGCATACAAAACAATGCATGTGAGGATGTAAATTTCAGATGAGCTGGATAGCAGATGTCAGGGACCAGTGAGTACTGGGCAACAATTCCTCCAAATAAACCCACTTCATAGCTTTCTGAGAGAGATTGCTGGACACAAATTGCCTGCCACAATCGCCTACAAAATAAAGTCACTGCATTTCACACTAAATCCTGTCAAGTGCTTTGTGATGTTCTTATGTGAAAGGTACTATAATCGGTATCTGTAGCTCAGTGGTTAGAGCAATCACCTTACAAGCGTGGGACCTGTGTTTGAATCCAGGCAGGTCAGGGCGAAACCTTGGGCAAATTTTCTTACTCCACACGCCTAATAATAATCCCTCAAAAATAAACAATAATAAAAATTTGTCATTTCAATCTACGACTGTTTGTGGGACACTGCTGAGCGTAATTGGCTGCCGCATTTCGACCACAAATATATAGTCAATTCACTTTACAGTGTATTCTGTGAAGCACTTTGAGATGTCTAGAAGACGTGAAAAGCGATATATCAAATGCAAGGATTATGATAAAGCTGATTTTTATTACAGTATTATTAATCCATTATAACATCAGCCAGGACTTTAAGATTTTTGAATCAACAATCTTGTGACCTAGAGACGAGTATGTTCCCAAGAGCACAGAATTTCTAGTGTGTGTGGGTGGAGTGGGGAGGAGGAGACAGGGAATTGTTTCTGAATTGGGGAAGAAAATTAGAACAAACAAACCTGAGCATCCAGATCAAAGCAATTTGTTCCAACTGCACCAGGGCCGTACGCAGGATTTTTTTTGGGGGGGTGCGAATTGCTAGTGATGGGACCAACAATGTCCGGGGGCTTGGGGGCTGCCCCCAAAGCCCCCTCCAGGCTCCGACGTTTTACACAGTTGGAGGTCTTATTTAGTCGGTTCAGAAGATCAGGAGATTAGGTGACTCATGAGGTATATACGAGGCTTCTAAGAGCCGCCCTGAACGTTTACTGGCGACAGCATCTGACAAATAGTGAGCTATATGGTACACTACCACACTGGTATCACAGACATGACCGCAGAGGCGTCTTAGGTTTAGCGGACATAGCTGGAGAAGCCGGGAGGAAACTGTCCATAGTCCTACTATCCTATGGGAACCATTGCACGGTCACAGAATACGAGGTAGACCGACCCTAACCTACATCGATACTCTGGAGCGCGATTGGGGTATTGGCAGGCGGGAGTTGTCAGGCTGCATGGAGAGAAGGGATCAGTGGAGAAGTGTGGTTGTCAATGCCCGAGTTCGCTCGATCAGATGACGGTGAAACTATTTTTATGCCAAATTCGTGCGACATTGATGTTTTTTCACTCTGGGTACAAAATTGAACGTGAAATAAAGTAGCACTGTTTATCTTTGCGGTCATATTTTTTTTGCATGCCAGTGGACGTCTCTAAAAGCAATTTTTAATGACAGGAATACATCTTTAATAATATAAATCAAATGTGATAATCAAGACAAAACAAGAAACATGATATTTCAGAAACACGCCTATCAAAACTTAAGTCATTTTTACTTACATTTATCAGATTAAAATATGATTTCAGCTTCCACAAAGTGGTGCTACCTTTTTATGTAGTGACTGTATACGGGATGATTTCCGATTGACACACCACGTGGAATAGGCGCTAAAGCATAGGCCTACGTCCATGAGTATTTTTGTTAAAGATAGGCATTCCCGTCCAGACACATATAACTTTTTTGTTGGGTTCTCAAAAGCTTTAATTTCTCAGAAGCTTGTAAATATGTTGTCATTGTTTGCTAGCATTACAGTCACACCTCTCAAAACTTGAGTCATTTTTACTTACGGTGATCAGATTAAAAGATGATTTAACTTCCAGAATTGGTGCTGCCCCTTGTGGCTGTTTACGGGATGATTTCCAAACGAGGATGGATTTGAGTCTTGGCGCCTATGTTTATCCAATCACGAGTCACAGACTCGCCGCGTCATGGACTGGTCTATCGACGCGGTATGTTTTGGGGTAGACGCCGATTCTGGTGTGCGACTCGATAATTTTATATTAATACCAAATCATTCAAAGATGTGAGTTTATAATTTATACATAGTTTTGAAGAACTGATTGTTACACAAATGCTCAATAAATTTACTTGGTATTTAAATTTGATAAAAAATACAATTCTCTACCCCGGAAAATGTGGACCTTTTATAATTTGGGGGGGTGCGTACGCACCCGTCGCACCCCCCCTGCGTACGGCCTTGGCTGCACCACAGCGAAAAGAGTTTAAAGTCAAGGCAGAAGATACTCCTGCCATAGAGAGCACAAGGTACTGTCAATGGTGTCGTAAAGCAACATTCGTAATCAGATCAAACATGGGAGCGGCAGATTGAGTCTAGTGCATGTTTTGTTCACAGCACACGCAACAGTGGGATCTTCATTAAAAGGACAATGGAAAGCTTCTGTCTGGTTCAATCTGGCACCTGCATCTTCATCATCCCTGAATATGTTACAGCTTTACCTAAGTAAGTTACAAGAGACGCTCTCAGGTGTTACACAGTTGGGTATATTCTTGCTGGCAAGAGAGTAAGTGGGTGGTATTCTAGATCTAGATATCACTGAAAGCATAAGAGGATGTGCTGTTTAAGCACTTTGTTTATATCTGCTGCATGTGGTTAATGGCACAAACAAAATATACTGTGTTTAATTATAATAATAATCCTTGCATTTAACAGAGCACTTTTCACATCTTCTATATGCCTCAAAATGGATTACTGAATATACTGTATGTTTGTGGGTGAAATGGGGCAGCCAATTGCACACAACAGTGTCCCATAAACAGTCGTGGGTTTAATCACATTTTTTTAAAGGATTATTACCCCCGAAAAAGTGATCCGCCAATCGACTGACAACCAGTTTCCTAGTTAATGCTTGGTAAATAGAGACATGTGGAGTAAGGAAACTTGCCCAACATTTTGCTTGCCAGAAGTAGAACCCATGTCTCTTGCTTGCGAGGTGAGTACTCTACCATTGAACAATCAAACTGCAAGGGAAGCAGGGCTGGGATCACCCCCACCTTCAGCTCAGGATACCAGTCAGTTGTGTGAAACATTTGAGACGTCAATCCAATGTGCAAGACATTTTATAAGTGCAATATCTTGCTGCTGTCTGGTAACACTGTCATAGTTCTTGCTAAACCTCCTGTCTCTTAGGCTCAATCCTCCAAATTATCCTCAAATGTCTTGCATTCTCCAGGATTGTTACGCTTTTTAAATCTGGCCTAAAATCCCCGCCTTTAAAATCTCTCTGCCCATTACTTCATAAAATAATTGCCTACAGGATCTGACAACTCACTTTAACTATTAAGCATTTCAGTCCCCAATCTCTAACAGGCAATTACTTGAAATAGGGAATTATGGAGACCTGTAGTGTAGTGGTTAGAGCATTTGTTCTCACAAGCGAGAGGACTCGGGTTCAATTTCGGGGAAGACAATACCTTAGTCAAGGTTCCTTCTCCACACTCCTCAGTTTACCTAGTAGTATGTAGGAACCCAGTTGTTAGTCGATTGGTGGATATCATTTCCTGGGGTAATAATCCATTTAAATATATATATTTTTAAATTTGCTTACTCATTCCACGACTATGTGTGAAACACTTTACGGTGAAGCGCTTAGAGACACCCCAACAAAGTGATAAGGTGTTTTATCAAATGCAAGAATTGTTATTTTTATAATAAGACACTTTAAATACATGATTTTATAATTTCTTCCCCATATCTGTTGTTGTGGAAAAAAGGGTTGTAAATTTGAAACTAATGTTTTAAAGATTCCTTTTATTTTGAGATGAGGGGGCGGGAGGATGGAGGGGTTGGGGTTATGTGGAGGGAATTATGTGGAACGAGTGCAGTTATGTGGAGGGATTGAATCACGACATTGTGAGACATTCTGTTGTTAGCAATGGTATCATGTCCCAATCACACTTCATGCAAGAGAGAAGCCACACTCCTACCTCGGCCTTTGTTAAATTTGGTTCACTCAAAAATCTGTTTCTGCAGCTATTGTGTTAATCAGCTGCAGTTTTGATCGTGCCAGCATTTGCCTGCCACCATTTCAGTCACGTTGTTGAGACACCTCAAGGCGCTTTACAGAATATATTGCAAAGTGGCTTCACTGTGTATTTTATAGGCAAACTAGATTTTTTGGGGGTGGGGGAGATGGGAGAGAGAATAATAGTCAATAAAAAAACTCCAATTATTAGAGGATACATTGGCAGAATCAATTTAGGTAAAATTCAAAAACACAGACATAGGTAAATTGATATTATAGAACTATTACAGTTAAATCACACTAAGTAGGTTAAAATTGAATTGTTTGGACATCTAAAAGAGTGGCTGGATGGGTGTTTGCTAGAAATAGCAAGGTTGTAATCATGGGCAATTTCAATTACCAAGCAATTAAGTGGACAGAGCTAGAGTGACCTCCAGGGATGGCAGAAAGTGGGAACAAATTCATTGAAGTAATTAGAAACTGCTTCTTGTCATAACATGCAACTTAGGGCACTTGAGCTGATGTAATGTTCTTTAGCTCCAGTGCCACAAGAGAACATATAGACTAATATGATCCCAATGGGGTGGAATAAACGCTCGAACAAGATCCTCAGTATCTTGAGAAGTAAGGTATGGCATACATACTTTATCACAAGGGGTGGGGGAAGTGGGGGGGTGGTGTATGTATGCCATGCTAACTCACAAGAGCAACTCGACTTTAATCTTAGATTACGTCCGAGTTGAGATATCATGAGTCAATGATAATAATGCGTATTTTTACAAGACATGACCAGTCCATTGTGATTCTTCCTGTCTCTGCACCAATTTTTTTTCTCCTCCAACACTTTTTCAACCTCACTGCATTCTCATAAATTTCAGACTATAAGGGAAAATGCAAAAAGACAAAGGATCTGAGTTAGTCTAATAGATAATGGCACTGCCTGGTAGAACAACAAACCATATAGACCAGAAGGTCACAGATCGGACTCCCAGTCTATGCTGAGTTAGCTAATCTCAGCTAAAACGGCAGCTTCAGCCACCACAATTGTTCTTAGCTCTCTTGTGCTAGGATGGGGGCAGGGAAAAGAAAATCAGGAAAATAATGAGTTTTGTATATCTGGTGACAGACAATGCAAGAGCTAGATATTTTCATTAAACCGTAAACAGAAGAAGCTGAACAATATTCTAATGAAAAACAAGATTAAAATTTTGTTTCAAGGCTCAAATTTTGAAAGGTGAGGTCAGGAACATACCAGAAGGGAAGATAGAAGGACAGAAGAAATTAGTACTGTTACAGTCAAGGAAAACCTAAAATGCAGTAGAATATTATAAAATCCCTTTGGTCCTGACTGATATTAAGAAACACAAAAGGATTAGGAAGTGATTGAGTGAAATTATTTGTATGATTTATCACAGGAAATGACTAGTTAGGAATTTTCTGAAAAGGAGTTACAAAAAAAAGAAATATAATAATAATAGTAATCTTGCATTTGATATTCCGCTTTTCACATCTTCTAGACATCACAAAGCGTTTTGCAGAATATACTGTAAAGTGAATTAACTATTTTTGTGGGTGAAATGTGGCAGCCAATGTGATGAATTTCAACATCAGTAAAGGAAGAAGCGTGAAGACATTTTGCAGAACTAAATGGCATTGTGTTTCCCTTCCTTGCTCAGATGATCAAAAAAGAAACTGGACCAGTTGTAATCTGCTAGAGAATTCCTAGGAAGTAAAAATAATTTTTTGATGTAAAGTTCTGTACTTCTTTACAAAAGGGAATGGTAGAACTGCAAGACAGACATTCTCAATCATAGAGTTGAGGGAAAAAAATGAGGCCTGGGTCAAGCCACTAAACAGGACTTCAAACTGTGTTACCGTAGTTAGTTTAATATGGGTGTCAAACTGACTCAGTTGGTAACATTGCCATCTCAGTGACAGAATGTGGTGGATTCAAGTCCCATGTTGTGGTGTGAGCTCATAATCTAACTGACACTACAGTATAGTACTGGTGAAGTGCTGCGTTGTAAGACATGCCATTTTTCAAAATAAAAAATTAAATTGAAGTGCTGTTTGCCTGTTCAGGTGGACTTCAATGATCCCAGGTCACTATTCACAAAGAATATTCCATATTCTTCCAAAAATCCTCCAGATAAATGTAATCACTGACTTTATGACGATTGGTAGGACTGCCACATTCATCTACAAATACACAATCATAACAAGAATTTACATTTATAACTGTTGGAAGAATGTTGTGTTGCGTGAAGCACTTTGAGATTTCCTCCCGCTGTGAAAGGCACCAAATTAATGTAAACTGTTGAGTCAGAGTGCTTTTTAAAAAACATTGAGTGGGTGCCTGAGCAAGAAGGAAGTGGGGTAGGGGTAGGGGGTAGAGAACAAGCACTACATTTCACAAAAGATTGCAGCATTGATGTTATAAGTCCCTACATCAAACACTAGGTTATTAATTCGCCTTATATGGAATATAAGGAATATATATGGAATATAAGGCTAATTGCCATTGCCAAAAATGACCAGCCAATCTTTAGATCTACTTGCCTCAGAAATATACCAGTTTCTTACCCTTTTGGTTAGATTTATAAACTCATGACTGATGGATTTCCTAAAGAGATTAAATACTTCAACTTCGAAAGACAATTTGACTTCCCAGGAGACAACTAAAACAATTAAGGGCTTATGTAATAACAGTGGAAGCAACTAACTGAATTGGTAATTAGCTAGACAAAACTAAAAGAGTAGTGATAAATGGACATGATTCACACAAGGAAGCAGGGAGCACTAGCATTCAATGGGAATCTACGGTTGGTCCTCAGCTATTCACTGACTTCATAAATAATCTAGTATAGGAGATTGTAAGCAGCCTTATTAAATTTACACAGAACTAAACTATATGAGAAAGGATCATTGGTTAATATTCAAAATGATTTGGAAAGGCTGAACACCACCAAATTACATTTAATGTGGACAAATGCATGGCAATGCATTTAAGGTGTGAAAACATTAATCATGATGACACTATTTTGGTTGAATATTGAAAAGCATCTGAGCAAGGAAGGGAAGCACAATACCAGTGTGAGTGTGGACAGTCATTGTAAACATCTTAACAGTAATATGAAATGTGTGACTTAGCTCTGACTTCGGGGTTTGGATGGATGGAGCTTGGGGGCTGGAAAATAGGCTATCTAAACATCATGTCCAAATTATAAGGTCATATTTCACAATTCCTACATGTGCTCTTTATCCAATTGAAGTGTAATGGTTTTACATCCATTGAGCAGTGCAAAAAACCCCTTATTAATAATAATAATCCTTGCATTTGATATAGTACCTCATAATATTTTCAAGACATCTCAAAGTGCTTCACATAATATACTGTTAAATGAATTGATATTTTGTGGGCACAAAGCAGACAGATGTATCACCACTAAGACATCACCTATATATATTTATTAACTGTGGGCTTTGGAGTTGATTTGTTTTGGCCAGCTGTGTAACTGACACCTTTGAAAAGCCATCACTATTTTTATAAGTATCCAAGTCAAACAATTCTACATATGTATGCTACCAATATGTATTTTGTTCACAGAATACACAATTAACCCACTTTATAATCTATTGTGAAGTAATTTAATGGTGTACTTCTCAATGGAGCGATAAGGTGCAGTATCAAATGCAAGGAATAATATTATTATGGCACGTGGTCATTTCCGTGTCTGAGATAGAATGCACACTTTCTCCCTGAAGGGATACATTCTGCTTACTTAATGCTACACTTTGGCAAGAGTCAAGGCTAGAGGCCCCAGAGTGTGCATTAGAGAAATGCTGGAGTTCAACCAGCTAAAATCACAAACACCAGTTTAGCTGTCTTTTTGTGCCAAAGCAACTAAATTTTGAAATTTGGACCCACCAAGCTCTGTGTGTAGTCAATGTGCCCATAAGCAAGGAGAGATGATGCTGTACTGTTAATGATGTACAATACTTTCAGTGAAAATGTGATTGTCACAATGCCTATCAAAAAAAAGGGGGGTGGGGGGGTTAAATTTGTGATATTTCATCATTTATTTATTCCTGTAGTTTCTTTTCAGTTTACAAACCCTGGCAGCCTGCAGCCCCCCATTCACAAATTAAATCAGGGTTTTTCAATTAGCTGACCGGCTTTTCAATTAGCTCTTTTCATAATAATAACGTGCACATGTATACCAAACTACCTATGTACTGTATCCCATAATGTTATTTCCTAACAGAAAACTATCTAATCCGTATTTGAAAGAATTAACACTTCCTACTTCGACCATCCACCAAGGGAACCTGTTCCACAGGTTCACTATATGTTCACTGAAATAATGTTTGCATAGATTTGTTCTGTACCTCTTTTCTATCCTTCAAAACATTCACCAGCAATTGAAGTCTGAAGGGAAGCATTTACATGTGAATTTCAGTTACAAAGTGTGACTGCCCCCATTTCACAGGAATGCTAATTCTCCACAACTTATGAGAAAACAACTTTTATAATGCATACAAAACTTTGAATAAATATTGTTTTAAACCAGAAACCAAGCCTCCCTACAAACAATATTAAATTCAACAAAGTATACGTGCATGTTATTCAGTTTCATGTTTCACAGAACTTTAATACAATGTTAACAGGGAGAAGGAAATCATACAATTAAACCTACACAATCACCTTTATCTTATAAAAAGAATTATCTTCTGAGCCCACGCCATAACATCATTCAGAGCAATGTAGCATAATGGAGACATAAAAGCACTTGTAATTCTGTTTCTGTAATATTGCCTTGAAAAGGCTCAGCAGGATATTGAGTGAAACATCAACAAAGGCAGAGTTTATTAATCTAACTGGGTAGCATGTCATTTATTTTACTGCATTTAAGAATAGGACTCAAGTGTGCCAAAGAAAAGGTTATAAACCTATATTTAGATCTATGCAAAACGCACCCTGGATACCATTAACCCATATTTTAGTTTGCACTATTATTTATTTTCGGTCTGTTTGTTAAATCAATACCATTTCACAGATGACTGCAATGTCGTCAATGAATGGTGCTCAAAACAGGTGTAATTCAAAGCAATCCTAGTCTATTCGCTTCTTTATTTGTTTGCTCTTATTTTATGCTCATCTCCCACCCACAACAGTTGCACATTAAAGGGGCTGGGAGCTTGCGGTGTCTTTCTCCCCACCAACCCCCACAGGGGCATGAGTTCAGCCTTCCTTCGAATGCAGGAGAAGTGCCTTCAGTCTGTGACACTTTTCCCTTCCCTTCGGCCTCAACACACGAGTAAAATTAGTTTAGTGCTATTTGTATCAGCATTAACTGAGATATTAAGACTGACCTGCAGCAGCACACAGTAATGTTGTATTTATATTCAATTAAATGTTTGGCAATACCTCAAGTTCTAGGAAATACACCTAATTTCCAGGAAATGTTATTGAGCCAGCCGGAATATGTAACCTGTGTTATGTTCTCAACAAATAATGTTTAGAACACTCTTATTTCAGATCACCAGTTACAAAAATCAAATAGTCACCAAACCCTCATGCAGTTCTTTCTACTTCCTCCACTTTCTCTACCTCCTGATCCTCTTTCATTGGTTGTAGTCAATTGGTCTGTATTTATTTATTAATTAGTATCCAACAAACTGCACTTAACTAAATCTTCCAGATTATGCATTTATTTCAAACACTGTACTATTTTTGAGAGCTTTGATTTCCAGCCAATAGAGTTTCCCTCAGAATTGCGAAGGTATAAAAGCTCCATCCAGACCAGTGAATGTGAAAATTATTAATGATCTGTGTGTCCAATTGAACAATCTGTCTGTACTCGACAAACAGTTACCTCCAGAAGCTCTCTTTCTCAATCTACCACCAGCACTGTAAGGAGAATAAGCCATGAAAACTAAAAATTATGTTATACAGCAATAAGAGTACAGTACAGTACTTTGCTCAGTACCGTCTGTGCTGGCTTGCCTGGCTGAAATGGCCAGGGTGTATGTTCCTTTTCTCCTCCAATTGAAGAGAATATTGAAATGACCTCACTTTCGATCATCTTACCCTCTCCTCACCCTCTTTGGTCCCCACTCCCTGCAATGTGAAGTGCTTTAAGACAGCCCTTCTGATGTGAAAGGCACACATTATAAGCGAACAATGAATCCTTGTAATGCTCACTCATGCAAGAGAAATCTAGGCAGATGCCTTAAGAAAGAGAGGACCAGCAGCTACAGACTGGCAGCTTAGTATTAACTGGGTACAAGCGTACAATTAAACAATAACCTTATTTTGGTGATGGCTCAGCCCTTTCCTTCACTGAGCAGGGAATAATTTTCCAGGTAAATTTTATTTTCTCCTCAATTGGCCTTTTTCCCATATTCTCACTTAGGTGGCACCAAGAGACCAGGAGAGATGTTGTGTGGAAAGTGGAGTGGGACGTTCTCTTGGGAGCAGACCTGAGGATCCATTGGACCTATTTTACTCATTGTTGCCTATGCAGATAAATTTGCAGATGACATCAAGTTGGTGGGGTCTGTAGAATCAGGAAAGGAAGCAAATGTCTTACAAAGAGAGTTTAATATGGCTTGCACATGGCCTAATAATGTGCAAATGAAGTTCAATACAAATAAATTCAAAATGCCCCATCAATCAATCAAGAAATCAATTCAAGGTGCATCACAAGAGAGAATAAGAATTACAGGAGGCACATATATTCTATGGATTGGATAGAACTTGCAAGTGGAAGATGACAGAAACAAAGGAGAGTTGGTTGACTCATTTCTCACTATATCATAACAGTGTGAGGCACCAATAAACAGGGCAAACAGGATACTGGGCTATATCGCTATATCAGTTGAGTTCCGATCGCCGGACATCATACTTTGGTCAGATTACACTTGGGATACTGCATAGTTCTGGTCACCATGACACATAGTTCTGGTCACCAGCCCCTAAAAGCACAGAGGAGAGCAATGAAGATGATCCTCGATGTTAGAGGAATCAGGTATGAGCAATGATGTACACAATTTAATGGTATTGAGAAAGTAAACTTGGAACAATACTTTCAAATGTTCTAAAACAATGGAACAAAAGCGCACGCAGGTTTGAATTAGTAAAGTTTAGCTTCAGGACAGATACCAGGAAAAAAAGTTTACCCTCAGAGAGTAGTTAAGTGGACTTGAACAAGTTGCTAGGACCGGTGATTAAAGGCTGGACAAACATTCATTAAAATAAATAAGAACAATAGATTATATTTCTACGGCACCTTTCATATTGGGAGGATGCCCCAAAGCACTGGAATCAAAAGAGCTGACGGACCTTCTTTACCAGAATCACTTTTGTGATGCACCTACAAGTTACATGACAACTCGTCTTACAAGCGAGAGACCTGAGTTCAATTCCAGGCAGGACAAAACCGTGGGAAAGTTTCCTTGCTCCATATGCCTGATAATATAATTCCTCAGAAAAAACAATAACAAATTGATCAGTTCAATCCACGGCTGTTTGTGGGATACTGCTGTGTGCAATTGGCTGCCGCGTTTCGCCCACATATATACAGTCAATTACTTTACTATTCACTATTCTGTGAAGCGCTTTGAGACATCTAGAAAATGTGAAAAGTGCTATATCAAATGCAAGGATTATTATTAATTATTATTGGAGAACAGGCTGACTGGCCTGAATGGTCTCCTCCTGCTCCTAGGCCACAATATAAATTGTAATATGGTTGCAGAAAAGCTCTACTGAACCACCAGACCAGTCCATGAGATGCCCTGCCCAATCTTAGTTTAGTTTGGATATTCTTAAGCATAGTGATGGATTCCCGCATGTGTCGGCTACATATCTGACCCCCAAAAATGTAACACAATGCTGTTGGGATGAATTGACCTGAAACATAAATGTTATTTTATTCCGGTTCTGATGACTTCTCACATTGCAACTTGCTAAATTCTTATGCTGCACCTTTTGTTCCCCCAACAATATTTAAGGGTAAGTAAATAGTTTTTATTTTCACAAGATCCTTATAGATTACTCATCCTATTTGTCCTCCCATCAACAACAAAATTACATTTATAGAGTGCCTTTCACGTCGGGAGGATGTCCCAAGGGGCTGTACAGTCGGGGTTCAGGACCCATGCATGGCAGAGTAGCAGGATAGGGGGGAGGGGAGCCAGAGAGGTGGGAGGGCAGCTGAAGGCATGGTTGAAAAGGAGGGTCTTGAGGGAAGCAAGGGAGGAAGCGAGTAGGAGAGACTGTGGGATCGATTTAAAGAGTGTGGGGGCAGAGAAGCTGAAAGCCCGGCCAGCGATGGAAGGGTGGGTTGGGCAGGATACATGGAACAGACCGGAGCTACTTGAACGGAGGCAGCGGGCAGGTTGGTAGGGAGTCAACAGGTCGGATAGGTAGGAGGCAGCAAGGCAAGGCCATGGATGGCCTTGAAAGTGAGGATGAGGATCTTGAATTCTATCCTCTGGCGGATGGGAGCCAATGGAGCAGAACGAGGGTGGGAGTGATGGGGTCATGGAGCCTGGTGAGGGAGAAGACTCAACCTGCAGAGTTTTGGATGATCTGCAATTTGTGAATTGAAGAATTGGGAAGGAGGGAGTTTTCGTAGTCAAATCTTGATGAGACAAATGCATGGGTGAGGGTTTTGGTGGCCTGAGGGGTCTGGCAATGTTGTGGAGGTGGTGGAAGGCAATGCTGGTCATGATGTGAATGTTGGGGTGAAAGGACAGTTCAGAATTAAACAAGACAGCTAGGTTCCTGACTGGCTTCATGAGGTAGAACGTGCAGCTGTGGATGCTGATGCTGCCAGCACCCAAGGTGCAGAGGTACTGACACGAGCCAATTAGGAAGGCCTCAGTCTTGCTGACGTTGAGCTGTAGAAAGTTGTCCCTCATCCAGGACTTTATGTCGGACAGGCATTCTATCAGGACGCCAGTAGTCCTGGAGTTGATGGTGGAGGTGGAGAGGTAGAGCTGGCTGTCATCTGCGTACCTGTGAAAATGTACCGCATGTCTGTGGGTGATGTCACTGAATGGGAGCATATAGAGGGTGAAGAGGAGGGTACCAAGGACAGAGCCCTGAGGAATGCCGCACAAGACTGCGCAGGTGCTGGAAGAAAAGCTGTTGGCAGAGATGCAAGATAGGACCTGAACCAATCAAGGACAGAATCTTGAAGGTTGAGGTGGGAGGAGAGGTTTTGGAGGAGGATTAAATGGATTGAATCAAAGTATCAATCTATTGTTTTAATAAGTCCAGTATCCTGGTCTTTGCTACCTTCCTGCTTACCTGTTCCAGGCATTAATTACCCTCTCATTTTCACTATGCTGCCACACATTGCACCAAAAGCCTACTCAACACCCCCACATAGAGGAAAACCATGCTGAATACAACCACTGTAGGAGTCAACAGAAGCTTAGCAAAATTATAAAGTGCTCGCGCTAATGCGGTAGCTGAAATAACATTGAAAGACAATAAAATATCCAGAGGTAAATGGAGTCCCAGGAGCTCACACAGTATCAAGTTTATCAGTGACAAGGAATGTATAAACAAAGTCTTCGTCTTCAGCTAGAATACTCAAAACTGTTTTCATTTACATTTGGAAGCAAAAAATATATATTTTTTAAAAAGCAAATTAGGACAGCGTTAATGAGCAAAGCTCAAGCGCACCACTGTATAATTTACTTATGATTATTCAAATAAAATCACTTGAGTATTATCTCCATTGAAAGGTTGTAAATTTTGACTGTTTAATATTCATCATTCAGATGTTTTAAATACACCCTTTAATTTGTGATCAGTGGTACCTTGTGATCCTGAGGCCCATAGCATTTGAACTCTAAACAAGAATAAAAATGAATGCACTGTATACTGAGAAGGATTATTTTGTTTTTTATAGATGTTTTTGAAACAGAACTTTATTTATATGGACCTCTCTAAATTTCAATACAATAATTCAACAGTCATGGAATGGGTGTGGGTGGGGGGGAGGAATGGGGGGTGGGGTTGGTGCGACAGGCAGTGGTAGAATACAGCATTAGAAATAGTCTCCCCCAAAATAATTACATTCTAACATTGTAAGTACCCAAGAGGTTAAAAGCCCAGAGTCCTTCAGGTGACAGACAGTGTGTTCAGGCATGTTTCTGCAAACAGACTGTGAAACTACCTCAATTTAATTACAATTAGATGAAGCGTTCTGACTGCCCTGATGCAGAGCTGAGTAATCGTTTTAGCTCTGACAGCTCGAAGATGCACTACATCACTGGGACTGTGCTACTCACCAAGACCAGCCTGTTATTCCATGCTGGGGCCGAATGCCCTCGGCATTTCTTGTGATATTTCTGTTGCTCTAGCCATTTTACCTGTGGTGATGAACAAGAGCAAAAGATTAAAATGTGAGTACTGTACTGAAATAATAAAGGGTCACTTAACAGAACATTGCACCGATGCCTGAAATGCGTGGTAAAGTGATATGAAAGACAATGCTCAGTGTTATGTGAGGTGATTTAACATTGCTTACATGTTGATAGCATCAGGACCACTTGAGCAATCTACCATAGCATTTTATAAATATTGAAAGTATTGGTGGGGAACCCAGTTGTGAAAATACTTGCACTGAATTAATAATAATCCTTGCATTTGTGAAGCCTCTTTAACATCGGGTAGCCTTCTCAAAGTGCTTCATAGGATTTTACTGTGAAGGATTTTACTGTAAAGTGCAGTGACTGTGTTTTGTAGGTGCACATAGCAACCTATTTGTATACTGTAATGTCCTGCCAACAACCATGAACGGAATGACAAATTCCCTTATTCATGGGATTGTTGGCCATAACACTGGAACAAACTTTGTTCTTGTTTCAAGTAATGCAACTGGATCTTTAACATCCACTTAAACAGATGGAACCTCAGTTTTACACTTTATCCAAGGGATGGCACTGTTGACAATTCAGCATTCCCCAATACTGAATTGGAGTGTCAGCCTAGACTATATCAGTTCAAAGTCCCAATGTGAGGCTTGAACCCCCCAACCTTCTGACTCAGAGGAAATATAATACATATAATCGAATCCTATAGCTCAGTGATGAGAGCACTTTCCTTGCAAGCAAGAGACCAGTGTTCAATTCAAAACAAGGTGAAACCTTGGGCAAGTTTCCTTACTCCACATGCCTAACAATAATCCCTAGAAAAAAACAATAAAGTATTGATCATTTCAATCCACAACCGTTAGTGGGACACTGCAGTGTGCAATTGGCTGTCGAGTTTTGCCCACAAATATACAGTCAATTCACTTTATAGTATATTCTGTGAAGCACTTTGAGACATCTTGAAGATGTGACTAGTGCTACATCAAATGCAAGGATTATTTTTATTATATATACAGGGCAAACATTTCTAATAATACCATTTCAGTGCCTTGCTTGCCATTTTACTGAAAGGCCAAGAGTTTTTCAAAATCAAAACTAGTGACTGAGTTGCAAGATAAATTGTGGGACATTCATTTTTTTTTAACCTCCACAACATTAAATTTCACCAAGACCAATAAAGAACTGCCAATATTTTTAATACTATGCAGCATTTTAGCGATTCCTTTGTTCAAAGAATGAATGTTTCTTTGCATAAATATTCTCTGGAAATCTTACAGAGTTTCAAATGATAGAGATTCCAAACTAAAATAATGCATGAAAGATAAACAGATAGAAGTGAAAGTAAGAAAATAAAAGCTGGAAGTGTTACATGCAGTTGGTGTTTGCTATTTCTAATCACTCAGAGGAATAGGTCTAAGTTAGTGGCACTCTAGCCTCTGATGGAATGCACTACATCAAGGTAAATGTTTTGTTATGATTAACTTGTGAGCTCAATTCCCACATCAGGACTTGTTCATAATCTAGCCCAACATTCTAATGCAATGATGGGGCAGCATTACATTGTGTGAGGTGCAGTCCTTCAGATGAGGAATCAAATTAAGGTCCCATCTGCCTGTTCAGCGAATGACAAGAATTATTTTATTTATAAAATGAGTACTATATAGTTATCAACTTATTTTAATTCAGCAACAATTCCCATTAATATAAGATCAATAATAAAAACAGATATCTCAAAACATTTAAGAATGGGACACTAAAGAAGACCTAAGATAAATTTTGTGATCACCGTCTCTGCACATTCTGAGTTTATAAGTGACCTAAAAGCAGGGAGCAAGGAACCAAAGTGATTTCCAATGAGAACTTCAGGTGAAGGTTCAGTCACCAATAATTGAGATAAAGAGACATGAGTAGAAAATAATATAAGAATAATAATAGTCCTTGCATTTAATATAACACCTTATCAGGTCATCGAAATATCTCAAAGCACTTCCCAGGATTTTTATTGTAAGTTGTTTTGACACAGTAACAAATGTAGCAATCAATTTGCACACAACAGTGTCCTACTATAAGTGATTGATCAACTTTATCTATTTATGAAGTCCTGTAACATATTGATTAGAGTTCTCAAAAGTGAACCTGGGTTAGATTCCTAGGCAGGGCGAAACATTAAGCAAGTTTCTTAGTGCCACATGTCTCTGGTTACCTCGCAGTGAATACTAACCCAGTTGTTAGTCAATTGGTGGATTGATACTCAGGGGTAATAAATACCTTCATAAAATAAATAAATTTAAAAATAATATTAATAATTTGGTCGCTCAATTCACGATTATTTGTGTGATATGGCTGTGCGCAAATGGCTGCCACGTTGCTCTGACATATACAGTCAATTCACTTTACACTATAATAATAATCCTTGCATTTGATAAAGTGCTTTTCATGTCTTCTAGGCATCTCAAAGCGCTTCCCAGAACCCTTAGTAAAGTGAATTGACTATATTTGTGGGCGAACACTATATACATATTGTGCATAAAGGGCACTACATAAATGCAAATTGTTGTACTGTGAAGCACTTTAAGATGTCCTCTCACTAAAGAAATCCTCCCACTAAATCAAATACCTGATTGTTATTATTGTTATTACTATTGGCAAGAACCCTGGAAGAAAGTCCTTTCTCTTTTTCAAATAGTGACACAAGCATAGTCAGTCAAAGAACAGAGAGCATAAAGTGGGACAGAGGTCTGAAGAAGATTACACAGACAAGTTGGAGCAAAGCCTTTTCACAAAAAATATACTAAATAATATGATAATAATGCTTGAAATTGATATAGTGTCTTATCACATCTTTGAGATCTCTCAAAGTGCTTCACTGAATATAATGTAAAGTGTATTGACTGGAAACATTGTGGACAAAACGCTGCAGCCAATTACGCACAGAAATGTCCTGAAAATAAGGAGAATGGTGCTGTTCGGAATACATACTAGGTAGGAATAAGGACAACTTGAAGGATTGTATGTGAAAGCTTGAAACAAGTCATTTTTAACTGGATTACAAAATCAAGCAGTACGATTCCCCCACTATCCCTTCAATCAAGGTGGTGGGAAGGTAGAGAGAGAAAATGGAGCTCCTGTGGAGCTCCTGTGGCTCAGTGGTTAGAGCACTTGTCTTGCAAGCTGGGGAGACCAAGCTGGGGAGACCTGTGTTCGAATCCAGGCAGGTTGAAACCTTGGGCAAGTTTCCTTACTCCACGCGCCTAATAATAATCCCTCCAAAAACAAACCCACAATAATAAAATTGGTTATTTCAATCCCCGACTGTGTGTGGGACACTGCTGTACGCAATTTGGCTGCTGTGATTCGCCCACAAATATATATAGTCAAATCACTTTACAGTATATTCTGTGAAGCGCTTTGGGATGTTGATAAGATGTGCAAAGCGCTATATCAAATGCAAGGATTATTATATTATATAAACTAACAACTAGGGTCCGGCGATATATCGATATATCGATAAAACCCGATATCATTTTCATATCGATATGCCGATATAGACATTTTTAAAATATCGATATATCGAAAAAACTATATATCGAGGTAAAAAATCGGGATGCGAGCACACTGAACTACAAGACCCAGAATGCTCATCTCTATACACAATGCACAGACCGAGCTGCAAAGCCGCCATATTGTATTCACAGTCCTCGAATACAATATACAGGTATGCAAGGGCTGTGGGGTGAGAGAGATGGCTGGGGGTGGGGGGGTGTGGGGGAGAGAGACGGCTGGGGGGAGGGGGAGAGAGACGGCTGGGGGGAGAGGGGGAGAGAGACGCCTGGGGGGAGGGGGAGAGATACGGCTGGGGGGAGGGGGAGATAGACGGCTGGGGGGGGGGAGAGTGGGAGAGAGACGGCTGGGGGGGGAGGGGGGGAGAGACGGCTGGGGGAAGGGGGAGAGACGGCTGGGGGGGGAGGAGAGGGGGAGAGAGACGGCTGGGGGGTGGAGGAGAGAGACGGCTGGAGGGAGGGGGAGAGAGATGGCTGGGGTGGGGAGAGAGACGGCTGGGGGGAGGGGGAGAGAGACGGCTGGGGGGAGGGGGAGATAGACGGCTGGGGGGGAAGAGGGGTAGAGAGACGGCTGGGGGGAGGGGGAGAGAGACAGCTGGGGGGAGAAAGACGGCTGGGGGTGTGAGAGAGACAGCTGGGGGGAAGGGAGAGAAAGACGGCGGGGGGGGGGGGAGGGAGAAAGAGACGGCTGGGGGGGTGGTGGGGGAGAGAGACGACGGGGGTGGGGTTGCGAGAGAGGGACGGCGGGGGGGGGGGGGGGAGAGAGACGTGAGAGAGGGGTAGATGTGATAATATACAGATAGATAGAAATGGGGGGGATGTGAGAGAGGAGAGAGGGAGAGAGACATAGAGACAGACAGAAAAACACAGAGATGGAGAGAGTGAGAGACACAGAGAGAGAAAGATATTTAACTCCTGAGAAGATAGGCCCCGAATGCGCGCGCGCATGCGCAGTATGAAAAAACTGAAAATATCGATATTTCGGTATATCTCGATATGAGCCCATCGATATATCTAATCGGAAAATTTTCCATATCGACGGACCCTACTAACAACAAAAACAACTTGTATTGGCATAGTGCCCATCATGCAGGATAGTATCCCATAGCACTTAATGACCACTTATTAACAACAATCATGTCACAAGCAAGTGATCTAATGTCACTTCTGTGACATTTATTATTCCCACTGGATTGAATATTTGTGAAAAAATGGTTTGCTAAAATGAATTTCAGAATATAGAGGGAAATCCCCTTCAAATAAGGAGTTAATCAATAATTCTGAATAAATATATTGCAAAACAAGATTAAAATACAGTTAACTAGTGATTATTTAGCTTTCTGTATTTTTTTGTTCCAATGCTCCTCATAGCAGAAGTGGCTGGAACAGCTTACCAAGCTTGACAGTGATAAGGAAGCTGAATTAACATCAGCAGATAAATCATTAACTAATCCTGTCATTTCAATTCTAAGAACTCTGTTCCTGAATATTTCGTGAGTTTTTTTTCAATTGTGAAATTGTTCACAATCTCCTTTTTTCCCCTGTCTACCAGTCCTTTAAGCACATATTTGAAATGGTTACTGCCGGAACTCTTAAGATGCAAGTATTTTAACTCATGGAATTACTCTACAAACCCAGACTAACAGATATAAAATCATTAAATGAAACATAGGATTAAATAACAATAATAATTCTTGCATTTGATATAATGACTTATCATATCTTCAAGACCTATTTAGTAGGTTCTGAGTCAGAAGGTTGTAGGTTCAAGCCAATATAGACGCCCCTATGCAGTCCTAGCGCTGTGCTCCATTGTTGATGGTGCCGCCCATCAGTTGAGATGTTAAACCAGGATCCCATTTCCCTGTTTGGGTGGACATCAAAGATCCTCCATTACTATTTGAAAATAAATGCGAATTTATTGGACAACAATCCCTCTTAATTTGGAGATTCACTTCTAAGTTGTTTGTAGGACATTGTTGTATGCAAAATTGACTGCTGCACTCACCAAGAAGCTACACATTCACTATATTTTACAGTATATCCTGTGAAGAGTGTTGAGACCTCTCCGAATGTGAAAAGGTGCTACATCAAATGTAAGCATTATTATTATCAAGAATAAAAGACTCCAGGTGAGAGACATTAGTCAAGGTACTTAACCACAAAGCATTCCTCCTTTTAGAAGATAATAGTTTTGCTTCTAATTTGAATAATGGTTTTCACCTGGAACCTATAACACAAATGGAATAATCGACAAGAAAAAACATCTTTGTAACATCAGCCGAACTAGAGTTCAATTTGTTTTTCTTTCAGTGAATATTTGTGCTCTTCAAACATTTTCTATTTCAAAAACACTCCACTCCACAATGCTTCAATAAGAAGGGTGCAAGTACGATGCTTGTAACAGGTGGACACTCGCAGTAACTCATGATAGTAAAGGAAGTGCATCATGTCACCACTCCAACATATCTACAGGCAGACTGTATCAGAAAACTGTTCCCAATGCGGCACAAATCTGGTTATTAGTGGGAGCTGCGGAGGGAAGCTTAACTGCTGCAGTGCCAGTTGAGGCTGTTCTTCTGCAGCATTGCCAAAAGAAATCAAAGAAGAACAGGTTGGCTAGACATGTAGCCTGGGTCAAACATTGTAATTTACATCATGAGATGTTTAAAAGGAATGAAAAGTACTATATCAAATGCAAGAATAATTATTATTATTGATATTTAGTTTGATAAGTACCTAATCCCCAATGTGCCTTAACCCAATCTTGTGCTGAATCAGTTGTTTCACTTCTCACATGCTCAACATCCTTACTGGCTACATCGCTTGGAAGACCTCCTTACTCAATATTATTTAAAAGTGCAATGTCACAGTCCCATCTAAAATAATTTAAGTAAGTTCCTGGTGGGTTCACAGTTCTCCAAGGCACTGCTGGTGATAGACCAGCCAGTCTGACTCATTGCAGGGGCAAACCAGTCACTTTAAACAAGCACTCTTCCCACTCAGCTCCCATTTACCATGTAAGTCAATAGGTAGGGTGGTTTCAGCTAGATAAACAGAAGGAAATCTTGCCATTGGAATCCCCAAGCCTTTGTTCTTGGCAGGCTTTGCCTAACAATCTCTGGTATTAGGTAAGCAGGATGTATCCCTCTGGGGAACAAGTGTGCATTTCATTCCAACACATGGGAATTTCCATGTGTAGGGGGAGGGCATGAAACTCACAGTCTGGTTCAGATACTCTTAAGCACGGTGATGGGTTTTCTATGTGTCAGACACTCGGCAGGCAAAAAAAAATCTCAAAAGGCGAAACAACTCTGAACTGTGCATTAATTTTCAGCATGAGTGTGACATGTTCAGCCAGTGGGCTGACATTTCCTGACTTCAATTGCTTTCTCATGTTATGGATTGATGAACTCAGAGAAATGTTCATCTGTGATGATTTGATTCTATTGGTAATGATTTCCCCATTTAAAACAGAAAGAATAACTCAGTTTCCATATCAGGCATAAACATTCTGAGATTCACAATAGTGAAGGTTTTGAAATACTGCATGACTTGCATCTTCCATATAAAGTAGCTCAACAAAGATAACAGTGCACACCAAACAGGGAGCTAAGAATGTGAAGCTATTGAGTAAATAGATTGTTATTCAGGAGGTGTTTGCAAATAACAGGAACAAGGTCAAGTGGTTTTGGAAGGGGAGTGAAAATGCGACAGGTGATGTGATAATAATAATAATAATCCCTGCATTTCATATAGCGCTTTTCATGTCTTCTGGATGTCTCAAAGTGCTTCACAGAATATACTATGAAGTGAATTGACTGTATATTTGTGGGCCAAATGCAGCAGCCAAATGCACACAGCAGTGTCCCACAAACAGTCATTGATTGAAATGACCCTTTTTTATGTATTATTATTAGGCGTGATGATTAGCCCTGGCGATAATATCACAATGTTTCGTCGAGGCCCAAAATTTGCAATCTTAACCAAGTTTCAGCAGGTATTAGAAAAAGTTGGTGCAATCTTAATTGTTGAGACAAATGGTCTAACAGACGAAGATGAGATGGAATCTCAGGCCTTTGAGACCTGGTTGCGACCGCACAACCAACTCCTGCAAAATAATTAGGTTCCAAATCACCCACTGTGGGCACTTGAGCAAGCTCCCACAGGCAATTACATTTACTCAGGCTTAGCCAACCTACTGCCAACACCATAGATCTAATAAATCTACTGTATTTGTAAACAAAAAAATATTTTTCCCCAATGCCCTTGCCAATAAAATACCATCTTATTTATTCATTCACCTCTGGCCATTTGTCAGAATTTGGTGGTGAAAATAGCTGCCGTATCATGATGTTTGACAGAAATTATTTATGAAAAGGTTTGAAATTTTATATTGTGAAAAAAGCACAGGTAGACCCCGCTTAATATACGCCCAGTTAACGAAAGTTCACTACAACGAAGGTTTCTATTTGTACCACTTATCCGCTTAACAAAGGCTATGTTCACTATAATGAATGTTTACACACACTTTAAATCTCGCAAGCTTCTTGTGAGCAGCTTCTCATGGGTAGCATCTCTTCCAGTTGCCCCAGCAACACACGCTCAGTCTTTAGCGTGCCTCGGTTAAGCAGTGCAGCCCCTCCCATATGGGAGGAGCTTAAGCGGCAGAATGCTTTGTGGCTTCAATAATAGTAAGTCGAGGACTGTCTGTATTTTATTGTTTATTGTTGTATTTAGTAACATTTTAATATTTTATTGTTGTATTTAAAGTTGTGTAGCCTTCAATAGCAGTTATATATACCTTAGGTCTTCGCTAGTACAGATTGAGCGTCCTGAATCCGGCAACCTCGGGCCCGTAGCCGAGCCCAGGTTCGGGCATTTCCGGAGTTCGGAACGTGTTTCTGATGTCTGAAGTCTGGAAATACCCGAGCCCAGGTTCAGGTATTTCCGGACTTCGGAATGCCAGAAGAGCGTCACGTGTCTGGAAATGCCTGGGCCCAGGTTGCGATACTTTGGTGCGGTGACTGTGAAGACCTGGCCTGGAGCAGGTAGAATTGGCAATTTTTATTCTTGCAATTTTTGTTATATTCCGGATCTCCGGATTTTGGCTGCTCAACCTGTACACCGAAAATGTTAGCGCTAGGAACCGCTAGGAACCAAATTGATTTTAGCAGGGAGGCTCGGGTCGGGGCGGCGTTTTGGCTGAGGCCAAATACAGTAATACAGTTAAACTCTTGCTTAACAAAATTTTCGCTTACCAAAGGGTTTTAAAGTCCCTAACCCCTTCATTAAATGGGGTCTATCTGTCTATACAAATACAAGTTTGTTTTTTCTTGTTTTCTTTCAACAGTGCATGCAAATCATTTCATGGGACATTTAACGTTTACCAAAATCAGGCAAAGGTGAGATTTCCAATCGCGTGAGCAAAAATGACACTTATGCAATATGACGCGGTACATTTAGAATCTATCCATATCTGGAAAGACCCCATTCCTAAATGAGGTCTGCCAGTAGGCAACAAAGAAACAAAACACCATAGCCCATGTGCGGAACAGAATTATCACATTACAATTTCCGCAGCCCTTGACTGGAGGTCGTACTGTTGCACTGTATTTAGCTGCAAGGATTCACTTGTCATTTGAAACTAACAAGTTAGATTTGGGGGGGGAAATTGTTGTTAATTTTTTAAACAAAATTTTCTTTATAAATTAATAAGGGAAGTTGTTACGAGGGTACCGTAGGAAAGCAGACACGGTTTGTAATTTGAAATCCGCTTGGCATGGCCTATTATTACTCGTTGGTTAAGCACAGTGGAAATCAAGCTTCTGTGCACCACTGTTTATGCTGGCTGAGCGATTGTTGTTCTTTGCAATTAGTTGAGCTCAAAATTGCATGGAACAGGTGTAAGCGAGCTCACGGTGCTGCTCTTGGAGCTGCTGGCTATGTTACCATTCACTTCAGTTAATAACATTACCATTTAGAGTAGATGACTCCACCAAATTTTGTTTTCTTCTGATCTCAAAAGGGCTACAAACGGGCCTTTTTCTTCCAAATGTGTAAGGGCACATAAATAGGGCTAAGAGGTTGCATCAATCTCCTATTCTTGGTCCAGCATCTATCGAAAACAAAAGCTGCCTTCAGAAACCTTGAAAAGCATTTCAGGCACTGTTAGTTCAAAGCAAGAGATTCACTCTCCATCTACATAACACTCAAGAAGAGCAGCACTTGGAACAAAGATAGAAAATTGAGGGGGGTTTTCATCTGGCTAGAATATCACAATAAACAAAATATCCACATTCTGATGGCATTTTTTGAAAGCACATTTTCCTTTTATATCAGGATGAAAAGGGAAGGCTTTCTAGGTCACAGGCTGTGGGGGGAAAGGGAGCTAATGTCTCCTTGTGCTTTGATGTTACAAGTACTTCTTCATTATCTGAGTATTGGAGCTGTAAATTAAGCCACTGGTAAACTGATCTACCATTTATCTTACAGCTATTGCTTCACCATGGGTGGGATCATGCTTATTTTAAGGGGATTTTTCGGATGTGCTTAGATATTTTACACACATAGTTATGTATCCATATGTGATACATATGGAATCCATGCTAATAAAATAGAATGAAATAATGTCATGAGAGAAAACAGTGCAGGACTGAGACACATACACCTGCCTCTCTACTGTCTTCTCACTGTAGATTGAAGAAATCAACAGTCACAATAGATCAGCAACAAATCCTTTCTTTTTGGACCACCCACATTTCAAACTGAACTCTACCCTCAATTATACTATACATTTTGCCTCTCCAGATATTTAACAGTTTGTCTGTAAATTCTATTATTGTGACTGAGTGGTTAGTAATTTGTCAGTTATTTGAAGCAGCAATGATACAGTAACAATACTGTATCATACATTTACTATAACTATTATCCACAAATTGCCCATTAAAAGCAAACCTATTCACACAAAAGCACAACATAAGGGGCTGTCCAGGCCTGAGAGGCAGTGCAGATAAGAGCATCAAGAATGATTCCCAATGTTAGAGGAACAATTAGTTAAGCTGGGGTTTTTCAGCCTTGAAAAGAACTTCCTCAGAGAGGACCTTACAGAGAGTCACACAATGTTAAATAGGAATGAGAAACGAAACCCAGAACAATACTTTTGAATATGCCAATGAAATACAACAAGTAAGTACAGCTTCAGGGTTCTGGAGAGCAAGTTTGAGGATGGACGTTAGGAAAAAAAAATATTTGCACAGAGAGTAAATTTGTAAATGAAGAATTATTGACCTTGAATTGAGTTTTCAAGGTTGAGTGAATGGATCAGTGGCTTGGTAACAGGGAAAGCAGGAATTGCATTTGTCCAGTGGAAATAGTACTGGTGGAGCAGCTGTTTCCCAGTTCTAATGCCACTTCAGCTGAGTTGCCATGCATCCTATGGGAACAGCCTAAAAACTGTAAATCATTCATCCACTATTGAATTCAACACACCAAATATTCCGAATGCTTTGAATTTTTTTAAAAAATAAACCAGAATAAGTGTCCCAATAAAAGCTCCACTATAACCCTGACCCCAATAAAACAAACAGGAATTGTATGTGATTAGCACAACCAAAGCTGTGGCAAGTGGGTTGAGTGAAACAGTAACCAATGAAAAGTATTACTCTTGGGACAATCTATTAATATCTGCAGTGAAATTGCTGTGTGAGAACTCAAACAGATAAACAGTTTCAGGATTTCAATCTTGTAGTCTAAAATCTGCATTTTTACATAATGCATGAATGACTAGGAATTAATGCATCACCGTGTTCTTTCAAAATAAAATACAACCACTGCTTTACTCCTCAGCAGTGAAATTCAAAGCAGACTGGGTCTAAGCCAATGAAAAACTTCCCAAGTTCTATAAAAGTTTCAAACGATTGCAGCAGTAAATCATAAACTGTTTACCTTATAATAATCCTTGCATTTGATATAGCACTATTTCTTATCTTCTAGACGTCGCAAAGCGCTTCACAGAATATACTGTAAAGTGAATTGATTGTATGTTTGTGGGCAGCAGCCGATTGTACACAGCAGTGTCCCGACAGTGTTTCTATCTTTCAGAGTCCTTTTGGCATAACCATTCACTTCATCTCCACAATGGTCATAGAGCACACCACCAGAAGCAAGAGTAAATGAGCCAACTGCCCATCTATGGTAAGAAATTCCACAGAGGTCTGTAGAAGATTAGATTTACTCCAATTAAACGCTCCTGGACTCTACGCCACATGCAGGGCACGATGTAAATGCAATTTGCTGTTGTTGTATTTAGATTTAGAGAATCCAGGATTTAATATTATGGAGTTTAGTCTTAATTTTGAAGTCAGTATCCAATAGTTCCCAAAAGCATTTACAAACTAGTGACTTCATAATCAAGGATATATTTAAGAACTTGACAAATTCTGGACTAAAATATTATGTAAATAGACTAAATCACCCATATTGTTTCTGACAAGTTTCTTTCAATGGATCTACCTCCAGATCTAATAGGTCTTAATACTTTTAATCAATAAAAATTGCTCTAATTTTGTTTTAATCCCTTTATATTTGGGACTTTAAGGGAGTGCTGCACTGTTACTAATATCATTCTTCAGATCAGCTCCAATCCACCTGTTCAGGTGGGTGTTAAAATTCTATTAAAGTTAAAATTCTATTCAAAAAGAGAGGGGATTTTTTCCCAGTGTCCTGGTCAACAATTCCCCAGATAAAATTGGTCATTCATTTCATGGCCATTTGTGAGATATTGTTGTGGACAAAATGAGTGCCATGTTCACCTACAGTCACTAACCAATCAATCAATCAATCAATCAATCACATTTATTTAGCGCCTTTTACGTCGGGAGGAAGTCCCAAGGTGCTGGACAGTCAGGTAGGGATCAGAGCAGGGTGGGAGGGGTCGAGGGAAGGAGAGTAGGAAAATTGACTGTATATTTGTGGGTGAAACACGGCAGTCATATTGCGCACAGAAGTGTCTCACAAACAGTCGCGGAAGTGGGGCCAGGGGAGAAAAGGGAAAAAAGGGGTAAGGGGGGAGAGGGAGGGAAAGGTGGGGTGAGGTAAAGACATGGAGGAAGAGTGGGGGAGAAAGGGGGTTAAGGGGAGAGAGAGGGAAAGAAAGGTGGGTGTGGGGCAAAATCAGGGAGAAATGGTAGTAAATTACAGTATCCAACTATTATAATTCCTGCCAAGCACTTTGAGTTATTGACAATGTGATATGGAGCAATGCAATGATTATTATTATTTATTATTAGTTTTATCAGGGATACTGGGTGATTTTTCCCACTACAACAACAACAACAAATTACATTTATAGAGTGCTTTTCACGTCGGGAGGATGTGTCAAGGCACTACCTAACCTACTAGTGCAGTGAAATCTTTTCAGGATGTTTTCCTCTCTGTGCCTGTAAACATTAACTTAGAAACAGAGCACAGAAACTCGACACCTAACCATTTCACTAGCCACTTTCTGTTTGCTTACTTCAAATTTAATGCTATGTTTGTGAAAGGGAAATACTTAAATTGCAACAACAATCTAAGATTTAATCTAATTTTACAATCTAATTTTAAGAGATATGCTTATACTGTATTGAGACTTTTTTCTTTATCACTAATTTTCCTTTCACATTTTCTCCCCTCAATTATGCATGTCATTTGACATAGGTACCTTGACCAAATTGTCACTTATTAACCTATCAGTCATTGCAGGAAATACTATCAAGTTGTTTGACCATAGGACAATGGTGGAATCACAATAAGCTGCATCAAATTGTGACCTAATGGCCACAAATACATATTTCCAACACATAATACTGATGAATAGGAGTAGGAATCCTGCACTTCCTTTCAGATGTACTGAGACAGTAGAACAGAAGATTACAAATTTATCAAAGTGAAATATTAGCACAGACATCAGAAAGTATTTATTTACCCAGAGGATAATTAACAAATAGAGCAGATTACCAGAAGAGTACTACCACCAATGTAGTATACTGCATCCGCTGCTCACGGTGTGGTCTCCTCCACATTGGGGAGACTAAGCGCAGATTGGGAGACCGATTTGCAGAGCATCTTCGCTCTGTACGGAAGGTCAACCCTGATCTTCCAGTCTCCCTCCATTTTAACTTGCGTTCACATTCAGAGGCTGATGTTTCAATCCATGGTCTCCTGCGCTGTTCCAGTGACTCACAGCAAAAGCTTGAGGAACAGCACCTCATCTTTCTACTGGGGACATTACAGCCGTCTGGCCTCAACATTGATTTCAGCCATTTCAGGCCATAGGCGTTTCTACCCCACCACTCCCCCTGTCACAATCACAACCCTAGACACCCCCTGCCTCTCTGGTGCTTTGTTTATTCTATCACCACTAAACACCTCTTCTCCCCAGTTTCTTTGAAACCCACCCCCCTCTGTTTCTCCCCCTGAAGCTTTTAACACATATTCAACCCATCGGTTAACACACTTTTTTTCCTTTGTCTTCTTTGTCTCCTTTGCCTTCCATGTCCTGCCTCTCCCCTTTTAACGTCTTTAAGAAACTTCTCCCTCCAAACAAGCTCCAGTCCTGACGAAGGTTTGTAGACCCAAAATGTTGACTCTTTTTCCTTTCTCCATGGATGCTGTTTGACCTGCTGAGTTTCCCCAGCAACTTTTGTTTTTGTTTCAGATTCCCAGCATCTGTAGTATTTTGTGTTTTGTTTACCAGAAGAGTTGTTGGACTTGTTTAAAAAAAACTTGGAAGCTGTGATGGAACAACGTCAGCTATCCTCTTGAAGTGCTCTGAGACGCCTTCCAGCATAGACGGCACTATGTAAATCGAAGGTGTTGTTGTTGTTGTTGAATCCCTTTACTATTTAAAAATTCTGGAAAGATGTGATTGGGTGGGCTAAAAGAAACTAGAGATTGAACTTGCAATATTTTGTTTCTGAATAGCTCAGTATTTACTGGATAAACTCTTTCAGTCACTAATATACTGAGCCATCAGAGGAGCTTGCTTATAAAGGGAATACGTTGTGGATTTTAAATAGTCTGTACACCTTTTTTGCCTTAGAGTTTCAGCTAGTTGAACAAGAACGTCCAAGTACAGTTGTGGTCAATTAAATCGGTATCAATTAGTTTCATGGAAACACATTAGATAGTTGAAGTATGAAGCTCTCTGTGATGTGTGCACATATCAATGTCTGATTCAGTCATTGTGATACATTCACCTGATTATTCTACGGATGGAGTTTCAAGAAAGAGAGAATATATCTATAATTTAAGATATTAATAGTAGAATATATCTATTAATAACATATTTATTCTGAAAAATATTAAGTTGTGCATCTATCTATTTGAGACTCCAAACTATCATTTACTGGGCAGTTCAAAGCTCAGAATCTATGGTTAATCTATGCATTACTTGGAACTCATATGTTCACTCTAATGTTCCATCCCGAATTTTTCGACCTCCCCTTCCCAAACACTCCCCTCTCAGCTCGGGTCACACGCCTCCTGTGCAGCGCCTTGGGACGTCCTCCCGACGTGAAAGGCGCTCTATAAATGTAATTTGTTGTTTGTTGTTGGATGTGTTGCCCTTTGGATGAGATGTTAAATAGATGGCTGTTCAGATGGAGGTTAAAGATTCCATGGCACTATTCGAAAAGAGAAGGAAGTTTTTCCCTGTATCCTAGCCAACAATCCCCAAAATAAATTTGGTCACTTCCATAGATATTTGTAGGTTACCTAACATTACTTGACATCTGTAGACCTTACCCCCAGCAGGAAACAACACATACGGGGAAGGAGAGGAAACGTATATATTGCTTGTATGCCTAACTCTAAGAAGCAATAAGAATCTGTCAGAAGGCCAGATTTGCCCTGCGGTATAATATTAGAACAACATGGATTAACAAGTTCTTTAAACACACTGCAATGTTTAACTCAGTGACAGAAATACCCCTTCAGGAACATGTCACCTGCCATTCCTTAGCATTTGAGACTGTATAAGGTCTTGTGAGACAGTAGTAAACTTAAAGTGAGCCTGAACCAGAGGTTATCTGTGAGAACCTGTGTAAAGGAGAATGGTTGTACATGCTACGTAAGATCTAGAGCACTAAAACAGGCCATTCAGCTTCCTCATCTGCTCTATTCTCATCTTCTTATGTTACCCAAATCCAGCCTTACTCTACTATGCAGACTATCTTAGATTTAGATTGGTTAAATCAACAAACATTTTATGAAGCTGAGCTTTCTTTAGGTTATGCTAATAGGATCTCAAATGGCTCAGTGGTGTGGTAGAAGATCCCAAGTTTGCACTATGTTTGCTGATCTTAGTAGAGGTGGCAATAGGAATGCTACAATTGGCCCTGGCACTACATGGCAAAAGGAGGGGGAAATAATCTGCCAGGATTCCCAATCCATGATAGCTATTTGCTGAGTTCTGCAGAAAAGCATAAAGTGGATATTGGGTGAAGACTTGATCAGGATCAGTCATGATGTTCCCTGAGTTGAATGGTCTGCTGATCTCACGGAATGTATCTACCCTGAAGGATGGACACCTGCTTAATGTTCTGAAATATAAGATTCAATGGAACTGGACCCAGTATGAGTGAATTCATTCAAAAATAGTGAACAACAACAATAACAAAATTGCACTTATATGGCGTCTTTCACGTCGGGAGTACATCCCAAAGCGCTGAACAGTCTGGTCGGGACCCGAGCAGGGTGTGGGTGGGGGGGTGGGGGGGTGGGGGAGGGTTGAAGTAGGGGGAAGAAGAGTGGGAGAGGGGGAAGAGTTAGTAGGGCATCCGAAGGCGTGGTCGAAGAGGAAGATCTTGGGACCAGTCTTGAAGGAGGAAAATGAGGAAGTGAGGCGGAGGGACTGAGGGATGGAGTTCCATACTGTGGGAGCAGAGAGGCTGAAAGCCCAGTTACTGATGGTTGGGCAGTTAGGGTGGTGGACGTGGAGCAGGCCTGACTCTGCTGAATGGAGGGTGTGGGCAGGCTGGTGGGGAGACAGTAGATCAGAGAGATAGGCGGGGGCAAGGCCGTGAATGGCCTTGAAAGTGAGGACAAGGATCTTGAATTTGATCCTCTGGGTGACGGGGAGCCAGTGGAGATGGGCGAGGGTGGGAGTGATGTGGTTGCGAAGCCTGGTACGGGAGAGTACACGAGCTGCAGAGTTCTGAATGATCTGTAGCCTGTGAAGGGAGGAGCTGGGAGGCCGATGAGGAGAGAATTCCCATAGAACAAGATAATTGAAGAAACAGAAGGCATGTCATGCTGAAGTCAATTCACACTGTCTCGTTGATTCACGAGAGAACAAAATGAGACCCAAACATCTTTATACTTGCTTTATCTTTTCCAGTCTATATTTTGCTCTGTAGGTGTAATTTAGATGTTTGCATTAGAGGAGGGATGGCTCATGGGAAAGCTGATTAAGGTAATCAAGAGCTAAAGGATAATAAAATGAACTAGCTTTATCCCCCCAAACAAAACCTCACAATAGTTAATAACCCAACAATTAGACACCATGATTCATAAGCCCAATGTCGCTGACCCATCTTCACATGCGTCATTATTGAGATTGAGTTACATTTGTTGATATAAATATATTTACTGTGGTCAAAACAATTTACAAAAAAAGTAAAAATAATAATAATCATTGTATTTGATGTTTTATCATTAAGGTTTCAATCCTGGTGCTTTTTCAAAATCCTGGGGTTTGGGGTTTCCAATGCCCCAAATTCCAGAATCTAGAGATCCCAAATATGACCTCATCCAGGACTCCTGTGATTGTTTGCCACATCAGCATAGTACACCAAAAAGATTGCCTCTCAATGAGGAGTGCACCCAGGAAGTTTAAACATCTGCCTATTCCGGCCGGCTCGTCTTCATGGCAATGTGTGGCCAACTTACAGGGGGAGTGGGAAGGCCAGCCTTCCCCTTTCACCCGGGTTTGGCCTCCATACAAACCCCAAATCTCAGGATTCTTCAATGAATCCCAAGATTTAGCACAAACAATCTCAGGATTGTAATCCCTATTTGTCACTCTGTTGAGATATCTGAATTACTTTGTAAGACATATTGTATTAGTGGACTGGCTATGTGAGTTTTGTGGGTGAAATAGCCAATTTGCACACAGAAATGTTCCACAAATAGCCATGAAATCAACGACTAAGGTTATTGGGGGACAGTCAGCCAGGACACACAGAGGAAACAGTATGCTTAGAATATAATTAATTGATTGATGTCAGTTTTAGTACTCTCACCTCTCAGTCAGACGATTGCAGGTTTAAGCCTCCTGTCATGATTTTGCTGACACTCTTGTTTATTGCTAGAGGAGCACTGCATTGTTGGAGGTGCCAACATTTGTAAATCAAGATCCTATCCAACAGTTGTACTGATTGATCAACAGAAAGGACTTTCTCCCATGTTTTGGTCTACGATCTCCAAGATTAATTGGTCATTCTCTTTTGCACTATTAGTGGGATCTTATGCGTGAAAATAGCTTCATGTTTATCTGTAAAATCAATCACTTATGGATGTTTTTGAAGCATATCAATATGATAAGGTGCTAGGAACAATATGAGAGCAGAGAATACTGGGGTATGGGAGGGAGTAAGGAATGGCTCATGTGGAGTATAAATAATGGCCCGGATGGGTAGCCTGTTTCTGTGTTGTAAAACTTTGTAAATTTTCAGATCCAGAGAGTGGTGAAGATGTGGAATAGATAAATACCAAATGTAAGGATTATTTTACTAGACTATCCAGAAAAGTGGTGTAGGTGAATTATTGAATCAAATCAGAGAGTTGTACAGCTGGCCTGGCAAATAAGCTGATTGAGAGATATGAGCAATAGAACAACATTATACAGTGGAGCCTCGTTTGATCCATAAAATATCAACCATAAAATTTGGATTGGGGCACAATAGATGGTTAAACTGCATATGCCTACAGCCAGCCGGTGCGTTTCGTTCACACCATCCAGTTTCCACACTTAAAAAAAAGACTGGTCATCAGGTCATCACTTGATATAATTTCTTGTTTGCTCCGTATATCCTCATCAGGAAGTGACTTTGGTAGCAACCTAATGATCAAGAAGTTGGTCATTTTAGCATGCAAGCTGGCCATTGGAAGCCAGTTGGCCAGCTATGTGCACGCAGTGAATGAGGTCCATGGTACAATTGCATTATAATCAAATCTGTGCCATAAAAGGACATATTATAACTGGGGTTTACTGTATCTTACATTGCGATTAACAAGATGAACTACAAGAGCCATTCTGGCCCATTTATTATTTTGTTTGTAAAAGATGTGGTCTCTCAAGCAGTACAATACCGTTTTTTCTTGAGGGTACTTTGACTGCTGTGAGCTGCCCCACATGACCACATTTGACACTACTGCTGTCACTCTCCCGCAGTGTTGCATTTCCATAAATGAATAGCAGAGAGAGATTAATTGAACTGCAAAATACATTGCTACAATATCTTAAAAAGGCTAAAACATGTTTAAGAACAACAACTTGCATTTATATAGCTCCCTTCTCTAGGACCTTGAAAATACTACTCCAGCTGTACTTATGATACTGTGTTGATGACGACGACAACAACAACAGCAATTTTGATTTATATAGCACCCTCCACGCCGGACGGCGTCTCAGAGTGCTTAAGTTGACTTCACTGTCACGCATGAGCTTGACTGACTCCTTTAGCTCCCCATCATCCAGAGGATCCAATTCAATATCCTGGTCCTCACATTCAAAGCCCTCCATGGCCTCGCCGCACCCTACATCTGTGACAAGGGATGTAGGGAAAGGGGGATATTTGGGGTGACCGATGGGACCATTGAAGTGGATGGTCTTGAGGCAGGACTTGAAGGAGGCTAGGGAGGGGCTGAGGTGGAGGGACTGCGGGATAGAGTTCCAAAGCTTGGGGGCAGAGAGGCTGAAGGATAGCTCACCTATGGTGGGGCAGGTGGGTTGGAGGACGTGGAGCAGGCCGGAGCCTGCAAAGCAGAGAGGACAGGCGGGTTGGTAGGGGGTTAGGAGGTCACAGAGTTAGAGTGGGGCAAAGCCATGGAGGGCTTTGAAGGTGAGGACCAGGATCTTGGACTGAATCCGCTGGGTGATGGGGAGCTAATGGAGTTGGGTGAGGATGGGGGAGATGGGTTCACGAAGCTTGGAGCGGTAGAGGACACAGGCCACAGAGTTCTGGATTTTCTGCAGCCTATGGAAGGAGGAATTGGGAAGTTCGACAAACATAGCCTTGACATAGTCGAGTCTGGATGTGATGAGGGGCCATGAATGAGGGTTTCAGCAGCCTGAGGGATGAGGTAGTGGTGGAGTCGGGCAATTTTGCAGAGGTGAGGGAAGGCAGAATGGGTCATGGCTTGGATGTGGGTGAGGAAAGACAGTTGAGGATCAAACCAGACACCAAGATTCCTGAGTGATTTGGTGAGGTTGAGTGTGCAATCATGGAGATCGTCCAGCACCTTGGAACATCCTCCTAATGTGAAAGGCGCTACACAAATATAATTGTGTTGCTGTTGTTGATGCTGCCAGTGACTGATGCGTGAAGGTGCTGATGCGAGCCAATCAGGAGCGCCTCAGTCCAGGAGGAGAGGCAGTGCAGGAGGATAGAGTGGTCGACAATGTCAAAGGCAGCAGAGAGGTCAAGGAAGACAAGGATGCAGAGAGCACTGATAATAGATGTTTCAAATGACTTTGGAAACTTTGACCAGGGCTGTCTCTGTGCTATGGGCAGCACAAAGCTGGATTGTGGGGGTTGGAGAGGGAATGGCAAGAGAGAATGGAGCAAAACTGGGAAGCAATGACTCGTTCCAGGGCCTTAGAGAGAAATGGGAGGTTGGAGCTGGGTGGTAGCTGAAGAGTGGAGATAGCTCCAGCGTAGGTTTTTCAGGATGGAGGTGATGACAGCTGTTTTAGAGGTGTGGGAACAGTGCCGATGGACAGGGAAAGATAATGTGGCACCAATCTGATTTTGTGTGGGTTGATCTATATACACTTGGATGTGAAAATGCACACACCAGGTCCTCACTGTTCTCAGCACTCTTGGCTCTCAATGCTATTTAATCTATGCATAGTGGTGTCACTGAAAGTGAATTACAACCAGTTGCAACATAAATGTATGCAAGCATATTCCTGTGAGCCTAGTGCAGGCTATTATAAATTACTTTGCTGCAGCACAATACTGGATCTTGATTATATATATATATATACATTGTCAGTATTCCTTCCACCATTTTTGTATTGTACCTCATGAAGAGCAAAGAGTTTCTTTTGGTCAGCCAAGTATCTGACATATGCAGAATCCCATCAGCATGCTATCCAAAATAAACTGAGAATTCCATATATGCCTTCAATTAATCAATCCAAACTTACATTTATATAGCACCTTTCACGTCGAGAGGACATCCAAGGCGCTGTACAGTTAGGTAGGGACAAGAGAAGGGCCTTCTATGCATGAGAATTCCATGTATGGAATGGAATGATCACTCTCTCCCCAAGGGGATGCTTCCTACTCACCTAATCACACATAAAGTATAGGTTAGCAGCAGCCAAGACGTGGGAACTCCAAAGTATTGCTGGAATCTAACCAGCTCAAACTGCACAGCGTGCCACGTGTCCAGCTAGCATCAAACTACTTATTAGGGCTTTGGTTGTATGATTAACAGGAGCTGAGTGAGAAGAACTTCTGCCTCCAGTAGTCAGTCTGTCTGTCTTAGTCCCACTGATTCCTTCCTTGCCTCCACCCACCCCCTGTTTCCCTTTCCCCCACCCATCCCCTCCCCACCCATCCCCCCGCCCAACCCGCCAATCCACCACCCCTCGCACCCCCCCATCCCCCTCCACCCACCCAAGAAGAGGCTACAAAAAACAATTGCTAAATGCCCTCATCTGGTAAAGTGAAAGTCCTCCCTCCCTCCTTCCTTCCACACCCCAACCTCCATCTGCCTTAACAGAATCACTCATACAGTCTTAAAGTGAAATAATGAATCCAACCAATCTAAGTGTTTAAAGAATAGCTGAAAGGCGAATATTCACTCAAACTGCTGGCTACCAGCGTACCCGCATAAGGAAGTGAACCTTATCACTACCAAATTTCCTCTCTTCTTTACCAGAATTAGTTTGTTACCAGACCTCATGAATATGTATATATTTTTACATCTTTTACATGCAGAGCACTTTTATAGAAAATTAGGAGTTTGTTTGAAAACATAAATAACTCCCGAGGAGTGCATTATGTGTACTGTATATAAAACACTGAAACTTGATATAATATTGAAGGCAGAATAACTGAAAATTACAGGCGTGCCTAAAAATATATTGGATGATGGATGATGATAATGTCTTTGGTTATGGAAACTTGATGTTAAAAAATATTGTCTGAGCCTGAGGGAGGGTGGAAGAAAATATTGCGTTTTATGATGGCTTTAATTAAGTTTAAATCATGCAGGGGAAAGCATTTTAAGTTCTGCTTTATTGTGTTTGTTGAGGAAGATTTAAGACAGGCCTAAATAACTCTCAGATTAAGAGAAAATTAGTTCTGTGGAAGAACTCTGCTTTTTTTCCTATAGACCTCTCCCTGCTCACTGCTCCTCGAATTTAATTCCTTTCAATAGTTCTCTCAGTAAATCATATTTTTTTTCTGTAGACATTAACCCTGGATGGAGCTGAAAGGACCTAGTGATCTGCACAATCCAAGAAATCAACCTTTGGTATATTAATCGCAGTGGGAAAGGCTACCCACAACACAAAAACCGTGACAATCAAATTTGATTCCATACTGTTCCTGGAGCTAGCAAAAACGGTAAAAGAAAAAAACTGACACATTCTCAACAACCGTTAGGACTTGTACATCAGTCTTGAGTTCTGGGATATTCACCCAATAAATCACTTTCCCTACACTATCAATATTATGGTGCCCTCAGTAATATTAATGTAATATTTCTGTGTGCAAATTGTCTACTGATATTGCCTATGAAATACAGTCACTCCAGTTTACAATTAATGCTGTAAATACTCCAGTTTACAGTTTATGCCAGCAGGTCAGGGCAAAACCTTGTGTGAGTTTCCTTATTCCACACGCCTGGTAATAATCCCTCCAAAAAAACAAAAAAAAATTGGTCATTTCAATCCACGACTGTTTGTGGGAACTACTTCTGTGTGCAAAATGGCTGCTGCGTTTTGCCCACAAATATACAGTCAATTTCCTTTATAGTTTATTCTGTGAAGCGTTTTGAGATGTCTAGAAGATATGGAAAGCACTATATCAAATGCGAGGATTATTATTATTATTATTATGCTGTGAAGCACTTTGTTTTACTTTTTCTGTTTGTTTAAAAAAACAATTCCTGATGAGAACACTGGGGGACGTTGCTTGTAGGAGATGCTGACTCCGACCATGCAAGGGGCTAAATTACCATAAACAGTTGAAGCTAAAGCCTGCTAGGTTAATGACTGATGATCTCATCAATACTCACTGTTGGGGAAAAAAATTAACCTGCCCCTGAAAAAAACAACCATTGGACCAGATAGAAAAAAGACCTGAAGGTTATTAATATTACTTTTTGGTAATACAGTATTAGAGTTTGTTTCAGAGAAAGAACAGGACTGGTGGCACTTTTGTCACATGTTCCTGGGTATGCTAGATGACTTATAATTCTAGGGGACAGTTATTTTTAGACTGAGACAATTTATCATAGATTTAAACAAAAGATTTTCCTAAAACTGCTCCACTCATATATTGTTTTGACCATTCAAAGGCAATTTATATATACGTTGGTAAAATGGGATTGTAGTCAAAAAAAAGGTCCTGCCACCCAGTGGGAATGTTGGGGCAGATGGCCTCCAAGCGAATACATATTACTAAATGGTTTCATTTTTCAAAGCTCAATAGTAATAAAAATTCCTTGTATTTCATATGGCGCCTTATCTAATCATCTCAAAGCACTTCACAGGATTTACTGTGAATTGTAGTGACTGTGAATGTTAGGCAAACTTTGGCAGCTAATTTGCACACAGCAATGTCTCGCAAATAGTCATGATGTGAGTGATCTGGGGGACTGTTGGCCAAGATGCCAGGAGCAATAGTGCTTTTCAATAATGCTATGTTATATTTAGTATCCACCTGAACAAATAAACAGGATCTCAATCTCATCTGAAGGATGGCATTTCTTACAGTGCTGTATTGGACCTTGTATTATGTATTGGCCATCTGACCCGACAAGCCTACACTTTAAGTTGAAAGTCCAAACGTGTGGTTTGAATCCACAAACATCTATCTCAGAGTTGAGAGAGGTACCAACTGATCTAGGCTGACACTCAACCCAGGTCAATGGGTTAAATGATAAAACTTGTCCTTCATCTCCACATAATTCCCAGCCATTTCTTCCTTTGTTAATGTGTATACAGTATATTGTTTATTCTGATTCACATTTTATGAACTAAATACAGTTTTTGTTTGGAGTTATTTATTGAAAATAGCAAATGAATACTGCAATGTATTTCTGTAACTCTGTGTTTGAATCATTCCCAAATGCTGAGTTATCTTTGTACCCAGCAATACATAAACTTTCCCATTTGCTTCCTGTACCTCAACTGCTGTTCCCTGTATGCCAGAACATCAAATATGTATTATTAAAGGAGCAGAAATAAATTGAATGATGGAACCAAATATTTCTCATGTACTCAATCAACATGTATATACCGATTCCTAACCCTTATTATTTTCACAGCAAGATGCAGGTTGACACTGCGGTTCACTTGAAGCATGCCCCAAGAGCAGTGACAGGTAAAGAGTTAGGTGTCAGAACTGAAACATATTGGGACTGATAAAGTGTGAACCACTGTTTTTAATGGGCAGATGCCTTGCAGTGCAGCAAATGTGGTTTATATCTCAATGTGAAAAATTGCAACAGCAAATTGCACCACACAAAATCTATCATGGAGTTCTGTAGCTCAGTTGCTAGAGCACTCGCCTCGCAAGCGAGAGAACTGCATTTGATTCCTAGCAGGGCAATATCTTGGGCAAGTTTCCTTACTCCACACATCTGATAATAATATCTCAAGAAAAAATAATGAAATGGTCAATCCATGACTTTGTGGGATACTGGTGTGCACAATTGGTTGCCACGTTTTGCCCACAAATACATAGTCAATTAACTTTACAGCATATTCTGCAAAGCGCTTTGAGACAGCTAGAAGACATGAAAAGCATTCTATCAAATGTAAGGATTATTATTATTATACATTAATGCTTAAAGAAGATTATTTCTCCTTATGATAAATTTCTTAAATATGATAACAATAATCCTTGTATTTGATATAACACTTTTCACATCTTCTAGACATGTCAAAGCGCTTCACACCATATACAGTAAAGTGAATTTACTGTATATTTGTGGGTGAAATGCAGCAGTCAATTACGCACAGCAGTGTCCCACAAATAGTTGTGGATTGAAGTGACCAATTTATCGTTGGGTTGTGAGGGATTATTATCAGGCGTGTGGAGTAAGGAAACATGCCGAAGGTTTTGCCCTGCAAGGAATCAAAACCCAGGTCTCTCGCTTACGAGGCGAATGCTCTAACCACTGAGGTACATGATGCATAATTCTAGCCAGTGTTGTTTTCCCCAACAGGTTCTGTGGATCATCCTCACTTGATTTCACTGACTCCGCATCTCCCATTGGATCAAATTCAAGCTATTTATCCTCACTTTTAAATCATTCCATGGCTTATCCCACCTGTATCTGCTTTATCTTTATTATCCCGAGCACTCCCTCCACTCAACAAACACTGATCTGCTTCATGTCCCACCATCAGTGGATGAGCTTTCAGCCACTCTGACTCAGTTCTCAGGAACTCCATCCCAGAGCTCCTCCATCTCACCCCCTTCCTGTCATGAGACCTATCTTTTCAACTGTGCTTTCAGCTATTTTCCCCTCCCCCATCATCAACTTCAGATAAGTAAACAGAATAATAAACCCAACATGAAAGTGGCTATACAAATGTGAATTGTTGTAATTGTAGTGTGCACTTATAGAGGGTATAAAATGCTATGTTTTAATTATCACCAGTGATAATTATGACATTATTTTAAACCCCACAATGAAAAATTACTAGCAGACTGTAAGATTCAGTAAATTTACCAGCAAGGGTAAATAACCATATTTCTGTTGAACTTTTTCATGTCTTAGAAAGGCCATGATGGAGCGCCAAAATAATAACAATCTTTACATTTGATACAACTCCTTTCACACTGGGAGGAAGTCTCAAAAACACTTCACAGAATGTGCAATATAATCTGTGAAGTGTGTACTGTAAATATCAACTAAGTTTGATTTTGCTTGAGACACCATTTGGAGACGTTATTGGGACCAAGTGTAAATTAGAGGTAGGATATTGTATTCGCTATGTCACCGGTTCATTGTGCTCGGTTGGGCAAACTTACAGCAACAACATTTTAGGTCAAGTGTCATGCCCACAATGGTCATGGTCACTAGTTGGCAAGTGGGAATGGCAGAGGCTTTGACCTGCCCACAGGTCCAGGAGACTACAGTAATGGGGAGAATTAAAGGGTAACATCCCTCATAATATCATATTGTACCCAGGACCATATTATACGCAGGTTACAGTTTCTCGTATATCACTGTGATGTCACTTACATTTCCATAATTCTATGAATCTTGTATGTAATTCAATTTGTAAGTCAATTGAACATTTTTTTTTCAGCTTTAAAAATTAATTAACAAGTCTTTAGAAGGAAGCGTGGAGCCTGAAAGTCCACCTCTAACCCATTGGTTGATACTCAAGTGCAGTGCTGAGTGTGCACTGCTTTATATTGGAGGCATTCTCCTTTGGTCGAGATGTTGAACCAAGGTCCTATCTGCCTAATCTGGTGGACATTATAGATGGCATGGCACTGTTTGAAAAAAGAAGTTTCTTACCAGTGTCCTGGCCAACATTCTCCCAGATAAAATTGGTCATTCACTTCATGGCCGTCTGAGAAACATCACCGTGTGTAAATTGGTTGCCACAAATAGATCCTGCAAAGCACTTTTCGAGGTGTTTCACTAAAGTGAAAAAGTATGAGGTTAAGAAGTTATTAAATTGTTATTCTGACTTCTGACCTTCATGCAAGCAAATTATAAAGTGCTTACAAATTACAGTCACTACACTCTACAGTAAATCCTGCGGAGCGCTTTAAGATGTTTTGACACGCTAAAGCTCTATATCAAATACAAGGATTATTATTGCCGTAAAATAAATAAAATAAAATTGGAAATGAGGCAGTTTCCCATATATAGGTACTGTACTGTATATAGGTGTGAAGCTTTCATTAAGCAAGTGAGTTTTAGCTCTATGTATTTATCATGCAAACTATCAGTATCAACACTGAGCTGCAACGTCTAAGGATATAGAAAAATGACAGCCTTGTCATATTGTCAGGTGAATATCTGTATTCAGTTTCAGGTTGATCTTAATACTGGGCTGGTACAGAACTAAGGCTGACATGATTTAGGGTTCACTCATGATTTTTCTAATAATTCTGCAGTGACATGGACTCATTTTTAGCATTTTCTAGAACATGTTCTACATTTTATTGCAGATAACTGACAAGTGAAATGTCACTATGCAGACAGCTGTCTGCAGTGAAATGTGGAATATGCTCCTTACAAAATGAAGTTCAGTTTGTGCAGATTTACCAGGATAATCCTGCTTCAGTAACTTTTTGACCAACTGGCAATATTAGTACAGTATTCAGAGATCTTATCCTCTGTGGCAGGTGCTATATTAATGCAAGTTGTTGTACACACTTTTCCTTTTGATACAATGATAATAACAAATAATCTTTGCATTTGATATACTGTAGTGTTTTATCATGCCTCCAAGCGTTTTTGCAAGGATTACTCTAAAGTGTAGTGACTGTGTATATTGTAGACCAACAGCTATGACCAATTATACTTATGGAACATCAGGGATTCCTTACTGTTTCCAAATTCAAGATGATTATTTTGCTTGCTTACTGACCAGTTTTTGAATGTAACCAATTCATAATCTGACATTTTGTAGATCTTGTGCATATCTCCTTGTGCTTCCTTCAGCTGGCAGGCTTTGTCCACCCCAGCGAATAGCTGGATTGGAGGGTACTATGATTTTTTTCCCCCACTGACACCATTGCTGCATTGTGATCAGCCAACAAACAGAATTTCTGTGGGGCAAGACTGAACCAAATTCTGTCGGGGTATGGCTCAAAGGTTTTCTTGCCATCCCCTTCCCCCATCACCAAATGTAATGCTCTGTTTTTTTGCATAGTTCTCCAAGTAGAAACCTAGACAAATACTTGCTAAATATACCCAAGGAGAGTGAAAGAGTGTGAGCATGAGTTCAGCTTCAGCCATTGCCTCTCCAATGCATGCATTAGGCTGCAAGTTAACTCTTTTTGTGTTGGTGAGAATATGTTCATTGCTGCAAATAAAGAGGTGATGTAATTCCATGTCAAACCTGTCAGTATTATTTCTTGCTTTTCTTTGTGAGCAAATCCATTCAAAGTCTAATTTACAGTAGTTTGCATCACAAAATCTTCACTATGTTGATTAAATTGTTTCAAACCAAAGTACAGGGACATGCCTTGCAAAAGTACCAGAATCAATGCATTTGCCTGTCAGCATTGGCTCTGAGAAGGTTAGCAAGCAGCACGCGAGCACCAACTGTGATAGATTCTGGAAAGAAAAGGGGAGAAAAAAACATGGCCCCATTTCAATAGGAAAGCAAAATCTGCTGCCGCATGATATTCCATGAGTGCCACAGAGAATGGTCGGAGTTAGAACGGTCGGCGTTATCTACAGTGACATTTCAGCTTGGATCCTTTTCTCATCCCGTGAGAACAAACTGCATTGACAGCAGTCCTGTGTCAATTTCCATCTGACTGTCACTTTCCCTTCCCCTCTATTATCAGCAGTAAGCTGGGGCAGTTCCAGTCTGGTTAGGCCGCTGATCACTATCTCTCCAGCTATAAGATGCCCTACTGTGAACCTGACCAAGGGAAAGGGACACTGATTCTCTTTGGATCTTTTTTTTCTTGCTTTCCTTTCTCCAGTGCCTAGCCTTTTGTGTCTGCTTTCAGAAATGCTCTGTTTGACTGGCAGCCTGTCACAGATCAGTTACCACCTAAAGCTGCTTGGCAGGTTGAGGTGACGGCCCAGGAAGGGATCTAAGTGGGTTTATCAGTGCTTCTTTACGCCTCGTGGGCTCCTTGACACAAAGGAAAGGGTATTAAAGATCTGAGGCGAACCTAAAAGCGTGAAAGCTCCTTATAGGCTGCAAAATGCAGATGTGACTAAATTTTTAAATATTCCAAGAGGCAAGCTCTTCATTTGGCCAATGGAGGGGAGAAAAAAACGTTTCCTTCAAAAATAAAAAAAAGTGTATGTTCCACTTGAATGAGGCTCAGAGCCTCTGGAACAATTAGTTTTGAGAAGCTGTGGTGAAATGGTGCCAAACAAATACTTAAGCTTTATCCTTCTCTACTGCTACTAAATCACAAATTGTATTCTTCCCCAGTTCATACAAGCAGTGTATCAGCTCTGATTAAAAAGAGCCTTCAAGAGTCAGTCTTACCATTTGCTTTACAGCTGTAAATGAAAGCTATGGCCCCACTCTATACTGTAACAGGGTGAAATTGCACTCATTTTTCAGTGATATCAATAGCCAGATTTCAGAGTACATTTCTTAGAATGCATGAAACGCATTTACTATGTAAAACTATTAGTCAATGAGAATCATTTTAGCTTTTTACAACAAACATTAGATACAAAAAGAAATCTTCCTCCTTTAAGTAAACACACAGCAGGATTTTACTTTTTATAATTGTTATTTTTCCGGTTATTACTTTATCCATTCTGATATTTGCCACTGGCGTTCTGAGAAGAATGGGGACTTTTAATCATTTTGATATTTTTTAAATCGCACATGTCATTTGTGATAGGTTGGGTTTTAATGACTTTCCAACCACTGAAATATCTTCTAAATGTAATGTACAACAGCACAGTTCTTTTATGCACTATTGCACCTAACAGCATTGGCTCCAAGACAAAAGTAGAGTTTCAAAATCCAACGCTGTCTTTAATTTCCTAAATTGAAGATTACAATTTTAAGAAGCTAGCGGTTAAATTCAGAGAGCTGGCTTGAATAAGCTACACTGGGGACACGTGCTTAGGTTTCAGAAAATGTGCCCTTTGATTAATGAACAGATACAACCGATTCCACTTTGCATTTAATTAGATTGTTACTTTTATATTTAGATATTTATCCCTGTTTGTATTTGATGCCTCCCTTCTCTAGCCACCCCTCACCCGATTAAGGTGCACCAGCTTGTATTCATTTATTAATTCGGTACAGGCCCATTCATGATGGGAGGATGTCTCAAAGCACTTCACATGATATACTGTGTGTAATTATTATTATTATTATTATTATATTTTGTAGGTGCTGAAAGTTATGGGTTTCAGCCCCATGATAATAAAGTATAGGAACTCGTCGCAAAGTGACTCACAGCTAGCGAGTTGTGCAGGTACAAGCTATGAGTCACTTTCCAATTAGATCCTATGATGTGTGATTCCATTCCATTGCTCATCTCAGGTATAATTCTATAAAACTGGATCATGGCTCCAACCCTCCTTCAGTTCATCAGTTGAAAACCTGCATCAGAACATTGAGTTAATCCCCGACACCAACAGTACATATCCGCAGGATTCACCGGTCACATATTAATTTGAGATTCTGGCATATTCTGGGACACTGCTGTGTGCAATTGGCTGTCACATTTCACCCACAAAATATACAGTCAATTCACTCTACAGTATATTTTGTGAAGCGCTATGAGATGTCTCAAAGACTTGATAAGGTGCCATATCAAATGCAAGGATTATTATTATTAAATTAAATTACAACCCATTATAATCTTTGATGAACTTTAAATTCAGGCTCCCCTAATGAGTAAGTCATCATTACTCTACCGATTGTGGTCGATCCAAGGAAAGCTTGGACTAAGTTGGCTGGGGTAACAACAGGAGATACCACAATGATATTATGAAGTACTAGCTATTTAAAAAGAAATTTTGAGGCCCTTAAGAGTGGACCAATTACAGTAGTTACAATGGTTCTGACATAGTGAGGGCAAAGATCAGTCAGGGATCACATTCCTGCTACAATGTGTGAGCACAATGGCCACGATCATTCTACAATGAAAATTATTATTATTATTAATGGGTCGGGTGTCATCCTGGCTCAATTAGTAACAGTCGTGCTTCAGAAGGTTGAGCGTTTAAGCCCCACATGACTTTGAAATCATAGTTTAGGCCGATACTCGACTGTTGGGAAAGTGTTAGGAAAGGGAAAGCATTGTTGGAGGTGCCGTCCTTCAAGTGAGGTGTTAAACCAAGGTTTGGTTTGCCTGCTCAGTGAATATTAAAGATTCCCATGACACAATTTGAAAAGTGAGGGCAGTTTCTCCTGATGTCTGAGACAACAATCACCAAATAAATAGTTTATCACATTTGTCTGCAAATATACAGTCACTTAACGTCATGGTAAAATCCTATTAAGTGTTATGATATGGTTCAATATTGTAGTAAGCTGTTTCTTCAAAGGCAATTATGAATCACATTATTATTAATAATGTGTGAGCGACTGTGTGTGCATGTGTGTATGGATGTTGGGTCAGGACAGGACCCAAATGAACTAAGTGTTGAACAATTGAATAGCCTGCTGACATTCACTATCTACATTCAGACCTGAAGAATGCTCACTTTGAAGAGATATGGGAGTCAGTCGGAGTTATTGAAGCTAACCCTAGTCATCAACTTTAAAAAAAGAGGAGAGAGAAATGTAGCCAGAATGGGGGAAGAAGCTTGCAAACAAAAATGAAGATTAAATTCAAAGAAACAGGTTCCCTCCCAAAAAATTACTGAATGTTTCTGAAATAATTTTACTTGTATATTCCCATCTGTATATTTACTGGTCCATGGTCAATAGCCCAAATTTCTTCCAAGATCACACTAGAAATAATAAATAAAACATTTGTTTTCCTTTACTGCTGCCAAAACCCCTGCAGAGTGCTACAAAGTGGAGTATCACTTCACATCTTACTGGCATGGTTTTCCTATGCTTTTTTAAGTGCATTTTTCAGAACTAGGTTACCTGTCTTGGTATAATAAGGAAACACTTACAGTTTGTATCTTTGTGCAATGGGTTCAGTGTTCAAACACAAGGTACTCTATGGAATTTGAAGGTTGCTTAATACTGTCCAGACACTGACACTGCAGCTGGAGAAAAGCTCTTTACTGTCGATTTTAATAATTCAAGACCACATGGAACTTTCCCGCTGATAGAGGTTTGGCCAGAACATCAGCACATCCGCACTGGAGGAAAAACATTGCATAAGATAACAGCAGTCTGGGGACTGCAGACTTCAGATGTGTCATTGTGGGATAACAGTGAATGGAAATCAAGTGGCTTCACCTCCTCCATTTCCACCACTTCCTCTTCCCCGTTCGCTTCTTCTGGAACACAGTGAAACTTCAAAGACGATTCACCGACAGGACACCCTCTCACATCATGTTAAAACAGTGACTCACTCTGGCATTGCGAATGCTTGGCAAGAGATCATCACCTGCCCACCTTTGTTGGGAGTACACTGCATTGTCAGAGGTGACTTCCTTTGGTGAGACATTAATCCGAGGTCCCATCTGCCTGTTCAGGTGGGACATTAAAAATCGCATGGCATTATTGAAAAAGAGAAGGACGTTTCTTTCAGTGTTCTGGCCAACAATTCCCTAGCTAAAATTTCTCATTCACTTCATGCCTGTTTATCGGATATTGACAAATTGGCTGCTGCATTCACCTACAAAAAATAAATAGTCACTGCACCTTGCAGTAAAATCCTATGAACAGCTTTGAGATGTCTCATCAATGTGATAAGACGCTACATCAAATGCAAGAATTATTATTAATAATAGAAGAAACATGAACTTGAAGGAAGAAGAGCTCATATCCTCATAAACACATATCAGGCTTGTTTATAATTTCAAGACCTTGAATCACTTTATTCCAATATCCTGGAGGTAATTTGAATATTATTACAACTATAATATTTATCAAACCTGCACTGGTTTTGAAGCAAGAGAGTATGTTAATGGCATAGGGAACACTCGACAGAAGACAGTGTCACTTTGGATTTGCTTTGGTGTCATTCAGCACTTTTATTAATTTTGTTTATTATGCTACAAAAATGTATTGTACGTAGTTTAATTCCCAATAATCCACCCGAAATCTTGTAACACAAAACAACCCTGCTATTGATTGTTTGAGTCCAATATTTCACATGATGTGTTCAAACAGAACGTGAAAAATGGCTGAGTTCCTGGTCTTCAGGTCATAAAGTCAAGTCAATGGCATTTCCTGCTCAGAGCATGAGTGTGAAACACAAGCAAAGTGACATTTTGTGGGGTCAGCCGGGTGTCTCACACAAGCAGAAACCCTATACTGTGATTAACAAGTGAGCCTTCCAAGTGAGGGACCTGGGTTCAATTCCAGGCAGGGCGAAAGCTTGGACAAGTTTCCTTACTCCACACACCCAATAATAATCCCTCAAAAAAAAATTGCACACAGGGGTGTCCCACAAACAGCCATGGATTGAGTGACCAAATTTTTTTTTAAAAGGATTATTATTCCATAAAAGCGATCCACCAATTGACTTGCATCTGGGTTCCTACTCACGCTAAACATTATGCTACAGGACTTCTTTAACTATATATATATATTTATATATATACCGTGTGTGTATATATATATATATCAATATATATTTAAAAATATAATTGGAATTTAACATTAAATTCGCAATCCTACTCACAGGGGACCATACAAGATGACCAGTTGCAAACAAAAATAAATGTCACAGATAAGGGCTCAGTTGCGAAAGCTTTCACTCCAAATCTTGTTGTGCTACATCTCAACTCGGAATGCCTTCTGCTGACATTGGTATCCCCAAATGGGACATTGTTTTGATTTCTCAGCACTACCTTGCCTTATGTGAGTACTGTATATATTGTAGACTATGTACATATAAAATATTTTTTTAAATTTCATGAAAAATAAGTAGGATAGTAATGTGTTCAAGGCATTTATTCAATTGTAATTCATGCTCTTTCGCTAAACTTAAAAACAACACTCATCAAAACTACACTCATCAAAACTACAAGATTGATTTACCATCTGACACTTCAAAATATCAACTTAACACCCATGCAAATCTAATGTATGCTTTTTTGGCTGATCTGATCCACAGTAATGTAGGACGGATTTAATTCCATGCAGTGTATATTTTAATCTAATGTGTGCTAATGATCTACATTTTATCTGACCAAACATATTACGCCAATGTATGCAAAATTCTGATGTGATGTATGTTTTACTCCAAAATATGCAAATGAAATGTATACTTAGTTTTTGCATAGTGTAAATTGTATGTGATGCAATGTATTATTCTAATATATACAAATGTAACACATACTTAATTCAAGCACTATCTATATTATTCTCTTAAAATAATAATAACTAGTCATGCACTTAATTCAAATTTTATAGATACGAATATGTAATTTATTGTAATGTCACTTCTGTAATGTACTTCTAATGTACGCTTAATCCAAAATATACAGATGAAATAAATACTTTTTTGTAATTTTGTATGTAAAGGTAATGCAAGTTACTACAGTATAATGTAATGTATAATATGCATTAATGTGACTTATTTTTATTGTAATTTGTATTCAATTCCAATGTATATCAACGCAATTTGTACTTTGGTTTGCTTTATTCTAATGTATGCTAATATACTCAGTATATACCATTCAGCAAAAGACATTTACAGAACATCGTTTGTTTTTTGTAATGTTCCGTGACAGAAACAAGTGTATATTGTGAAAAAAAACTGTGAGGAAATTCAATCCCTAATAACTTAATAACTTAAGCTGCTTGAAGAAAGAACAACGAATCATAATATTCTTTTGGAGTGTATTCATAGTTTAAAAGGGATATTTTAAATCATAATTACACCATCAGGATAAATTATAGTGAATTAGAATTATGACTAAACAAGTATTAAAAAAGTCATTGACTCCAATAGGGTAGAACAGATCACCATTCCTTTTAACTAGGCTGGAATGTCATTAAAATAAAGAAAGTAGAAGTTGCAAGAGGAATTCCATTTCAAGATGAGCAGAGTACTCAAGTTAAACAAAATGTGCCTTTGTTCCATTACTATATATCACACTGAAATTAATGAGGACTACCCAGTCCCCAAGCTTGGGAATGGCATGCCGTAGCCAAAAGGGAACTTGGATAGAAGGGTAGCTCAAGCTCCTGACAAATCTCGGTGATACAAAAATCCAGATATTATTACAAAACAATAGCTTTGCTAGCCTGTCTGTCCCAATGTCTTTGTCAGGGCCAATGAGCTGCCTCAGTGATGGCCAAATAATTGGTTGTTCACTTCTGTCCTTGTCTCACCCTGACAGTTCCACAGATGCCCTGAACAATGCTCCAAAGGCTGTGCTCATTGGGGGCAAATCCTCATTAATCATTCCAAGTTGACAGGAGTAGAAGCACCTGCATCTGTTAAACTAACCCTCAGCGGTTTCGTGCAGAGGCTGAACATGCTTTGGAGGAGGAAGGAAAACCCAGATTTGTGAAGGGGCAAGTAATCTGAAGGCACATGTGAAAGTCATGCTTTAATTATCCATGAACAATTCTACATGTTAAATTTGTTTTAACTCTTTGATGTCTGAAGAGCTCTTCCCACTATATATAACAAAGTATTTTCTCGTCGATCTTTCCATACTTCAGATCTCTTCTCAATTATCCAACCGCAATTTCCAATGCACACTGTTCTCCAAGCCCAGTAGATCTCAGGTTTGTGCCAAACTGTTCTACATCTTTTCAAGAAGGGTTTGAGAGAAAATTGTGTCAGTTTTCCTGCTCCCTCTGTCTGAGAAAAGATCTAGTTCTGGTCATCATCACCCCACTTTACAATTTTACAAATGTTGTCATATCAAATGCATGAGCTTCTATCAGGACAAACACTTAGGCAAGTTTCTATCTCTAATCTCCTGCAGAAGAGTGGAGCATAATTGTTAATAGATTGGTGGGTCGCTTTCTAGGGATAATAATCCTTTCAAAAAAGAAAATTAAAAAACATAATTGGGTCACTCAATCCACGACTACTTGTGTGTCACTGCTGTTGCTGCCATGTTTCACCCACAAAATAAATTCACTTCATGACACACAACAAGCACTGCTGTCTTCATCAGCTTGTCCCACGGCAAACATTACTGCAGAACTATTAATTTCTTCTCAAAAATAAAAAATAAATTTACTAACAGTATATTCTACAAAGCACTCCGAGATATCTCAATGATGTGATAAAATGCTGCACTTAGTTGCAAAGATTATTATCATTAAAGAATTCCATCAAAGTGCCTTGATACCTAAATACATTAGGATCAACTGGTAAAGCTAGATAATTAAAAGGTAAACCTAATTCTCAGTACAGAGTGGTAACATATTAACACAGGAATATAGCTGTCTCACTCCCAAAATAATCTTAAATTCTAATCTTGTGTTAATTGTGGACTAAAGTTACCACAGTCGTTAAAAGTGGTAGCATTCATGGCTAAGAAATTGGTGCTGTGTTATGACTGGAATGTCTAAAGTTTGTGTCCACAGCACCCTATTGAGCAAGTGTCAATCTAGCCTGTGGTGTTGAGGCGGGTAATGAACAGAGCACAGGGGGTTCCACTTGGAAAAGGAGGAGAAATAGCAGACAAGGCAACCTGAGCCTGCTTCATGTACCTTGGAGTGAACATCAGAAATGTGGAGAGAAGAAACAATCGGCAAAAAAAAAGGGAAATAAGAATAAAGGAATTTTTATTTGTCTATCTATGACTTAGTGTGAAAGTTATCAAATGCAAAATCCTCAAGTTATATCCTACCTTGTCAAGGAAGCCATCTCTCCGACAACATATTTCATACTAAAAAAGATGGCTGCTAGCTTTTTACTATATTGCTTATATTTTCTCTTATGAAATTTCCTAAACGAAAACTTCAAGAGAAGGTGAATGTCACTTAGATTAGATTTTGACTTAAATAATGGCTATCGAAAAGGATTGTTTTTATCAGCAGCACATTAGGCAGATATGAGTTGGACTGTTGGCTTTATTCTTTGAAAATCCTCCCAATGTATAATCCACAGCTCACTACTTCATAATATGTTCAGGATTATAATGCACAGAGAAGAGTTATACAACTTAATGATTTATATAGGAGTATTATACATTTATAATACATACAAAAGTGTAACACCTATATGTATGCTATATATCAAGGACATTTTCATTTGTGAGATACCTGTAGAAATGTTTGCACTTCTGTAATACATATAGGATTGTTATACTGTATATCTGTTAATCCCAATGAAATATCACATTTCTACAATTTGTCCTTTGAATGAAAAGGTAAACCAAGACACTATTGGCCTATTCAAGTGTCCTGAGTAACACTCCACATCCCCCTCAATACAATTAGCCTTTCACTTCACAGCTGTTTGTGGGACATTGCTCTATGCAAAATTGGCTGACATATTAACCCACAAAATACTGTAGTCACTTTACAATGAATCCTGTCCAGCATCATGAGCCATCCTGATATGCAAGGTATTTCTGCCATTAGCAAGGATATATTATCTATATATGGGAATGGTAGATGTTTATATTACATGTAGGAGTGTCATGCTTCTACATACCAATTGTTACGAATCTGTAATATATATAGGGAATTATGCATCTGTGTAATGCACACAGGAGTATTATACCTCTGTAATACAAGTAGTTATAAGATACATTATCATAGCACTTGCAAGAGTGTAAAACTATTAAATGCAGCAGTGCAATAACTAACATATCCAGGAGTCATTGAAACACTCAAATGCCACACTCTATGAGATGCAGTTACAAGAATGGCAGGAAAAGCTCTGGTTTGGCTTCATGCCCAATCATTGGCCAAAATATTGGAGGGGGAAAAATAATTCACACCCATAGTTAGTAAATAAATATCAATTGATTTCAAGTGTCATTTTTAACAATGTGATAAATATTGCCAGTTATTGTAACATAAATTATAATTATAACCATACAGAGTGAAAAATGCAGTCTGATAATTATTAGCAGTGGTAACCATCACATCACACACAGTATTTTTCACTTGTTTCACATGTTTCACCTAACGTTAGAAGGAGAGGGACTTCTCTAAAAGTTAGTCTACCTTTCATCTTCAGGTGCAGATTGGCAACCAGGGCAATCACATTGCTTTCAGGTTTTATTTCAGATTTCTTACTTTAAATTTTTTCTCAACTTTACCATTCAGTTTGGGATGGGGATGGGTGTGGGTGGCAAAATTCTTACTTTTTAATAATACAACAACAACAAAATTACATTTGTAGAGTGCCTTTAAAATCGGGAAGACACCCCAAGTCCCTGAACAGTCAGGCTTCAGGACCTGAGCATGAGGGAGGGCGGGTGGGGGCTGGGGTAGCTGGGTTGGGGTGAGGGAGGGAAGAGAGGTAGGATGGCGGTTAAAGGCATGGTCGAAAAGGAAGGCCTTGAGACCAGCTGTGAAGGAGGCAAGGGAAGGAGCAAGGCGAAGGGATTGTGGGATGGTGTGGGGGCGGAGAGGTTGAAAGCCCAGCCGCCGACTGTAAGGCCAGTCAGGCAGGAGACATGGAGCAGGCCGGAATGTGCTGAAGGGAGGGAGTGGACAGGTTGATAGGGGATCAGAGGGTCAGAGAGGTAGGAGGGGGCAAGGCCATGGAGGGACCTGAAAGTGATGACGAGGGTCTGGAATTTTATCTTCTGAGGGATGGGGAGCCAGTGTAGCTGGGGGAGGGTGAGGGTGATGGAGCCACAGAGCCTGATGTGGGAGAGGACACAAGCTGCAGAGCTTTGGAGGGAAGAGTCGGGGAGGCCGACAAGGAGGTAGTTGCCATAGTCAAAACTTGAAGTGACAATCGCATGTGTGAGGGTTTCTTCGGCCTGAGGGTTGAGGCAGTGGCGGAGCCAGGCAATGTTGCGGAGGTGGTGGAAGGCAGTGCTAGTGGTGGCATGGATATGGGGGAGAAAGGATATTTCAAGATCAAACAAGACACTGAGGTGCGGAGGCACTGACACAAACCAATCAGACCGAGACCTTTCGACCTCGGTCTTGCTGACATTCAGCTGTAGAAAGCAATCTCTCATCCAGCACTTGATGTGTGTCAGGACTCAAGGATGGAAGCAAAGAATTGGGTGTCATCCACAAGGCCGTACGCAGGGGGGGTGCGACGGGTGCGTACGCACCCCCCCAAATTATAAAAGGTCCACATTTTCCGGGGTAGAGAATTGCATTTTTTTATCAAATTTAAATACCAAGTAAATTTATTGAACATTTGTGCAACAATCAGTTCTTCAAAACTATGTATAAATTATAAACACACATCTTTGAATGATTTAGTATTAATATAAAATTATCGAGTCGCACACCAGAATCGGCGTTTACCCAAAACATACCGCGTCGATAGACGAGACAATGACGCGGCGAGTCTGTGACTCGTGACTGGATAAACATAGGCGCCAAGACTCAAATCCTCGTTTGGAAATTATCCCGTAAACAGCCACAAGGGTAGCACCACTACTGGAAGTTAAAATCATCTTTTCATCTGATCACCGTAAGTAAAAATTGCTCAAGTTTTGAGAGGTGTGACTGTAATGTTAGCAAACAATGACAACATATTTACAAGCTTCTGAGAAATTAAAGCTTTTGAGAACCCAACAAAAAAAGTTATATGTGTCTGGACGGGAATGCCTATCTTTAAAAAAATACTCATGGACGTAGGCCTATGCTTTAGCGCCTATTCCACATGGTGTGTCAATCGGAAATCATCCCGTATACAGTCACTACATAAAAAGGTAGCACCACTTTGTGGAAGCTGAAATCGTATTTTAATCTGATAAATGTAAGTAAAAATGACTTAAGTTTTGATAGGCGTGTTTCTGAAATATCATGTTTCTTGTTTTGTCTTGATTATCACATTTGATTTATATTATTAAAGATGTATTCCTGTCATTAAAAATTGCTTTTAGAGACGTCCACTAGCATGCAAAAAACATATGATAACAGTGCGACTTTATTTCACATTCAGTTTTGTACCCAGAGTGAAAAAACATCAATGTCGCACGAATTTAGCATAAAAATAGTTTCACCGTCATCCGATCGAGCGAACTCGGGCATTGACAATCACACTTCTGCACTGATCCCTTCTCTCCATGCAGCCTGACAACTCCCGCCTGCCAATACCCGAATCACGCTCCAGAGTATCGATGTAGGTTAGGGTCGGTCTACCTCGTGTTCTGTGACCATGCAATGGTTCCCATAGGATAGTAGGACTATGGACAGTTTCCTCCCGGCTTCTCCAGCTATGTCCGCTAAACCTAAGACGCCTCTGCAGTAATGTCTGTGATACCAGTGTGGTAGTGTACCATATAGCTATTTGTCAGATGCTGTCGCCAGTAAACGTTCAGGGCGTCTCTTAGAAGCCTGGTATATACCTCACGAGTCACCTAATCTCCTGGTCGAGGTTTGCCGAAGTGTCCAGCATTCTGCTCCGTATAGGAGCGACTTTCATCCCTCGCGTTAATGCACATTCATTATAATATGGAAATCGATATTGGTAGAGCGGTTGATGTATTGGCTTCAAAGCGACCGAGGCGTCTCGAATACGGAACGCTATTAAAGAATTAATTTCCCCTCCCTTATTTTTTCAAGTATTTTTTCGTCAGATCAGTATTGCTTGATGGGTCACTTCCTTTAATTTTGATTCTAAATAAATAAATAAAAACTAACTACACTATTGCTCACAGTTCAACGATATTTTCAGGATAATGCTGATAACAGGCTTGTAACACGTGTGAATTAACTGTTTTACACTGATTTTCAGTTTCTGTATATTTTCTTGTCTTTTATAAAATTTGCTTTGCTGGAATATCTGAGCACATCATTCATACTTTACTCTTACATTATTGTTCATTACAGTCCGAAAGAAATTGAGTCTTAGGATAACAATGCAGAACAACTTATTAATTACCGTCAATCTGTAGTTTATGATCATTTTCTCTATACGCATACATTTATCAAGCATTCGTCATTGTACTGTGTTAATTGGATTGTAATTTACTTTATCGTTCGCATTCCTTACATCATCGAGTCAACAATCGTGTTTGCTTTTATCGGCGAACACATTCGACCTTCCCAATTAGACACGGACTACCGGGGAAAATAAAAACACTGAATAAATAATGATGCTCTTAAACACCAAGGGCATGAAACATTTACCGTTCATATTGGATCTTCTGAACCGATTAAATAAGACCTCAAACTGTGTAAAACGTCGGAGCCTCGAGGGGGCCTCGGGGGCAGCCCCCAAGCCGCCGGCCATTGTTGGTCCCATCACTAGCAATTCGCACCCCCCCATTAAACATCCTGCGTACGGCCCTGATCCATGTACATGTGGAAGCTTACCCCATGTGTGCAGATGATGTCATCAAGGGGGATTATGTAGAGGGTGAAGAGGAGGGGACCGAGGACAGAGCCCTGAGGAATGCCGCACAAGGTGGGATGGGTGCTGGAAGAGAAACCGTTGGCGGAGACAAAATGGAGGTGGTGTGAGAGGTAGGACTTGAACCAGTCAAGGACAGAACCTCGAGGTGAGAGTAAAGGCAGTGGAGGAGGATTGAGTGGTCCACTGTGTGAAAGGAGGCAGAGAGGTCGAAGAGGACAAGGAGGCAGATGCAGCCCTTGTCACAGATAGACAGGATGTCAATTGTGACCTTGACCAGAGCAGTTTCCGTGCTGTGAGCCGCACAAAAACACGATTGAGGGGCTCATGGAGGGAGTGAGAGGATAGGAAAGAGCAAAGCTGGGAACGAGTCTTTCAAAGACATGGGAAAGAAAGGGAAGTTTGGAGATGGGCCGGTAATTGGAGAGCAGGGATACGTCCAGGAAAGCTTTCTTCAGGGTGGGGGTGATTGTGGCTGTTTGAGGGGGATGGGAAGAATGCCAGGTGATGGGGAAAGATTGAAGATGTTGGAGAGTAGGGGGGCAGAGGATGGGGATTAGAGAGGAACACCACACAGCTTGAAGGATGCTGTATAAAAGCAAGTTGTTGTTGTTGAATATTCGCAGCAGGGCATTGCAGGAAATGATGAGTTATTTGCCACTGAAGGCTGAATGGGCATGAAGAAATCAAGACACGCCTTAAAAAGCATTTATTACTGTACCTAAGTATTGGCTGACTCCGCAGAGTTTAAGATAGCACAAGTTGTTTGCTGACAGACACTGAGCAGAGTACAAACTAAAGAGATCCACATGGATCAACTCACAATGATATTAATGTCACACAGGTTAACATAGCACTCCCAAATTTTAGATCACAGAGTTACTTGGAGTGATATGCCACGAAAGCCAGCCATTTGGCATAACTAGTGTGTTTAGTCCACATGAGCCTTAAGCATCTAATTCCCCTATAATATACCTGCAGTGGAGTCTTGCAACTCAGTGGTTCGAGCACTCGCCTCACAAGCAAGAGACCTGGGTTCAATTCCCAGGTCGAAACATTCGACAAGTTTCCTTACTCCACATGACACTGTTTACCTAACAGTAAGTAGTTAGTTGTTAGTTGATTGGTGGATCACCTTTCCAGGTATATTAATTCCTCCCCCAAAATAATAAATTGCTCACTCAATCCACGAGTGTATACAGGACACTACTGTGCACAATTGGCTGCTGTGTTTTGGCCACAATATATATATATGTCAATTCACTTTACTATATATTCTAGGGTTACCAATGAATTACCAAATTTAACTGTTGTCCAGGACACTCACAACCATTTCAAATAGTGCCTCAGGACCTTCAACGTTCACCTGAGCGAATTAGCTGTACCTCAGTTAATCTCAATAATAATCCTTGCAGTTGATATAGCACTTTATCACGGCTTCGAGACATCTCAAAGCAGTTCACAGAATGTACAGCAAAATTGCTTAGACTTTGTGGGCGAAATATGGCAGTCAGTTACGCACAGCAATGTCTCACAAACAGTTGTGGATTGATTGACAATTACTAACATTTCTTTGGAAAGGGATTATTGCAACCAAAAAAGCAATCCGCCAATCAACTAACAATTGGGTTACACTGAGAGTCTGCATGAAACACACTGAAATTCTGTGTGAAACACACTAAAAGTCTGTACAAAACACACTGGCTGAAACACTATTTGGTCAAATAGTGCAGACTGAGAGTTTGCACCACTTGACCAAATAAAAACAGGCAGCAACTAAAACTGACCAAAACCACACCATCGACCTAACAGTCATGTACTGTGCTGAACTGATTACCAAGCATAATTTCATCTCACAGCTCAGATGACAGCCATAAATAGCTTGATATTAACCCCAAAGGTTCATTTGAATTCCTCAGTCAGATCTCTATTTCTGTAATCACTCCCGGGTATCTATTAGTATCAGCAAAACAGTTCAGAGGTACTTATCACTATATCTAGTTACCCCTCTGTTTTTTACTTTCTGGAAGTCCCAATCGCCTGCATATATTAGAGAGACATTTGAAGAAGGTACATTGATTGCACTTAGGAGGCGCTTAATTATAATTTTATTTCTCAGAATCTATTCTGTCCTTTTGTGGGCCACTAAAAAGGCTATTGTCATAAATTTGGCAACCATGAAACAAATAGGTCAACGGGAAGAACAGCTGCCAGAAAACAGTGCTATGCAGATAGCGAGTACAACAAGATATTTCTGGAACTGCAATTAAATATGTGCAGGTATCAACAACACAGCGGCTGTGAACTGAACACACATTGGAGGGAATATTAATTGGAATATTCTCATGCAATGGTTATTAGTCTTTTCATCTCTGGAACAAGGATACAAAATTTGTCCTCAATAGAAGGAGATTGTGGAAAAATTCGATGGAAGGAAGGCATTCACCTACAAAATCACTAAATTCACTTCTTTTTACAATAAAACAAAATCCTCTGAAGGCTTTTGAGATTGTCGCCTCGCAGATCCTCTCCTCGCAGATCCTCTCAACAAACGCACGTTGCGAGGAGATGTTGGACTTCCTCGAGTCCAAAATCGAAAGAATCCGCTCTGCAGTTTCGTCCCCCCACCTCTCCTCCACGTCCACCCCTCCATCTGCTATTTCAACCCCCACCCACCCCCCCTTTCATACTTTCATCCCCACCTCCCCGTCTTCAGTCACAAAAATAATCACCTCCATGAAACCCACCACGTGTTCACTGGACCCCATCCCCAACCCCCTCCTCCGCACCCAGCTCCACCTTCTGGCCCCGCTCATTTCTGACACCATCAACCTTTCCCTCTCCTCAGGCACCGTCCCTACCTCCCTTAAAACAGCCACCATCACCCCTATCCTGAAAAAACCCTCACTTGATGCATCGCGGCCATCAAGCTACCGACCCATCTCCAAACTCCCGTTATTATCTAAGGTCCTGGAAAGAGTGGTTGCCTCCCAGCTCCGCTCTTTCTTCTCAACTCACTCACTTCTTGAACCCCTCCAATCAGGTTTCCGCCCTGCTCAAAGCACAGAAACTGCCCTGGTTAAGGTTACAAATAACATCTTAACAGCCTGCGACCAGTGCTCCCTCTCCCTCCTCATCCTCCTTGACCTGTATGCTGCGTTCGACACAGTCGATCACACCATTCTCCTCCAACGTCCTCCCACCTCAACCTTCAAGGCACGGTCCTTGACTGGTGCCATTCCTACCACCTACATTTTGTATCTTCCAATGGTTTCTCCTCAAAGCCCCGCACAGTTTCTCACGGCGTCCCCCAGGGCTCTGTCTTTGGCCCCCTCCTTTTCACCATTAGCACGCTCCCTCTGGGCGATGTCATCCGCAAACATGGGGTAAATTTCCGCATGTATGCGGACAACACCCAACTGTACCTTTCCGCCTCATCCCTCAACCCCCAGACCATCGATGTTCTGACAGCATGTCTGTCCGACATTGAGTCCTAGACGAGGGACAACTTCCTCCAATTGAACGTGAGCAAGACAGAGGCCCTCCTGATTGGCTCAAGCCAGCGCCTCCGCACATCGGGCGCTGCCAGCCTCAACATCCAAGGCTGTAATCTCCACTTCACAAAGCCAGTCAGGAACCTCGCCATCACGTTCGACCATAAACTCTCCTTCCTCCCCCACATCCGTGCCTTGACCGGCACCGGCTATTTCCACCTGTGCAACATTGCCAGGCTCCGCAACTGTCTCACCCCCCACGCTGCCGAAACACTCGTGCACACGTACATCACCTCACGGCTGGACTACGGAAACTCTCTCCTCGTCGGCCTCCCCAGCTCCTCCATTCACAGGCTGCAGGTCAACCAAAACTTTGCAGCCCATGTACTATCCAGCACCTGCCTCCGCGACCACATAACCCCCACCCTCACCCGTCTCCACTGGCTCCTTATCCTCCAGAGGATCGAGTTCAAGATCCTCGTCCTCACCTTCAAGGCCTTACACGGCCTTGCCCCACCCTATTTAACCAATATACCCTTATAAGCCCACCCGGTCCCTCCATTCAGGAGGACTTGGCCTGCTCCAAGCCCCCCACCCGAACCGCCCCACCATCGGAGGCCAGGCCGTCAGTTTCTCCGCTCCCACCCTGTGGAATTCCATCCCCGAATCCCTCCGCCTTGTTTCCTCCCTTTCCTCTTTCAAGGCCTGTTTGAAGACTTTCCTCTTCGACCGTGCCTTTTTTCTCCCCCCCGAACTTTTCGACCTCCCCTACGTATTTCACCCCTTCCCGAACACTCCCCTCCCAGCTCGGGTCACAAGCCTCCTGTGCAGCGCCCTGGGACGTCCTCCCGACGTGAAATGCGCTTTATAAGTTTAAATTGTTGTTGTTGTTGATGTCCTCCTGACTAAAAGGCACTATAACAAAGTTTATTATTTTTGCCAATTAATGTTAGATCGGTTTGGATGATTTTTTTAATAAAGCTATCTTGGACTGAAAGGGCTCAGTATGATAAGAGGTTGGGTTTACTGGAGATAAGAGGAGGTTAAGGGTGAACCATTTAAAATAATGAAAGGAATTGAATGATTAGATAGTGGGGAACTAATTTCTCTGTTATAAGGATGCATTACAAGGGGGCAGTTAAAGCTGCCTTAGCTCTGCTTTAAAATCAGAGCTGAGGCAGCTACAGAGGAGGTCAGGAAGCATTTCTTTACATAGAGGGTTGTTGAAGAAGTTTGAAATTCTGCCTCAGAAAGCTGTGGAAGCAGGATCAAAAAGGTTTAAAAAAGATAGACCACCACTTGGGTGGTAGAGAAATTAAGGGGCATGTAAGCATAGGGAGGGCACCAGATAATAAAAGTTTTCCTGAGCTCTGATAAAGTTGTTGAACAGGATTGATGGACGGTATCCTTCGGATCGTTGAAACCCATCACCTGCTCCCTCAAACCCATCACTGCCTCTCTCCTCATCTCCCAGCTCTGCCTCCTAGCCCCCCCCCTCCTAACTGACATTATCACTACCTCTCCCTATCCACCAGCACTGTTCCCACAACTCTAAAAACACCTGTCATCACCCCCATCTGGAAAAACCTTCCCTGGAAGAAACCATCCCTACTCTTTGGCTACCGCCCCATCTCCAACCCCGCTTTCCTCTCTCAGGCCCTGGAATGAGTCATTGCTTCCCAGCTTCGCTCCTTTCTCTCTCGCCATTCCCTCTTTGAAACACTACAATGCAGCTTCCGTGCTGCCAATAGGACAGAGACAGCCCTGGTCATAGTATCTAATGACATTCTAAACACCTGGGGCTCTCTTTACCTCCTTGACCTCTCTGCTGCCTTCGACACTGTCAACCACTCCATCCTCCTACACCACCTCTCCTTCCAGCTAAATTTTCATTGACCTGCCCTCACCTGGTTCAACCCTTCCTTTCTTACCATCTCCACTTTGTCGCCACCTAAGACTTCTCTTCCAGCCCCCGAACAGTCACCTGTGGCATCCCCCAAGCTCTGTCCTTGGCCCCCTACCTTTTATTATCTATACGCATTCTTTGGTGACATCATCCGCAGACATGGTGTTAACTTCCACATGTATGCAGATGGCACCCAAATCTACCTTTCTGCCTCTGTCCTCGACTCTAGGAGTGCTGCATTCCTGACAGACTGCCTGTTAGACATCAATTCCTGGATGAGAGCTAACTTTCTAAAGTTGAATGTCAACAAGATTGAGACCTTCCTGATTGGTTCGCATCAGCACCTTCATGCATCAGGCACTGGCAGCATCAACCTCCATGGTTACACACTCAATCTCACCAAGCCAGTCATGAACCTAGGTGTCTTGTGCTCCTTAACTGTCTTTCCTCCCCCACATCCAAGCCATGACCCAATCTGCTTTCCCTCACCTCTGCAATATTGCCCAATTCCACCACTACCTCACCCATCAGGCTGCTGGAACCCTCATTCACGTCTTCATCACATCCCAGTTAAACTACATCAATGCCCTGCTTGTCAGCTTTCCCAATTCCTCGCTCCATAGGCTGCAGATAATCCAGAACTCTGTAGCCCATGTCCTCTACCACTCCAAGCTCCATGACCCCAATTCCCCCATTCTCACCCAACTCCATTGGCTCCCCATTACCCAAAGGATTAAATTCAAGATCTTGGTTTTCACATTCAAAGCACTCCATAGCATTGCCCATCCTACTTCTGTAACCTCCAAACCTGCTACCAACCTGCCCGCCCCCTCCGTTCAACAGGCTCCGGCCTGCTCCATGTCCCCTGTCCCACCCGCCCCACCATTGGGTGAGCCTTCAGCCACTCTTTCCCCAACCTCTGGAACTCCATCCCCCAATCCCTCTGCCTTGCCCCCTCCCGAGTCTGCTTCAAGTTCCACCTCAAGACCCTCCTCTTCGATGGTCCCATCGGTCACCCCAAATGTCCCATTTTCCCTCCACCCTCCCCGTTCCCAGCTCTGGTCTGAAACAATTACTGTTCAATGCCTTGGGACATCCTCCTGAAGTGAAAGGTGCTATACAAGTGTAATTTTGTTGTTGTTGTTGTTGTCCTATATTCCAACTTTAATGCCTATATAAAGCTATTGCCATAATATTGCCGGGGTGATGAAGTTGGGGGGGAAGGGAGTTTTAGTGTCACATTGAGTGAGCTGAAGTGTACAAAACTGGCACATTCAAGGAGAGAAGAGTTTCCATTAACTTGCTTTCAGACATGGACATAAGAATAATAATGGTAACATTATTAATCCTTGCATTTGATATAGCACTTTTCGTACCTTCTAGACATCTCAAAGCGCTTCGCTGAATATACTGTAAAGTGTATATTTGTGGATGAAACATGGCATCCAATTGCACACAGCAGTGTCCAACAAACAGTCATGGATTGACGTGACCAATTTATTAATGTTTATTATTAAAGTTTATTTATTAAGGTTAATGATTATTTTTATTGTTTTCAATCTGTGCAACCTGTAATACTTAATCTGTTCGTTTAGAATTGTAAATACCATTTTCAAAAAAACATGTGATAGTTGATAAGATAAAACATAAACCTAGGCTTTTTTTTGTCTGCCAATTGGATAACAACTTGCATTTATGTAGCGCGCTTCATGCAAGATAGTGTCTCAGAGCTCTGCACAGTACAGGATTCGACACTGAGTAAAAGACAAGGGGGAGGTGATCATAGGTGTAACAATATAGATCTAACGTTGGACACATTGCAGGATATATGCTTTAATATCAAAAGTATCAAAGCATTTAAGAAGAAACTCAATACTGTATATACATGAGAGAAAATAGAATAGTGGCATACAGGGGGAGGTATCAAGGTGAGAAAAAGATATACTTCATGTGAAGTATAAACACTGGTATAAACACTGGTACAGACTAGTTGAGTCATGTCGATGCTGTACAATGTATGTAATTCTATGAACTGTGTAGAGGCATTCAATCCTTACAACAACAACAAATTGCACTTATAGAGCGCCTTTCACGTCGGGAGGATGTCCCAATCCTTAGCATTCTGAATTGATGGAAAAGATTGTTTTCAGTTGTCAAAAAAATAAACTCTTCCTGATGAGAAAGAATTTCTGCCAAAGAAATTTCATTGCTCCTTATCCTCCTTTTTTCCTTGTATAGATCATTCTTATGAAGCCTGTGTGTGTAACCTTATAGTAGAGGTACACATGCAGCTGTTAAATGAACACATATGGCAGTACAGTCCCCCAAAGGAATAGAAAAGTATGCCTGCTTAAAATGTTCCCTGTTCTGGATTACTTTTAAGTGTTACAAGTTGTGAACTTTAAAGAGCCAGATTTTCCGAATGGATTATCTGATTAAATTGATTTGAGAAACATTCATAATCTGGGGAATAAAGCATGAAAGAATGTTCCATTGTTTATTAATCTGGTTCTCCAAAGCAACATTATGAATACATTATTCCTTAGCATTGCTGTTTTGTCAGCCCTTGTTCTTTTGTTTTACAAGGATAGTTATTCTCTCACTCGTCTTTTGAGATAATATTTAACTGGAAGTAGAGTCATTTGTTTAGGCAAATAAACCCATTGAGTTGGTCTGTAGTACACTTATTTGAATGTGCCAATAGGAATCTATGAGTGAAAAATATGATGTTTCATAAGAAATTCAAAGTGATCATTGCCGAATTGAATGTCCTGGCCAATGGCATTAACCTCTCCCTTTCCTCCAATATGGTATCACTCACTTTCAAAACTACCATCACATCGCTTATCAAAGCCACAACACTAAACCCCTCCAAACTCTAGTTCGTCTCTGACTACTTCATGTCCCTGCCCGTTCTGCTCCATTGTCAACAGGTAAGCATTCAGCCAACTACTTTGTCCACTCTCCAGAACTTGCTTTTGAAGCTTGTGCAACACAATTCATCAGTAATTTGGAAAGCAAATCAACACTTGAGTTCCAGTGATCATGGGAACAGAATTAATTCAGCCAATCAAGCCAGTTGCACTGTTTTATTAGAATTTGTCAGTTGTTTGAATCTCAATGTCCTGCTCTTTTGCCAAATTCTATTTTCCAGGATCTATCTCTCTTTAAAGCATCCCTGTTGATTCTACCTCTACAGATGAATCATCATATAACTAGATTTAATATTACAGTATATCAAAGACTTTTTTTAAATCTAGAGAATGCCAATTGTTTTACTATTTTTTCAAAAAAAGGAGTGATACATCTGTAGTGGATAAATTGAGAATACTATATTATGTGATGTTTATTATTACTCTTGAATCTGATTAGACCTCGGTTGGAATATTGTATTAAGAACATAAGAACATAAGAAATAGGAGCAGGAGTAGGCCATTCGGCCCCTAGAGCCTGCCCTGCTATTTAATAAGATCATGGCTGATCTTCTAACCTAATTCCATTTATCTACCTTATCCTCATATCCCTTCATCCCTCTATCCTTTAGAAATCTATCAATCTCAGTCTTGAATATGTTCAATATGTTAGTGGTGTTGAATCCTGTAAGGGCTATAAGGTAGCAATAATATATCTTTTTTAAAAAAAAAACTTGATAAAGTTCCACACATGAGACATTTCAAGAAGGTTAAAGACAATGGAATGAATGGCAAATAGTTACCAGGTGAATTGAACTCTGTTTTAACAATAGCAAACAGAAGGTGATAAACAATGGGGAAAGGGAGCCTGAGTTCCTACTTTTTATACACTGCTTATGGAACAGTACTTATCACTTATTGGATCTAATTTGTGGATTCAAATAACCAAATGCATATAGGAGATGGTAATTCCAGGTACTATAACATTCCTTTATATTTGTTTATTAATGATATCATTAATAGGAATTGTATTTGAACACGGTTAACTAAATCCACAATTTTTAGATCTGTATTTGTAATGAAATCTACATATTCCACCTAAGTATAACATTTATTGCTGAAACAAAACAGATCAATCATATAATGAGGAAAAATACCATTCAGGTAGATCTGAACTGATTCCGCAGAAGGATTGTTGATGCACATAAATGCAAGGTAATGCATATGAGAGCAAGAAGACTTTTTATTCTATTTCCCACAGAGATTGGATATGTAAAAATAAACTCTCAGTAAAGCTGTCAATGGTGTTTTGATCAGCTGCTAGGAAATAAACTTGAATAAATATCTTCTGGAAAACAATATTGAAAAATGTAGAGAAAAGATTAGACTTCAATAAATAAATATTCCAAGGGACCCAATGATTATGTTCTAGAGGTGGGGGGGGGGTAAAATGAGGAAGGAAGGAAGGAGGCCAGATTTGAAGCTTGAATGTAGTTACATTTTCTACAATATACTTGACTACTTTTGGGCCTCAGAAAGGTTTTGTGGATGGATTTTACCCAAAAGATAAGAGCAGTAGATAGGGCCGAATTCTGTAGCATGATGGGCTGTATGGCCTTAACAATACAGTAGTCATAATCCTTGCACTGTGGATTCCTATAGCTTGGTGGTTAGTGCACTCACCTCACAAGTGAGAGAATATGGGTTTGAATCCTGGGCAGGGATTTATTTACCTAACAGCAAGTTGGAACCCAGTTGTCAGTTGATTGGCAGATTGCTTTTCCAAGGATAACAATCCATTAAAAACAGAGTTAGTAATAATAATTTGATAACTTAACCCATGTCAGTTTGAGAGATACCACTGTGTTTGCTGCTTCTTGCCAACAATACATACAGTCAATTCACTTTAGAGTATATTCTCTGAAATGCTTTGAGACGTCTTCATTACCTGATGATTTCTCTGACTGTTTCCCTTCTATGATTGTGAGGTATGAAAGAGGCAGGCAATATGAAGGAGGTGGACAAATGCAGTCCTGGTCAGGGAAAATAAATGGGTTAGAAAGGAAAACTGGGGATCGCACCTGACACCTAAGTTGCGCACCCGCTTGGTGAGTCTGAGGGAGATCCTGGGGAGGTTCATGAGTCCTGACAAGGTGAATGAAACTAAAGAGTATGAAACTAAGGATAAACATACTCAAAGGTAAGAGTGCCACTAACTGAGCCAAGCTGATACTTTTTATCATTCCAGGCTTTATGTTCTCAACAATGGAGAGACTGCCCCCCTTACCTTTCTGCCCTCCCTTATCCCAACCCTAACACCGTGCCCCCCCCTTCCCCCATACTCGGGTCCTGACCCCTGACTGTTAAGTGCCTTGGGGTGTCCACCTGACGTGAAAGACCCTCTACAATTGTAATTTTATTGTCATTGCTGCTTAATATAATGAAGCCTAACTAGTCTTAATTACAGCATGAGTGATACTGAAATAATCCACTAAAATAATTAAAGATGATATTACATTGGATGTTTTGAAATTGACCAGTAGACCAGTGAAAACAAACCAATATTAACATCAATAAACCAGCAACAACATGACTCAAGCTACAACCATCCTTGGTTACATTAGCTGCATTACCATCAAACGTTAGGTAAATATTTTCCAATTAATGCTTCACACTGAATTGAATTTGATTACTGAATCAATGCTACTCACCCCAGGCACCCCAATGAGATAATGTATATCTTGCTTCTCACATGTCTAATATTGTGTAAGACATGATGTCTCTTCATGTTTTTTGCCTGTAACAGAACAAATCACATCATTTAAACGTACTTTCATTTTTGCTGAAAGAATAATAAGCATTATTGTTGCGGGAGTGGACAGATTCAAATGAGGGTACTTGTACACATAGATACCTTGAGTTTCTATGTGTACCAGAACTGTGATACTCATTCTGTTCTCCTTACTTTTTTCCCATGCTCTCTCAACTTTATGCTTACAAGCAAGAGGACCCAGTTTTGATTCCCGGGCAGGGGAAAATGTGGGGCAAGTTTCTTTACTCCACATTCCTCTGTTTACTGGTAAGTAGGAACCTGGTTTTTAGTCGATTGGTAGATCATTTTTCTGGGGGAAATAATCCATTCAATTTTTTAAAAATTATTTGTTCGCTCATTCCATGACTTTTTGTGGGACACTAGGATACAAAATCGGCTGCTACATTTTGCCCACAAAATATCATAATTCACTTTACAGTATATTCTTGAAGTACCCTGAAACACCTCAAAGATGGGATAAGTTTCTACATCAAATGCAAGGATTATTACGGTTATTTTTATTGCCCCTCTACCATTTTCTCTTTGTAATGGTTGAACCTCTGCTCTTTTGCTGTGACTGCACATTGGGTACAGTTAAATTTATAAATGTTACCTTCTGAAAAAATGTACTATCAAAGAAATGTTAGCATTACAGTATATAGGAAACAATAATGCTGAAAATAGCAGGGTTACGGAAATCTCGCTGTATATGCTGCGATGGAACAAGCCATTCTTTCTTTCATTTTGCCTAAGCTATTCAGATATACAAAAAGATATTGAAACCAAGAGACTCAGTGCCTCAGGTAAGTATAAGTGATAAATGTAAATAATCAGTTCCCTGCATGGACATCACTATAAAAAGAAAAGTGATTGATTTCACTACTTAATGGAAAAAAACCAACACACAAGTTTTTGGCACATGTGTTCCCTCTAACTGGAGAGGCTGGTTTCCTTGTGGAGTAACTGCTGCTCCTCAATCATTTATGGAGTAGGTAGGTATCTGTTCAGTTTTGTATGGGATTGAGTTAACAATACATGTGATATTTCTGGCACCGTTTGTAGGCAGGTGAAAATAAAGATGTATAGGAAGAAGAGGAACCTAACAACATAAGAATTTGCTAGTCGAAAGAAGACCAAGGCCCATCTAGTTCACCTTCCACCATTCTGGCAGTCGCTTGACATATCAGGTCCGATACTATATACTGTACTGTATCCCAAGATATAATTTTCCAGCAGTAACCTATCTAAGCTGTTCTTGAAACAAGCAACATTTTCTGCTTCCACTGTCTCCCTAGGGAACCTGTTCCGTAAGTTTACCACTTGCTTACTGAAGTCGCTCTTCCGCAGATTGTTTTCTGAATTTACCACCTTCAATCACACACGTGTCCTCTGGTTCTACTGTTCATTACAAGATAAAACAGCTTATCATAATCTACATTATCTATTCCTATCCAATTCTTAAAGACTGTAATCATATCACCCCTCAACCTATCAGGTTTATCTAATTGCTCCTTGTAGTCCAGAGTGGACAGATCCCTCTATCTCCTCAATCGTTTTGGTTGCCTTTCTTTGTATCCTCTCAATCGCTGCAATATCCTTTTTATATTGCAGTGACCAGAACTGCACACCATATTCTAAGTTCAGTCACTACAGTGATATATAAAGCGGCAGGTTTACCCCACTATTTTGGCTCAATATTGCACTTTTAATACAGCCCAACAGCTGGTTTGCCTTACTTATTGCTACCACACACTGTTGTGAAAGCTTCACTTTATTATCAATCAGGATTCCCAAGTTATCAATACGGTATCGTCAATCAGGATCCTGTTTCATTTTCTGTGCAAATTTAAATAACAGTCCCTTCCTGGATTTGTTTTGTCCCCATGTGAAGCATTTTGCATTTCTCTACATTGAATTTCATCTTTCATCAATCTGCCCGATTCCCAAGAATGCTCAAGTCGTCCTGTAACCTATCCTGTTCAACTTTGCAGTCTACCACCTTTAATATCTTTGTGTATCTGTAAATTTCTGCAAATCACTGTGACTTCTAGCTCCAGGTTGTTTATGAAGATGTTAAATAGAAGAGGTCCCTAAGCAGACCCCTATGGAACTCGCCTGGAACATTCTCCTGCCTGATGACATTCTCTGTACATTCTCTGGGTTCTATTGGTCGGACAATTACATACCATTGTAAGATACTTCCTCAGATTCCCACTTTCTTTATTTTTAGCATTAGCCTTTCAGATACCATATACAGCATCCATTGCCATACCCTTATAAAAATCCTTTGTCACACTGTTAAAAGAAAACCAGTAAATTAGATGGCAGGATCTCACTTTCATAAACCCATATTGGCTGTCTGTTATCATTTTAATAATGTCCAGATGCTCCACGATTGTATTTTTATTAAGAGTATCTATAACTTTACCCATAGTGGATATCAAACTCACTGGTCTGCAGTTTCCTGGTTCACTTTTGCTACTTGTTTTAAAAATAGGAGTAACATCTACCTTTTCCTCCAGTCCCAAGACACCCTTCAGTGTCCAATGATTTCTGAAAGATTTGTGCCAGCATTCCTGCAATTTCCTCCCTTAGTTCTTGAGGATCATTGGTTGCAATTTATCTGGCCTTTCGGATTTGTTTACCTTAAGTTTGCACAGTTGTTCGGCAACCATGCTGGTAGTGATATGTATAATGTCACAACTTGCAACTGCAATATCATTGTGTTTGTTTTCCTGATCTAATAAAACTTCCATTTCTTTACTAAAAACTGAGGCAAAAAATGTACTGAGTACTTCTGCAGCTTGTGTAGCATCATTTGTCATATCTTCACTCAATCCCACTTCAGTGGCCCCATTCCATCGCTTGTTTTTCTTTTTCTCTTAATCTAACTGAAAAATATTGTATTGTTATCCTGCACATCTCTGGCCACGTTCAGTTCAAAATGTTTATCTGCCATTCTGACACCTTTCCTACAATCGAGGCATGCTTTATGGTGATGAGTGTGTCTTTCCTCTGTTCCATTTTCCTTTGTGGCCTTGAATGCCTTGTTTTTCCTCTTTATGGATTGCTTTGTGGCCCAGTCGAACCAGGCAGGAGTGCCCTTAAGCTTGGAATCTTAGCTTTGCATTGGTCCATTTTGCTTGAAATCACCTCCTTCAATGAGCTCCATAATTCATCTGCTCTCTTAGCCAACTTTAAACCTGGCAGACCCTCTCTGATAAGACTTCTCAATGACATAAAATTGGTCTGCCTAAAATTTGGCAATTTTGTTTTAATCCCTTTGTGAAGGAGATGTGATCATCCATGTTAGTCATAACCAAATCCAAAATGTTATTTCCCCTTGTTGGTTCCTTTACAAATGGAGTAATAAAACACTCTTCCTTTATAACTAGAAATCCCTTCCTATCTTACATTAATATCCCAATCAATTTTTAGTAAGTTAAAATTTCCAACTACAGTACTGTGGTTGGTCCCTTGTTAGTCGTCTTCCTTACTTCATCCTACAGTTCCACATCAAGGCTGTCACCCTTGGAGTCTATGGTAAACCCTCAATAATTGTTTAATACTGTACTGTAATAATAATCCTTGCATTTGATATAGCGCTTTCATGTCTTCTCGACGTCTCAAAGCTCTGCACAGAATATACTATAAAATGAATTGACTGTATATTTGTGGGCAAAAAACAGCAGCCAATTTCACATTGCAGTCTCCACGAGTAGTCATGGATTGAAATGACCAATTTATTATTGTGTTTTTTTGAGAGATTATTATCAGGCATGTGAAGTAAAGAAACTTGCCCAAAGTTTCGCTCTGCCTGGAATTGAACCGAGGTCTCTCACTTGCAAGGTGAGTACAACAACAACAAAATTACACTTATATAGCGCCTTTCATGTCGGGAGGACGTCCAAAAGCACTGAACAGTCAGGTCGGGACCCGAGAGGGAGGGGGAGGGTCGGAGTAGGGGGAAGGGGAAGGAGAGTGGGAGAGGCGGAAGAGTTAGGGGGGCAGCTGGAGGCGCGGTCGAAAAGGAAAGTCTTCAGACCGGCCTTGAAGGAGGAAAGGGAGGAAGCAAGATGGAGAGGCTGCGGGATGGAATTCCACAGTGTGGGAGCAGAGCGGATGAAAGTCCGGCTGCCGATAGTTGGGAGGTTAGTGCAGTGGACGTGGAGCAGGCCTAAGTCTGCTGAACGGAGGGGACTGGCAGGCTGATAGGGAGACAGTAGCTCAGAGAGAGATAGGTGGGGACAAGGCCGTGAGTGGCCTTGAAAGTGAGAACAAGGATGTTGAATTCGATCCTCTGGGTGATGGGGAGCCAGTGGAGACGGGCGAGGGTGAGAGTGATTTGGTCGCGAAGCCTGGTGCGGGAGAGTACACAAGCTGCAGAATTCTGAATGATCTGCAGCCTGTGAAGGGAGGAGCTGGGGAGGCCGACGAGAAGAGAGTTCCCGTAGTCGAGCCTGGAAGTGATAAAGGCGTGGATAAGAGTTTTCGCGGCGTGGGGGGTGAGGTAGTAGCGGAGTCTGGCAATTTTGCAGAGGTGATGAAAGGCTGTGCCATTCATGGAGCGGATGTTGGGGAGGAAGGATAGTTCGGGGTTGAAGAAGGCGCCCAGATTCCTGATTGGAATCGAGAGGTGGAGACAGCAGCCTTGAACACTGATGTTATCAGTGCCTGAGGTGCGGAGGCTCTGACGTCAGCCAATCAGGAGGGCATCTTGTTGACGTTGAGTTGTAGGAAATTTGCCCTCGTCCAGGATTCGATGTTGGACAGACATGCAGTCAAAACGCCAGTGGTCCTGGAATCGAGGGTTGACGCAGATAGATAGAATTGGGTATCATCCGCATACATGTGGAAATGTACTCTAATTTACTCTACATTTACTCTAACCACTGAGCTACAGGACTCCATAGGTAAAGACTTTACCTCTGTTGCCATCTATCAATTCTACCCAAAGTGGCTTCCATGAGCCTCTCTTATTTGTGCCTCAAAACTGGTGTTTATGTATTTTACGGTGAAGTTGCAAAACCAGGGATTTTGTGAAATTCCTGAAATTTTGGGGAAAAATTGTGAAACCATGAAATCACTGAAATTAGGAGTCAGGGATTTTGTGAAAAAAGCACTAATTTCATCATATTGTTATCCTGGCTTTGAAACTTGTTAGCATTTTACAAATGTAATTTTGTCGTTGTTGTTGTTATCAATAAATAAATAACACATTATGAAAATTGATATTTTATTCACCATATTTTCATGTAATATTTCATTCACTGATACAACAACAATAACTTCTAGGCGGACGGCATCTCAGACCACTTGATAGGTCACATGCTCATTTATTGACACACGTGAAGCCTCTATGATACCGGGAGTTACACCTTAGCTTTGCTTTGAAGCATTTACAATGGTTGCTGTGACATTTCTTCTGACCGCAGATCTACTTCGTAAAGGCTTGTCCACCACAAACAGACTGTGCAATGATAGCTTCACAGAGTGACACTAACTTCTCCTGGTTGACGCAGGTTTCTATTAACAAACCTTGTGGGCAGAGGTCATATTGGTTCCTGGAATAGTAATCCCACAGGGTCCCGTCCTTCACTGTTACCTTGTATTGGTTAGTGTCTAAATCTCTATTAATTGTAACACCAAGGATTTTTCTGGAATCTCCTTGTCCACTGCTGGAATCACTTTTTCACAAAAACCCTGGCTCCTAATTTAAATTTTACTTAAAATTTTAGAGATTTCACAGAAGCCCTCGTGTCACAACTTTATTGTAAGATAAATGGAGTCCTGTAACTCAGCACTCACCTTTTAAGCGAGAGACTTGGGTTTGATTCTAAACAAGTCGGGGCAAAACCCTGGGCAAGTTTCCTTACTCCACATGCCTGATAATAATAACTTGAAAAAAACTTGATAAATTGGTCATTCCAATCCACGACTGTTTTGTGGGGCACTGTTGTGTGGACAGTCAGGTCGGGACCCAAATGCTGCCGCATTTTGCCTACACAAAGTCAATTCACTTTACAGTGTATTCTGTGAAGAGTTTTGAGACGTCCAGAAGACGTGAAAGCGCTATATCAAATGCAAAGTTTATTACTGTATATACTGCCATACCACCTCCGCTTCTCTGATACAGTCCCTCCTAAACAGTGTAAATCCCTCCAGATTTTTATCCCATTGATTGGAATCATTCCACCATGTCTCTGTGATGAATAATGATGTGGAATATGTCACCCCTTGCAAGACATTCCAAGTGGCACATCTCATTGGCCAGACTTCTTGCAAGCACAGCCCCATTGTTTGTGGCCTTTCCCTTTAGCTTTATCAATTTCCTTATCTCCCACCAATGAAGTTAGACCTATTATAATTTGGTTTCTGTTCCCACTGGTAAACCTAATGGTTTTAGGTGTTCTTTTACACGTACTGCAACCATCTTGCCATACCATCTCTTCTGCGTGCAAAGACCTCCACACCCCTTTGTTCAAGTGGAACCCACCTGGTCTGTGTCGGTGCCCCCTATTCGAAAAGGTGCCCCGCTGTCTGGGGAACCTAAAATCTACACCAATATCTTAGCCTGTCTTATTATCCACTGTCTTTCCTCAGTAGCACTTGGTATGAGGAGTTATTCTGAAAAAGCTATATATACTTGTGGTCTTATTGGCAAATTGTTTGCACTCAAGCTGGGGGTTGGAATAAAGAGGGATGGACTATAAGGAGGGTGGAGGTAGAAGGATGACCACAGGTGCAGATCAAGAGGAAGGTCTTGAAATGGGCCTTGAAAGAGGCAAGAGAGCGGGCAAGGCAAAGGGATTGCAGAATGGAGTTCCAGAAGGAACAAAATAAAGAAATAGACCTTGAGCGCATCTCTTTGTTGGTCAGAGCTGCATTAAATTGTTTTTGTAGCAGGTGCTTGAGACTCTATTGAATGATTTGCTACTTGTGATGCAATGACAACAAGGAACATTCTGTGACAGCAATGTAGCATCAGAAGCATGAAAGCAGAACATGATTTATCAAGGTGATGAAGAGCCTATATCTGTCATTCACTGCAAAGCCAATGTAGATTTATTGGGTGTCTGAATCCCATTTTTCCCATTTCTTTCAGTCTTTATACCCCTCTGCACTCATAATGGCCAGCACGGGAAACAAGCAAATATGCCTCTGAGATTTTCACGGCTGATATCTACATTACACTATGGATTAGTCAACAGAACTGTGCTAATGAAAGCCATCTCATGTGTAATGGAGGACAGGAGTGTTTTATCAGCCCAGTCAGAGTAAGTACTGTGCTGCAGCAGCGACCACACTGTTAGTTCAATACTGACTGTTTATTTTCTAACAGTATGTTTTATTTTAACTGCTGAGGGATTTCTCTTAGGAACACAGGAACATTAAATATGCAGGACACATATACAGTATGCATGTTAATTTCTAATTACATGGAGAATAATGATTGCCTTAGAGTGACTGCAGGGCGATCTAATCAAAAGGTTCAGGTGACATCACAAACCACAAAAGCAGAGTTCGCAACCAACATCTAACCCCACAGATTAGATTTTAGCCTCAAAACCGTTCCCTAGTGTCTGCCATTAGATAGAACAAATATTCTCTCAATTTCACGCATGGAGTTTATTCTCATTTCTGCCAGTTTCCGTGCTGCTGGTACTGTCTGCTAGCACAATGGACAGTGTCAATGTGCTCGAATTCAATTTAGTTATTCACACCCAAAACATAAGAATTGTGGCACAGTTTTGCAGCTTTATGGAAAAATACTCTTGCATTTGATTCCATGTCTAGTTATACCATCACATATGTGACATCCTCCAGCATTTCTGAGTGAATGGCATGCACAGGTAACTACATGCTGATGACTACATGTAACTACATGTGTCATGACCATTATACTGTCAAGGGAATTCCAATAATAATACGATTCAATCCTACGGTAAACGGTTAGTCAAGCTTTTTCCCTTTCGTGATCTCTGCCATTCAATTTGTAACCAACATTGTCCTCACACCATTATTTTTATGTAAATGTGAAGGCTCTTCAACAGACTATCTATCCATTGTGGTGGAATATTACTTATGCAGTGATTTTCCCAAGACTTTTTCCATAGGTATGTTTAAGGTAAAAAGTACCGAAGAAAGCATTATAGCTTTGAAAAGTGCTCCCACATAATTTAATTCTGTCTCAAAAAGCGACTACTCCAAGAGGAACCTTTTACATAAGAACATAAGAATTAGGAGCAGGGAGTAGGCCATTCGGCCCTTCGAGCCTGCTCCGCCATTCAATAAGATCATGGCTGATCTTCTCACCTAACTTTGATTACCTGCCCTATCTCCATATCCCCTAATCCCTCTATTTTTCAAAAATCTATCAGCCTCAGCCTTGAAAATGTTCAAGGACTGAGCATCTACAGCCTTCTGGGGTAGTGAATTCCATAAATTCACTACCCTCTGAGTGAAGAAATGTTTCCTCAACTCTGTTCTAAAAGGCTGACCCTTAATTTTAAGACTGTGACACCTGGTTCTCCTACCAGGGGAAACAATCCCTCAGTGCCTACTTTATCTAGCCCTTTAAGAATCTTATATGTTTCAATAAGATCCCCCCTAATTCTTCTGTACTCCAGAGAATACAGCCCTAGTTTATTCAACCTATCCTCATAGGTCAGTCCCCTCATCCCATGAACTAACCTAGTGAATCTACGCTGCAGCCCCTCTAAGGCAAGTATGTCCTTTTTTAAATAAGGAGACCAAAACTGCACACAATACTCTAGGTGCGGTCTCACCAGGGCCCTATACAGTTGCAGCAAGACTTCCCTACTCTTATACTCTAAACCTTTTGAAATGAACGCTAGCATGCCGTTCGCCTTCTTAGTTGCTTGCTGCACCTGCAAACTAACTTTTTCGGACTGGTGCACAAGGACACCCAAATCCCTTTGAATACTAATACTATCTAACTTCTCCCCCTGTAGAAAATAATCTATTCTTTTATTCTTGCTACCTAGGTGAATAATTTCACACTTGCTGGGCCCACTCCCCTAACCTATCTGTATCTTGTTGCAATCTTTTTGCATCATCCTCAGAGCTCACTCTGCTACCTAGTTTAGTGTCATCCGCGAATTTAGAAACGTTACATTCAATGTTCTCATCTAGATCATTGATGTAAATAGTAAATAGCTGAGGCCCAAGCACTGATCCTTGTGGCACTCCACTAGTTACATCCTGCCAATTCGAGAATGTTCCGTTTATCGCTACTCTCTGCTTTCTACCCGATAGCCACTCTTCTATCCATGTTAATATTTTCCCATTAATCCCGTGGGCCTTAATCTTGAGTAACAGCCTTTTGTGTGGCACCTTGTCAAGTGCCTTCCTAAAATCCAAATATACCACGTCTACTGGTTCCCCCTTATCCAACCTGCTGGATACATCCTCAAAAAATTCTAAAAGATTAGTCAAGCATGACTTCCCTTTTGTAAAGCCATGTTGACTCTGCCTAATCTTTTTTATGGTCTTCAAGGTATCCCATAACTACGTCTTTTATTAAGGACTCAAGAATTTTCCCTACAACTGACGTCAGACTAACTGGTCTATAGTTTCCCATATTTTCTCTCCCACCCTTCTTAAATAGTGGAGTTATGTTTGCAATCTTCCAATCAATGGGGACTTTTCCAGTATCCACATAATTTTTTAAGATTATAGACATGCCATCCACTATTGCAGTAGCCACCTCCTTTAAAACTCTAGGATGCAGGCCATCCGGTCCAGGGGATTTATCAGTTTTAAGACCCGACAATTTACCTAGAACCATCTCTTTACTAATATTAATCTCCCTAAGTTGCTTACTAGCATTGTCTTCTTGATTCCCCTCTATTTTTGGTATGTTTCCAGTATCTTCTATGGTGAAGACAGTAGAAAAATACATTTTTAATGACTCTGCCGTGTCCTTGTCCCCTATTATAATTCCTCCGGTCTCTGCCTATAATGGACCCACATTCACCCTCGCTAGCCTTTTCCTCTTTATATATTTATAAAAACTCTTGCAGTCTGTTTTTATGTTCTTTGCTAGTTTGCCCTCATAATCTATTTTCTCCTTTTTGATCAATTTTTTGGTCTTCCTCTGTTGTTCCCTAAAGTTCTCCCAATCCTCGGACTTACTACTCATCTTCGCTGTTTTATAGGCTTTTTCTTTTGATTTGATACTTTCAATAACTGTCTTTTGATTTGATACTTTCCCTAACTTTTAGAGGTAGATATACTGCTAAATAGATTAAAGAAAGTAAACCCAGAATATGTGAAAGCACAAGAGGATACAGGTTCAGTCAGCTTTGTGAAGGGCAATTGTAAGACAGACACCAAAAGTATTTATTGAAGCAGAGGGTAATAAATAGCTGTGCTGGCTTTTTGCATCCTCTGTTCATTTAACAAAAACAATAATGGGCAGATATTCTGGAAGAATGAGATCAAACATACTGAATGCCTTTTTCATCTAAACCTATCCTATGATTGAATACCGGTATATGGTATTTTCGGCCTGAACTCACAAATAGCTGCTGGTAAGTAACTAGAAGTGAGTCACACACCAGCCTCCAGCAACTCTGAGTTCCACTTCTAAGAGCATTGGAGTGGAGGTGACATGGGTTGACATGACACAATTCTTATTACAGACAGTTAAGGAGTTGCTATTTATGACGTGGGATCATTAATTGCAAATACTGTACTGCATTTTTGAAGGCCCCCACCCATTCCCTCAGTCTATGAGCTTTGTTTACAGCAGGTGTTTCTTTAAAACAAAATTAATTCTGTGAATATCATTGGTTTACCTCTCTGTTTGTTCCAAATTTATTCCTCAAACTGCAAACTGAATACTGTGAACAACACTACGCAGTGCATTGATTGATTGATGCAAAATCCAAATGGAAGAGTGATTCCATTGTCATTGTACAAAATTATAACACAAATGTACGTTTGGCTTGGCAAAACAAGATTTAGCTTAATGTCTCTGAACAACAAGTACATTGTAATTATGGCAATCAGATTACACAATACACCGAAATACACATTATTTAACAATTAAAACACAATGTAGGATAACTGAACTCATGGAGGGTGTTACAAATCAGTAACCATCCTAAGACTCAGACAATACAGAAACCACAAAGGGACATTCTGAAGGAGTTCAAGAAGATTGTTTTGAGTCCCTTAGATCTGCATTTTCCGTTTCCTTTAGTACTATCTAGATTTATGGCATGTTTATAGTTTGAGGAATAGTTTAGGACACATAGCACAGAGCTAAACTAAAAACATATGAATGCCTTGTGGCATAGACTGACCGCAAAGTTAAGAGTTTAATTCACAGTTTGGCTCCAGAGTATTCCTTGTGTGTTCTACAATTCTGACTGACATAGTCCTGCTTTCAGGACTCTGAGACAACAACAAAAAATTCCATTTATATAATGTCTTTCAAGCCCTCAAAACTAAACTTAAACCCTTCACTGTCCAGTGCTATATGAATGCAATCTGTTGTTCTTTGTTATCGGGAGGATGTCCCATGTTTCTAGACGGTGAAAAGTTTGCATGAACCTGGGGTTGGGTCTAGAAAGGTGGAGGCAAAAAGGGTGGAAACATTACCAAGTGAAGAGACACAACCTGAGTAAAGAGCACCACATAAATGTAAGTTGTTAAGTTGCTTTAGGTCCCACACCTGATATGCCCCACCAAATGTGAGCAAGCCTTCAGCCATTCTACCTCTGCTCTCTAGAACTTCAAAGCGTTCCCACCCTCCCCACACAGATTGAAACATACCTTATGACCGCGCTTTGGCTCATCTTTCCCCCCCCACCAACCCTCTTCAGCTCCCCCTCTTCCCCAGGTTGGGTGTTGAACCAGCTGTGATATCCTCCCAAACATACATACCATGTGAAAGAAGTGATACAAATGCAAATTGCATTGTATTGTACACCATTTCATCAACAACAACAACAAAATTACATTTGTATAGCGCCTTTCATGTTGGGAGGACATCCCAAGGGTGCTGGACAGTAAATGTTTTGGACCTGAGCAGGGGGTCAGGATCGGGGATAGTGGAGGCAAGGGAGGAGAAGCGACAGGACTGAAGGCATGGTCGAAGGGGAGGGTTTTGAGATGGGAATTGAAGGAGGCTAGGGAAGCTATGAGGCCAAGGGATTGCAGGATGGAATTTCATTGGTTGGGGGCAGAGTGGCTGAAGGCTCGCCAGCTGATAGTGGAGCGGGTGAGTTGGGAAACATGAAGCAGGCTGGAGCCTGCTGAACAGAGTGAGCAGACAGGTTGGTAGGGCGTTAGGAGGTTGCAGAGATAGGGTGGGGCAAGACCATGGAGGACTTCAAAGATGAGGACCAAGATCTTTAATTAATCCTCTTGGTGTCCTCCTGACATGAAATGTGCTATACAAATGTAATTTTGTTGTTGTTGATGGGAAGCCAGTGGAGTTGGGCGAGAATGAGGGTGATAGGGATGTGGAGGTTGGTGTGGAAGAGGACAGGGGATGCAGAGTTCTGGATGATCTGCAGCCCATGGAGGAAAGAGTTGGCGAGGCTGATAAGCAGGGCATTGGCACAGTCAAGTCTGGACTTTTCAAAGTCATGAATGAGGGTTTTAGTGGCCTGAGGGGTGAGGTAGTGGCGGAGTCAGGCAATGTTGCAGAGGTGAGGGAAGGCAGAGCAGATTATGGCATGGATATGGTGGAGAAAAAACAGTTGAGGATCAATCAAGACACCTAGGTTCCTGACTAGCTTGGTGAGTTGGAGTGTACATCCATGGACGTTGATGCTGAGGTGTTGAGGCGCTGGTGTGAGCTGATCGGGTGTCCCTCTTGTTGACATTCAACTTTAGAAAGTTATCTCTCATCGATGACTTGATGTCTGTCAGGACAGCAATAGTCCTGGAATCAAGGGTGGAGGCAGAAAGGAAAAGATGGGTGTCATCTGCATACATGGAAGTTGACCCCATGAATGTAGATGATGTCATGAGGGGGAACATGTAGATATTGAAACCAAAACATCATCAATTCAACACGATGTAGTGCAATTAATCCACATATATTTTAACAATTGTTTAGATTTATCAAACATCTGGTTAGGACAAGATGGTTTGGATTACAAATGCTGTCTAGAATTGACTAAAATGTAACTTTGATAAGCAAAGGCTGTTTATGTTAAATTACTGTATTCATCTCTTCTAATTTTCTCTCCTATCTTGGCAAGTGGTTTCTCCTCCCACCCCTGCCCAGTCACCTGCAGGGTACCCCAGGCTCCTTCCTTGGTCCCCTTCTTTTCCTTATCTGTGTGCTCCCTCTTGGCGATGTCATCCGCAAACACAGGGTAAATTTCCACATGTACACAGATGACACACAAATCTACTTTGCCTCCTCCAGCATCAACTCCATGCCTGCTGATGTTTTATTAGCTTTTCTGGCAGACATCAGGGCCTGGATGAGTGCAAACTTCCTGCAGCTGAATATGGGCATGTCGGAAGCCGTACTCTTTGGCTCAGGTCAACGTCTTTACTCCTGCGGATCTAATCTCTTCAACCTCTTTGGGCTCTCTCTCGGACTCACCAAACAGTGCGCAATATAGGCAATCCAGTTCAACCCCAGCTGTCCTTCGTCCCATTCCCCCCACCCCCGATCAGGACCTCCTTTCTCCACATCCGCCACATTGCCCGCTTCCAATCATACCTTACCCCAAATGCAGTGAAACCCTCATGCATGCGTTTGTCACCTTCTGCCTGGATTACTCAAACACACTCCTCGCTGATCTCCCCAGTTCCACTGTTCAAAAAATCCTGTTCTGACCAGGCTCCACTGGCATCACCGAACAGATCGACTTCAAGATCCTCACACTTTTGTTCAAATCCATTCACTCCCTGGCACCTCCCTACCTCCCTGAAGTCCTCACTGTGCAATCTACCACGTGTGGCCTCCGCTCAACTGGCACCCGCCTCCTACTTGTCCTTCGTTCCTCCACTTCACCATTGGAGTTCACGCTTTTAGCCACTATGCCCCCAAAACTGTGGAACACCCTCCCTCAATCTCTCCATCTTGCCCACACTCTCCCTTGTTTCAAGTCCCACCTGAAAACCTACCAGTCTGTCGATAGTTACAAACATGTTCGGTCTGCAATTTTCGATGCTGTAATAATTATTACCTGTGGTAGTTGTAACACTGAATGACATGTTTTTATGTTTCAGTGTAGCAGAGGGGAGAAAAGTGTGACATGTGATGTGAATCACATCATCAAACACTGTGGTTTAAACCAATTGATTGTATTATCGACTGATTTTGGGTGCAAACACTTCTCTCCCCTCATAATGGTCTGGCTCGAAGCCAAGCTAAGACTTTGGCTACCACGATTGTTGTTGACATCCGTGTAGCTCTGTGTTTCACTGATGCTCACAAGATCCAGTTAATCTCAGAGTCTCCAGACAGTAAACAGCTCTTTGAGTGATTCAGTAGATGCCTTTTATAAGGTTTCATAATATTATTCACTTCTTGCACTTTACGTCTTATATAGTTACAGTATCATACAACATTGAAAGAGGCCATTCAGCTTAACTAGTTATATTACTACATAATAAACCTTGCATTTGGTATAACACCTTATCATGCCATTGAGACGTCTTAAAGTGCTTCACAGTATATACAGGTAAGCATCTATTTAGGATGCTTCTATTTAGGATGTTTTGATTGAAGGAATATAACCTTTAAACACCTTTTCATCGATATAGGACACTTGGATTTGTTTTAACAAACTTAATTTTTTTTGCACATGCTGAGTATATATTTTGAATATTGCAGTTTCATTTCACGCATCTTTTTTGTCCATATGCATAGTCCATAGTGTATTCGTGGGTAAATCATGCTCGCACCTGATATAGTGTGTGCAAGCGTTTGAACTGGCCAATAGCATGTCGCCATGTCATTGTTTAAAAGCCAGATGATTTTGAAGCAACACCACGCCATGTCAGTATTACAGTAATTTCCAAACATTCTCGAGCAACTTCGAGTGATTTACAGCCTCTACCGTGATTATAGCAAGTTGGGAAGAGACAGCAGTAAATGAAATGAGCAGCGGTAATACGGTTAACGGCCAGAAAACCTGCAAAGTCATCTCTTTAAATACTAAATTAGAGGTGATCAAGTGCATCGAGTCTGACAAAAAAGGTACGGACATTGAGAGGACTTTAGGGCTAACTAGATCGAAGGGTGGCTACTATAAAACAGAATAAGGACAATATACTGTCAAGTTCAAGGTGTATTACTGCTACAGGTGCAAGCAGATTAGCAAAACATAGGAATGATGTGATGGAAAACATGGAAAGAATGCTGAGTGTCTGGATTGAGGATCAGAACCAGTGTAATATACCACTCAATACCCTGGTTATCCGAGAGAAGGCAAAATCATTGTTTAGGGAGTTAAATGATCAGGAAGGAGAAGGCTCAGTGGCACCATCTTTCAGTGCTAGCAGAGGGTGGTTTCAAAGGTTTAAAAGCTATAGGCTCCACAACATCAAGATGAGTGGGGAAGCTGCAAGTGCCACTGTCACACTGGCAGTATTAACGTTTGCCAGTAGTGTACTGTATTAAAGTTTGCCAGTATTAAAGTACAATACTGTACTGTTACCCCAAGTACCCCTTCTTGCCTATGTGTTAATGTGTGTGTTATGTTGTGTGGTTTTGTGTGTTATTTAGTGGGTTTAAGGTCTGAAAATTTTGTGAAAAGAACACGTCTCTGGTTATATAATAGGATCGCATGGGAAATCTCATTTCAATTTAGGTTGTTTCGATCTAGATACAGATCGAAACGCAACCCCGTCCTAAATAGAGATTTACCTGTATTGTAAATGGAACAAATGCATTGCGTGGGCAAAATGCTACAGACAGTTGCATACAACAGTGTCCCACAAACAATCTTGGTTATTTTTAATGTGGGTGAAAATCTTTAGCTCCACATAATGTTGGAGCTTTTTTATTCATACCCATTCATACCTAAATACAGATATTCAGATATAGTTCATACAGTTGTGTTTATACTCCATACAAGTCCTCTCCCTTTTATTACCCTCTCCTATAACCCTCTATTCCTCTAGACGCCGTCCGGCGTGGAGGACGCTATATAAATCGAAGTTGTTGTTGTTATCATCAAGTTCTCTTAAATACATTGATGCTATTTGCTTCAGTACAGCTTACGGCAGTGAGTACCACGTTATCACCACCTTCTGCATAAACAAATTCCCCTTCTTCTGAGCAGTGGTTTTCTTCAATAATAACAACAAAAATGTTACATTTGTGTGATGCCTTTTAAGTTGGGAGGACACGCCATTATGCTGAATGGTCCAGGGTTTGCACCAAAACTAGAAGTGGGAGGCAAATGGGATGGGGAGGAAAAGGGAGGAAAGATCACCAAAGCCTTGGACAAAGAGGATGGTGTTCAGTGCCACAGTGTCAATTATCATATCATAGATTGCATTTTGGTCTCCCAGAGTAATTGTTTACTCTGTTTACGTGACCACCCTCACCCATCTCCACTGGCTCCCCATCCCCCAGAGGATCGAATTCAAGATCCATTCCCGGCCTTGCTCTATCTCTCTGATCTGCTGTCTCTCTATCATCCTCCCCGACCCCTCCGTTCAGCAGACTCAGATCTGCTCCACGTCCACCACCCTAACCGTCCAAACTTTGGCGGCTGGGCTTTCAGCCTCTCTGCTCCCACACTGGGAATTCCATCCCGCAGGCCCTCCGCCTTGCTTCCTCCCTTTCCTCCTTCAAGGCAGGTCTCAAGACCTTCCTCTTCGACCGCGCCTTCGGCTCCCCCACTAAATATTTCCCCTCTCCTTCCCCCTGCTCCAACCCCACCCCACCATTCGGGTCCCGACCTGACTGTTTAGTGCTTTGGGACATCATCCCAACGTTAAAGGCGCTATATAAGTGCAATTTTGTTGTTGTTATTGTTGTTGTTTCATTCAGTTGTCGATCCACTTTTCAATCCTTGCAATTAGGTTCATCATTATATTATTAAAAAGTGTTCTTTAGTTCAAAGGTTAAGAGAAAACTTCAGAATATTGAAATATCTGTTAACATGAGTAGGAGCAGCAAGTGGTAACACGACCCATGAGGTTAAGCACATTGATGCATATTACTCTGGGGATGGTTTTGTTTTTAACATTTTTATTCTAATATTGTCCTGTATGCACTGCTGGAGACTCTCCCTGCTGAGGGTAGGATTCTAGGCCATGATTGGGTCTCCTGGTGCCTGTTTATCCTGTGGCATGAATAAAATTTAACTTCCATTGGCCTTATGTTAGCTGATGCTACAAGTTGCTTCAGTTTTTAATTGGACCAATTCAACTGTTGTATCTTCATTGACCTGAAAGTTCATCTGAACTTTCTCATTTCTTATCTTTCTCTAATTTCTTAACTTTCTTACCATTCTCCTTCACTTGATCAAACATATCGCACACTTTCCTCCTTTATCCACACAGTATTACTGGAGTCCTGTAGCTCAGTGGTTACAGCACTCGCCTTACAAGCATGAGACCCGAGTTCGAATCCAGGCAGGTCAGGGCGAAACCGTGGGCAAGTTTACTTACTCCACATGCCTAATAATAATCTGTCCCAAAAAAACTATAATAAATTGGTCATTTCAATCCACGACTGTTTGTGGGACACTGTTGTGCGCAATTGGCTGCCGCGTTTCATCCACATATATAGTCAATTTACATTATATTCTGTGAAGCGCTTTGAGACCTCCAGAAGACATGAAAAATGCTATATCAAATGCAAGGATGATTATTATTATTGAAATAAAAACTAATCTTGCACAAATCCATTGTTTCCCAGTATGTCAATATCCCAGAAATCCTTAAATCTCTCAGCATTCCTTCAGCATACAATTTAGAAATGTTTAACATTTCTACAGAAGCGCGACAAGTAAAGAAAAAAGCTTTGCCAAATTACTTTGAATGAAGAGACACCCTTTTAACTTTCAAATGGAAATCAATCTCTAGTACTGTGTATCGAAGAAGCCAAGAAGCTAAATATTTAAGCCAATATGACTATTGGATGTAATGACCTAATCATACTCAGCTTTGTGCAGTTAGTCTTTTGGGCAAAGGGCCATTATTTTAATGATCCACATGTTGATTATAGGATACGTGGAGTACCCAGCCATCTTACACTGTTAGCCAGGTTATGCAACATAATCCTGGCTGTCTATAATATTGGTTTAGAGGGAACTGCATAGATTGTACCAAATTGCTCTGCAATTTAATTCCAAAATGCATAATTAATGTTCTCCCATAAATCCATTTAGATTTGTCCATGCCTTCTGGTAACATTGTGCCCTCAGACTGTGAACCATAGACTCTAATTCTCCAGGGCCTCTCTGTGGCACATCCAATAACTGACAGGCTAGAGTAGAGCATCATGTGAATATCTAAGTTATCCTTTCCTGTCCTGCCCTCATAAGAAGCAAGGCTTTTAAAGACAGCATCACCGGTTATACTTGGTGTACAAAATGTATGCACATATGAACCTATAGCAATTGTTAGGCACTGCTATGACTCATCTCTTTCACCACAAGATTTCGAGACAAATGTATTGTATACTTGGTCACAAATCTCTGTCTCCACTCTTTGTATCTTTCTTCTATCTCTTGTCAAGGAAGCCTCTTTTTAAGGTGTGCTTATATACAAACAGAATACAGATTGTTATGCATATGAATAACTTAGATGCACAAATTCTGTGATACAGAATAATAAAAAAAAGAGATGCACACACAGTCACGTAGCACAGCCAAGAGCGATTGAATCTCATCACACATGTGAGAGGCAGGTGGAATGCAGATATGCAAAGTATCACAGATTTCTGGAGAGTCTCATTGTTTCAGAGCTGTTTTCGTGATCTTAAAAAAAACACCAAATGTGTGAAATCTACTCTTTCTTTTTTGCTTTGATACGCAGCTTTGTGTTTTAACTCGTTATTTTCTAGGATAAAACTATACGAAGGGCAGTAATTCAGTGCTGAAATAGTAGTAAGAATGCTTATCATATCAACCATGTAAAATTATAACTATAACATTCATATTGTGCCCTTCACACAAGGGTAGCATCTCAGAGCTCTGTGACTATACAAATAAAGTATTGTATGCATAGGATGGTTCGCTCACCGTGCCCAATACAAATTATCCTGAAAGTTGATGATTTTGGCAATGTTGCAGAATCGTTGAAGGAAATTAAACTACTTTGTCAGAGGATCAAGTTACAGCATATTATTGACTTTAATGATAACAATAAAATATTTTGCATAACATCTATTTTCACCTTTGTGTCCCGAAGGCACATTAGTATGGAATTTCCATCTCATCTTAATTTGTAAGTCTTAAGTCTTAAGATCACGTATATTTGTAGAAAATCTTAAATTCAATCTTAATTTAAAAGCTGAGTTATTTGTAAGAACTGTAAAAAGCAAGTTGCCACATTCAGAATGAATTTAAGAATTCTGCGTGATCTTCAGAATGGTATGAACCTAGGTGGGATTTGGGACGTTCACTCTATAACTCTACATTAGGGTTTGACTGTTGTACAATAGATACCAAATGCCCATTGGAACCATACCCTGACAATTTTTAACATATAAGCCCAGACTATGTGCATGTGTGTCCTGTATGTGCATGTGTGTGAGGATTCCCATTATCCACACTTACACACAAAACGTCCACAAGTAGGAGCATTGGCTGATTGTTGTCGTCCTTAGCCCAAGGGAACTAAGACCAATTGCAGCATCCTACTATCTCCCGAGATCAACTAACCCAGCACATACCAAGGATCAAATCTGAGATATTATGGATCTCTGTGACTCCATTGTACACTGGTCAAATAATGCTTTTACCACTGCTCTTGGAAGAAATTAATAAAAATGCTTATGGCAAACACTTCAAAATGATCAGGTTGTCACAACCAAAAAATGTGGAATATTCACCTCCTCAAGATTTTTTTTTAACGTGAATATCTCCCACCCCCAGAACACTCCTCATGTAGCAGTGAAAAAAGCTTTTTATTGTAAATTCATGGCTTTTCATTTGTACATTATAGAAGAAGAACCATATTGATTGGAACTGATTTCTCTCAGTGAAACCTATTCTTTGGGGATTATATACAAACCAGGTGATTTTATCAAGTTCTCCTTTGGTTTCATTTTCATCCTTATCCTCCTGGGAGATCAGAGCCTGGCTCGCAGAGCAAATTGTCCTAAATTAAGTTCCTTCTGCAATAGCGAAAGCCAAAATGGGATTTTTGTGGTGGGAGGGTTTTTACACATAAACGTCATGTGTTCCTTACTCCTTCTTTTGCAACCCCCCCTCCCCCCCTCTTACCAATTAGACAGAAGGAGGCATGCACCAATACCTGCTCCCAATTAAATGAAAGCTGTATTACCTGCCACAGCCTGCAGATTTTTTCTCACTCTCCCTTCATTAGCCATATTCCTCTGAGGCCTCCTGGTTGGCTTGCTGCCAGGAATTCATGCCAGCATTTGAAGATTCTAACACACAGTATGCCTTTCCCTCATCTCTCTCCACCCCCACATATACACACACATTTTGATTCTGCATTCTTGCTGGAATTCTAAACTGCGTCAGAATAAAATATTACATATTTGGTTAAAAATGAGTAAATTGTGCACACTTTCAGATTCATTGGAAAACATAAACCTAACTGACAAGATATTTAGGTTAGTTCGCTTTGGGTTTTTTTAACTCGAGAATTTTTTTGTTAAAAAATTCTTATAGTAATGCATTCTTGAATAATTGACACCGAAAGGTTAAAAAACAAAGTAGCTCACAGCATTATAAGATCACAATATTTTATTCAAGTGCATAGCCTCTGAAGAACTTGTTAACGAATTATTGCCACAGGCTGTCAGGCAAGGGAAAGCAAGGCCGATAAGTTTCCCCACCAGAGGTGTGTGCTCATTGCAGAATGTGGGAAAAGAAACAGCTGAGACAGGCAAGTGTAAAACTTCCAAGTTGCATAAATCATTTTATTGGTGCGCATCCCACTCGGAGAAAAACGTTAGTTGTTGGACATGGCATAAAAAAATCGGGCCCTTTCAAATGAAAGCTAGGTCCAGGTCTGAAGCTTTTGTGTGCAAATTTCCCACCAGAGCTTAACAGCTCCAGCAAGGTAGTTAATGAGAAGCAAACATAAGAGAACCTTTAACAAGCTGAGCCCAATGAATGGGAGCTTGTCCCCAAAGAAAAGACAAAGACCATAAAGCTGTCAGCAGCAATTAGGAGACCACCAGAAGTCTTCCTGGCCCTAGACAGCCATTCTACTATAAGCCAATATTATGCATGAAGAAGGAGCATTTTAACAGCGAAATAAGTTATCTATCCTCCCCCTTGTATGCACAAATCTGACTGACAGACAGACAAAAAATTAAAAAACAAACCAAAATTACATTTATATTGGGGCATTTCATGTCAGGAGAATGTCCAAAAGCAGTGGTATAGAACCTTTCACATTATGGGGTTGACCCAAAGTGCTCGACAGTCAAAGGTTTGCACCTTAGCTGGGTTGGATTTGAGAGCAATGGGGGCCATAGGTGGTGGGGTGGAAGATGATCGAAGAGGAAGGTCTCAAGGCAGACCTTGAAGAGGCAAAGGAATATACGAGATGAAGGGACTCTGCAATGAAGTTCCAGGGAGTGGGGGCAAAAAGATGAAAGCCCAACAGCCAAAGGTAGGGTAGGCAGGGTAGGGGACATAGAGCAGGCAGGCCAGTGCATGCCAAACAGAGGAAGCCATCAAATTGGTAAGCTTTTAGAAGGTCAGAGAGACAGTGTTGAGCAAGTCCATGGAGAACTTTAAAAGTGAGAACAAATAAATAAATAATTCTTGCTTTTGAAGAAGTGCCTTATCATGTCATTAAGACGTCTCAAAGTCTTCACAGTGATTCAACCCGGATCCTTTCACTTGCAATGTAGCGTGCTCACTACTACGTTGCAGGAAGCCAGTGGAACTGGGAAAAATATGGGTGATAGGTTTGCAGCAACTTTAGAAATGGGATATGCCATGAGCTGTAGGCCATTCAGCAAGCTCTACAGCTTGTGGAGGGAATGGTTTGGGAAGTCTGGTGATCAGGGAGTTAGCTTAGTCAAGCCTGGATGTGATAAAAGCCTAGATAAGGGTCTCAGCCACCCAAAATGGCATGGCAGTATTATTTGAATATAATATTTTTTCACTAAGTGGAAATCTTTCCATAGTATAACACACCTCGGAGTATGCTGTATGGATTCGTAACACTGAACTGGGATTGTTTCAAATTACATTTTCAAGTATGCTAAAAATATGCTAAAAATATTTTAGCCTAATTTGGACACGCTATTAATGATGCAAGTGTTCTACATAAATTTAGAAGTGGTAAACCAACAATAGATGCATTGTCCCGTCAACCTGAGGACAGGCGAGATGATTGAAGAACAAGAGTAAAAGTCAATCCTGTCAGTCTCCCAGTTTATCGTCAATTTAGGAGCACAGCACATTGAACACAAATCCATCATTGCTCTTCAGTCGCACCATAAAAGAATTCTGCATTCCACTCTTATATTTTCAGCTATTCTTTTTCCGCACGATACTTAGCCTGGATTTCTGCCTCTCCTTCTGTGTTATTTCTGCAGCAGAGATGCCTTACTGAATTGTCAGATGAGCTATTGCCAGGGTCCTGCCACTGAAATATTTTTTCTCACCAAGAGATGAACAATGGTATTTCTTGCTAGACTCGTCCTGCAGTTTTCACTCACCTCCAGATGATAGAAATTGGAATCTCACTGCCTGAGGGAACTACAACAACATCATGCATGTAAATAGCACCCCTCACACAAGGTAGCATCCCAGAGCATTTATCTGATGGTAGATGTGAACCCATAGAACGTGGCAGCATTAAAGCATGAGAAGATAAGAAAGCATGGCAGAAGAAATCAACATTCGTCTGATCCAACAAGCCTATTCTTTCCTTAGACCATGCGCCATCTTGACAGCAATAGCTTGCCAACCATGTGCCACTGGCTTGATCAACAGTAGAGTACTCATTCCTCTCACTGATCTACTTAATACTGGGGTTTAATTTGGGATATATCAGCAGATATTTAAATAAGAAATGTACAGTATCAAATTTCTAAACTACTAAGTCCACTTTACATATTTCGCCAGTTTTCATGGTTTGGAAATTGAATAGCTAAGAAACCTTTATGGGGAAATTTGTTGACCTCAAATGAAGGAAGTTATTGGTGACCAGTCCATTAGTGGTTGGAATGGATAAAGAAGGTACCTTGGCCAGTCCTAGTTGGTTCAATGAAATTTGACTATACTGTATTCAACCTGTTTGTTCTGAACACAGTGACTGATCAACAATTGAAGATATCTTCTGGTCAATCGGTTATGACACAACAGGGATCGAATTCAATCCCTCACAACGAGGTATAATTGATTGTAATACAAAAGACAAAGATCCATGCTTAAGAATTATACTTTTTATAGTTGGTTGTACCCAGGTAGCATGATTTTTAGCCTGCAATTGGATATTTAGAATGTTTTGGGTTTACTATAAGCTATAGAGCAAAGGACTAAATGTCACAGTTTGTTAGAATATTCTGGTCGTATATCCAGGACCTCAGTTCAATTCCAGGCCAAACACAGAGGATAAAGGTCTGACAACTGCTAAGTGTCTTTAAAGTGAAATAAATTTGGGCAGTCTCAATCCAGTTCCCAATGGATATGACTCCATAGTACGTCTGCCCTTATTTTGGGAACTTATTAACACTAATTAGTCTGTCCCCATCGGAGCGGCCAAAATGACAGAGTGTAGGAGATGGAAGTAGCAAACTGATGCTGCGGGGAGGGGAAGGTTCACCTGAAATCTGTTGGCTTAAACACATTATGAGGGTAATGATGTGGAAGCTCTGCCTGCAGGTTTGACTGTGTCAAACCTAGGGTGCCTGGATGCTGACTTTGGATGAAGTGTAATTTTCTACTACAGATTCAAGTGCTCTGGGACACTAACCTGCTTGAGAGGCATCATATAAATGCAAGCTGTTGTTGTTGAACATATGGGTAAAAACAAGTTCTTTAAAATTGCACAATTGCATTCAAGCTAGTTACTCAAATACTATTGATCTAATAATAATAAAATGATACTTTTAATGCAGACATAATCACCAGATACTTTTCATCCCTCCCCCAACTCTCCCTTTGATGTAAGCATGTATCTATGTCCATACATTGAAGCTTTGCTTAAAAGTCAGAGTTCAATTTTAAAAACACAAAAGAAAATATTCAATCATTCTGTCGAATGTGACAAACTACTACATTTTTTTTACCTGGCAGGTATTAGCAATCCAAACAATCAAGGAATAATAAATTATGTTAATCAGCAAGTCATTGGGAATACATTACAATCCACATTCTAATCACTTGAGAAACTGGATATTATTCTTGGGAGGGAGTCTGGTACAGGCATATGTTGTGAGCAAGTGTGTATATATCAGATAGATTTCATCTTTTACTCGGCCTGACATTTCACTTTGTCTTAGCCTGTAAGACCAACTCGGAGCAGGTTCGAAGGGCCGAATGGCCTACTCCTGCTCCCAACTCTTATGTTCTTATGTCTTAAAATTTAAGAGTGTGTGTAATTATGAAAAAATCTTAAATTACTCTGTATGTTTTAAAAAGAGCTACCTTTCAAATTAAAACAATCTTCCAAAAATTTTGCTTGACCTCAAATTATAACATAAATAGCTATTACACTCTAAAATAGATGAAAATTTGTACCAGCTGTCTGTCTGCAGAACCATACCAGAAATCTGCTTCTAATCCTTAATTTGTTATATTTTATTCCTTCTTTTCATTCTCTAGATGTATGCTATATCTCTCTGATAAGAGGGCAGATGGGTGACCTAGGGCAGTGCTGTAAATCTTCTCGCTCACAGGAAAGTGATTACTAGACAGTACTGAACACATACTGTGAATAATAATAATCATCGCATTTTATGTAACATCTTTACATCAGGAGGATGTCTCAAAGTACTTCACAGGATTTCACTATAGTGATTACAGTTCTAGGCGAACACGGGAGCCTATTTGAGCATACTAATGTCCCATAAACAGGCATGGAGGCAATGACCAATTTTATCTGCAGAAATATTGCCAAAACACACCAAGAGACTTCATTTTATTTTTGAATCATAAAATGCTTCTGATCTTTGATGTCTATCTGAACAGGTGGATGGGACTTCAGTTTAATGTTTTTTGTGAAAACTGGTGCCTCCAACCAAGCAGGGTACCATTAGGCTTACACTGGAGTGTTAGCCTAGTCTATCAGCTCAAAGCATCAACATAGGACTTGAACCCATAATCTTCTGATTCAGAGGCGAGAGTGCTACATTCTGAGCTAGGCTGTCAGCTAAACATGACATCTAAGGAGTGAGACAACTTGGAGATATTACTGTACCACACAGATAGAAATCTTTATTGATCCTAAAGCATAGTCATAATGTTTCTTGAAGCGAAATCAGTAAATGCTCCAGTGGTTGAAATCTCTTGACTCTCTAGAATACAGGGCAGTGAAACATAGGCTTCCTGTAGTTTATAGCCTAAATGTTATTCAAAGTCTTCATTTTACACAGATCATGTAGCATGCAAATTTACTTTTACCCAACAAGTAATATAATCATTCATTATAAATGACGTCCTCTCTCTAAGGTTATTGTGTGAGGTGACATTTATTGACGAGGAGTGCATTTGGAAATCCTGTTGATACTACCTTTAACTATCTGGTTGATCTCCCAAACTCAGCTGATTAGGTGAACTGACTACTTGTGAGAGGTTCTGTTTTTAGGTCACTATTCTATCACTTTGCAGTTCATTCACATCTCTATTCCAACTGCACTGTGCCATTACTGTCAAGTTCATTACATTTTTATTGCAGAAAAAATCATTTGGTTTTTCCATTCCCATCATTACAGCCAACTAAGATTAGGAGGGGGGATGGAGACAGAGAGTGGAGAAAGACATTTGGCTTAGGTCTAAACCTAAATTTCACTATTTGGTCATTTCTTAAATCCAGTATTAATTTCTTGATTCAATTCTTAACAAAGAACTGTGGAAAATCAACTTCGAAACTAACACTTCATTTAACAATTGTCCAGAATTTGCATGGTCTGAAATAATACGTCCAGGCCAGGTGGAATTAATTGCTCCTCTCAGAACTCATATTAGTGGGAATTTCTTGCTTGCTTAAAATTCCTCGTCAAGTCAGGATGTTCATTGGGGTAATAGAACTAAATGGAAGGTGGAAAACATTTTACTCAGTGGTGCACTGCAATAGGGATGATAAATAAAAAATGAAAACCCTTCCGTCACTTTGTATTCCATATTTTGTACTGTGTTTAACTGGAGGTCAGCTTGATGTCAAATTCATTTTAAATGATGCTACCAGATACATAGCACAAAGCAGGATATTTTAAAGTGTGCATGTGTCACACCAGATAAGAATCTTAATCTACTTTTAAAGCTTTGATGTATACATCAGCCACAAACATAAACAAAATGCTTGATCAATGAAATATAATAATTAGTGCCTGTTAGAATGATCATATTACTTGTCTATATTGCATTACTTTAGTGACAAAAATATTGTTCTCAGGGAAGTATAATCAAAGACAGGAAATTTGGTCCTCCACATTTGTTCCAGATGTAAACTGCAATGACAATCTTTTAAAATGAGTTGCTGTGAGGAAATGATCAGGACAACATTACAAAGATTATGTTTCTTGCACACTTGTTACGTGTTAAAATGGCATACAAATATATGGCTGAGAAATGAACTGTTTAGAACTCAGTCTGCTTGAAATAATAATCCTTGCATTTTTTTGGTCAGCCGCGTGTCTGATTCATACGGAAACCTATCACCATGCTTAAGAATATCCAAACCAAGCAGAAATTTCCATGCATCTCACCTATAGATGGAAATCCATTAATACCTCACCCCTAACACAGCCAAAACCTTTATACATGCATTTGTTACCTCCAGGTTTACTTCCCCAATGGCCTATTTGTTGATCTCTCTCCAGCTGTACTTTACATCATGAACCAAATACAATACATTGTCTCCAATAGTAAGCTTTGAGCCTATCTCACCTTTCTCTTCCAACTGCACTGGTTGATCTTTGTCAATATGAATACAATACTTTAATTTTTCATCTGTGGAATGCTTCAAGAATTCTTCCCTTAAAGTCTGAACAAGGACAACAATTATTTACCTTTGCATAGGGTAGACTTCCACATGGGGTGGACATCTCAAAGTAAATCACAGCACTAACTCAGAGCCCAAGCTGGGGAGAGGGAAGTAATGAGAGCTGGAAAGGTGGCTGAAAACACAATTGAAAAGATAGGTCTTAAGTGGGTTTTGAAAACAAGGAGGGAGGGGCAAAGCAAAAGAACTCCAAAGATAGCAATCCAAAGAGTAGAATGGCTGAAACTTTACACACCAACAGTGAGATGGATTGGATTGGACAAGTGGAGCAGCTGAGCAAAGCTTGCTGAGTGCAGAAAGCTGGTAGGGCAATGGGATGACAGGAAGCCACAGAAGTACGGTGGGGAAAGGCCATGGAAGGATTGGAAAGTCAGGATGAGGGTCCTGAATTTGTTCCTCTAGGAGCCAATAGACCCTATAAATGAGTGATAGAAGCATTGAGAGTTGCTCTAAACATAAATAATTAATCTTGCTTGGTGGGATCTGCCAACAGTTGCCCTGCACAGTCATGTTATATTTTCACTTAAATGCAGAAATGTTGGACCCTTGGTGTCTCCACATGTATAGTAGAAAGAAAATGATGTTTGTTTGCTGCAGGGTGTGAAGGAGATTACATGCTCAAAGGGTTAAAAGAGGTTTGGGTCTTTATGGTGAATGTAGTAGATGTTGGAATGATAAGATTAAGTGAAAACAAGATTAGTTTAGTAGTTTCTGAACCCTTTAGTAGCTGAAAGCCATAAAGAAAGGGATTACTGAGCTCCTTGTAGTATCTATAAACCATGTATAGGGATTATAGGAACTGAATCTGTACTTCTGTCACTCAGGCACCTTTTTCCACAGTGAATGGATTTTTGATGGATAATTTCTGCAGATAGCATTGAGATAGTTTAACATATTTGGGAATGCATAAAAGTTTCAGAAGTCACAGGGATTCTTTATCAGATTGTGTTTTCAGGTTATATTTAGACTGGCAATGGCAAGTGCATACTGGTATGGTTGGCATCTCTATTTCTTATCACAAGATGTTGATTGTATACACATAAATTATGGGATAAAAAACCTTTAATTATTTTAATTTGCTCACGATTCTGCACCCAGTCTCTGATCCCCATATCTGGTCAGCTAACAATTGCTTATAAATAAAGGAAACTCACTTTATATCGTCAGTTTCCTGATGTAGACCTGGAAAGCAGTTATCAATTCATACAAAAGTTTAATCATAATAATTCTTGCATTTCATATAGCACCTTTGACATCAAGAGGCATGTCAAAGCACTTCACGGGATTTAACATAAAGTGTAGAGACATTGTATTTTGTAGGAGAATGCAGCAGACACTGTGCGCACAACTGTGCCCACAACCTGCCATTAAGTGAATGATCAGTTTTATTTTGGAGGATTGTTGGCTAAGAGAACTTGTTGTGGAAGGGTTATAGAAGCAGAGCAGAGGAATTTGAATAAAGTTGGCAGCTGCAGTGTGGGCTGAAGGGTTCACTGCTGAATAATGGGCAGAGAGGGTGAGGAATCCACAGCAAGTCTGTGCTTTCTGAGTGGAGGGGCGAGCAAGAAAGAGCGGCTGTAAAGGGAGGGATTTGTAGGTGAGAGCGAGCATCTTGAAGTCGATGCATTGAGAGACAGGAAGACAGTGGAGCCTGGTGTGGCAACATTCTTTAGAAAACAGCATCGGAAAATATCAAGTAAAAGAAAACTTCTCAAATTAGTGTTCTAAGTATGTTTTATCATCTTCGAGAATCCCAAGAGGAACATAGCTAAGTGTTTCCAAAGCCTTTTGTAATACTGTTGCTGCTGAACTGAGACCAGAGGATATCACAGTAAAGAATTGCCACAGTGCTCCATAAGGTTTTGGTTTCTGCATCACATATTTCTGTAGAGAGATAGATACTGAATAATGATCTATGGTAATAATGAGGGAATTTTTGTCAAAGAACTTGTTTCATCAAACAAGTAGACATGATGAGAAGGAAGCTATTTTACAAATAACAGGCTACCCTGCTGCTGTGGCTCAATAAGTCCTTATAAGAATTGTTCATTATCATCATGGCTATTACAAGTTTACAAAGTGTACTCTGGGAACAGGGAAAACAACAATGACTAATGGGGTGGTGAGGGGAGGAAAGGGCTGTTGTTAAGGACATAATAGGAGCAGGAGTAGGCCATTCAGCCCTTCGAGCCTTCTGCTCCATCATTTAATAAGACCATGACTGATTTTCTAATCTAATTCCATTTATAAATGGAATGCATATTGCTTTAACGATGTAAGTGACAATTCAATATGAGTGGTGTGCTATAAAAAAATTCTGGAAAAAGTGACTTGCAAATTTGGAAGAGAGTATGAAAGAGGTTGATTTGTAAGAGGTTGACTTGAAAGTTTGCATTAAAGGATTGAGTGAATCTATATTGCGTTTTGTATAAATAACATTACAGTTGCGATTTCTCTTGCTATTCCCCTCACACTCTTTTGAGTACCTGCGGAAATTATTTTATTGTCCGGTGTGAATCATGCTCTAGAAATGTAAGTTGTTGTCATTATTATCTGGAGGCGAGACAAACATCAATGAAAGTACCATTGAACATTTGCAGCCCTGAAGGTAGACCATTCAGCCACTCTTGTCTATGCCGACGCCAGCACCTCCACTGAACTAAACTAACTGAACTAACAAAGAGAGAACTGAGTGTGAACAGTCCCCCTTTATGAATTTGGGTTCCTGTCCATGCAGTGGAGATGCTTCCCCAGTCCACAATCAAGCAGTGAGGTGGATTTGTGGCAAAAACAGAAGGGCACCAGCCAACACTGATCTGCCACTGAGCACCCTAGAAGCAGAGTCAGCTTCACAGTAGGCATATCTACTTGTCAAAATCCCTCACACGAAGATCTGTATTAAACAGCCAATGTTGAACAAGGAAGGGTATTGGGTTTCAACTTACACATAGCTCATCAAAAAATATAGATCCCCCAATGAAGTTATCTATTTTCACCCCGTTCCCTTGCTGTGTCTTGGAATCCTTTACAATAATATCTCATGTATTTATCCAATTCCCTTTTTAAATACTGTGACAGTTTCGACAGTCCTCGTGGTGTTTTCTACCAAACCTCTCTGTGCTCTTTGACCTGTCCTGAAAGCATTTGTAATGATGAGCCATGCCTTACTGATAGCTGAAACTGACAGTTATTGCCTATTATCTGGACATTCTCCTAATATTTTCTCATCACATCATCGCAAAGTCATTTTATGATGTCTCTATTGATTAAAAATGGGTGAAGTTCACTAGCTCACTTCAATTGAGTGAGTCTATCATATTTAGAAGGCGCTATCACTGTAGAAGTGATAGTACTCTTCACATTCCAGACTGATATTAATATATCTTTCATCTGGCTAGTAATGAACAATGCAGTTGCATTCCTTTTCTGGGAAGGATTCTCATAATTGCTATTTCCCTCCAATGAGCGTTAGCCACAGACGGGCCTTTTCTACACATCAACCAAGCAGTCGTATTGCAGGCTGTGAGGGTGATCCTCTATTGGTCAGTACAACTTCCAACTTTGTCAGTGTGATCTGACAATGGAAATGGTTACCTACCAGTGGACAATCAGCCCCATTGGTTAGTGTATCCAGAACTTTTTCCTCGGAGGAACAAATGGGTACATCATGATTTCATTTTTTGTTCTCAGTCTGGAGAAAATTATTTCCACATAGAGTAGTCAAGGTACCAGGCTAGCTCAGTTGAGAGTGCTGAAGGTTTGGGTTCATGCTGCAATTCAGGACACAGTTTATTCTGGCCTAAAGTGCCATACAGGGAGAGAGCTGCATCATTGGTGGTGCTTTTCAAAGCTCTTTATAGAATTTATTTTCAAGTGTAGTGACAGTGCATATTATAATAAATAATAGATGCAAGGTTTTGACAATATCCTTACATGTGTTAAGTTCCAGATTGACTTTCTCCTTTCATTTCAGAAATGGACATAAAAGTACCAAAGGGGAGACAAGCAGACATGTTTTTCAGCTAGAGAGTTGTTACTATCTGGAATGCACTGCTTGAAAGGGTGGTGGAATCAGATTCGATAATAGCTTTGAAAAGAAAATTAGAGAACTTATTAAACAAAAAGGAAATATTTACAGGGCTATGGGATAAGAGTGGGCAAGTGCAACTAGTTAGATAGCTCTTTTCAAGAGCCAGCACAGGCAGGATGGGCTAAATGGCCTCCTTCTGTGCTAAAGTTCTATGATTCCTAAAACAAATTCTCACACATCAACATAAAATTCTAAACCCTAAAGTGCCCAAAGTACTTCTGTGTATTCTTTTTGAATAGTGGCAGTCTGAACAGCTTGAGATGTATTGCACAATCATCATTGTATTCAGTCAGCCAGCTGTCCTTTACCACAAATAGCTTGGCTAAAAGCCTTCCAAACCCCACCCTTTACCAGCATTTACCAATGTATACTGTACTTACAAAGTATACAATGCAGGCAACATAACAAATTAACTATAATCTTTGAGCAAACAGTTTGTTTCCATTCCAAAACGTAGCATTTCACATCAGAATCCATGTGTTAACTATACTGTATATCTATATATATATATACAGTACAGTATATATATTTTAACAACAATAGATCATTGCACAAAATTATGATAAAATACACTTCAAATTATGACAAGTAAAATGACAATGTTTTTATTGGAATAAATTGCTTAAAGAAGGCCATAAGGAATATCACTGTCAGTGTAGCAGTAAAATGTGCATAAGATAAGCATGTTATTTTAGTACAACTACAGTCTGTACTCAGTTCTATGTGTCCGCTGTAGCTGAGTTGATGTTGCTTTTGTAAACAATGAAATGGACTTTCTTTGCTGTTTGTTACAGCTCAGGTGGCATGGTCCCTAACAGACAGTAATCACACTCTAAGTTCACAATACCTACCAACCATATCTTCACTCCCCTGACAGAGGCACACTCCATTTAACTCAATAACATATGTACCCTGGCAAGGCATGATGGATGGCTAAGAAACTACCTTCATAATTCCCCTGCTTCATAAGAGCTTCCACTCTGCCGGCCCATCTTCTTTGGGGTATCTCTGTCTTTAGGTCAATTATGATTTGTCCGGGAACGAATATAAATCATACTCTAACACACCGGCAGCAAGTTCCCCAGTGGAAACAAACCCAATTCTAAATAACTTTACAGATTGCTCACTTTGTAACTGTCACACGTGAAACCAGGCTTTTTTTTGTGGGACTTTCCATATATCCTGAACTAAAAAAAATCCTTGCATTTGATAAAGTGCCTTTAACATCAACAGGATGTCTCAAACTGCTTCACAGGATTTACTGTAATGGTTAGTGACTGTGTATTTTTCTAGGCTACCATTAGAGCAAGACAATTGTATTCTTGTGTTTGTTTTTAAAATGAATAAAATCTCTCTCTTAACTGCTGGGGTGATGGAAAAGACTGGGAAAGCTTCAGGTGAGAAACTAGTTGCCATCCCAAATTCAGATTACATTAGGAAGCCAGGTCATTTTAATACTTTTTTAAAAAAAACTAGCTTCCAAATTCAGAATGAATTTAAGAATGTTTTCCATAATTTTGCAATGCCCAATCCACAATTTTAAGTATAAGCCTAGTTTGAATTTCAGACCCAACATTTTTCTTGTGAATAGCTTTAGAACCTTGTCCTAAAATTTACAATCAGGAGGCATTTTGTGAAACAGTTTTAAATTGAATCTTAATTTGGAAACCAATTTTTCTGTACATTTTCATACTTCTTTGACCGTGCCGAGAGTCATCTCTCCCTCTCAACTTTCTCAGTGACCAACCCCACAACTGTGCAACACTTTGAAACGTTATCCTACCTGAAGGGCATTATTTATTTGCAACTTGTTGGCAGAAAATCAGCCACCAAATTAAGATTCAATTTAAGACTGATTTTGAAAATAATCGTAACTTTTTAAGCCAAATGTCTTAACTCTATGAGCATGATAATGCAGCTAGATGAGGAAAGGTGGTGGAAAGTGAAAATGGTCTGTTATGGTGTTTCAAAGATAAATAATAATAATCCTTGCATTTGATATCGCCTGTATTACATTGGGAGGATAATGATTGTATTTATGGATGAACAAAGCAGTCAATTTTACACACAGCAGTATCCCAGAAATAGACAGGGATGTTGGCCAGAATACAGTTTATTTTTAGTATCATGGGATTTTTAATATCCACCTGACAGCTCAGTTTAACGTTTCATCCAAAGGATGGCACCTCCGACAATGCAATGAGCCCAGTACTGCACTGAAGTGTCAGTCTAGACTATGTAAGTTCAAAGTCCCAATGTGAGCCTTCGACCCCCAACCTCCTCATTCAAAGGTGAGAGTGCTACCAACTACGCAAGATTGACACCTAGTAGTTAGACACACAAACAACAATAACAACAAAATTACACTTGTATAGTACCTTTCACATCAAGAAGTCAATCCGGGGCACAGGCACAGTAACGAAATTCGATCAGATATCTTTTGAATATTGCAGCTTCTTACAAAATGATTGCTTCCACATTTCTTCTGTTTGTCTCATCCTTACCACCATATTTCTAGCAAGCAAAACAATTCTCAGCATCAGAAAAACAAAAGTAAAGAGAACTCTGATAAGTGACAGGGCCACCAGCCTCCCAATTTGATACAAAAGACATTCCCACCATTTTGAATTCCATCTACAATTGACCTCTGTATGCGTGCAGTAGAAAGGAGAAATCAGGTTCCCACTTTTGATCACTATCCAGCAACTACTGCTGAAAAGTGCACAAACAAGTGAGAATGTCAAGTGAGAACAGAATCATGTTAGACAGTTGAATAGCCTGACAATGCTAACTGTCTAGGCTCACACATCAAAAAAGACCAGTTGGACAAAATACTAGTCAGTTGCTAGCACCTGTACTACTGTGTTCCCAGCAAACCTCAATGCCTTCAGGAGAGGCACAGAGAAATTATTTATAAAACGAATAGACCACTTCAAATTTTATGGTATTCCATTAAACCTTACAAGTATTCACAGATGCCAAGCCGGTTCCTGTTCTGCTCCAATTTAACTCCCTCACAGCGGTTAGCATATTAGGGTGAAAAACAATCAGGCCCCAAATCCCATCAGTTTTAGACTAGGGGTTTTCGACTGTTCATTAAAAAAAATGATTTTCCAATTTAAGATTGATTTAAGGCTTACTTGTGGAATTTCAGACTTGTAATATTTAGGGAGAAAAAATTCCTCTCATCAGCAAATTACCTAATTAATAATAATAATACTTGCATTTGATAAAGTACTTTTCACGTCTTCTATAATAATAGATGTTTAATAATAATTCTAGATTTCTCAAAGTGCTTCACAAAATATACCGTAAAGTGAATTGACTTTAGCTCTGAATTACTGTTGGTGCTGTTTCTTCTAATCGTATTGTATACTCTTCTTTCATTAATCCTATTTTTTCAAACACTTGCTTATATTGTCCTACTATTTATTTTACCTACCTTGGTTAACTTTCTTCTATTTTCACATTCCCAATTTTTTTTTACATTCTCATTTTATTATATCTGCCAATCCTAATAAAGTATCAGCTTTAATTTTTACAACGTAGAATTGTATTCTATATTGTCTGTCTTTGTATATCATTTATATCTCTACTTTGCCAACTGTTTAAATTTTTGCTTTGTTGAACACCATTAGTTTACATTTTCCTGTATTTTACCCATTTTTTCTATATTTGGTTCTCCCAATTTTATATATTCATCCCAAACCATTACATTGACCTAGGCTCCTGTATCTAATTTGCAATGAACTACTGTACTTTCCTTACATTTTTTACACCACAAATATTCTATCCACTAATGTTTTTCTTTTTCTTTTGTCTGTACAATCTTGAGTTTCACTACTTCACTGTTGTGCTCCTCCTCTTCTTGCTCACTGATGTTGAATTCTATATCTGACCTGTCTCCTTCCATACTTCTGTGATTTAATTTGCCCAATTCTGGTTCTCCTCAGATTATTTGATCACTTCTACTCTGTTCTTTTTATTTGACTTTGCGCCTGTACTTTATATCTGCTATATCTCTACATTTCCTTGTCTATTCCTGCATAATCTTGCATAATGCCTGTTTCTTTCATATTGATATCATTCCTTTCGCAGGACTTCTCTTCATATGATGTTCTAATATACATTTGCCACATTTGTCCATTTTGTTTGGTGTGCCTGTTGGCCTACATATTCTCTGCACTCCATATTCTTCATCTGTATCATTCCAACTTTGCCTGTTGGCTACTTCATTTCGGTTTCTCTCTCCCATATTTATTTTTGTCATCTCTTCAATCCTTATTATCTCCATTGCTGATTCTAATGTCAGATCCTCTTTTCTCAAAAGCTTCCCTGTTGATCTAGTATCTTTTCTGCCAACTCCAATCTGGTCATGTATCATTTTGTCTCTTAATGTTCCGTAGTTGTAATTGCTACTCAGGGATCTCAGTACCGCACAGAACTAATTGAATGATTCTGTGGGTCCCTGCTTTCCGTTCCAAACTTAACTCAGTTAATTATCACATTTTTCCACAACATCTTTCCATTGTATTTTATGCTTAAAAAATTATTAAAACAATAATAAATTTATCATTTCAATCCACGACTGTTTGTGGGACACTGCTATGTGCAATTGGTTGCTGCGTTTTGCCAACAAATATACTGTGAATTCACTTTACAGTATATTTGTGTTACTCTTTGAGATGTCCAGAAGACGTGAAAAGCGTTCTATCAAATGCAAAGATTATTATTATTAATAATACAATATTCATTGTCTCCTTCAATGCAATGTCCAACTCTCCTTCCAAGGTTGCAAAAGATTCCCTTGCTTCCTCACCTGCTACATTCAAAAATATTGCAGACTGCTGTTCCTGTGGCAGTCTCATTTTGCTTGCTGCTAATCTCTTTCAAACCGTTGCCAATAGTGCCTTAAACTTCCAACCAACTTCAGTGGTCTTGGTATCTGCACATATAATAACCCTTGCATTTCATATCGCGCTTTTTATGTCTTCTAGACATCTCAATGCACTTCACAGAATAAACTGTAACGTGAATTGACTATATATTGGTTGGCAAAATACCTTGATGTGGCATTTAACTCTGTTTCTCTCTGCATTTTTCTTTCCAATCCATATTCCCTCTCGTAGTCGGTTTCACTCCAGGTTCCATTTTCACATCTGATCCCATGTAGTGTTATTAATAATAATAATAATAATAATAATCCTTGCATTTGATATAACACTTTTCACGTCTTCTAGACATATCAAAGTGCTTGTTTCAGATTTCCAGCATCTGCATTTCTGTTGACATATATGTATGGATGCACATGTTTTTAATTGATGTGCCTAGTTTTTTTTGGGTGTAAATGCTTGCAGATTTAATAGATGTATATTCTGTGAAGAGCTTTGAGACGTCGATAAGATGTGAAAAGCGCTATATCAAATGCAAGGATTATTATTACAGTATTATGTGTGGATTAATGAATGTGTTTTGATTCTGTATGTGTGGATGGATGTAATTTTGTTTGCACGCGTGTGGGTGGGGTGGGAGTTGGGGAAGATTATAATAATCCTTGCATTTGATATAATATTTTTCACATCTTCTAGATGTCTCAAAGAGCTTCACAGAGTATACTGTAAAGTGAATTGATTGTACATTGGTGGGTAAAATGCGGCAGCCAATTGCACACAGCAGTATCCCACAAAAAGTCATGGACTGAAATGACCAATTTATTATTGTGTTATGTTGTTATTAATTTATTGACCCATTATTATTTTTATTGACCTAGAAAGTAGAATGTCTTGTTTCAACTGAGATTCGTATCTTGGAATATAATGTGCAAAGGTTTGCAATTATCAGATTCCTGATATATAATACTGTACTATATATAGTTTTAAGTAATGTATGATAAAATGTGCTACAATATAACTAAATAAGAATAATATATTGATGAGTTTTTTTATACTATGAGAATATTGAACAATACATTCCCTGAGCCTAAGGGGGCTCATTCTCCAATGAAGTAGCCTAAGTTTAAATTACTTAATGTAGAAAAAAGGGTTGGATTTTAAAGGTAAAAGAACAATTGAGTTAGTACATTTAAAATTGCATTATGCTGTGGAAACTGGAATTAGAAAAGTTAACCTACACTTTCCAATTCATATCCACATAACATTGACTCCAAACATTGTAATGATCAGTACTAGCTTATTGTCACATCAGCCACATAAATAAATCATCTTAATTCATTCCTATGTTAAATACGCTGTCAACATTCTGTGTTCAGGCTCACACGTGAATAATCACCATTTGGGTGCGGTACAGCAGTGTGATCTATGAAATAGTAACCAGCTCCACTCATTTCCATAAGCAAGAGAGAAAAAAAACTTTACGAGAGGAGAAGTTTACAGTGTAAACAATGTACAAGAGTGGGAATTTGTGGAGCTTATGGTGTGAGGCTGGAGCTTGCAGGATGTGCACGTCAATGGGTTTTGTTTCATTGCAGGTTAATAACGATCCCCACGTATCAAAGAATACAATATCCTTTAAGATGAAGTAATATCTTGACCCATAGTGAAGTAGCATTGACTAAAGTCACATTTACTTGACTAGATAATAAAAGGAAACAATAAAAAAAACATTTTAGATAATGGACAAATGTTTCAATTAAATCTTCAATGTATTTCCAGCAGTCAAAGCATTTTCCCAGATGACAAAACATTACGCCAGTCTTTATGAGAGACAGGTATTAAGGAGAATCATAAGTAAAAGATGAAAATATGTAATGAGTAAATTAGCATTCTTTCATTACTTGGTCAATGTGATAATTATGAAACCTTGCTAATTTTACTAGATAGTGTAATGTGCAATGTTGATTTGAGTTTCAACTATTCATTGCTTAAAATGCAGGAATCACTATGCCAAATTCATTTATTTATCTGATATATCAACTACAATGCAGCATTAATGGATAGCATTGATACATAATGTATTAATCCACCATTGTGCGGATTCAGAAAGTATACTTGACCTCGCAGAGTTCTTAGTCTCAGTCATGCAGACCTGGGAAGGGAATGGTTGGAGTCCAGGTTGGAGCCCAGGCACCACCTCACGGGAAGAGATGGAAAATCAGAGAGAAACTGACCACTACAAGGCACTCAAGCATGGCCTAGCGACCAATTCAAAGCAGCATTGATGGAGATCGGATTCTAAAGTCCTGCACCCAGCATCCTGACTACAATTGGTGTGGGTTCATAGAATGGAGAGAAAAGCAAAACATTTTATTGAGGGGAGAAAAATACAGTTATTTGCCTCTGTATGGATCAGAAATAAAAATATGTGCTTGAATTTATGGAATAATAATTATTATTACATTTGATATAGCATCTTATCATACCTTTGAGGCATCTCAAAGCGCGTCACAGAATATACTGTAAAGTGAATTGACTGTATATTTTGTGGGCGAAATGTAGTCTAAATGGAAGCACTATGAATGGTCAACAATGAGGCAATATTGTGCATAGAAATATAAAGAGGCAATGTTTATGATGTTAGCAAAGTAATAACTGTCAGTACCATAATGTGCTAATCCAATGAAGATAAAGGTGCCGTAATAGATTCTGAGCAATTGGAGGTAATATCAAGGCTCAATTCACTTTGACATACAAAAAAAAGCAGTGTCACGTTGGCTGGTTTACCGATTTGAAAGGTGCTATATAAATGTTAATTTGTATTGTATGGTGTATTATTTCCTTTGCTGTTAAAATTCCTCTTAGACATCAGGAAGCAAACATTGTAAATGTAAAAGCTGACTGATCCATGGTGAGTAACAGTTACTAGACATACTTGCTTTGTACTTCTGGTACATTCGATAAAGATGCTTAACTGTATAAAACTGAGCATCTGCTTCACAAGTCCACTGTAATACAGGGTGAAAAATTAGATATTCAATGCCATAATGATCATCAACAATAATAATAATAATCCTTGCATTTGATATAGCGCTTTTCACATCTTCTAGACATCTCAAAGTGCTTCACAGAATATGTAAAGTGTAAAGTGAATTGACTGTATATACGTGGGCGAAACGTGTCAGCCAATTGCGCACAGCAGTGTCCCACAAGCAGTCATGGATTGAAATTACCAATTTATTATTGTTTTTTTGAGGGATTATTATTAGGCGTGTAGAGTAAGGAAAGTTGCCCAAGATTTTGCTCTGCCTGGAATTGAACCCAGATCTCTCACGTATGAGTGCTCTAACCACTGAGCTATAGGACTCCACAATTATCAAATTTTCAAAAATTCTGTCATGTCATGTTTTCAGACATTGCAGTATTAAGATATGGGTGAGCATTCTCCCAATTCAGTCAAAACATTGAGCTGTTGATGTTGTACCTATCAACCAAAATTCCAGTATCATTTCAAAGGATTACCAGATGAACTCACTGAATCAGAGTTTAAATTAAGGCAGTGTTTTATGAAGCAGCATTTTAAAATGCTGTATTGAAACCTGACCCATTTAATCACAGCAAAAGTTTGAGCAATGCATCTCAAATATGATGATATGAATGACCATGTTATTCCATGTTAACCTCTTATTTTGGTGAATCTGGAAGAAGCCATATCATTGTGAGAGCTCATTGTAATTCTCCAGGCATGAGATCTTAATCCTAAGCAGGTAGATGAGACTGCAATTCATCGTTTTACATGTGCAAAGAAGAGATTGAGGGTAACTAGAATATGAATGGATATAGATAACATTATCCTCAATAGAAATAGTTTGTGGGACTAGTGGAAGGCAGGCAGCCAGGGTTGAAGTTAGAAGATGGATAGTTATTCTGTGGAGTTAGTTGATTACATCTGGAAGTTTAAGGAGAACAGATAATACACTTTTCAGAAAGGGATTCAATAAATTGGGGAAAGAAAGAGGTCCCTAATGGAATAGTTGTTTATGAAAATGCAGATTTAATTGATGAAATATCCTTTCCTCTTTTCGGGCATTTCTTATAAGCAACCACATTGTCAGATTATAAAGATGATGATAAAATGCACATGTTTCCCTATTGCATATCTTTTTTGAGTCAAGGAATTAAATATCTAATTGCACCAAAGGCATTTTTTGCATATGCAGATAAAGTAGATCTGTTATTCTTTCCAATACACGAAATATGAAACTACTGCACAATTAACTTGTTCTATGCTCCATGTTTTCATATATTGTAAAACTCTCTATTTGTTATCACCAAGAATACTGCCATCAGCTGGTTCACTTATTAGTTTTGCCTGTCACAAACACATAGGCAAAAGTAATAAAGTCTTCCCCCGCATAATGCCAATTTGCAAGTTTTGTTTCAGGTTAAAGTGTGTTTTATATATAATAACGAGATACACATATAGCTTCAGGACTGAGAGTGAAATACAAGAGTATATATGTCACCTCAGATTACAGTTTAAAGGCTGAGAGTTGCTTCATAATACATATTATCTTAGAATGTTCCCCTCGAACCAGCCACGGATCATTTCTTGAGGGATCACATTGCAGCACCTAATCCCTTCATTCAAATAGCATGGAGAAAGGTCTGCATTTCACCAAAGTAAAGCAACGCAACCCCCAAACAGAATAAAGCCCCATATAACAGGAAAATATATGAGGGACTTTGATAAGGTAAATCAGAAGAAACTATTTCCACTGCTTGGTGAATCAGTGACTGGTAAACATAAATTTTTAAATTACCATTAAAACAACGCTAAGGGAGATTTGTTTTGACACAGATAGACACGATGCCCTACCAAAAGAATTGGTTGAACCAGAATCCACACGAGCGTTCAAAAGGGAATTGAACAAATATTCAAAAAAGAAAAATATAAGCAGGGTTTGGGAAAGGCCAGGGGAGTGGGACTAACAGGATAGTTCCTTCACAGCACAATGGCCAAATGGTTTCCTTCTATGCAGAAGTCTGATTCTGTGATAAGATGCACCAGGCAGTGAATTCAGGCTGTCATCTAATACGGTGCACTTGGGGTTGATGACATCATCAGGACCCCTTGATTAGATTAGTGCCATATAATCACTCTCAGATATCCAGTATTCTCCACATACTGACAGTTATCTATACCATTCCCATAACCTATTAAAATATAAAAAGAACGTCTGGCAAATGCAAATTGAAATTTCCAAGGCATAAATTCATCATCTTTGTCCTGCAATGACCAATGACACTGAAATAAGGAGAGAACTAGCTGACATATAACTGAAAATAACACTGACTGCACGGGTTGTCCGTGTTAAAAAAAATTACTGCAGAATCACATTATCAGTCTTTCTCAAATCTCTATCTATATTGGCGTGTTAGCTTTACAAATTCTCAGCAGTTTATTAAAAGGCATTATTGTTAGCAGTCAATGCATCACTCTCTTCGGAAAAAGATAAGTACTTCCATCTCAGTATTGAGTTAATTCCACACTTGCCTTTTCGTATTCACATTGGATAAACTGTAGAAGAGTGTGTTTGAAAAGGAGAGAATGAGGAGATGTTGTGCAAGACTGACTTATAAAATAAAAAGCATTTTGTATGAACTGCTAACAGCAACGGCCACATTGTAATTTTAATAAATTCTGAGCTAGCTCAGAACATTGGCCGCTCCAGATATATGTTCAGATAATGTAATTCAAACGTATATGGGGCAGTCCACCAAACGCCCGTGTTGTGTAAAAAAAATAATAGGGCTTTGTGCACGCAGTTCCAGTTCCACAGGTCTCCTAATAATATTCAGGAAACGAGTGCTGGCAGGCAAGCACATCATTCCTAAATGCCGGCAAGTCTTTTCCTTGTGAGTTATATAGATTTTACTAAAGTAAAATTCTGCAATTTCACTGAGACTCTGGGCCCCCTGCTGCTCAATGTCCCAGCGACATATAAGTAGATGTCATATTTAGTAATTACTTTCGCACTGCCAGCTTATCCCAGTATGATTAAACAGATGGAGAGTTGTAGCACAGTTTTCCAGCTTCCCCCGGTACAGTTTATAGAGCTGCCAAAGATAACCTAAGTACCTTAGAGGGAAGGTGCTACAGCAACATATTTCAAACTGATAAGTGATTTACCACACACGCCATATTCTGACCCAGTATTTAGATACTTTTCATCACCCTGAGTGGTTTCTTTCTTCTTCTGAAAGGCTATAATAGATGGGCTCATTCACACTAGCTCTCTGGTGCAGCCTAGTGGAAGGGCTTCAGCTCAAACCTTCCCAATACAGAGCAGCAAAGCCTCGAGCCAGATTACATGAGAATAGAAGCAAAGCGATGGCAGAACATAGACGATAAGACTGTTCAGGGGAAGCTTTTCCCCTGAACACATAAATGAGGTACACATAAATGAGGAGCCTGAATTGCTGCGAACCTTTGCAGACCATGGATGAGACGCATGGTTTGGTTCAACCATGCAACTTCTCTCACTATCCTGCTCAGAGCTGTTGCTGCGAAGACAAGGAAGTTGCACTCAGCAATGAAAAAATACAGCAGCGTATTACTACAGTTAGAAAATCACACTTATTGTTTAAAATCAATACGAAATTCAGTAGCATCCATTCTGCATACCTTCAACACACAGGAAAAAAGGAAATGCACTTTGTGTTGTGATAAATATCAGAAAACATAGTTCTTAGAAACACATCCTTACAAACTCAGCCGTGAATAATATTATAAAAACAATAATTGGTGCAGTTGATGTTAATGCCTTATCATGTCTTTGAGATATCTCAAAGCGCTTTGCATAATATATAAAGTGAATTGACTATATGTTGTGTGCGAATCCCAGCAGCCAACTGCGCACAGGAGAGTCCCGCAAAAAGTCATGGATTGAACAGCCTTTCAACAGCAACAACTTGCATTTACAGAACACTTTTCACTTAAAATAAAGCACTGCTTCCCTAACTACTGGCTTGAAATTAGGAGACAGAAGGTGCTACATGCACAGCATTCACAGCTCATGGTACTGATAGTTTCGACCTGCTGTTGATGCTGCCTTGTGAGTGGAAGCACTACACACAATGTTACAGCTTTTTTTTGATGAACTCTTCAATTTCTAAGAATGCAAACTGTGCCAAAAGCCACATAATATTTTCTATCTGCAATGGCTCGCCATATAGTGTCAACCTTGTTCCTCGCTGGAAGCAACATCATACATTTCCCCTACCCACCTCCCATCCCCACCCCCTCCACACACTCACAAACACACACCACACCCTCCACCCTCCACCTCACTGCAAGGTCCCAAATCCAACACTACTTTACAGATGATCCAACACATCTTTGTGTCTTAACTTTGCTAAGCCATTCAGTCAGTACAACTTCGCTTTTTCTTGCAGCTCCCTGGACCTGGACTCCAATTGGTACATCGATATGTAACCATCATTAAGCAGCTAGCATTGGTGCACAGTATATACAATATAAAGTACACAATGTTTCACAGCTACAGGACAATAATTGAATCTCAGGGTCCTGATGCTGTTCAAACCCCTCAGGCTCCACTCGTACCATAAGAACCCCTCGATTTAATCATTCATACAATACGACAGATGAACATAGGCCATTGCTTTCCATTTACGGTGCATGTTATACACATTTTCAGCTTGAAAAACACATGTTGGATAATGCTTGCAGATGAACACTGCTGGAGATAAACAAGGTATATCCTGAAATGTCAAATGCCCAGCCTGACTTGCATCAGCATCGCCTCTACTCGACTATCACTGGCCTCCTAGTTGTCCCTGGCATCCTCCTCCCCACCATCAGGGATCGTGCTTTCAGCCACTACATTCCAAATCTCTGGATCACTCTATCAATCCTTCCACCTTAACCCCTCTCTCCCCCTTTTCAAGTCCCATCTGAAAACTTTCCTCTTCAACCATGCTTAGACACCAGAAAAAAACAACCTTTAATTTTCAAATAGTGTCATAGGATGTTTAATATTCAACTGACCAGACAAGATGTCAGTTTAACATTTCATCCACAGATAATACACTGCTCTCACAGTGCTTCCACTGGTGTCTCAGCCTAAATTGATCTCAAAGTCCCAACGTGAGGCCTGAAGCCACAACTTTCTCACTCAGAGGTGAAACTACTACCAAGCAAGACGCAACTACATATTATTATTGTATCAGATGGTACATTCAGGTATGTTCAGTTCTGGCGAGTGACCTGCACTGAATGTCTCCTTAAACTACATAAGCAGCTCGTTTTGCAGTGAAGCTTCACAGTTACTTTCTGATTTGATTTCCAACGAATAAAATAATCTGAGGCAGATCTGATGAAATGATGTGCTAAGAGCAGCACTTACAGTGATCATGTTGCCTGTTTTCCTCAGTTTATGCGGAGCCAATGATGCTTCTTTTGTGGTTGCATTCAAATGAACAAATATTACAAAATGCAATTCAGAGTCCCACCCTAGATCTGAGGCAATAATATAGAGAATCAAATTCAGCAGAACAAATACAAAACTACTGCAATGTTACCCACTGGTCCAGTATCTGGACTGTGTGTTGCAAAAGCATTTGCATCAGAACATAACAATTCATTACTGCCTTCATTGGCTGAAACACTACAAGCATACGATGTACAAATGCAGGAAAATTTTCTTTTAAAAATTTGTCTTTTAAAACAATGTAAAATATTATTTTATGTAAGGGCGCAGGAGAAAATTCACCTGTCATGCTTATTTTTCCCAGTAACTATTCCCTAGCCACAGTCCCTTCTCAAATGGTAGACACAGTGCCTCTCAACGGGCAGTCCTTGCTGGTAATCTTTCCCAGTAACAGCCTATTCATACATGACTGACGCCCGCTTGATTCTCTATGCAGATCACATCTCAGCCCACAGGGAAGCAGTGATGGGGTCACTCCAGCTCAGCATGGAGCGAGTGAGCAAAGAAATGGAGGAGCACTCAGCTGGCATAAACCCATGAGTCTCAAAAGCACCATAAAAATCATCAGCCACGCTAAATGAAATTGGTTTACTGATATCTTAGCCAGATATACCTGCTGATAGGAAGGCATGTGCCTTGTTCCTAACAGGTCAGATGTTTCTTTCTTTTTCATCAGCCCACACAGAAATGTGCTTTCTTTTTAATTCATCCATTATCACGCTTTGTGTTATAACATTTCCTAAAACACTGATAGTATCAGCACTGAAAATAGGTTTTCTCTCGGTTTCAATGCATTTGGAGGTATTAAAAACACATTGCAATGAACAAAAGGTCTTATAACTGAGTTTAAGTTCAGTGTTCTTTTGATAAGTGTAGCCGTGGTGTTGAAGGCTATTCTATACTAAGAGTCGCTGGGCTGTTACTGACCCTCACTTTTCAGTTAATCCCAAGGGAGATGCCTGGTCCCTCACCAACAATCTAGCATAACTGCCACTTCAGTCAAGATACAATAGTCAGCAATGCAGAAATGTTACATCAGCTAAAATTCACTTCTTCTCTGAAATAAACAAGTGCACTCCTCCCATCTTCCTTATACATACCTACACATTTGACAAAGCCATATGTGCTTTATATTATTTGTAATGCATGACCCCCCTCTTTTTTAAAACTTTATTCTCTTATTAAAGTCATTCTGACCATTTTAAAGCTTTCTTTTATGAGATCCTGTCACAGGTCTTCCACAATCACCCAAGCATACAATAAATGTTTGACTTTACCAATGGACCATGGCATGAGTTGTATAGCTGTGCATAATTGACTTTCTTCACTAATAAGCCATATTATAAGTTGAACGGCTGTGTCCTTTCTGCTTCTGTATTTGCACCTCTATGTCTGTATAGCTTTAACTTTTATTGACAGGATTTCTCAAACCAAACACGCTTATTTTAATTTAATTTCATACTTACTCTTCTCCATATACCAGAAACCTGGGTTCAATTCCAGGCAGGGCGAAACCTTGAGCAAGTTTCCTTAGTCCACACGCCTAATAATAATCCCTCAAATAAAACAGTAATAAATTGGTCAATTGAATCTATAACTGTTTGTGGAACACTGCTTTGCGTAAGTAGCTGCCACATGCACCCACAAATATATGGTCAATTCACTTTCCAGTACATTCTGTGAAACACTTTAAGATGTCTAGAAGATGTGAAAAGCCATGTATCAAATGCAAGGATTATTATTATTATTAATCATCTGAAAATGTTTTAGGCTGCCTTATCAGTTTAATTTTGTTGTATGTCTATTATTGATCAACACAAGAGGAAACAACAGTTCCATTGGATATTTCTCCAATTTGCTTGTTATGATGGGATTCCAACACTTTATCAAATATTCCAAAGACACAAGGGGAACGTGTGCAGAACAGCACCAGTCATTCACAGTATGAAGGCCAAAAAACGCATTATTTGGCACAATTACACCACTCATCTGGCACAATTCACTGAAACAAAATTGTCAACAAAAAGTCAAAAGAAGACAGAATCCTCAGGCCCTTTAATTGTAATATTACTTCCATAAAACATATGTTTAATTATTCATATTCCCAGCTCACCTATTTGTGAAATATTGTCCTCTTCCTTTAGCTCCCAACATTTAAAAAAACAAGCCTTGTCCTGAACCTCCTGCCTCACCAGCCGTTATCCTGGTGGGTAAGCACTTAGCTTCACATTAGCAGTTACCTCCCTCATGGTCCAGCCAAAAATTAGAGGGATTCTGAATATATAATCAAGGTTGTAAAACTATTGGGCAAATAGATCCCATTTATTAGACTACAGGCAGGGTTCTAAAACATGTGGAATCTCATCACATAATGTAGTATCAAATCAGACTAAGACTTTTCTAATTGCAGAAAATATATGGTATACGTTTGATGGCTGCGGCGACGGAGGAGGTTTAGGCATTTTGTCGTCATCGGCCATGGGGCGAGGTGAATTCGCTCGACAGTGACATCTTCGAGCGCTTCTCCTGCGAGGCCTTTTGCCTGATCCGGTGCTGCAAGCGGCTGGTCATCTCGTCGCGGGAGATCATCTCGTCGCGGGAGATCATCTCATCGCGGGAGATCTAGACGGCGATCGGGCTGCTGCTGCTGCTGCTGCTGCTGCTGCTGTGCGAGCTGGCTAGTCACGCTGTGCCCGGGGTACCATGGCCATCACCAAGTCACCGGGTACACCAACTGAGGAGCCGGTCGGTTTTGGGGCCTGTCACCATATTGGGCCCTGTTTCCCACCATTTTAAAGATCATCCAAGCAGACGGCGAGGACAAGGAGTGGTTGCTGGATGATTGTTGGATTTTGTTTGTTGTTGTTTTTGTTGTTAATATTGTTACTTTTGTTGTTTATTGTTGTTGATTTTGTTGTTTAATGTTGTTGTTTGATTCCCACCCCCCACCCGCCCCCTAGCCTGCCCCCGCTTCTTCTTTTTCCTTCACTCCCTTTCCCCACTTTCTCTCCCCCCTTTTTCCCTTCCCACACTCTTCCCTCTTACCCCCCTTTCTCCCTGATCTTGACCCCCACCCACCTTTCCCTCCCTCTCTCCCTTACTCCCCTTTCACCCTACTCTTCCTCCCTGACCTTACCCCACCCCACCTTTCCCTCCCTCTTCACCCTTACCCTCTTTTCCCCCTTCTCCGTGGCCCCATTTCCGTGACTCTGCTGTGCGCAATTTGGCTGCCATGTTTCACTCATAAATATACAGTCGACTTTCCTGCTCTCCTTCCACCTAGCCCGACCCCTCCCCTTGCCGTCTTTCCCCCCTTTTTCCCCTTGTCCCACTTCCATGACTGTTTGTGGGACACTACTGTGCGCAATTTGGCTGCCGCATTTCGCCCACAAGTATACAGTCAATTTTTCCAATCTTCTTTATCCTGCCCCGACCCCTTGCCCCCTGCTCTTGCACCTACCTAGCTGTACAGCGCATTGGGACGTCCACTCGACGTGAAAGGCGCTATAAAAATGTAAGGATTGACTGACTGACTGACTGACTGACTGACTGACTGACTGACTGACTGAAATAGCCAAAGCTTGGAATCTATTGTGCGTTGAGGTACTGCTGGAGCTTAACTAACTAATCAATGCTTTGGGATGTCCTCCTGACATGAAAGGGACTATACAAATGTCATTTTGTTGTTGTAAAACCATATTGCTTGCCTTAGACATCACTCTTGGCAAGCTTCGAGCTAGAACCACCCTAGCTGTTAGGTCTTTGGTTTGCAGGATGAACAGAAGCCGAATCCCTGCCTTAGTCAATGCACCAGGCTGGCTCGTCTGTCATCAGTGTGAACAATTCCGTATAGTTGAGCAGAACTGCTGGAGAATAATTAAAACATTTGGATGTTTAATCTATCAGAAACAACAACTACAACAAAATTATATTTATAGAGCGCCTTTCAAGTCAGGAGGACATCCCAAGGCACTGGAAAGGACAAATTGTATAGGATATACAAGTTAAAAAAGTTGCAACAAGAAAATGCCCTTTAGCACATCAAAGCACAGCCTTTCCTGCTGCAAATTACAGTACAGTATATACAATAGCTTTAAATTTGTCTCCAGGTATCAACTATCTTTTCTGCATGTTTCAGCAATATGATAAGGTGCTATGTAGGGTCGGTCAATATGGAAATTTTTATATATCGATGGGCTCATATCGATATATACCGATATATCAATATTTTCGGGTTTTTTATACTGCGCCTGCGCATTCGGGGGTGCGCATGCATTCGGAGGTGTGCGCGCATTCGGGGCCTATCTCCTCAGGAGGTAAATATATCTCTCTCTCTCTGTGTCTCTCACACTCACTCTCTCCATCTCTCTCTCTCTGTCTGTGTCTCTGTGTCTCTCTCCTTTCTCACATCCCCCCCATCTCTATCTATCTAATATACTGTATATTATCATATCCCCCCCGTCTCTCCCTCTCTCCCCCCCATCTCTCCCTCCCTCTCCCCCTCCTCACCCCATCTCTCCCCCCCTCTCCCCCCCCCTACATCTCTCCCTCCCTCCCTCTCCCACCCCGTCTCTCCCTCCCTCTCCCCACCATCTCCCTCCCTCTACCCCTCCCCCCCATCTTTCCCTCCCTCTCCCCACCCCATCTCTCCCTCCCTCCCTCTCCCCCACCCCCCGTCTCTCCCTCCCTCCCTCTCCCCCCCGTCTCTCCCTCCCTCTCCCCCCCCCATCTCTCCCTCCCTCTCCCCCACCCGTCTCTCCCTCCCTCTCCCCCCATCCGTCTCTCCCTCCCTCTCCCCCCCATCTCTCCCTCCTTCTCCCCCCTGTCTCTCCCTCCCTCTCCCCGCTGTCTCTCCCTCCCTCCCTCTCCCCACCCCATCTCTCTCTCTCTCCCTGCCTCCCTTCCCCCCCCCCGTCTCTCCCTCCCTCTCCCCCCCCCCCCGTCTCCCTCCTTCTCCCTCCCCCCGTCTCTCCCTCCCTCTCCCCTCCCTGTCTCTCCCTCCCTCTCACCCCCCTCCCCCCCCGTCTCTCCCTCCCTCTCCCCCCCCCCCCCCGTCTCTCACTCCCACTCTCTCCCCCCCGTCTCTCCCTCCCTCTCCCCGCTGTCTCTCCCTCCCTCCCTCTCCCCACCCCATCTCTCTCTCTCTCTCCCTGCCTCCCTTCCCCCCCCCCCCCCGTCTCTCCCTCCCTCTCCCACCCACCCCCGTCTCCCTCCTTCTCCCTCCCCCCGTCTCTCCCTCCCTCTCCCCTCCCTGTCTCTCCCTCCCTCTCTCCCCCCCTCCCCCCCCGTCTCTCCCTCCCTCTCCCCCCCCCCCCCCCGTCTCTCACTCCCACTCTCTCCCCCCCGTCTCTCCCTCCCTCTTCCCCCCACCCCCGTCTCTCCCTCCGTCTCCCCCCATCCCTTGTATACCTGTATATTGTATTCGAGGACTATGCAATATGGCGGCTTGCATCTCGGTCTGTGCATTGTGTATAGAGATGAACATTCTGGGTCTTATAGTTCAGTGAGCGCGCATTCGGATGTGCGCGCACATTCCATGCTCTAGGCCCAGGAGGTTGCAATGCCGCCAAAGGTTGGCTTTATACCGATAATACCGATATATCGACGGAAACGATATACCGATATTTACAATATACCGATTTTGTTTCGAGATATCACATTTTTAGATATATCGATATATTTTAAATTCCGATATCGACATATCAATATGAAAATTATATCGGATATAACCAATATATCGATATATCGCCGGACCTAATGCTATGTCATCTGTAAGGATTATTATTCATGGCTGTTATGATCTTAAAAATAAGTGTAATACAATTTGGAAATATCAAATTTAATTTGAGGTTCTTAATGTTATTTATAGATTAAAACCAGATTCCATTTATTTAGACCAGACCAAATCCACAAAGTTTTTAACATATTGCACAGCCACCATCAACCATTTCAATACATGGAGCAAAATAAAAGCCCTCACGATAGCATTTGTAACCAGGAAAAGGAAAGATTTATAGAATCATTTGTGGTATACACTCTATGCTGAGAGTATATATGATTGTGACATTAGGGGATAATTGCTGAAACATAGAAATTATTATAATAATATAATCCTTGCATTTGGTATAGCGCTTTTCACATCCTATCGATGTCTCAAAGTGCTGCATAGAATATACTGTAAAATTAATTGACTGATATTTGTGGGCGAAACGCAGCAACCAATTGCACACAGCAGTGTCCCACAAACAATCGTGGATTGAAATGACCAATTTTATTATTATGGGGTTTATTTGGATGGATTATTATTAGGTATGTGGAGTAAGGAAACTTGACCAAGGTTTCGCCCTTATCTGCCTGGATTCGAAACACAGGTCTTACACTTGTAAGGCGAGTGCTCTAATCACTGAGCTACAGGAGCTCCACTGATTACAAGCAATCTTACAATAAACAATGGCTTCCATTCAACTTTATTCAGAAGCATGCAACGGCAGGAAAGCCTAAAAGAGTGGAAGAGAAAAAAATGATTTGAAAATGGGACCTCACTCTGAGCAGAACAAAGGGGAGTTTACCAATATGCTGGTGACAAGTGAGATAAGGAATCAATCAATAAATCAAGGTAGTTTCAGAGCAAATTCCTTGTCATGTTCCATGAGATGCATTGCTACACCTTCTATGTCACTTGGCAAATGCTCAAAAAAACATTGGGCTCGAGCTCACACTGATCATTGGAAATTCTGATATTTGTGCTAAATACAGCTTTATCCCATCTGGTCACTGACTCGCTCCCCTCTTTCAAAGCATATCTTACAACTTACCTCTTTAACTGAACTTTTGTCATCTTTCCCCCGCACTCCCAGCTCCCATCCACAGCTTATACTGTGAAGCATCCAATACTGTGAAGCATTTTGAGGATCCTCACGATCTGAAAAGTGCTATATAAATAGCAATTGTATTGTATATATTTTTGCTGGTAAATCACATTATATAAATGTACAGCAACAACATGCACTTATATATTCCTTTTCATATAACATGATCATCGTTACTTGCTTCACAAAGAAGATGGAGGTCTCTGATCAAAGAAATAATCACAATAATCCTTGCACTTGATACCATGCCTTTGTGTCAGGAGGATTTCTTAAAGTGCTTCATATGATTTACTTTGAAATGTAGTGATTGTATATTGTGTTGGTGAATTCAGCAGCCAGTTTGTACATAGCAATATCCTATAATCCGCCATGAAGGGAATGATTGATTTTATTTGGGGAATTGTTGGCAAGATGACTGGAAGAAACATCCTTCGCTTTTTGAATAGTGCCAAGACTTCTTTAACATCCAATTGAACTTGAGGATAGAACCTTGGTATAGGTTATCCAAAGTAGAAATGCGTACAGTAGTTCAATAAGCCTTGTAAATTTGCCATTATTATCGGTAAATATCATTAACTTCCATTTTATTCCAATTGTCTCCAGGGGGGAAAATATTATTTAACATTGTTTTACTTTTTAACAAATCATGTTTTCAAATGATAAAAAATTGAACTTCTGCAAATCTTTCCATATACAGTACATGTTTGCACATTGTTAGCAAACCCTTAAACTGTAACTCAAGCTACAAATTCCATTCCCCATGTACTTTTAGACGTGCTTCAAACCTGAAAAAGAATAATAAGAAAGGATAGGAAAAGATGGAGATGATCAACAATGAACAGCAAATGGAATATGACACTGTGTTGGGCAGGGCTTCAGTTAATTAACAGAGACATTGATAGCTATTACAGAGGGAGAGGAAGCACAAAAATAGGTTTCTTGTTCTTTTATCCTGATGCTTCTTATTCGGCTATTTGCATGCAGAAGGTAGAGGCAATGTAAAGGAGCAGCCAAAGCTCATGCTTACGGCAGATATACCAGTGAAGCCCAGAGAAATGCTAAATGCATCCAATAAAGCACTCATGTTGCCAATTGACCTGAAAACCTCTAGGTCTATTGCAAACATACACAAAGGCTTCCAACACACACTCAGAAAATGCTATGGTAAAATACAAAGCCATTTGCTGTTAGGTGTTGTCATCACACATTTGTCATGAAAAAGGAAAACATTTATACCCAGCCGAAGTGGAAATAGAAAAATGTGCTGCTTTCGCTGAACTTAGTTATTGTTACAATCATGCTTTTCATCAGCTGGCAGAATGTTTGCTGGTCAATCTCCATGCTATTGTTTCTCTGATGGTGACAACCAAGTGGATGACACTCAAACCAAACAGCGCAAGGTTTCTTGAGATATTTTTAAAAACATGTAAGATTTATTTTTTTATATTTCTGAATCTGGCAGGGATTTGATGCAAAGCTGACACTTTTTAAATCAAGTCAATAGAAAAAGGATCCCAAATAAAGACTGCTTCAAGAAAAATGCTGATATACCAATTTCTTGGATAATATACAGTAATAATATAATATACAGCAATATATTAAATGCTACACAGCGCAATAGTTTACCATATTGTTCTAAACCGCACCCAATGGTGGTTTAATCAAATAACCTCCCAATTCAGCTTTATCTATTGTTTTGCCAACCACATGAAATACAGACACTCATGGTTTGTTTTGAATTGTGAATAGAATATTTCACAGTAGTCTACAGATACATATTCACAACTGATGTCCACAAAGAATCACTGAGATAAAGTGGGAAGCGATGAGTTCCACTGAGGTAATAATTTGTCACCATGTATAATAACCACCTATTGGAAGAAAACATTTCAAAAATTGTCCATCTGCCCAGAAGTGTAGAGATTTTCACCATAACTAACAAGAACAACAACAACATTATATTTGTACACAAGTCAGGAGGACCTCTGAAGGTGCTGGACTAAATCCTGGGAAAAGACATCCTCCACCCCTCCCCCAATCATCTCGACTGCACCATCATATTTCCATTTCCCTCATGTATGCATTAAACATCCTCTTAAATACATTAGAGGTATTTGCTTCAACCATAGTTTCTGGCTTGCCTTCCAAATTCTCAAAACCCTCTGCATGAAGAAGGTACTCTTAAACCTCATTTTAGATCTGCTATTAGCTATATTATATTAATGAAGTTTCATTTTGAACTCACCAACAAGTGGAAACAATCTATTAACATCCACCTTGACAAATTGTTTCATAATCTCAAACACTTCGATCAGGTCCAATCTCAATCATCTCCAGAGAAAAAAGTTCTAATCCGTCCAATCTTACTTGATAGCTGTATCCATTCCTCCCTTGTAACATCCTTGTAAATCTATGTTGCGCTCTCTAAATTAATTCTTTAAATTCTACAGAATAATCATCACTTTTATTAACAGAGGATACATACCAAGTCTCCAAATGATTCAATAATTACTTGTTGGCCAAGCACAGCTAAATACGTAACATGGAATCAACACTAATATCATTTCACTGGAGCAATTTTGTACTCTACAATTTTCCGACCCACTTTCTAGTTGTAACAAGAATATATTATGAGTACCCTAACATTAAAAATGATAGGAAAGTTAGGATAATTAATATTTATTTAATAAAAATGTGATGGATTTCCTGCTGAGGTGATTTGAAGCCTTAGGAGATTGAGCAGAAAGGGAGTCATCTAACATCGAGTCTCACATTTGTGATCTCGGAGGATCTAAAAAAATGTGGTTACATGTTGGTGGTGGGATGGGGGTGGGGGGTGGGGGTGGTGATTGGGGAGTAATATGGTGTATCCATATCCCCCCAACACTCACACACACACATATACACACAGTAACAGCTTCAGGCAGGAATAGACCATGTGTTTATCTAGCCTACCTTTCCACTGTAGACAGTGCAAAAGGAGATCAGGCAGTAAATGCAGTGATTAATCCACAATCTACCAGCTACAACCCAATTATATCACTTCTGCATCTTGTTAACAAATTGCAGTGTTAATATCTTTTTGTCAACTTACAGAATTTCACTGTAGGAGCTTGACAGATACCAAAATTGCTATTGATTATTCATCATTCCTCGGTTTATTATTATCATTAATAGCTTGTCTCCTGAAATCCTTATTCTGGTTGAATCTATTTATGTTTAAACCATTTGTATCATATAGAATATGATTATTTTAAAGGTGCAGCTTTTGAAATCAGATTCTTCCCACCTCTAATGGCATCTTGCCCAAGGAATTTATTTTTATATTTCCTGGATATTTCACACAGGTGATGTGTGGAAGGGAGCGAGGAACCATTCCCTGTGGTGTTACGTGGTGATCCACTGTGAAATCCATTCATCAATATGATTCCCATTTAAAATTTCTGTCTAACTTGTAACTTATTTATTCACACATAGTGTAAACAGAATATAGCTCAATACCTTCAGCCTATCTGATCTCATCTATTCAGACTACCCACACTATTCCCATCACAATATCAAGCTATTTTAAAATGTGTTCAGTGTCCTGGCCTCAACTACCGTTTTTGAAACATGCTACTACAGTCATTATTTACTCCCCAGATAAAGATCAATTTATTTTTGTCTGTCCTAAAATTGCTCTTTGCCACCCTGCCACCTATGTCCACTCATTCTGTTTTCTTGGTGTATTCTAAGTATTATTCTGGGTTTATGTTTTCAATCCCATTTGAAATTTTCCACATCGCTACGAGGGCTCCTCTAAATCGTGTAAGGCCTTTGATGTCTCCTCCAACTCCTCCAAGTTACCCCAATTTAGTATCGTCTTTAAATTTAACTACACTGTCTGTGAATTCAGATATTTTTCCTCTTTTATCTATATTCTATCTATATACAGGATAAAGAGAGAGAGATTCAGTAACAAATTTTAAGAGAAGTAGATAATTATTTGTGGAGGATAAGCTTGCAGGTCTTTGGGGAGAGAGTGAGGGAGAGGGATTGATTGGAGCGTCTTTTCGAATGGCCTTCTTTTGTGCTGTATAATTCTATGATTCTACGATATCTTTTATCTTCTATCTATTATTACACTAATAAAAAGACAATGCCTGTCTGCACTTCAAGAAGGATCCCACTAAATAATTGACATAGAAACATGATTTATACCTTATTGGAAAGGTCTCACATCTGAAAGTGAGATGGACATATTTGTTTTCAGGTATCTCGTATTGTTCATGAGTTAATTTCGGTTTTGCATTTTTTGGTAGCAGTTACACCTGGTGGCCGGCAAGTCAAAGTGGTATTGTGGCATTGTGTGTCACAGAGCACGTATGTACACAAGCAGTTACACCTGGGAGCTGTGCTGCCTGACTGTGGCACTGTAACATCCTGTGTCATACAGCACCAGCACGCACGTGGCCAAGCAGCAGGAACAAAATAGAGAAGACAGACAAAGTTGAGAGGCAGCAGCAAAAACAAAATTATATTTTTAAAGTGCCAGTTCCTCCAACTGAGTCCTCCCAAAAAGAATCCACCCACAGGAGTCCTCCCAGATGAGTATAGATAAAGATAAAATGTCTGACTGCGTTTGTCTGTGTGTCAATCTACATTCCACACTGGATTCTTTGGTTGCAATTGAAGCTGCAACAGATACAGCTAGTTAATGTATATGATGAAGACTTTTAGATAATGCATGAAAAAATTGATTTTTAAAAAATATATATATTGTTATATACACTTCTACAACAACAACAACAAAATTACATTTATTGAGCGCTTTTCACGTCGGGAGGAACCACCTAGAAACTTATTATTAATAATAATAGTAATAATCCTTGCATTTGATATAGCGCTTTATCAAGTCTTCGAGATGTCTCAAACCGCTCCACAGAACATACTGTAAAGTGAATTGGTTGTATAATTTTTGTGGGGAAAATTTAGCAGCCAATTCAGCAGTGTCCCACAAGTAGTCATAGATTGAATGACCAAATTATTTTTAAGATTTCAGGGATCATTACCTATAGAAAAGCAATCTGCTAATGATTTGATTATCAGGAGAACATCTCCAAGTGCTTCAAGTATATATATTGTAAAGTATAATATGTATTTTGTAAGCAACATGGCAACCAATTTCCCGCAGATGTTCATAAAGTGAATAAGCAATTTTATTTAGTGAACTGTTGGCCAGGATAATTGGAAAACTTTTCAAATAGTGTTCTCTTTAAATAGAATCTTAAAAACCCACCCAAACTGGCAGACAAGACCTTGAATTAACATCTCATGCAAAGAACCGCACCTCCAATAATCCAGCACATCCACTGCACAGTATGGAGTGCAGTGTAGACTACATGATTTCAAAGTTCCAACATGGGACTTGAACCCACAATCTTCCAACTCAGAAGCAAGTTGACTACCAACAGACTGAGATCTTTTTGCAGTGTGATACCAGCAGAAGTCTCTTCAGTTAGGGAATGACACGCTGCCTGGAGGGTCCTAAACATTGAGAGAGAATCTTTTTTATAAATAAAAAGTAAATAAAATGCATCACTTTCAGTTGTAACCCCAGTGGGAGTGTTATAAATAGAATATGTCAGGGTCAGCAGTGTGATAAGATAAATGCCTCCATTTGCGAAGCTGACCGTAGCTGAATTGTGACTTCATCCCTCATGAATTATCTGGTCCACTTCACTGGTGGAGTTATTTATTGTTCCATACTGCTGCTCACGGTATATCCTCTATTGTTTATGACTAATGGCCAGACTTTTGTTTATTGTAAAAGTGCTTATAAAATCGGACTACCATTCCACTCACTCTAGCCAGTAGGGTCGTTACAGCAGGAATTGTATGACGCTACACAGCAGAATTTAATTTGTCTTCTTCTTGAATTAAACTAACCAAGTAACATACTATACTGCAAGCATCCCTAAAAAAACACAATGAAAAGAGATTGTCTAAGTATCCCGAATCTGTGTCTATGTTTCTCCTCTCTGGAGTCAATTCACGAGTGGTTTGTTGATGTGCTGTGAGGTTGCCAGTGGAGCATGCCTTTATTAATGCATTAACCTTGTGACATAAAGCTGCATAGCAACCAGGAACAGTTAGGGTGTGAAAAACAAAATGACCAGCTTGCAGGAGTTAACTCATTCGGTACCCATTCATTTTCATTTCTGGAAAAGCTTCCGAATTGGCAAAGAGGTTCAGATAAAGCGAGAAGAATGCAGGATCAACATATTTGTCTATTCCAGATTTGAGGGATTATCTGTCTACCAGAAATTGGAAAACTTTTGACATGCTTAGCACTAGGGTCAGTACATCATTTGATACTTTTAAAAAACATTAACACCTATTACAAGTTGGACTTTCAAAAAAATATTGATTTCAAAATACACCCAGCCACATTCTCTTGACGAGCTGCACACAAAGTATTGTGTGATATTACACAAAGGGTGAAAAATGGGACATTGGATGTAAAATATCACTATCACATCAACAAGACATTGCAGTAAACTATTCAACAATTATTGACCGCTCATCCCCCTCCAACCCACACCCCACTCCCACTCCCCAACTCCCCTGGACATCAGCACAGCACGTTGTGATGCCAGCCCAAAAGGTTGACAGTCACTATTGTTGGAGCACAGCGTTTAATGAGTGCTTCTTCACGGATACTGAATTAAGCCAATATGCAATTAAGACCATACTTATTCAGGATACTCTGTGGGGCAGCAAGAAAATAACTGTCTGCCGGCACTTCGAGCCAGCTTCAGGTCAAACTACGTGTCGTATTTTTCATCCATTGCATTTTATAATATTCTAACAATTTGGGGGATGTTAGTCTGAATTTCCTCCCTTTTTCCTGTGGTTTCCTCCATCATTCCCCAGCTTTGAGGGAAGGCAGTTGAATTGGCCATTACCATCTGTAAAGGATGTCTTCCCGATGTGGAAGGCGCTGTGTACAAATGTAATTTTGTGGTTGATGTAATCATTCAGCAGAAGGTGCAAAAGAAAGAAAATGCATCCTTTCCAGATATTAGATGTGATAATAATAATCCTTGCATTTGATATAGCGCCAATATAGTGCCTCTGACAAACATCTGAATGTGTGGAGTATGTCTATGAAAAAGGTGCATGAAATAATCCTCCAAATGATCATATTTTCTAATAATAATCCTTGCAATTGATATAGTGCCTTATGTCATCGAAACATCTGAAAGTGCTCCACAGGATTTACCGTAAATTAGTGACTGTGCATTTGTAGGCTGCCACTGTGTAACCATAACCAGTAGTAGGTGTGTGAGAGAGCCCTCTGAAAGCTGTTCAGGTCTCCTTAGGTCACTGTCAACCCCACTCTTTAGTCAGTCGCTAGGAAATGGCAAGTGTGTGACTTTCCTGCCGTAGTGCTCTCTTTATCCTTCACTCAACATCTCCCCCTGCTGGCACCGACTAGTTCAGTTACCTCAGCACGTAGATAGCTGTGAGCGTGACACATGCGCCTTCTTTTTTCTGGGACAATGGTAGAATATCAATGTACCGTGCTATCATGATGTCAGTTGACACACACACACACACACATCTATGTTTCCTTTTATCACCTTGTCAGTCTTTTATCTTCCTTCCCAAACTGTACCAAAAATTAAAAGACAGAGTATCATCAAATACAATTGACCCTGAACTGAAAAGTGTTTGTGCTATTACAATTTCTAACAAGCTCACACCCCAATATGACAGTCCAGAGTAAACAAAGAACCCAGCACTGCTCTTTCTTCACATTCTCAGCGCTAAGTGAAAGCCAGTCATCCCCAAAACTAGATGTACAATCCTCATCATTAGGTGCAAGAAACTACACAATAAACAATCTCATTTACTATTATTAGCAATAGTATCATTTTACTAATAATGATAATCCTTGCATTTGATTATGTACTTTTCATGTCAGCGTGACATCTCAAAGCACTTCACATAATTTACTGTAAATGAAAGTCAATACTGTATATAGTCTGTAGGTTTACAAACAGCAGCCCATTTCCACACAGCAATGTCCCACAAACAGCTATGAATTGAATGACACATTTTATTTGTGGAATTGTTACCTGCAAAATTAGGAGAAACTGCCATCTCTTTTCGAATTGCCATGGGATGTCTAATGACCATCTGAAAAGGCAGACGGGACCTGAGTTTACCATCTCATCAAACAAACCCAGCACCTCTCCAGCACTGCACGGGAGAATCACCTCGGAGTACAATATACAGTACTCCACCTGGACCATCTTTTTTTACTGTTAAAACAGTGCTTTTGTTTGGATCTCAACATGTCACCCAAGCAGCCCAAGACCATCCCACAAGCAATGGAAACATCCCAGATATTTTATGGCCCAATAAACAATTATTTAGCCGCCTATATTTGTAGGATTGAGCTTCTGTCCTTCAGATTGTGTTCAGTGAAATCTGATTGTCCCCTGTTGGCAGCAATCCAACTCGGAAAAAGTGACATTCAGATCAAAACTAGGTTGCAGACCATCCTAATTGTATTAAAAGCTGAACGAGAAATGCTTCGGCTCTAATATAAACATCTAATTTGCAGCATCTCTTAAAAGAGTTGCTCTATAAAGAATCTGTTACAACTCCCGTCAACCCATGGGAATGGTGCCCTGGAAATACATCATATCGGAACAGAGATCCTGGCTAATGGAAGGAGTCCCCATTTGTGAGACTTGGATTCCTTGTTAAGAAGTGCCATGAAACAATTCAGTAAGTTAGACTCCATATTCATTATTTGGAATATTTCAAAGCAAACTCCTTTCATATTGGGCTGGCAGTGCAGTGTTCCATGGGTTAGCTTTGATTTGAGCCTCTTTCAGGGACAAGCATGTCAGATCATTCGAAAAGACAATCTGGGCATTGTCTGCAGCTCAGTCTTCGTGCAGTAACAATTTGTGTTTGTTAAATGGAATCTCAAGCACAAATGCCGTCCAATTGCCCAGTGTAAATAACCTGATTAATCCTTGTCTCAGAAAAGCTGTATAGAAAGGGTGATGACTTGATCCAAAGGAAAGCTGAAATGTAGTAACAAAAGGGGAAAGAAGAGGTTGAATCTTCAGGTTCGAGGTCCACAGGAACCATAGTACAAATTAATTGTTTCTGTACTGTTCAACCCTTCATCAATCAGATGTAAATTGCACTATGCATGACTGGCTTTCCTCTCCAGCCCAGCATTCCCTACAGAGAACCAGTGGCTGCCAACTGCTCCAGTGGCCCAGCAAAACAGCAGCATGCCTGCTGATGTCCTGGGGCTCCGACCACAAAACATGAAAGGACAGAGTGCACTTACAAGCAGAGCAGCAGGCATTCTGCAGACAATAAGAGCTTATGGAAGCAGAGCCCAGGGACCACCTAATGAAGGACATCAGGAACAACATAAATAAAATAACAAATCGGAAGACTAGTAATTGCTCGCCCCCAAACAGGCTACTGTGATAGCAGGGTAATTTAGAACGCTATAGTCCAGACTCTCCTTAACACAGAAAATTCTATACTGCTTTTTAAGACAGATTGAAACACATTATCAAGCAGATTTCTTTTAAAACAGTACCTGCAAGTACCAGCTTAACATATTTTGCATGTATTTTTATCAGTGAAATTTTGTTAATGTAAGAGTCATGATTTATTTAAAGATAGTCTTACGTGAACATTTGTGCAATTAACAATTAAATGCATAGATTTATCTCAGAACAGCAGTGACCTGTATGGGCTGAACTTGCTGCTAAAAATGTTTCAACACATGTGCTCATTATATTTATCTTGCAAATGAAACTTCTCGACTTTTTCTGTTGAAAGGGGTGACAGAGGTTTAGGGTTAGTTTAATATAAATTTGGAATTAGGACCCCCACAAATCACACATTGCAAAAGGCTTTTGTGACGTTAGGGGAGTGGGAGCAGAGAGGGTGGGGGTGTTAAATTATATCTTTCAACCACAGGCTTGTTTTCACACATCTCCCAGTGCTTTGCAGCTGGGAAACAATGCATGGTAGTGGATGACCCAAATAAAGGTTCCCCCCACCCACTAACCTCAGCCTCCACTCCAGCTTGGACCTGTCAGCTGTGTGAAGCATTTTGAGACATCCTCCTGATGTGAAAAATACTATATACATGTAAATTGTAGTCTTCTAGTTTCTAATACCTATTGGTAATTACTTGTGAATAGCAGGGTCTTTTGCTTTGAAAAGATTATAGCATTACTATATTTGCCACATTTATTGTTTGATTCTAAATCTACAGTATGTGGCAGTAGCTGAGCTTTTTTTGTTGTATGTTATTATTTCACGTATTTTCTTTGTACTCACTTTTTCACCTATCACTTAGCTTCTACCCATCATTAGCTCCCAGCTAGATTACACCAGACAAGCTCTTTATGGAAGGCTTCAAAGATCGAATGCTTGCTGCTGTGTGGGGCAGATACCACAGAACACCAAACATTTCCTCTCTCTCCTTGCTGCACACACTCAAGAACACATAAACACACACCAAAAGGTAGCACATACCCACTTGAGCCAATCAAAATTCTATGAATATAATTTTTTGAAGCACAGTAGGAGGCTATGCAATTCACTGTTGCTGAAGGAGCCATCCATTTTGTCCCATTTCCCTTGATAAATGGTCAGAAAGTGGGTACCACTTGTTTGATAGCTTCGAGACATCTAACTGGATGCTAGCTTTGAGTCCAAATCCCAGCCTTGTTGAGGCTTGCAAGTTCCGTGAACTTGGTGGAGGTGACGGCAGCAAGCATCAGTGGAGGTAAAATATTTTTAAGCCATTCAAAGGTTACCACTGATTGATCAAAGAGCAATGTTGGCAACCATCCACGTTGCTGTCTGCGAACAGAATCCTTCTCTGCTACAATTACATGAGTGGATATACATTCTTATTGAGTAAAACCTTATATCAATTAATATAAATATAAAGTCAATTGACTGCTGTGTTTCGTCCACAAAACATACAGTCAATCCACTTTTCAGTATATTATTTGAAGCGCTTTGTGGCGTCTCAATGACATGATAACAACAAAAACAAGACAACAGAATCATGTCTCAGAGAGCTTGATGAAATATCAAATGCCAGGATTATTATTATATCGTGAGCCTGAAATTCTGCCTATCCTTAGCTTGCCAAATCATTTGGATTCCGTATAACTGTAGAAAATTTGTAGTCAGACTTAATTTGGAAGCGAAGTCTCTACAGTTCTTAAAAGCAACTGTCTTCAAAAATTAAAACTAAAGTTAAGAACTTTCCAAGTTCTAAGCGATCTTACATTTTAAGATAAAACAAAAATATGGACAGCATAAAGTGCATGTTCCAACTTGGTGAATGGAGGAATTCTCCCAAAGGGAGTTTCTCCTCATGTCCTAGCTGATACATTTTTCACTTCCGGGTTTTTGTGTAACATTGCTGTATGCAAATTGTCTGCTGTATTTTCTTACAAAATATCCAATCATTACACTTTATAGTAAATTATGAATGCTATGAAACATCCTCATGACTGTTTTTTTTAACAGCATAGAAGGCAATTCAGCCCATTGTGATAATAATAATCTTTGTATTTCATTTGACTCCAATATAACTCCAATATCGCCAATATATCTCAAAGCGTCTCTTTGACTCAGAGGCAATATATGAAATGTAAGAATTATTATTAGTAGTATTATACAATCGGTTTGGGGTGACAGAAGCAGAGTGACTTCATTCCTCAATAAGAATAGTTGTCACAATTTAAAACGCCCAATGTAAAAAAGCCAGAGAAACCCGAAATAACTTAAATGTAGCTCCTGGTCTTCTTTTCACTGGTGCACATCATTTCATGTTCAGCATTTCCCCACTTAGCACTTTTCCAAACTGTGTAGTCACAAATATCAAAACATTTCATTTTCATTTCCTTTTTGACAGCTAAAACTGTAATGCGCATTTGACAAGTGAATTCCTAAATTCGGAAGACTTTCTTTCTCAATGTAATATCCATAGGAGCAGGAGAGATAAGATATAAAGCGTTTCTTCACAGGTTAGACAGCGTTTAGCCTTTTAAGTTGGTTGTTACAAAATATATCATGAAACAAAGAAATCCTCATATTAGATTGCTACCCAAAATGATCTGCTTCACAAGAGAGAATTTAAGGATCACCTCGTGAGTTATGTTCAGAATACCTTCCCCTCCCCCTCCTATTGCCCTATTTGTCCAGGGTATTAACATCTGAGTGCAGACACACTTTATTGAGGCCTTCTCCATGGTTTCTACCCCTCAGCCACACAGCTGAAGCTGTACCGTGTCTACCACCATAGCAGGGTACCTAGTCTCAACAAAGCACAAGAAGAATTATAGTTCACAGGATGTTGGGAGTCTGTGTAGCACAGAACGCTAATCAATCTTCCAGTGCACTCAGACATATCACAGTAGGTGCTATTTCTGCCATTTCATGGCAGACTGAGAAAAGGTTATGTGGGATACAAAATAATATATATTCCAAAAATTCTAAACAGAGTGAATCAACAATTACAGTATTTTTAATTAGCAGTAAGAATTAATTATTGGGCAAATAAGCATGAACTGTTTTATACCAGTCTCCTGGTTTACCTTTTTCATAAAAATAAACAGACATATTACTCCAATATGCTAGTATGCGAACATGTTGGTTACTGCTGAAGCATTTATTGGTCTAAATCTCTGATCGCAATGATTCAAGCTCCACAGTTGAGAAATAGTGCATTATAGGGTCTTGCTACATTTCACATGAGAATTCAGGTCTGAGAGGTCATGCAAAACGTCAGCCTGAATCCAGAAGCTGGCGGACAAGGATCTGTGGTACAGGGAAAAAATACATCCTAGCTTAGAAACGTCTGTGTTTTTTTCCACAGAAGATTCAAACTCGTTAATCATAGGAAGGGGACAGCTCCGGCACTGCCTTCTGGGTGGCTGGGAGGGAGCGTGTGTGAGTGTCAAATAATGTTTCTCTGATCTTCAGCACTGACTGATGTGTACAGGATAGTAAATAATGATGAGTGCCAGACTGATTACTTTACTTTATAAATGACTTGGTGTCCAAGTTTAGACCCTTGTTTACCTCATGTCATTCTATTGATTATATGGGTGCAGGAGATCACAAAGGATTCAATACAGAATACCCACTGTCTTCCCATTACAGCATCAAGCTATTCCTTAAACACATTCAGTGTTTTGGTCATGCCCCTGATTAGACCTGACCAGGAACTGGATCTTCCTTCCTCAATCCCTCCACCGGAACCCTCTTTATTTATTGACCTCCCTATTCCAATGCATCTGTGGTCATCCATCCCTCCTTCTTCTCACTTTTTCAGCATCTAACCCAGACACAGCACAGGAGATGCTATTTTCCACAAAGAGAGCTATGTAAATACAAGTTGGTCTTTCCCACTCTTTCTGAAGCCCCGATCCAGCTGTTAACCATCCTCTGTGTAAAGAAATACTTCCTGGCATTTGTGTTAAAATTGCCCTTCATAAACTGAGACTTCCTGTGGCTTTCTTGCAGTTCCTGAAAGTTTTGTTCAGAGTTTACTTTCTCTATCTGATTTGGCATCTACCGCTGCAGAATCTCTGAGACAACCCCTGTCAAGCTGAAAAGCCCAAGCTTTTCTAAACTTTGGAAAAAATAGATTTAGATTCACATTTATTTCACTCTAAACATTGAAAAACTGTGCAAATCACAGTGCTGTTGTGAGTATCCCACCTTTAACAGAACATTAGTTTGTTTCTGGTATATGTCTCTGTGAATAAAAGCAAAATTTGAGCTCATCTGCTTGCCTTTGTGTCACAGGTTTCATCAACAGATTCACATTAGAAATACAAATTGCTAAATGTGTAGGAAGATATTAAGGTGCTTAACCAATACAAATTGCTAAATTTGTATTGGTTAAGCACCTTAATATCTTCCTACACATTATAGTAAAATGTTAGGGAGCACTTTGAGGTGTTTTAACAATGTGATAAAATGCTATAACAAATGCAAGGATTATTATTGTTGTTAGATCCTATTAAAGAACATTCACAGAGATAAGAATCAGAGTGAAAGTAATAATAATCATTATAATTATCCTTGCATTTGATATAGTGCCTTATCACGTCTTCGAGATGTGTCAAAGCACTCTGCAAATATACTGTAAAGTTAATTTGACTGTATATTTTGTGGGCAAAATGCGGCAGCCAATTGCTTACAGCAGTGTCTCACAAATATCGTGGATTGAGTCACTAAATTAGTAGTATTATTTTTTTGAAGGAATTATTATCCCCGGAACAATGATCCACCAATTGACTAAGAACTGGCTTCCTTCTTATTCTTAGGTAAGAAAATATGTGTGAAGTAAGGAAACATTTTGCACTTCCAGGAATCAAAAAAGGGTCTTTCGCTTGCAACTTAACTGCTCTGATCACTGAGCTATTTAGACTGTACACTATGGGGAGAGGCTAGAGCCTTCCAAAGGAAGAAAAGGAGAACCAGAAAAATGGGCAACTCATGTGGTAACAATAAAGTCATTGCGAGCAGGTCTTCTAACTACTCTCTGCGCCATACATTATTCAACAACAGCAACGTTATACAGTATAGCTCATTCACAACTGGCAGTATCTTAGAGCACTTAACTGTGGCAGAGCTTAATACTGTACTATGCCATGGAGAAAGAGGAGGTGACCCTAGGTATAGTTATCAATATACATTATATATATTCCTTGCATTTGATATAGTGCTTTTCACGTCTTCCAGATGTCTCAAAGCATTTCACAGAATATACTGTAAAATGAATCGACCATATATTTGTGGGCAAAACGTGGCAGCCAATTGCGCACAGCAGTGTCCCATAAACAGTCGTGGATTTAAATGACCAATTTTATTAGTTTTTTTAGTTGAAGAGGAAGGTCTTCAGACATGATCTGAATACTGGCAAGGAGGGGGCAAAGCAAAAGGATTGGGGCAGGGGGTTCCAGAATTTGGGAGTGTAGTGCCTGAAAGCATGGCTGCAAATGTGGAGTGGAAGGAGCAATTGATGTGAAAGCCAGAGCCAACTGCGCAAAGGAGGCGGGTAAGAGTCGAGTCAGAGAGGTGGGGTGGTACTAAAGCATCAAATGATTAGTAATTGACGGTGAGTATCTCGAAATCGATCTGTTCTGCAATAGGGAGCCAGTGAAGCCAGACAAGCTCTGAGTTGATGGGGGCATGTACTGCGGTGATATTCATAGCTTGGGAAGAAAAGGGTAGAAAATAAGGGGCACTCAGAGAAAAACAGCAAATTTATACAAAGCAATGTTTTAGAGTGAGTGAAGGTTAACAGTAATACTTGAACTCATGTGAAATATGAGTTCTAGAAGTCACCACCATAGCACTAGTTGGTGAAAAATTACCATTACATAAAGGAGGCAGGTGTCCATCAAATAATCCAAGGGGAAGCCTGTAGTTGATGTGTAAAACACACAGCAGCAAAGGGCAAGTCAGCCTAAACATTTTCATCTGGCCGATGTATTGGGACAAGTTTTCCTGCCAATATGAAAGGAATGTTTTAATCATTCCCTTAAAAGTATAAAAAATATATTTTTTTAATCTTCTAAGATTCTTGAATAGGGCAAGGCATTATATGGCTTACACTTATATGGTTAGTATAAGGCTGGTAACATCACTAGAGGAACTGGTCAAGATGAATAACTGCACCTGAACTCTATCAGACATCAAGTCCTGGATGAGAGCTAAGTTCCTTCAGTTGAACGTCAATAAGACCGAGACCCTTCTAATTGGCACCTGTTAGCATCTCTACACCTTAGAGGCTGACAGCATCACCATCCATGGATGCACACTCCATCTCACCAAGCCAGTTTGGAACCTTGGCCTCTTTGTTCAACTCTCAACAAGGGTCCGGCATATATGAGAGTTTCAGTGGCCTGGGGTGTGAGACAATAATAGATTTGGGCAATCTTGTGGAGGTGAGGGAAGGCAGAGCATCGATATATCGCTAAAACCTGATATAAGTTTCATATCGATACGCCGATATAGGCATTTCAAAAATATCGATATATCGAAAAAGTCGATATATCGAGGGAAAAAATCGGAATGCGCGCACACTGAACTACAAGACCCAGAATGCTCATCTCTATACACAATGCACAGACCGAGGTGCAAAGCCGCCATATTGTATTCATAGTCCTCGAATACAATATACAGGTATGCAAGGGGTGGGGGGGGGGGGAGAGAGACGCCGGGGGTTGGGGGCTGGGAGAGAGGGACGGCGGGGGGGGGGAGGAGAGAGGGACGGTGGCGGGGGGGGAGAGGATAGAGGGACGGCGGCGGGGGGAGGGGGGGGGGGAGAGACGGGGTGGATGTGATAATATACAGATAGATAGAGATGGGGGGGATGTGAGAGAGGAGAGAGACACAGAGACACAGACAGAAAAACACAGAGATGGAGAGAGTGAGTGTGAGAGACACAGAGAGAGAAATATATTTACCTCCCGAGGAGATAGGCCCCGAATGCGCGCGCACCCTGAATGCGCGCGCACCCCAAATGTATGCACACCCCGAATGCGTGCGCCACGTGCACATGGACAGTACGAAAACCCCGAAAATATCGATATTTCGGTATATCTCGATATGAGCCCATGATATATCTAAATCGGAAAATTTCCATATCGACCACCCCTACTTTCAACTATCTTTTCTACCCCACATCCATGCTATGACCTGCTCTGCCTTCCCTCACCTCCACAACATTGCCCAACTCTATTATTGTCTCACACCCCAGGCCACTGAAACTCTCATATATGCATTCATAATATCCAGGCTTGACTGTGCAGCCCATTTCCTTTCCCGCCTAGGCTCTGTGACCATATCACCCGCATCCTCACTCGACTCCACTGACTTCCCATCATACATAGCATACAGTTCAAGATCATGGCCCTCACCTTGAAAGCCTACCATGGCCTTGTCCCCCCTACCTCTTGAAAACTCTCCTTTTTGTCCATGCTTTAGATCAACCTCCTTCTCCCTCTGCCCTCCACCCTCCCCGATCCCTATCCCCAGCTCGGTTGCACAATACTGTCTGTCGAGCACCTTGGAACATCCTCCCAATGTGAAAGACGCTATACAATGTACTTTTGTTGTTATTGTATGACGAGGACTAATTCATTCATACACAGCATTGGAATGGGCAGATTATTAAAATTAAGATAACTTCAGTCACTATTCAAACAAAAAATATTCAAACAGATGAACGGAAAAAATCTAGCTAAGCAAAAGACAATAATATTAATAGTAATTTTTCGTAAACTGTTTGAGTTTCAAAGCGGTACTGATGGCAAAATGTGCTTTGAAAACTGAAGAATGTCAGCTCTGAAAGGAAAACAAAAAATGCACTGAATAGATGAGTGCACCCTGATATGAAGAACTGGAAATCACATCACACAAATGGAAACAGGGAAGAGACAGCAAAATGAAAGGAAACAGCAGTCAGAATGCAATGTGAGAAAGAAAAGATAACTGGAAGGAAAAGAGTGAAATTAGCCAGAATAAGATGGCAAAATACATTGCCTGTTGTGTCACTCAGGAGATCTCTCTACCATGTATTCATTGCACTTCTCTGCAAATTTAACAACCATCAAACTGCATAAGATCACTGATCTAAGGTGAAATGAATTGGAAAACAATTTTTTAGTTCACACTTTTCTCCTCTTTTGAAAAGAAAGTACCGTAAATACCCGCGTATAAGGCGCACTCGCGTATAAAGCGCAACCCCAACTTTTGACGTTTTCTTGGTGAAAAAAATTGGAAGCATTTTCGATGATATTGCCACCAGAAGGGAGGGAGGCACGAGAGACAGGTAGTCAGGGAGGGAGAGAGGGAGGCAGGCAGGCACGGAGGGAGAGAGGGAGGCAGGCAGGCACGGAGGGACAGAGGGAGGGTGGGAGGGACGGACGGAGGGAGGGAGGGAGGGAGGGAGGGAGGGAGGGAGGGAGGGAGGGAGGGAGGGAGGGAGGGAGGGAGGGAGGGAGGGAGGGAGGGAGGGAGGGAGGGAGGGAGGGAGGGAGGGAGGGAGGGAGGGAGGGAGGGAGGGAGGGAGGCCGGGAGGGAGGGAGGCCGGGAGGGAGGGAGGCCGGGAGGGAGGGAGGCCGGGAGGGAGGCCGGGAGAGAGAGAGAGAGAGAGAGAGGGAGGCAGAAGAGCGAGGGAGGCAGATTGGGTTAGGCAGCAGGCACGGCACTGAAGTCCGCTGCTGCTGCCGTTGCCTGGGCGTCCGAGGCCGAAGCCCCATCACCCCTCCCCCAAACCCTCGTCGGACACTGACCAAACCCCGGCTGACAGCTCGCCGGCCGCCCCTCCTGTTTACTGTATTTCCGAGGCTCAACATTTCTTGTACCTGCGTATAGGGCGCACCCCCAACTTTCGAGATCTTCCGTCGTGCAAAAAAGTGCGCCTTTTACGTGGGTATTTACGGTACTTATTTAGTAGTTTTGTGTTATTTAAGACATTTCCAATGGGTAAGAGCTTTTAATAGTAATGGAGAGAGAGGGAAAGAGCACTGTAACCAGATGTGGTGACATTGCACAAAAAGAAAGCCTAGAGTGAAGACTAGTTTGGTTTGATTTCGCAAGATTAGTCCAATCTATACAGATATTGATACAATAGAGTGTCAAGGAGGGTGACATTTTGCAACATTCATTAGAGATTGATGATATCACATTGAATCTGTTCCAAAATAGCACACTGTTCACCTTGTGATGTGATAATTGGCACAGGGGGTATTTTCCACATCATGAAAAATTGTAGTTGTTTCAGAGATTACCCCAAAGGCTGAACTTTGGCATAATGGTTGGAGCCAAAGCCAGCATTCAAGTTGCCAACCCCTTAAAACAGAAACAACAACTTGATAATAATAATAATTAATTCTTGCATTTGATATAGCACTTTTCACGTCTTCTGGTCATCTCAAAGCGCTGCACAGAATATACTGTAAAGTGAATTGACGGTTTATTTATGGGCAAAATGCGGCCGCCGATTACTCACAGCAGTGTCCAGCAAACAATGGTGGATTACAATTTATTATTCACTTTTTTGTGAGGGATTATTATCAGGCGTCTGGAGTAAAGAAACTTGTAAAGGGTTTGCGTTGCCTGGAATCAAACCCACGTCTCTCGCTGTAAGGAAAGTGCTCTAACCACGGAGTGACAGGACTCCACTTCCATTTATATAGCCCCCTTCACTCGGGGCAGCAACTCGGATGCTTAACAATATCGGAGCCTGACACCAAGCCAGGGGAAGGGAGGAGGGAGCTGTAAGCACAGTCTTCAATGGTGACCTGGGCCGATTTAAGTGAGGAATCCGCTGCAAATGCACGACAAAAAAACCCTTTGCTACAAACCTGTACACATAGTGTGTTGCGCGCTTTGAGATGCCACCCGGCAGGGAAGTCGCTGCATAAATGCATATATAAATTGTTGTTGTGGTTGTGTTGGACCCTGGGCATCTGTGCACTGTTTGCTCAATGCTGCTACTGTGGGTGGTGTGGCTGTAGTCGCACATGCCTGGCACAGGGAGTGTTGGGTTCGCGGAAGCAGCCCGAGCAGGAAATCAGCTTTGCCCAGCGCCTGTGGTCTATACTGAGCTACTGCAACACATTCTTGGTAAGTGCTACACTATTCAAATTAACATTTTTGTCTTTTATAACTACATGCTCAGGAAATATATGCCTATATTTTTAATGTGGGTTGTTTTTCAAAATGCGACTCTCAATGGCACAAATTAGCCCTCTGTAATTTTCCTGATCACTCCAAGGTCTGACTCAGATGTGACACATTCCTCCATTGCACAGCTCCCGCCACTCCAGACTGGGCACATCTGCCCCACCCCCTCTCCCACTGGGTCACTCTGATGGCCAAGCTTCCCCCAGCCAGACTCAGTCTTAGCGCAGCTCTTCTCCCCAGTCAAAGTCTAATTTAGTCTTTGCCCAACTCTTCCCCTCCTCTTCATGACTCAGTCTCAGCCCACCCAGCCCCACCATCCCTCACACAATTTATATCTTTGAAGGAGAGGGTTTGCTAAGTCCTCAGACCACTCCTGCTGAGTCTCACTGAATTAACAAACCAAATTTTGAGAAAGTTAGACTTATATAAATGGATGTGATGATGTTGGAAAATCTCGACATCCCAATGAAAGGGAACAACTACACTGGGATTAGAATAGTTTATTTACAGCCATAATTGGTAACTACTGTAAATTTGTCCCATTAAAAGTATACTATTATCAAGTGACGCATAAATCTAAGGTTATAAGTCAACTGGCCACACGCAAGCATCCTTTATCTTACATTGCTTGATTTGTGGAGGTTGCTGTGGTAACAATCATTATGATGTTGTGGGGTTTTCAGCTACACTGTTTAATAAAATTTAATTCATACAAACTACTGACTCCAACTGACACATAAACCTTTTAGTGTAACAATACCAACAGATAACTTGAGATGTCAGAAATGAGTCTGCATAGGCTAAGCACAGCCGCTAGCTGCCCAACAATGCCATTATGTATCTGGCCATTGGACGTACCTCAGGTACAAACCAAGTGAGTCACAAGAAGTAAAGGCTGAGGGATATGATAAGTGATCAAATTAAGTGGGCTCTGAGGGCACATGAGAAGTCAAAGCGTTGTAGCTTCAGCACTTCACAAATCCATCATTCAGTGTGGCTCAAAGTTTAAAGTTAATAATTAAACACTTTAATCATTCTGAATAAAAATAAGTAATCTTTGTAATACCATACCACAGCTGATTCCGCATAGCATCTACTAGACAGCTACACTAAAGGCACTAGCAATTGTGGTGGCAATTGGGATGAAAAGTGTGTTATTTGATAATAATCAATCATTATTGAATATGTCATCAAATCTGATATCAAATATTTCACCCCAATGTTTCCTTATTCTTCTTTAGCTATGATAGCAGTAACATGTTCAAGTTAAAACTGTTCTAAGAAAGATCAAGATTTCCATTCTAGAACAACTTTTATGTTATGGCCTTCATACAGCTAACATCTTGGAGTGCTTAAATTTATCAAAGAAAAGTCCAGGGACAAGGCTTCACTGAGATATGAACCGAGGACCTCCTGTTTGCTAACAGGCACATTCACCAACTAAGCCACAATGCCAAAGTGTCATGAGCACCACTTCCAAATTACCCCCAATACAACAACAACAACAATACAATACATTTATAAAGCCCCTATTGCATTGGAAGGACATGCCAAAACATTGAACAATCAAGGGTTCATAATAATAATAATAACCCTTGAATTTGATATACCACTTTTCATGTCTTCTAGTCTCAACTTGCTTAACAGAATATACAGTACTTTGAAATGAATTGACTGCATATTTGTGGGCAAAATGTGACAGCCAATTAAGTACAGCAGTGTCCCACAAACTGTCCTGAATTGAGTGACAAGTTATTGGTTTTTTTCTTGAGGGATTATTATCAGGTGTGCACAGTAAGGAAATTTGCCCAAGGTTTCACCCTGCTGGGAATCAAATCCAGGTCTCTCGTTTGCAACGCAAGGGCTCTAACCACTGTGCTTACAGGACTCCACAAGTTTGGAATTAAGAGAGGTGGAAGATAGAGGGTGTGAAGATGGGAGGTGGTTCAAAGGCACCATTGAAGATGAAGGTCTTGAAAACACCAATTGGGCAAAGTATGAAAAGTTTCAGTATCAATACAACAATGACAAAAGGCATAGGTAAAATCTGTGTGAGGATATGTCAATCTCATACAAATTACAGATTCCAATAGCACCTCCTTTATAACTTAATTCAATAAAAATGTCTCACCATCACTGCAAATAATTATTTTCATATTAATCCTCTTTCAGTTTTTGCCTTGTTCTGTCAATATTTGAAAACATATTTTTGTATAAGATTATAAACGTGAGAAACTTTTGAAGGATGTTCAAAAATTGCAAATTTTATTTCAAACCCCAATGTAATGACATTTATCTCCATTGGGTTAAGCACCTGAAGCAGCTGATACAAATGAGGAGAAAAAAAGTCTCTGAGATGTTCCAGTGCTGTCAACGGCCACCTATCGCTGGCATTTGAGACAGAACATGGCAGCAACAAAGACCTAATGCCTCGGATGTGCTTAGCTCAGGACTTTCAACCAATCATGTCTCCTATAGAAAAACGTTTGCACCCACCGGTAACTGAAAAATCAGATTCAAATTGAGGCATTCTTTAAAAGATATTTACTGCCCATTTGTAGAGATTCTTACACCTAGGACTAGAAATCCTGTCCAGTTTTAGGCTTTGATATTTTTTTACATTTTACACTGTGCAAATGTTGGCAGTCAGTAGCAGTTTTCACTTAGAAGCCAGTTTTCTGTAGTTATTAAAAGAAACTGTGGAACACTAACCTTCAAAATTAAAAACGTAATTAAAAAATTGCATATTGATAAAATATTAAGAAAAATAAAATACTCTTAAATATAGAAGTATGGAATTTCTAGCATCTGGCTTTTTGCAGGTTCAATTATTCTCCATTTAAAACGCCCTTTCTCAGCACTATACTCGGCATCAGTACAGTAATAGTAAAATATGAGAGAACCACCTCTCAAGTGGTGATATTTACTCTGATTCCTGAAATTACATCTAGCTTGAGACTGTAAGACCATCTTGTCTTACAATTTAAGGTCTTGCAGAATTGTGCAAAATTCTTAAATTCCATTTTAATTTGGAAGATTTTTCTTAAAAACTGCAGAAAACTGGAAGCTCTTCCATAATTACATTGGATTGAATGCGGGGACTTGATTCTCTATAGGTCAAATACTATTTTCTTCCTATAATGCATGTCTGTTTCCCACTTTACAAAGTACTGTACCCTGGTATCTCGTATCTAAAAATGTACCATTGCTATTTTCTCTTATGCATTCTCTACCCACTAAAACATCAAACAATGATAACAATTAATTGGCTGTTCTTCTGAATGGCACACGTGTGCTGATGTTGGTTATTTACACAGTTGTTTCAGCACCTTGGGACATTCTCCCTACTTGAAAGCACCATACAAATGTAATTTTGTTTATTGTTGACGTTGTCCATGAATCAGGCAGTAATAGGACTGAAATACATGACCAGTAGCTGCAAACTGTAAAGATATCTTAGAGGATCCAAGATGGACATCAGTAATCATGGACATTACTCAGTCAAAGAGTTAAAATAATCCTAAACTATCAGATGAAGCATGTTGAATATATTTTTATCCCAATTTCAGTATTACTAACATCTCCAAATCCCATTATCAATTCCAATAGCCCAATATTATATGACTATTTCATATACCATACTATTGCTTCACCATTTCCAACAATTCCAATATCACCTCTAATAATCCCTAATATTATAATATCAACTCTTTAAACCTTCAACATTACATTACAAGCTCCAAAACCTCGATGTTACATTACTAATTGGTAAAACACCAAGAAGTGATAAAAGACTATGTTAAAAACCCACCTTTTTGCACTTAACATAATCATACCTCAGTGGCATAAAGGGAATGCTATTCTCATTAAATCCAATGATAACTTCAACTTCTCATTTCAGAAATTAAGACACAATATTCTTGGTAGGTTTTCAGTTCTATCACAAGCTGGGCTGTTTCATTCTCTAAATGTACCAGCTCATTACATTCACTTCTGCATTTGAATGAAGAAGATTCTGAATGAATGGCCATTGAAGAGTTTGATTTTGCAATGAAGGGCAGTGTTAGCTCAGAACTATCCTCTTTAGGTACTTTGCAAAACTTGCTGCTACAGAACTAGCGGGATGTTGGTGGGATTTGTAAAGCAAATATATCATCATGACTACTGCTAGAAAATTGCTTTACATAGAAGCACCTCTATCAAATAAGCATCTAACTCTATACCACACAAACAAGCTATTAAGCCCAAACAGTCCATGTTGGTGTTTACACATCACACAACCCTTCCAATTCCTCTCTCCTACAAATCTCTATTCCATTTTCCCTGATGTATTTATCAAGTTTTCTTTTAAATACGCTGCTGTGTTTTGCTTCAATCACAATTAAAATAATAATCCCTGTATTTTATATAATGCCCTATGACATCTGCAACATATCAAAGTGCTTCACAGGATATACTATGAAGTGAATTGCCTGTATATTTTGTGGGCAAAACATGGCAAACAATTGTGCATAGCATTGTCCCACAAACAGTTGTGAATTGAGTGATCAAATTATTCATTTTCATGTTTAAAATGGATTATTACCCCCCAAATAACCTGCAAATCAATTAACAACCATGTTCCTACTTACTGCCCACAAAGACACAGTATATTCTGTGAAGCATTTTGCAATGTCGAACTCCATTGGCTTCCCATCACCCAGAGGATCCAATTCAAGATCCTGGATCCTCACATTCGCAGCCCTCCATAGCCTTGCCCCATCTTACATCTGCAACCTCCTAACCCGCTACAACCTGCCTGCCCCCTCTGCTCAGCAGGCTCCGGCTTGCTCTACGTACCCCAATCCATCCATCACACCATTGGTTGGAGAGCCTTCAGCCACTCTGCCCCCAACCTCTGGAACTCCATCCTGCAGTCCTTCTGCCTCATCCCTCCCCTGGCCTCCTTCAAGTCCCGCCTCAAGACCCTCCTCTTTGACGGTCCCATCGATCACCCCAAATCCCCTGCTTTCCATCCACCCTCCCTGTCCCTGATCCCAGCTCAGGTCTGAAACAATGACTGTCCAGTGCCTTGGGCTGTCCTCCTGACATGAAAGGCACTATACAATGTAATTTTGTTGTTGTCTAGAAGACGTTAAAAGTGCTATATAAAATGCAATGATGAATGATTATTTACTGCTAGGTAAACAGAGGCATGTGGAGCAAAGAAACTAGCCTTAAGTTTCCGCCTGCCCAGGAATTGAACCTGGCTTTCTTATATTTAATATCTCCTCATTTTGAACTCACTAATAAGTGGAAACAGCTTGTTAAACTTATCAAATAATTTCATGATCTTAAACACCTATGTGACATCTCACCTCTGTAAGATCCCCTTTCAATTATCTCATCTCCAGAGAGAAAAGCTTCAACCCATCCAATCTATCTTAGACGTTTTATTTCACCACAAACAATAAAATGCAAAGAAATTGAAAACATACAGTTAATGTTTACATTATTGCAGGTGTCATATCTGCGTAATTCAAATGTGCTGCATCGGCTGTCATTGCAATATGAGAGACAAAGTTTTCAGAGCCAGAAAAATTTAAACTTAACCTGCACAAACGATTACATACATTGATACACCCCGTTTTTTAAATCGGGTTTAACTGATAATAAACACGATTTTGATAACCATGTTTGCCACTATTTCTATAGTTTTCACTACTCAATCACCATATCCTCACATCCCATATGATCAACTCAATAAAGTAAAGCAATACTGCTACAAAGTATGAAAATTGGCAGTTTTCAATAACATTCTGAAGACCCTTCCTTTTTCCATCAAAGCAGTGCTCTCATCCTATCCTCTCCTGAAAAAAGAAATAGCTTACATCATGTTGTAAAGGTATTTTTACCTAATACTTCTGGTCCCCCTTGCTCTTACACACACTGTTCCCAATTATCTGTCCAATAGCTTTCTGATGAAGGTTGATGAGCTCAAGATATCTGTGGCATCTTATCATTGACACTGGGAAAATAGTTAGTGTTGCTGAAGATGTATTTAACAAGTCAACAAATACATTAGGAGCAGGATTGAACAATAAACCACTTTGAGTACCAAGGGTTTATGTTTTATAATTTTGTATGTTTCAGGAGAAGACTAAATTTGATATAGTATAATGAAAATACATTCTATGTTGATACAGTACAATGTAAAAACATTGTTCTATGTTAATACAATGAATTTATTGTTGTGTTTATTGTGCACAAGTGGAACTACTGCTCAATGGTCAGTGGGCAGGAAGATGGTGGCAATGCTCTCATACATTTTGTGATGAGTGGTGCTGTTCACTAAGCAGCTCACAAAGAATTCCTGGTAATTGCTACCCACCTATTGAGGGCTCAAATATGCACTTATCAGTTGTCCAATGTCCAACTAGTGACAATACGCCTTGAGAGCAAGGCAAGCAGTGTGTCTCTGGGACTTGACAGAATAACACAATGCCAAACTGCATGGTTTTGGTTAGTTAAAAGGCAGCAGTAGGATCCCAATGCACAAGCTAGGAATTCTAAACCTTGGTTCTTGCTAACCTGTGCATATGTTTTGGGTTGAAGTGAGCAAAGGGACAGGCACAGGGACATATCCATGCAAATGTGGATCTCTCAATAAATTGGTTTCGATACTTTTAAGCATAGCAAAGAGTTTGCCTGTGAGTCAGACACCCGGCAGACTAACAAGAAACCTCTCAGAAGAAACAGATTGAATCTTTATTTCAAGTTGCGGCATTGGTGGCCGAGCTGTCAGCCTCTCTGCCCCCACACTTTGGAACTTCATCCCACAGTCCCTTCACCTCACTTCCTCCCTTGCCTCCTTCAAGGCTGGTCTCAAAAACCCTCCTTTTTGATCATGCCTTCTGCTGCACTCCCACCTCTCTCCCTCCCCTTGCTGCACTCCCACCTCTCTTCCTCCCCTACCACCCCCCACCCTGGCCCTCTCCCATATTTGGGTCCAGACATCTTGGGATGTCCTCCCGACATGATAGGCTTTCTATAAATGTAATTTTGTTATTGTTGTTTGTTGTTGTGTTGCCAAAAATCTCATCCTCTTTACATATGTTTTTTTAAAAAACAACTAGATTATGTGACAGATGGAAAGTTATGAGATATCTCAACAACATGATAAGGCGCTGTATCAAATACAAGGGTTATTATTATTATCGTTATGCCAAATGTTATGAAGTGCAATCTGTTTTAGATTGGAAATGGCAACTTTCACTTACTCATTAAAATCTGAGTTAAATTAGCAAGTAGGCAATTTTGCATTCATGAATTATTGGTTTCTGGTACATTATAAATCAATCTGGAGATTTGGGCGAAGCTTCCATTGTTCTTTGTAAGTCTTGCAAGGTTTATTAACAGATGCTAACCTAACCAGACAATGTTAGCTGAGTAATTCCTGAGGAAAACTTCAAAAGGGCTATTTTCACAGACTCCCATGCGATTTTTATGTCCTCTAAATAAGAACGTAACTTTTTGATTTAGTCCTCATCCATCACACGGACATTTTCTAACAGCTACAAATAAACTGCAAATAGAGAAAGATATCAGTTATAACCAAATGTTTCAAATACACTCCCAAAGTTAGTTCTCCAGCGAGGACTTAATCTTGCCTTGAGTTGGTCCTTTTTTTCTTACTGTCAAGGTTCTTCCAAGGATCTGCAGATCACTTGATGCTAATAATGACTATATGTGGCATTTCCACCACTTCAAAGCATGTGTGTATGTTTGTGTGTGCATGCATTCGAGAGAAAGGCAACCCTAACTCCTCTCCAAGACCCTGGAACATTGGGCCCCAGCCTTGATCTTTCTTTCTCACCATTCCCTCTTTGATTCCCCCAAATCTGACCTCCTTGCTGCCCAAAGCATGGAAACAGTTCTGATCAAAGTCTCTAGTGACATTTTAAACATCTGCGATGGGGGCTCTCTATGCCTCCTTGTCCTCCTCAACCTCTCTGATGCCTTTGACACTGTCAACCGTTCCATCCTCATTTCTCTTCTCAGTTTACTCCTCATGCCTAATAATAATCCCTAAAAACCCCCAATAATTTGGTCATTCAATAATAATCATAATCCTTGCATTTTGATATAGCGCTTTTCACATCTTCTAGATGTCTCAAACCGCTTTGCAAAATATACTGTAAAGTGAATTGACTGTATATTTGTGGGTGAAACGCAGCAGCCAATTGCACACAGTAGTGTCCAGCAAACAGTCGTGGATTGAAATGTGGCAGATAGTCAAGGAGGGCGAGGAGGCAGAGGGAGCTCTGGTCGCTTATGGTCAGGATATAATTTGGGTCCTTGACGAGAGCAGTTTTCTGCGCTGCCCACAGCAGGGAAGCCTGGTTGGAGGGACTCGTGGAGGGTGCGGGATGAGAGGAAAAACCAAAGCTAGAAGGCAACGACTCTTTCAATGACCTTAGATAAAAAAGGGAGGTGGGAGATGGATTGGTAGTTAGAGAGCTGTGATGTATCAAGGGGAGGTTTCTTCAGAGTGGGGGGGATAGTGGCTGTTTTGTGGGGATGGGAACTGTGCTGATGAAAGGGACAGGTTGATGGTGTTACCAAGTAGTGGGGCAAGGAGGTATAGTCAAGTCCTGGATGGGAGTTAACTTTCTACAGTTGAATATCAGCAAGGAAGAGGCCCTCCTGATTGGCGCACACCAGCACATCCGCACCTCAGGCACTGGCAGCATCAACCTCCATGGTTGCACACTCCACCCCACCAAGCCAGTTCAATTCTCAACTGTCTTTTCTCCCCCATATCCATGCCATGACCTATTCTGCCTTCCCTCACATCCACAATATTGCCCGATTCTGCCACTACATCACCCTTCAGGCCCTGAAACTCTCAACAACAACAACATCAACTTTTATTTATATAGTGCCCTCCACGCCGGATGGCATCTGAGAGAGCTTCACAATAGCAGATCACGGGACTGAGCCAGGGGCAGCGGTAGAAAGGTGCCCAAAGGCGCGGTCGAAGAGAAAGGTCTTCAGCTGGGACCTGAAACTGGGAAAAGAGGAGGTGAGGCGAAGGGTGTGGGGATGCAGAGATGCAGAGATGCAGGATGCAGAGCCACACACCACGCGTCTGCAGGGAGCTGGGGCAGGTCCGCCTGAACACGGGCATTTAATTGTCGGCGGCCATGGGCGAGGTGAACTCGCTCGATGGCGACGTCTTTGGCAGTTCCCTTGTGAGGCCTTTCACCTGGTCCGATGCTGCAAGCGGCGGATCATCTTGTCACGGGAGATGCAGACGGTGATTGGGCTGCTGCTGCTGCTGTGCGAACTGGCCGGACACATCATGTCTGAGGTACCAGGGCTGTCACGAAATTGCCGGGTACGCCGCTGAGAAGCCAGTCGGTTTTCGGGCCTGTCACCACACTGGGCCCTGTTTCTGCCATTTTGAAGATCGTCTGAGTGGGCGGCGGGAAGAAGGAGTAGTTGCTGGACTATTGTTAGTTGTTGATTGTTATTGTTTTGTTGTTAATATTGTTGCTTTTGTTGTTAATTGTTGTTGATTTTGTTGTTTATTGTTGTTGATTGATTCACTCTCCCCTTGCCCCCTGGCTTTTCCCTCCCTCTTCTTCTTCCCTCACTCCATTTCCCCACTTTCTCTTCCCCTTTTTCCCCTTCTCTCCCTCTTCCCTCTTGCCCCCTTTCTCCCTGATTTTGCCCCCCACCCATCTTTCCCTCCCTCTCTCCTTTGCCCCCCCTCTCTCCCCACTCTCCCTCCCTGACCTTGCTCTACACCACCTTTTCCTGACTTTCCCTCCTTCTCCCCCCTTGCTCTCTTTTCCCCCTTTCTCCCTTGGTCCCATTTCTGCGACCGTTTGTGCACTGCTGTGCGCAATTTGGCTGCCGCGTTTCGCCTACAATTATACAGTCGGTTTTACCCTGCTCCCCTTCCCCCTGCCCCGACCCTTCCCCTTGACATCTTTTCCCCCCCATTTCCCTTAATCCCACTTCCATGGCTGTTTGTGGGTCACTGCTCTGCACAATTTGGCTGCCGCGTTTTGCCCACAAATATGCAGTCAATTTTCCTACTCTTTTTCATCCTTGATTGATTTGATTGATTGACAAAAGGAATTCCAAAGCCTCGGGCCATAGTGGCTGAAGGCACGGCCGCCGAGGGTGGAGCGGATGATTCAGGGGACATGGAGGAGGCCAGACCAGGTGAAGCGAAGGCAACGGGTGCTTGTTTGAGGAGAGAGGAGGTCAGAGATGTAGTGGGGTGAATTCATGCCTTCATCACGCCAGGCTCGACTATGCCAAGAACCCTGCTTATCAGCATCCCAAACTGCTCCCTCTACAGATACAGATCATCCAAAACTCTGCAGCCTATGTTTTCTTTTGCACGAAGCTCCGTGACCCAATCCCCACATTCTCGCCTGACAACACTGGCTCCCCATCACCAAGAGGATTCAATTCAAGATCCTGGTCTCACCTTTAACACCCTTCATGGCCTTGCACTATGCTAACCCTAACCCCCTATCAACCTGTCCGTCCCCTCCATTAAGCAGACTCTGGCATGCTCCATGTTCCCCCAAACCGACACAACCCCATCAACCACCATCGGCGGTGAACCTTCAGCCACTCTGCCCCCAACCTTTGGAATTCCATCCCACAATCCCTCCGTCTCCTCCTCCCTAGCTTCCTTCAAGTCCCACCTTAAGATCCTCCTCTTCGACCATGCCATGGGTCATCTCACTTCCCATCCCTGCCATCCACCCTCCCCAGCTCGGGTTCGAACCATTGACTGCCCAGCATCTTGGGACATCCTTCCGGCATGAAAGGCACTATACAAATTAAATTTTGTTTGTTGTTGTTGATGTATGTATATTTTGTCTATATAGCTCAGTGATAATCCATGGTACCAAATCACCAATGAGCTATTGTATGATTGTCCTTCAATGAAACTGCACAGAAAGCGGACCATCCTCATCAAAATATCAACACAGAAGTAAATTTTACAACTAGCCTCAGTAGCTTGTCAGTGCTAGTGCAATGAAAGGAGTGCACACGTGGTTTACAAGAGCAATCAGCACACTGGAAAAGACCTTTCCTCCCTCCCTCCCCCACTCACTCCTGGAGCCCCAGAGAGCCTGCTCAGAAATCCTTCTATAATGAAGTGCGGTGGTTTACAGCTCTTGCGGGATGTTGAATGTCAGGCGGATGCCACACAAACACCCCCGAGAGGTTTCTTCTTCCAGTACTGCCAGGATTCTTAGTGGGATTTAAGCTCCTTTTGACTTCCTTTCACATTCGTGTCAAGGGTCACCAAGGGGCCGAAAGATATCCCTCTCTAGGTTTTTTTTCCTTAATCACCTCTCTTCTGCCAATTCTGCAGAGCGTATTCAGCTGCTTTCAAAAAACAAAGAGGAAGATTGAAAGGGCCAGGCTACAATTGTTTTTTTAAAAAACATTTCTGTAAATTGCAGGTGTGCTTGGCAGGTCCCCCCCATTCCCCACTCCCATCCCCCTCCCCCACCCTTTCCCCCTCCCTCCCACCCCACCACACACATACAAAAGACACTCTCCCTTTCCTTCAAGTTGTGCTTTGGTTCACTCTGGCTTTCATGTTAGATTGAACATCTGATAACACGGTAACAATTTCAGGCAGGATGGAGCATCGTGAACAATCACATGAAAAACTCATCTAATTTTCCACACGATTTCTTGGCGCTATCTATCTCTACATCCAATAACATTGAATCCTAGTACTTGATAGTCACTAGACTAGTTCCTTGTTGAAAGCTCTTTCAGCTCCCCTCTTCAGATCCCTCTACAGCATGCACATTATGCAAAATGTGGAGAAGATGATCTGCTTTTCCAACCTACAGGAAGCTGTTAGGTCCCATGAGGTGCACATGGACAGCTCCACACGTGACCCTCCCTTTGAAGGTTTATCACTCTCTGTGGGAAAGTGTAGGGAAGTGCACTGTTAGAATGAGAAATGAACCACATGAGAAAATGCAGCACAAATCAGCATTCCTACCACTTAACACAACTTGGCAAGTCCATAGAATAACGTGAGCTTTCACATACATTTCACAAGTGGTTTGATCACATTTGCAACAACAACAAATTACATTTTATAGTGCCTTTCACGTCAGGAAGACAATTGCAAATGGAGAATTACATTGTTTCATGTATCAATAATAAATGCACAAAAAACTGTGATGAACTTTAAAACAAATTAAGTTTTAAAAAAAAGTAAAATACTAACCAAACCGCAAAAAAGCATCTGCAGCATCTGGGACTTCAACACACTGATTGGCTTTCTAGAGCAAGCAATTCGAGGAAATGAACCTGCCCAAAAGCATTCCCATTGATTTCCAAAAGAAAAACAACAAAACTTGGATTTATATAGCGCCCTCCACGCTGGATGGTGTCTCAGAGCGCTTCCCAATAATGGATCCCGGGGCTGAGCCAGGGGGAGAGGGAAGAAGTTGACCGAAATCGCGGTTTAAAAGAAAGTTCTTTAGCTGAGATCTGAAAGTAGGAAGAGAGGGGTTGAGGCAAAGGGTGTGAGGAAGGGTGTTCCATAGCCTCAGGGCATAGTGGCTGAAGGCACGGCCGCCGATGGTGGAGCGGAGGATTCGAGGGACAAGGAGGAGGCCAGACATGGTGGAGCAAAGGCAACGGGTACTGTTGTGAGGAGAAAGGAGGTCAGAGAGGTAGGGGGGTGCAGAGGAGTGGAGCGATTTGAAAACAATAGTGAGGATCTTGAAATCTAGTTGGGTTGGGTTTGGCTCCAAAACACTGCTGATCCTATTCAAATCAGTTAATAAGGCTGCAACATTTTATGCTGACAATTGTGGAGAGAGTCATTTGTATTTGATTGTGAAAATGTAAACAGTTAATGAATACCTTGAAGCTCATCTGCGTATCACCAGAGGAAATTGGGTGACGGCTGCTTTCTGCTGATCTAATTGGGAGCTGGTGCAGCAAAGCTAGGAACTACAGACCAAAGCGGCATAACACTTGGAGCATTTTCTTCACACCTCTGTGGTCCTGAGAGACTCATGCCACCTGGCACATAAATCCTCTGAACATGTATGGGGTATTTGGCTCATCGTCAGCTGCAACAATTGTTGTTGTTATTGCTGCAGAATTGGGCTAAGCAGCCTAATCCTTGATCAGGGGAGGAGGTGAGGAGAACAAAACCATGTACAGCCTGAAGATCATTGAGAATCTGAGCCCAAAAGTGATGCTTATCTGAATACCAGTTCCAAACCAAGAGTGTTTTGGGGGTAAGAAAGTCAGTCAGATAACTGCCTTTTTCTTTTCAGCACTGAAATACAGTAGAGCCGACAGTTGAATATTGCTTATTGTAAGCCAGAAGATTGAAGATCAATAGTCGCAACCACTGAAGCTTGGAGTCAGGAACATCAGAACTGACTTGCTTTTGTTTACAGTGCAGAAAGACAATCATCTGGCTGTTACCACTCTGATCCTACAGAAAATAGATTTAAATATTCCAAGAGTAAATGCAAGACATTTCAAGGATACTTACAACAGCAAGAATTTTACATTGATTTAGCATCTTTCATTTAGGATGACATCTCAAAATGCTTCACACAGCCAACTGTGGGCTCAAGTGGGAGTGAGGGGAGCTGAGGAAGGTGGAAAAAGGTGTTAAATTAGAAACTTTGGGGAGCAGTATGCATAACAGAATCAAGACATCAATTCCTCCTTTAAATGTTGGTCTTTCAGAATTATCTTTACTCCAACTTGCAACCGAGCATCTTAACACCTCATGTTGGGATACTGCAGAGTATAATTGTAGTTTCTGCAAGTTCAAAAAAAGCTGAAGGCACCTTGAAGTTAAATTTTTTGGCAAGCCTTTAATCATGCAGATCAGGACCAATGGTTGCATTGGTGTGAAAAGTGGGGAAGTGAGAAGTGTCAATGTGAGCTTTGCCAGACAGCGCCACCTAGGGGCCACTCACAGCAGTAAATCACAAGGCTGAGAATGCCTCTTTCAGAGACAAATCCATGACTCGTCAACACTCTAGTCCCTTCTCCCGATGATGGGCCTGAATTGTTTTAATCCTTGTATGGTAACAACAAACTAGAGCGGCTGGGGGGTACAATGGGACCACCCAGTGTGATACCCATCCAACAGTGCAACCAAATTACACTCAGAGAATGACAAGGCTGCTGCCTGTCTAGGTGCAGCTTCAGTAGTGTTGGAAGTAAATAGGCTTCTTTATGACATGCAGGATAAACGTGCGCACACACAAAAAAATGATTTAGGATATAACAGACTAGAGCTGGCCACGCTTTGATGAATGGCCTACTGCCTCACTTACTGATTACTGTGCATTTCATACCTTACACTGCTCTGTAATTCAATATCACTGAAAATTTTATTAAACATTTAGGCACGGTGACTGGCTGGTGGTAATTTCCTCGAGATGTAGTTTAATCTGTCAAAAGTGGTCAGAGCACTTTCTGTAAAGGAGCAGGGCCCATTTTCAGAGGGAGAAGGATCAGAAATATCATTTATTTTCATTTCCGAGAGCACTGATGTATACAGTATTGCAGTAGGCCTTCAAGCCACTATATAAAATCCACTGCGTTACCAGACACTGTACGCATCCCTCCCACTGCACTCTGCAGCACTGCAGGTCACTGTGACTACCTCAAACTGTGGGAGCTGGGAGAATGCATCACAAATAGAGGAAATACAGAAGTGATTCAGTTTTCTCTGTGATCCTACAGTCTGTCGCAATTTCAGAGAGTTCATCAAGATACACAGTCATTGTTTGGCTCTCGATTTATTCATGGACTTCAAGTTGGGGAGCTCTTACATTTTACACTGTCAGCTACCTTTGGTTTTTCCCTCCATGACATAATATTCTAATTAATAAACTTCCCAGGTTGCTAAAACAGTGTCTAATTTGTCCCACACTGAAAGCTCAGGAGATTGGGGGGTGTGGGGTGGGAGGAATGTTTGGAAATTGCAACAAAAAACTGTAATGGAGCGAGTTGTTATTTCTTTTCAGGCAGGACAAGTGAGAGCTGGCAAGCCTTTAGTTTTGGTGTCTATTGTAATTTGTTTGCAACAGTACTTGTTTGTGAGGAGGAGAGTGGGTCCGCTCCATGCATGGACACTCACATTTACATTGATTGAGTGGTATGTATCTCCTTCCATGATCACAGATAGGTAAGGGCCTGTTTAAGGAGCACTCAGTGTGGCATAGTTTTATTTTATCTAATGTTACTGGAAATTTCTATTTATTGGGCCCAGGAACAAGATTACCAGTGATAAAACCACATGTCGCATTTTTCTCACTCTATAATCAGCCTGATGATTAGCTATGAACAGAAATACAGTTGTAAGTATGCTTTGAAAAACATACTGTAATTTACTTTCATATTGTGCCTATTAGGTTGGGAAGACATCTCAAAGCGCTTCACACCGAGCAGGGAATGTGAGCCGAAGAGGTTAGGGAGAGGAAAGATTACAAAAAGCATGATCAAAGAGCAAGTCGGTAATTGATTGACTTATTCATCAAATAAATTGTATTTATTTTCCTGTTTCAATCCATTTTCCGCAGCTTGGCAAAAAGAGAAATAATTTTTAAAAAGAATTAGCATAGGATTTCAGTATTTATAACTAATGGCTCTAAAAAGAGCATTTTATTTTTCTGCCAGCCTTATTGTTGCTGACTTTTCAAAGTTAATAATCCTTCTATGAATGACAAAGCTGCTCTGTGTACAAGGGAATTGTCTTGTAAGGTACTTTAGGTGGTTACCAAAGTACCTTAAAGTACTACATGTCTAACACCACAATAGAGGGAGACCCTCAATCGAAATGATGCCTTTTTAAAAGAGCAGCCATTTGCAAACCAATCACTTCCCTTGAAACAGGCACCATCATTTTCATGCATACATTAATTCATCCTTTTCGACGTGTCTAAAATTTGTCATTGACATTTAACGTCACCCTTAGGGTACGGGTACGATGAGCTTGACTGTAATTTAACCTGTTAAAAAAACAGTTGGATGAACAATTTTCTGTCATTAACCTAGATGGCTAACATTCAGAACGATATTGTTCAACTTTTCTCTCTCCTCTCTCCCCACCCAGCCATTTTCTCCCGACTCCACAATAAAGAGGCTGAGGGTAAGCTGGCAACTCTTTTTTGTCTTCCCAAATCTTCTCCACAGTGTGTTTCTTTAATGGTTCAAAGTAAATGACTAGCGAGAGGATAATTAAGCTCTGTGCTGTCGCATCGTGTCAGGTCACAGCTGGATTTAGTCAGCATTAACCTTTGGGGAGATTTCAAATATCAGTATCATTTAAAATTAAAGACGCGTAAGCAGGCATTTCTAAAGATGTTAGAAAAGTAATTGTCTGTAAATTGTTTGACCTTGGGATTTAATTGCATGCACAACACACGTTCCAGCAAGAACTCTGAACTGGCCTCATTGCCTCTTCCAGTAATAGTCACAGGTTCTTTCCTTGCACCTGCTTCTCTTCTGGACACATTAAGCTAAATTATTCTCTGTAGTATGTTGACGTATTTTCAACTTAAATCGAGGCTCCTTTGGCCACGTCCTGATGCATAGCTGTAATCGAGTTTTTTCTCCATTTAAGTCAATGCCTTGCAATCCAGACATGGCAGTGGAAGCTGAATAGCACAACCCTGCACTGAGACTGGAGGGACTGTTTGTGATAGCAGATTGTGATGCCCGTATTGATTAAAGTATTTGACAGGATAATGTAGCAGCAGGACTGAGCAAGGAGGGATGGACGAGAGGGAGTATAAAATTGTGTGTGGGGCTAGTCCCTCCTTTGGCAGAAGTTGGCTCCTAACTGATGGTGCTTTAACTACAATGTTTGTCTAGCAACAGAAAAATGATTCATGGGAAAATCTGGCCAATTAACTTTTCACTAGACTAAAAGTAAACGGCATCATTATAAAATCACAAAGAACTGTGCTCTCCAAAAGTCCTTATCACTTGATTGCATGTACTGCTCATACAACACAATCCATTGGCACCACTGACCTCTGGTATGACTGGTAACACAATATAATGCCAAACAATTCTCCACCTACAAACCCATCAACAATTAATCAGACACCATCAGGTTTCAAGATCTGAGCAACCGCCGATGTTTGGTGCACCATTGTCTCACACCTTACAGCTTGCCAGACAGCAATATCAATGGCAAGCTATGCGGTTTTAGCTGGTCAGAATCCAGCATTATCCTGAAGCACACTCTAGGGTACCCAGGCCTTGGCTCTTGCTAACCTGCACCTAAATTTTCCAGAATTAGGTAATCAGGATGCATCCCTCCAACGGGATAGTGTGCATTCCATTCCAACAATCTATCTCTGGAATTTCCATGTGTAGGTGGAATGCATGCAATTCTCAACTTGTTTTCATTACTCTCAAGTATGGTGATATATTTCTTTTGGTTAGCCGGATGTTTGACACATACCATAAATACTGCATTATTTGAAATGTGGCTCATTTTGGTAGGAATTCCAAAATAAAATAACTTTTCAGATTATTTATCCGTAAAATCTAGAGTATAAATTGCACTCTCATGTCACATCCCCATTCAATAGTTCTTTCCATTACTGTACTTAATGTTAAGACATATTGCTGCTCTATCTTTAAAGTGAAATAAAACCTGGATATTATTTGCGTAATCTTTTACAATATTTTCGGGTGGAAGATACATCCTAATGAATCTGTTACGGAATTTCGTATTTTGCAATCCATTGAAGAGTATTGTGTATGTTTAAATATAATGGTTTCCATAATTGCTCAATGTTTTAACCAAGCAATTTACCAAAAAGGTCTTTTTAACATACAATGTACTTGGGTTGATTTCATGACAAGACTTCAATAATTGTATATGATCATGAACCTTGTTAGATATTAAACAAACTGTAAATGTAACTTGCCACTGGGGCATTGCTCAGTACATGCTCAACTGTTAAGTAAAGACCTTGCTGCTTGGTTTCAGATGCGTGCAATAAACAGCAAGGCTGGCACTATTGTGTATGTTGATGCGTCACGCTGATAAACATTCGCAGTTTTTATAGCACCAGATATACTGGCCATCGGGGGTCAGATCAGAGCCAAAATCTGTGCAAATCCAACCTTCAGTTAACATTGTAAATGAGCCAAATTATTTGTACCATATTGGCCCTGGCTTTGAGCCTTTTTGATCCAGACTTCAAGGAAACCCACCTGTGAGGGGTAGATTTCACACTGGGACTAGTATGGATGCTTCAATCTTTCTGGATTTCTGGCCGTATTGCCCTATCCCTACCGTCTGCCTTAATTGCTGCTTACTGTCCACTTATGACGTCTGCCAAGCATTGTAACTGGGGTATTATATGTATGAATGCACAATGTATCAATGTATGTTGTCCATTCATAATACATTAATGCATTCATGCAAATGCCAAAAAACTTTACACCCATGGAGATGCCCGGCTCAGAGCCAACTCATGAAACGCCAACACTGATTCATAAATTGATCTCACTATAAGACCCCACAGGACACAACCTCCCACATTTATACGCTTCCCTGGATTCAATACAAATAAATAAATATATTTGTCGTTTTTGTTCCACAAAAACATTCCACAATGTTCTACAATCTAGCTCATTTAATATTTCATGGGTAAATGTATTTTGTATAATGCAAGAAGGCAGAGAATTGAGAGAAATTAATTAAAACATGTCTGGAGCCTTTGAAACAACATCAAGTGGAGCAGTGGAGCTTAGTGGTTAGAGCACTCACCTCGCAACCAGAGTTCGGTCAGGGTTCGATTCCCAGGAGAAACCTTAGGCAATTTTCCTTACTTTTCATGCCTAGCAGTAAGTAATAACCCAGTTATTAGTCAATTTAGCAAATAGCTTTTCTGGAGTGTAATTTTAAAAAAAACATGGTCACTCAATCCATGACTGTTTGTGAGACATTGCTATGCACAATTGGCTGCTGTGTTTCACCTAATAAAATACAATCAATTCACTTTACAGTATATCTGTGAAGCGCTTTGAGGCATCTCAAAGATGTGACAAGGCACTATATCAAATGCGAGAATTATTATTAATAAAGGTGAAGTATGTCTAAAACCACACACTTACAGTAAGAGTGACAGGTATCCAAAACATGGGTTTTTACACAAGCAATAGAGATGAATGCATTATTATTCCTGTTATTGATTTGATTGTTTTGTGCTCTCCAAGTGTGAAAATTGTCATAAAACCTCCGCCTCATAAATATCAGTAAGAAAAATTATGTAAATATAATGGTCGATATTATCCCACAAAAATCAGGAAAGAAAATTGATTTCCACCAGCTGGACATATGTTGGAAATGCTTGTCACAATCCACCGAATAAGTAAATATATATTATATATGTACTTTATTCATTGTTCGGGCCTGCCAGAAAATAACAATCACATTGTTACGATATTCATCATCATGCTCAAACTCAAAAGTGACACAAGTGAAATGGATGCAACATGCGTGGAGCCAAGCATTTGTTTCTGCCACAAATATAAGTGCTTTTAGATAGCTGCATTGCTTTTTGCAGTGATGCTGAAATTTGCATTGTCGTATTAGAAAGGCTGGATGATGTCAATTTGATTGTAGAATAAACAGTTGTTTTCGGTGGTGAATGTGAATATATTTGCACAACAGGGAATGTAACATCACAGTTTTGACAGTGTTGTGACGTTGCTGTCCTACTAATCTGTGAAAGGCTTTGGTTGACCAAGCATATTTTTTTTCATCATTTCATTCTACTCAATTTTTCAATTAAGTGGAATCTCCCTTGGAGCTGAACTGGTACCAAGGTGACATGCCTGGCAATGGAATGTAAGAATCGAGCCAACTCTGTGGCGGTCTTGATAGTCCGGATCCTGAGCCAGGCGGGTCCGCAGTATTCCAGGGCTCTACTGATGACAGTACAGCCAGCCTGGCTCATTGGCAGAACCGGAAGAGCAAGCCATCACTGGGGGCAGGGTGTCATCCCATTCAGCTCCTGTTAACCCTGCAAACCAAAGTCCAAATGGATAGAGTGGTACTAGCTGAACAAGCAGCGGGAAAGCTTGCCAGGCAGCAATATCAATGGCAAGCTATGCAGTTTTCACTGTAACATGCTAGCAGTCCCACAATCACACTCCGGAGACCCCAAGCCTTGGTTCTTACCAACCTGCACTTAATACTTTGCAGCATTAAGTAAGCAGGATGCATCCCTTCAGGTAGAGAGTGTGAATTCAATTCCAACAATCTATCTCTTGCGATTTCCATCTGTAGATTCGATGCTTAGAAATCTCAGTTTGGTTTGGCTACTTTTAAGCATGGTGATGGGTTTCTGCATGCGTCAGACACCCAGCTGGCCCCCTAAAAAGTTTCAATTACAAATAAAGATTAAAAAATTTTTGAAACAAGTCCAGACTCTGTGCTGCCACTGCTACCTCGCTCAACGCTCCAAACAGATGTGTGTCGGTATTATCACTTCTAGATAATCTGAATGGTCACATGATGCCCACTGCAGAGCCCAGTACAAGCAATTAGGGCAAGTACTGTTTATGAAACAAAGAGAAACATGCTTTCGGCATGTCCTCAAACCTTATGTGTTGAAACAATGCTAATCTACACTTCGGCAAAATGGTCAATTCTATACATTAATGAGTCTCCCGTAGTGAAAGACGCTATACAAATATAATTTTGTTGTAGTTGTTAAGCACTAAGTCTGACTCTTATGTGATCATTTTATAAGGAGAAGAGGACAAGTCACTGCGTGTATTTTGTGTCCTGATGAAATATGAAATATTCCTAAAATTTGCCTATGTCATTTGAACACCCTTCTGCCCTTGAATGAAAATACAACTTAACATTTCAACATTTCTAGCTGTGAGGCATGCCTGAAACCCTCATTTTGAAACAGGGAAGAAAATAATGTGAAAATCAGACAAAGCGAAGGGTAAAGAATAATAAAAATAGGCGCAAATATACACTGACCTTTCCAATGAACTCCATTCCATGTCGCTTGGCCAAGGCTTTGCTACATCGCTGTCTCCCTTGATTTCCACAGTGTAAAAGCTGTGGGGCCCAGTCCTGCCCTGCTCTCTGGTGGATGCACACAGACATCGCTGCAGATGCACTAGCATGAGGGCAAAACGGAAATGCATTTTCCTGCAATAGTAAAAGAACAGCGTTAACTCAAGCTCTGAAGTCCAGATCCCTCACATTTTTACCTATTACTCCCGTTCCACCAGTACTTTTTTTTAAGTCACGTTCATTGATTTTACAGACCGGACACTACACTTTGCAGTGAAAATCTTGTGAAGCACATTGAGTCACTACATTTTGAAGTAACCTACTGTGATGCGCTTGGAGACATTTCAATGACGTGATAAGGGCCGGCATCAAATGCAAAAATTATTCATTTATTTATTTGTTTACATGTTTGTTTGTTTGTTGGTTTATTTATGGTTCATTGAACACACATTTTTCAGACCAGTGCAGAATCAAATCTTCCTATTGATGATTGATGGTTATAAGATCTGGTTCAGAAAATGGTTGTTTCATGATCCATTCAATGTGATAATTATAATCGGGTGATAACTGTCAAGATGCTTGCCCACTCTTCATAATTTGCAATTTAATGATCACCACCAATAACTATCATATTGAATAAATTATGAAATGCCACATATTTCACCCCATCATGTGATTCCTTCATTGTCAGTAAAAGTATATAACAGCAAAGAACACCAATCTTGTGATCTCGTGAATATATTGCTCAGCCCGTCAAGTTCTGTAATCAGAGTCGTGTACAAAGCCCTGAGGGGAAAACACCCCAAATAATATCTGAGGGAATTAAGTTGTCAAGGGGGAAGATGAAAGAGATCTAGGAGTGTTAGTTGATTTGTCTTTCATAATGTCACAACAGTCTAAAGAAGCAATCAACAAGGCAAACAGGATGATGGGTTATATTGCTAAATCAGTTGAGTTTAGATCCGCAGATAACATTCTCAGGCTGTAAAGTGTTCTGGTCAGACTGTACCTTGAATACTGCATATAGTTCTAGTCAGTGTGACGAGACCAGGCTCTAGAGGTGGTACAGATGAAAGCAACAAGGATGATTCCTAGTGTTATAGAAATGAGCTTTGAGCAACAACTAGATAAACTTAGGCTCTTCCATTGTGAGTGAAAACTCAAAGGGGACCTCGGAGAGATGAACAAAATTTTAAAAGGTTGAAAAAGTAAATCCAGAACAATACTTTAGGATATACTAAGACATCTTGTAGTCCAGTGGTTAGTGCACTCGCCTCACAAACAAGAGACCTGGATTTGATTCCCGGCAGGGTGAAATCTTGGGCATGTTTCCTTACTTACTCCACATGCCTCTGTTTAGCTAGCAGTAAGTAGGAACCCAGTTGTCAGTCGATTGGCAGATTGCTTTCCAGGGATAATACAGTAAAAGTGCATTTATCCGTGACTCGATGCACCGGCACTCGTTACACCGATGCACTTCCATATAACCGGCACGCCAAAAAAAAGTCCCAATTTAATAAACCGGAACTTATCCGGAACAACGGCAGTGGAGCATTTCTAAATGCATAAATAATAACATAATAACAGAATATCTATTGGTACTTATTGTTAAAACTACTCTCTTGCGCTTTTTACCTTTGCTGGTAGATGCTGCGCTTGAAGCCATGACGCTGCGGTTGAGGTTTATAGTCCAGCGATTCTTTTTAAAATGGAGTGGGTGAAAAAAATGGAGCGCCTATGACTTTAATGTCATACTAGCAGCAAACCGATAACACTGGTCGATAACCCATATTGTTGTGCAGGTGCAGTATTTTGGTTTTCGGCTAGTAAAAGTCTAGGGCTTCAGCTTGCAGCTAGTAAAGTTGCGCACATTTAAAAAAGAATCGCTGGACTGTAAACCTCAATCAGTAAAGGTGAGAAGCGCAAGAGAGTAGTTTTAACAATAAGTAGCAATATGATATTCTGTTATTATCTGTTATTACTTAGTCTGGTGTGTATGGTGTATGTTAAAAGAACTTTAATTTTTTTGTAGTGGGTTTTCGGCCGCGAACCGCCTGAATATCCGCAGGCGCTTTAACCGGCATTGGCCAGGTCTTGCGGGTGCCGGATAAACGGGCTTCTGCTGTAATTACTTTTTAAAAATTGGTCACTTTATCCTCCGACTGTTTGGGAGACACTGCTGTGCGCAATTAGCTGATGCATTTCGCTCACAAAATATACAATCAATTCACTTGATAGTATATTCTGTGATGCGCTTTGAGATATCTCAACAGTGTGATAAGGCGCTATATCAAATGCAAGGATATTATTATTTGTAAGACAGTAGAATAAGAGGACATAGGTTTACAGTTGTAAGGATAACAATAATCATATCGTAAGTCGCATGCCACTTACTCCTCTATTCTTCCTTACTCCTCCCTGCCCTCGAAATTCTAAAGTCCATCCAATCAGATGGGAAGACCACATGCTCCCTGCTACCCTCCCCCACCTCCTCCACCCCATCCTGCCCCTCCCCTGTGCTTGGGTCCCAATACCTGACAGTTCAGCACCTTCGGACGTCCTCCCGACGTGGAAAGCTTTCTATAAATGTAATTTTGTTGTTATTGTTTCCAGGAATGGCACAGACAACTAAAACAACAAACAAACAAACAAAACTTACATTTATATAGCGCCTTTCACGTCGAGAGGACATCCCAAGGCGCTGAAATACAGTACAGGAAACTCCTGATACTTTGTCAGTCCAAGGGCAAAGGTCTCAGTGATGAGCTATAGAAGGGACGAGTTAAACATACAAGTAAACCTCTATTTACGACGGGGTTGCATTCCTGGAAAACTATCTAGATCGAAACATCCTAAATCGAAACGCGATTTCCCGTGCAGTCCCATTATATAACCAGAGATGTGTTCTTTTCACAAAAGTTTCAGACCTTAAACCCACTAAATAACACACAAAACCACACAACATAACACACAAATTAATACACATAGGCAAGAAGGGGTACTTAATCCAAACACTCAGCATTCTTTCCATGTTTTCCATCACATCACTCCTATGTTTTGCTAATCTGCTTGCACCTGTAGCTGTAATACATCTGGAACTTGCCAGTATATTGTCCTTATTCTGTTTTATAGTAGCCACCATCGATCTAGCTAGCCCTAAAGCTGTCCTGACGTCTGTACCTTTTTCACCAAAATCGATGCGCTTTATCACCTTCAATTTGGTATTTAAAGTGATGACTTTGCTGGGTTTCTAGCCGCTAGTGGTATTACCGCTGCTCATTTCACTTCCTGCTGTCTCTTCCCGACTTGGTAGAAGCGCAGTAGGGGCTGTAAATCGCTCGGCAATTTTGGAAATTACTGTAATACTGGTGTGGTGTCGTTTCAAAATCAGCTGGCTTTTAAACAATGGCGTGGCGACATGCTATTGGCCAGTTCAAATGCTTGGATTTACCCGCGAATACACTATGGACTGTGTGTATGGACAAATAGGACGCGCAAAATGCAACCGCGATATTCAAAGTATACATTGCGCATGCGCAAAAAAATGTTGGTCCAAGGGTCGTATATCGATCAAAAGTAGTTTAAAAATTATGGTCCTTCAATCAAAATGTCCTAAATAGAAGCGTCGTAAATTAAGGCTTAACTGTATGTATAAATCCATAAATAAATGTGGCTGAGATATTACAATATGATGACCTCATTGGTGACAAGTTGAGCCAGGGTTACGTTATCAGGAACAAAAATGCAAACTACTGCAGATGCTGGAAATCTGAAACATAACCAACAGTCTCTGGGAACACTCAGCAGGTCAGGCAACAATTGTGGAGAAACGAAAGTGAGTCAACATTTCGGGTCCACGTAATCCCCAAAACGTTGACTCACTTTCCTTTCTCCATAGCTGCTTCCTGGCCCAATGAGTGTTCCCAGCGATTTCTGTTTTTGTTTCCAGTTATCAGGAGTTTATTGTAGTGATGTTGCTAATCTATTAATTGATTGTGCTAATTGCAGCACTGCAAATTTGCTCATTTACATTCATAAAGCACATTTCACTTCTAAAGTACATCTCAAAGCAAATGCTTGAATGTCCAATCAGTTGTCTATGGAGAAAGCATGAAGGAAGATGTAATTTGTAAGGTAGGTGTTGCAGATTATCCACAATTTGCAGATCATCCCAAACTCTGCAGCTCATGTCCTCTCCCTCATCAAGCTGCGTGGCCCTCCATGGTCTTGCTCCTTCCTACTTCTGTAACCTGCTAACCCTATATCAATTTGTCTTCTGCCTCAGCTCAGTCAGTTGCGGCCTGCTCCATGTCAGTGCCCCCCGGCCCAGCCCACCCCACACCCAGCGGTCGGGTTTTCAGGCTCTCTGTCTTCACCCTCTGGAACCCCATTCCATAGTCCCTTTGCCTCAGTCCTTCTCTTGCATCCTCCAACACATGTCTCAAGACCCTTCTCTTTGATTGTGCCCTCTTCGGGCACCCTCTTACCCTCCCTGAGCTCAGCCCCACCTGATCCCAGGCCCTGCTCTGGTACAAATCCGTGATGGTTTATTAAGTCTTTGGAACCCTTCAAGAATGTCACAGGCTTTGCAGAGTTTATTAGCATGCTCCAACCCATCTGTTCTTTAAGCGTAAAATTATTACAGATTAAATACAGAGGAGTTTTTCAAGCACTCACTACAAGATCACTTTAGATTGGTCTGGATCTCCCATGTTCTGATAGTAACTGACTCCTTCGAAGTCATTGCTATAATCATTGACAATTTATAACAAAACTATTTCATGGCATGGGAACTGCTGTGTTCAAAAGGCAGGAATACATCCAAGAGAGATTGTGATCAAATGCTGCCACGATGCTTCGTAAATACTGTGAATCACAACTAAAAGTCAATTAATGCAATATCCTCTGTCACTAAGCGTTCTAATTAATTACAGCATCTTTGTGCAAATGTCACATTGTAGCACTCTGGCAATTAGCAGAATGCTTCCAGTTGTTTATTTGAAGGACATTAGTGAAATTATTTTCAAATTAGTTACACCTTTAAAAGGGCATTTGCAGCTTTTAACTCGAAGCTCCTCTGCATCTCAGCAGAATTTTATTTGGACTGCGGCTTCTCAGAGGTAAAATAATATATTGGAGTAGGGAAGTGAAGGCGGGTGTGGCAAAGGTTAAATATACAGTACCAGTCTATTGTCAGACCCTTTGAAGTCTAAATTGCGGTCCAAAATTAAATGATTGTTTACATACTTTATCTGACTTATATAGGTGTGAGGAGGTGGGAATAGTCTCCCCTTCTCTTTCCTTCCAACACTATTCTCACCCACAAAGCACACCATCATTGCACGGAATATTCGGTGAAGTATTTGACATATCTTCCTGATGTGAAAGGTGCTATAACAAATGAAAGTATGTACAGTAGTATTTTCATAATAAGATGCAAGAAGTGAAGAGTGCAATGAATTCTAGAACTTTAAATTTAGATCTTTATTTACTTAATTCAGTGCCTTGGGATGTCCTCCCGACTTGAAACAACAACAACAAAATTACATTTATAGAGCGCCTTTCAGATCAGGAGGACATCCCAAGGCACTTAACAGTTAGGTCGGGACCTGAGCAGGGGGTGGGGGGGGCGGTAATGGTAGGAGGAAGGAGAGTAGGAGAGGGGGGAGAGTTAGGAGGGGAGCAGAAGGTACGGTCGAAGAGGAAGGTCTTGAGGCCTTGAAGGAGGAAAGGGAAGAAGCGAGGCAAAGGGATTGTGGGATGGAGTTGCAGAGTGTGGGGACAGAAAGGCGCTATTCAAATGTAACTTTGTTGTTGTTGATGTTCATTATTGGATGCAATGTTCTGTTGTGTGAAACAAATGGACAATCAGTAATTTACATTCATTGTGTAATCCTGTAGCTCAGTGGTTAGAACACTCGCCTTAAGCAAGAGACCTGGGTTCGATTACCAAGATTCCTTACTCTACATGCCTCTGTTTACTCACCAGTAAGTAGGAACTCGGTTGTTAGTCAGTTGGTAGATCACTTTTCCAGGGGTAATAATTACTTTTAAAAATATTGGCCACTTAATCCATGACGCTTTTTGGACATTGCTGTGCATAATTGGCTGCTGTGTATTGTCCACAAAATATAATGTCAATTCACTTTACAGTATATTCAGTGAAGTGCTTTGAGAGATCTCAAAGACATGATAAGTTGCTATATCAAATGCTAGGTTTATTATTATTATTAGTAGTAGTAGTAGTATTATCATGACTATTGTTATTATAATTACTATGCGTCCTGGGATGACCATTTAATGAATAAAAACAGTTGTTGATGGCAAAATCTTGACCAGCGGTTGTGGTAGTCTATGAGTCTATGCTTCCTGACAAGCAATCAGAAACCGATACAGTATGAGCTCAGACATCAGAAAGTACTTACTTATCCAGAGAGTAATTAAAGACAGGAACAGGTTTCAGGAAAGCTGGTTGAGGTCAGGCTGCTGAATTCATTATAAAAAAACAGCTTGATGCCATGTTGGAAGATGGAAGAATGGATATTATTAATAATAATATTCCTTGTATTTGATATAGAGTTGTTCATGTTGGAAAGACTTTTCAAGCACTTTACATGATTTACTGTAAAGTGTAGCAAATTCTGGGTGAACATAGTAGCCAATTCGCTCACAGCAATGTCCCAAGACAGCCATAAATTGAATAACCAGATTGTATCTGGGCACTATTGGCTAGGAAACTGAGAGAAACTCGCTTTGTGGAGTCCTGTAGCTCAGTGGTTAGAGCACTCACCTCGCAAGTGAGAGACCTGGGTTAGTTTCCAGGAAGGGCAAAACATTGGGTAAGTTTCCTCACTCCACATGCCTGATAATAATTCCACAATAATAAACAATAATAAATAGGTCATTTCAATCCAACACTGTTTGTGGGACACTGCTGTGCGCAAGTAGCTGCCGCGTTTCAGCCACAAATGTATAGTCAATTCACTTCCATTATATTCTGTGAAGCGCTTTGAGACGTATAGAAGACATATAGCGTGAATAGCGCTATATGAAATGCAAGAATTATTATTATGATGTAGTGACATGAGATTGTTAATATTATTAACCTGAACAGGCAGATGGGATCTCAGTTTAACATCTCATTGTTAGATGACGATATCTCCAACAATGCAGCACTCCCGTAACAACAACAACAACAACAACAACAACTTTGATTTATATAGCGCCCTCCATGCCGGATGGTGTCTCAAGGCGGTTCACAGTAACGGATCCCAGGACAGAGTCAGGGGCAGGGGTAGAAAGGTGACCAAAGGCATGGTCGAAGAGATAGGTCTAACCCTGCATTGGGTGCGGGTAGTACAGCCGAGTCTACGTAGCACCATGATTCTGACTTGTGTTTTCTGGATTAAATGTGAAACTTTCCACCAACATCCAACCTGAAGTGAAATCACAAGAAAATACTTTTGTCACCAACCACTGCAGGAATGCTGCAGATGGACTGAGAACAATAGATTCATCAATAGACTCAGCAATAGACATAGGGAATCAGTTCAACTGATTTTCAACTGAATTCAAAATATCATTCATTGTCCAACTGAACAGTTCATGCTACAATCCATTTACCATGTAGACAAGATATGCATTCACATGTCTAAAATGTAAATGAGCTCTTAATTTATACAGTGATTGCAGATTTGACAATGACTTATAACTAATTCAAATATAATTAAAATGCTTATATAAAACAATAGATGGGAAAAGATGCAGAGATAGAGATAGCAAAGGTGCACTGAAAGGACGCAACACCCACAGAGAGTGTGAGAGAAACAAACAAAAGTAATTTCTATATATATATATATATATATATACAGTACATAGATGCTACATCTTTTCAGTGCAACAAAGCTGACAAAGTTTAATTACAGTACTTGTCTCCTGCTGCACTAATGCCCCACTCCAGAAACATGTATATTGTGGCCTACAAATCAATCCACTTAGCCGAACCATGGTTTACTCCTGAAAACAAGCACTTAAATTAAGCGTCCAGATAACAGCAACCATATGACATGTGTTCAGTCATTTTGTCATTACAATTATTGTATGAAAAGCAGAGAAGTTACCTTCTGGTGGAAATCTTCAGTGCGTAAAGCATGAACAAGATTATAAATTAGACAAGGGCATGTTTGAAAGCATGGGAAGATGCGGGAGGAGGAGGAGGATGCCAAATCTGTGATTATTTTTAGCGACCAGCTAAGATTATAAAATTCTATATTTGCATGGAATATGTATAGCACTGCATGATCGACTCTATTTCATAAGTGGAAAAATACAGTGACAAAGCATATAGAGTATCCAGACATAGATATGGATACAGTACATTTCAACATTGATGTAGTTTTCATTGTTATTGTACATTGTAGCTCAGTGGTTAGAGCACTTGCTCAGGCAAGCAAGACACCTGGGTTGGATTCCCAGTAGGGCAAAATGTTGGACAAGTTTCCTTACTCCAGTTCTGTTTACCTAGCAGTAAGTAGGAATTTGGTTGTTAGTTCATTGACAGATCGCTTTTCAGCTGTTATTCTATTGGCAGATCGCTATAATTCCTTCAAAAAAATAAAAGAATTGGTCACTACAATCCACGACTGTTTGTAGGACATTGCTGTGCACAATTGACCATTGCGTTTTGCCCACAAAGTATACAGTCAATTCACTTTACAGTATATTCTGTGAAGCACTTTGAGATGTCTCAAAGACGTGATAAGGTGCTATATCAAATGCAAGGAATGATTATTATTATTACTATTATTATTTGTGTGACAACCTGGCTCAGTTGGTGGCACTCATTTCTCTGAATCAGAATCTTTCAGATTCAAGCACCATATTAGGATTTTGAACTCAGCATCTAAGACAACAACAAAATAACATTTTACAGCGCCTTTCACGACCCATGGCGCTGAATACTGACACTTCAGTGAAGTGAATCTATGAGTGAAGTGCTTGGGAATGCTGTTTTGTTGGACCTGCCGTCCATTGGATGAGATGTTAAACTGAAATCCCATCTGCCTGTTCAGGTGGACTTTAAAGATCTCATGACATTTCTGTATTTGAAAAGAAAAGGGAATTTCTCCCAGTATCCTGGCCAATCAAATCCCACATAAAATGACTTATTCATTTCATGGCTGTTTGAGGGGCATGCTTTGTGTAATTTGGCTGCTTCATTACATTATTATTATCCTGTGAAATAATTGTAAGGACCTCCCAAAGAGAGACACTATGTCAAATGTAAGATTATTTGTTTGTCTCTGGGTTTAGCTGTCAAATGCAAAGATTATTATTAATAAGGATTACTACTTGCATGAAATAAAGGCATATAGAGTCCAAGTCACAGGGAATAATGATCATTTGCAGAGCAATGGTCAAGCCCTACCTGGATGACAAGCCATAGGAATGGAGAGGTTAGCGCTTTGGGACGTCCTCCCGACATGAAAGACGCTCTATAAATGTAATTTTGTTGTTGTTGTTACCAATGAAAGCAAGTTAATTAATAATTGGAATTAAACATCTTAATTATAAAGTGAGGCTGTGTAAGTGGGAATGATTACAGTGGCAAAGACTCGCATAGATCTTTTTTGACATATTCGTGATCCTAGAGGCTATGAGTAAACTGAACCTTAAAACTATGTTTATCAAGGTGAAAAAAAATCTGCAGCAAGGGAGATAGACTCAAGGTCAGATGAGAAAAGGTGAACAGACAGTTCAAATTTAATTACTTTACTCAGAGGTCGATGACTAGGTGGATTAGACTAATGGGGAGGCAGTAGAGGCAGACAGTGTAAGAGAAAATTAGACAGCTATTTCACAAAGCAATGGATTCAGATTAAAGAGAAAATTAAGCAACTGTTCAGCAAAGCAATAGATTGAGGTTTATGACAGTTAAAGTGGTAGTGGATAATTTATTTATTTTAACATTGGAACTGGCCAGATGGATCTTATTTCACTGTCACTTGAATCCCAAGTAAATATTCCTGTGGAACTTGTTTGGTGAAGTAACATGGTGTTTTCTAACACCTACATTAAAACTTTTGTAATAAATTATAATACAGAGTCCTGAAGTCTTGTAGCTCAGTGGTTAGAGCACTCACCTTACAAGCTTGAGATTTGGGTTTGATTCTGGTCAGGGCGAAACCTTGGGCAATTTTCCTTACTCCACACGCCTAATAATCATCCCTCAAAAAAAAACTGTCACTCAATCCATGACTGTTTGTAGGACACTGTTGTGCTGCCACATTTTGCCCACAAATATACAGTCAGTTCACTTTACAGTACACTCTTTGAAGCACTTTGAGACGTCTAAAATATGTGAAAAAGCACTATATCAAATGCAAGGATTATTATTATGCATAATAAATTAGCTACACTGTTTTAGTAAAGGCTTTTACTGATGATCAGGGCAAGCAGTTAAATTTCCAACTGCAAATTATTGGTAGAGCATACTTGTTACATTCATTTAGTCTTGTGCCTAACTTTTCTACAAAACAGCAATTGTTTTGATCAAGGCCATTCATGATGATATCAGGTTTATTTAGATTGCCTCCCTTCCCCATCTCATCCCCTTCAGATGTCAATTGTTAACCGAGGTTCTGTCCCTTAAGTATGAAGGTATAGGTGGAGATGTGGAAGGAACAATAGATGATTTATTAGGAACTCTTTCCTGTCCAGTGTGCTGTGGAGAAGACCTCAAAGAGATTCTACTATTTTGATTCAGATTGAAAAAGTAAAACCACAATGATACTTTAGCATACATCAAGGCAGTAGGACATAAATTTAGAGATGCAAACAACAATTTAAGTTCCAACAGCTGGACGTTTTTCTTCACCCAAATGATAATTAATGATTGGAACAGGTTAAAAACTTGGAAGCATGGGTGAGGCCAGGCCACTAGACACATTAAAAAGCAGCTTGTAGGATGGGAATAAGGTGGCCAAAGGGCCTTCTTCTTTCAAACCAATCTTTTATCATGATAAAACATCAGCAACAATAACAAAATTACATTTATAGAGCGCAACAATCCTCTCAATGGGATTGTTCAGAAGGGCATTGGAGACTTCAGCTCCAGCAAACCCAGGGATCATCCCTATAGTTGTTACATTCACAGTTTATTATAGTTTTCCAAACAATAATAACTTTACAGGTAAGCGTCGATTTACAATGCTTCTATTTAGGACATTTCTATCGAAGGACCATCATTTTTTAACACCTTTTGATCAATATAGGACACTTAGATTTGTTTTAAGGACCCAAATTTTAAAAGCCAGCTGATTTTGAAACACACCACACCAGTATTACAGTCATTTCCGAACATTCCCGAGCGATTTACTGCCTCTACTGCGCTTCTACCAAGTCGGGGAAAAGACAGCAGTAAGTGAAATGAGCAGCGGTAATACCACTAGCGGCCAGAAACCCCGCAAAGTCATCACTTTAAATACCAAATTGAAGGTTGGTATAATGTGCATCGATTCTGGTGAAAAAGGTATGGATGTCGGGAGGGCTTTAAGGCTAGCTAAATCAACGGTGGCTACTATAAAACCATTCTGTTTAAGGACATTGTATAAGGATACTGGCAAGTTCAAGGTGTGTTACAGCTACAGGTGCAAGCAGATTAACAAAACATAGGTTTGATGTAATGGAAAACATGGAAAGAATGCTGAGTGTCTGGATTGAGGATCAGAACCAGCGTAATATACCATAAAGTTACCCCAAGTACCCCTTCTTGCCTATGTGTGTTAATTTGTGTGGTTTTGTGTGTCATTTAGTGGGTTTAAGGTCTGAAACTTTTGTGAAAAGAACGCATCTCTGGTTATATCTCTGCATGGGAAATCGCGTTACGATTTAGGACGTTTCGATCTAGATACAGTTTTTCAGGAACGCAACCCCATCGTAAGTAGAGGTTTACCTGTATTGTACTTTTAAAGAATGTACAAAAACAGTGCATTTAACAACTGTGTAAATTGGCTTTGTGTGATGGAAGTGGAGTCCCCAGTCCTCTTCTAAAGATCATGCTGAAAAGTCACACATGGCTTCCATCCCACAAATTGGGCATTGCTCTATTGGGTAGAGGATCACTGGTGTAACTAAATATAAACAGAATGAAGCCAGGAACTAAGACCTGATACCAAGCATGGGGGAGGGCAGGGGAGGGGAAATGTTGCAAGGTAGAGGGGAGGAGAGGAAGAGAGGTGAGAGGGCAACAGAAGGCAGAATTAAAAAGGAGGGTCTTGAGAGATCAAGATCATGGCTTTTATAAGATCATGGCTTAAGTACAGTTACCTGCCTTTGCCCCATGTCCTTTCAATACCCTGACCTAACAAATATTTATCTACCTCCATATGGACAATCACATTGTAATGATACAAACCATATATCTGATTAATGCACACACAAAATAGTTATAGTACATCCTGTGAAACGTTTTGAGATGTTTCAACCATATGATAAAATACGATATCAAAATACAGTACAAGGATTATTTATCATATTTTGGCACTAATTTTTAATCCCTCTTTTAATCTTATCCAAACTCCAAAAACTCTTGCCACTAAATCAAAAGGTTGTGAGATCACTTTTGTTGGTTTCATCTCATAGTCTAGGCTGTCACTCCAGGGCAATGCTGGGGCTGCATTCTATTGTCAGAGGTGGAATCCTGCACGTGAGATGATAACCTAGGGTCTTGTCTCCCTGTTTGCAAGGACGCTAAAAATCCCTTGGAACTATTTGAAAAGAAAAGGGCATTTCTCTTAGTGTGCTGGCAAGGAAGCAGAATAATCGAAGGGAAAATAGTAGGGTTATATAATTTATAATGAACATAACACTATACTATATGATATAACCCTTGATTACTGTGCTTTCTTATATTTCTCTGTAGATACGGCTTTTTGCACATATTTGCATCATCTTCTTTCAGGATGCATAAAACTCCGGCTAGATGAACAAATCTGGTCCAGCAAGCCAGAAATTCTGGCTAAGTGTAATTACAATTACACTATCACACCAGTCCTTGCCAGGCTCCACTGGCTGCCAATCACCAAATGGTTCAACTTCAAGATTCTCTCGCTCATCTTCAAATCACTTCATTCCTTTGCACCTCCCTACCTATTCAACCTTCTTACCACCCACTCCATCACCCGCTGCTCTGCTCAGCTGGCTCCAGCCTCCTATTTGTCACTCGTGCCCTCCGTTCTACCATCGGTGGCCGTGCCTTCAGCCACTATGCCCCAAAACTCCAGAACTCACTCCCTCAATCCCTGTGCATTGTCCCCTGTCTCGCCACTTTCAAACCCTGAAAGACCTTCCTTTTTGATCATGCTTACAGTCACCTCCCCACTCCTTCTCCCTTGGCTCGTTGTCAGACTCCAGCACTGTGACGTGCTCCTGGACACCATCCCACTTGAAGGCTGCTATCTATGCAAATGCAAATTGTTGTTGATGTACAAGGTCAGTATTGTACTGGCATTTACCAGCATTTTTCAATGCTGTTTTTTTCAGTGCTAAAAGATGCCAGTAACAGCATTGTAACTGTTTGAATCCCACAAGTAGTAAAGGAATTTGGATACCCAGAGTTTGGTAGCCAAAGGTTTACTATATACTGTATGATGTATATAGTTTTCCTCTACAATTGTGCAGCAGATTAATGCTTCTCTTTCTGCTTTTAATTGGCTTGCTGTATTGCTGCCAACTTGCCTCAAGTTGTTGAGATAGAATTGATGCTGGCTGTCATTGCTGGTTGTCATACACAATACAGTATTGTCATGTTCCCAGGTTCTTTCATCCCAACGTGTAACTTGAGCTCAAGGTTTGGGTTGACATACCAATGAAGTACTGGAAGAGCCTCACTGTTGAGGGTGCTATGCTGCAGACAAGACATTGAACCAAGAGTCTGTCAGCCTGTTAAGGTGACTGCTAAAGATACCTTCACACATTCAAAAAGAGAAGGGAGTTCACTGCAACATGCTGATCAACAATCCTCAACATTCAATTAACTAATCTTGTGGCTGTTTATCGCAACACTCTGGTGCAAATGATTGTCACATTTGATGATAAAATCAGTGACCACTTGACAATTATTTCTGAAATGTTTTGATGCCATAAGGAAGGCACTATAAAAATACAATTCTGATGAAGGGTTGTGAACCCGAAATGTTGACTCACTTTCCTTTCTCCATAGATACTACCTGAGGTGCTGAGTCTACCCAGTGATTTCTGTTTTTGTACTATAAAAATACTATAAAAATACACGTAATTCCTTCTACCAAGCTAGTCCTCCATCACTGAGAAAGCGCTAATTTCTGTGTTCCCGAAGACCTGCGTGGCCTCATCTATGAATTGGCCTTTTTGTTGTTGCTGAGGTATTTTCACCAGGAATTCCACACTCCACGGCTGTATTCTATCTCAATGATGTGGCTCATTAGCTGCTTCAGAAGTGTGAAACTCCCAGCAATTCAAATTGCATCATCATTGGCTGCTACTCTTTAGTTACCGCTACCAAAATAGATTTCTCACCCTGGACTTGTGGGAATGGCAACTGCTAAGGCGATTTTATCAATCTTTTGTTAATACTATCTGACAAACAAGCTTTTAGAAGGTGTTACAACCCTTCATATTATTCACTCTTAAAAATAAAGCTCCATGGAATTAATTGTGTCTGTGATCTCTTTGTGATTGTACATCTCACACCTAAAGTTCCTGGCTTGTTAATAGTACAATACTTGTTATTTGGCCCCATGGAACCCGAACCCCCATCTGCAACCCAGCTTCTTCCACAGTCCTCACCTCAAAACAGTCAAAGGTAATGTGGAGCAAGCCAATTGAAGACAATATGAAGCAGGTCAATTAAAAGCATTAGGGCTTCACAACAACAACAACAACTTGCATTTATAAAGTACCCTTCACTAAGGCTTGGAGTGCTTATTTTGATTTGGGTGTGATGGCCAACTATCCCCCAGATAAAATTAGTCATTCACCTCAGCATGTTTGTCGGTTTAGCATCTCATCTGAAAGGCAGCACCATCCACAATCCAGCAGAGGTCCACCACTCTAGATAAAACTAATTTCTCTATTCAAATAATGCCATTGGATGTCATTGGTTTACCATCTTATCTGAAAGGCATCACTTCATAAAAGACAGTGCTTCCCTGGAGGACTGGCTTCCCAAACAGGATCGGGATTTTCAGGTAAAATGTGAGTGCTGATTCCCGGGATGCATGTTCATGGGGCTACCAATGCTGCATGAAACCACTGAACATTTAAAAACTTTGTCAGGGTTTAAACAGGAGAGTGAGATCCAGACGGTGATTGGCTATCATAGCTGTCACTCATCAAGGAGGATGGGCTCTTGCTGAAGAGTGACAGCTACAAGAGCCAATCACCACATTGATTGGCTGGTCACTCATCCAGATGCTGTCACTAAGGTGATTACAACAAAACAATAAAATTACATTCTATGTAATAAAATTACAAGTTTAGAGCGCCTTTGCACATCGAGAGGACATCCCAGGTAAATCCTGGCAGCCAGTCACAGGATCACTCCACCCCTGTCCTCCAGTATAAACTATAATGGAGCCTAGACTATTAACCCAAAACTTTCTGACCCAGTGGAGTTATGGGGATACTGAACTGAAGAAGTGGAACCAAATCTAAAATCCATTTTGTGGGACTATTATCTATGCAATATGGCTGCTACATTTGCCCAAGAAAACTGTATTTTTTTCAAAAAGCTTTAAGACTTTTCAGTGCGATAAGGCTCTACAATAATTATACATTATTTTTTCCTCTGTATGAACTGACAAAGTGGAATCTGAGCCCTGAAATGTATCAAAAATAAAATGAGTAATATTATCATAGTTGTAACAGGTTATTTTTGACCTCACTAAAAGGATATCTGAATTGGAATTCTATATACATCACTCAGTTTTCAAACTAATGGGACAGCACTCCCCTGGCAGATTTGAAAATAGATATTGTATGTATTAAATGTGATGATTTCACTGGTTTACTCAAACTGTCATTCAATGTCTGAGCAAGTAGAGACATGGCTTGAAACAATGATTTATCTTGTATATGATAGTCCAGACCAGAGAGAAAGAGAAAGATCAGATAATTCATTGAAAAATATAATGTTGTTACTAGGGAACGGCGATTATTCGGTTTTTCGATTAAACCCGATATGATTTTCAGATCGGTATGCCGATATGGTGATTCTAAAAAAACTGATATATCGAGAGATTCGATTTTAAAAATATACATCGATATATTTTTAATATCGTTCCTGGCAATATATCAATATTGTTGGTATTATCAGTGTAATGCGATCTTTTCCAGCTTACCTTGTCGCCGGCATTGCAACCTCCTAGATCTAGAGCATGGAATGCGCGTACATTCGGTGCGCGCGCACAATTAACGCGCGCGCACATCCGATGCGCACGCACACTTTACTGTGTATACTCGACGTGAGTCGTGGCGTCTTAACAAAGTCGCATCGCTGAAAATTGTAGTTTGAAAATTTACCTTTCTCATCATGGGGAAAAGAAGCCCCGTATGGGACTACTTTGAAAACAATGCAGTCAGTAATGGTGTGTATAGATGTACAGTTTGCAAGGTCTTGGTTAAGACATCTGATTCGAGCACGAGCAACCTGCGACAACACATTAAGCAGCACCACCCCGCCCAGCACGCTGCCCTCAGAGCGAAATCATTGTCGACAACAGCAGGAAGTCGAACCAGCGCTTCGGAGAAAGCGACAGGTAGTGGGGCCAGTGCAGCTCAAATAATTCCTGCTTTATTTAAGAGGAGAACATTGTACCAGAGAGGGGACAAAAAGTGGCAAAGTATCACGAACGCTGTCACTTTTTGCATAGCAAAGGAGAGCTTGCCAATGGCGAAGGACATTAATTCAGACTTCAGACTACATAAAAATAAGTGTCATTTTGTGGCTGTAAGTGTTATTTTTGTGTGTGAGAGAGTTAGAAGCCAGATTATCACTGCTTCTATGTGTGTGTCTAGTCAGACACACACAGCAGTGATAATCTGGCTTCTAACTCTAACAGTCAGACTGTCTGTCTCTTTCTTTTCTATTGTAATAGATCTCATTTACACGTGGACATTACATGCTACTTTCAAGCAAGAAATGGAGGAGAATAAATCTCTAGATTTTGTTTTTGGTGTGTGTGTTCTATTTTGTGTTTAGAGATGGAGGGAGAGAAGGAGAGGGGGAAAGTTGGGAGAGAAGGAGAGAGGAAGAGAGGAGAGGGAGGGAGAGAATGAGAGGGAGAAAGGAGGGAGAGAAGGAGCGAGGGGAAAGGAGGGAGAGAAGGAGAGAGGCGAGGGAGGGAGGGAGAGCAGGAGAGGGGGAAAGGAGGGAGAGAAGGAGCGAGGGGAAAGGAGGGAGAGAAGGAGAGAGGGGAGGGAGGGAGAGGGGGAAAGTTGGGAGAGAAGGAGAGAGGAAGAGAGGAGAGGGAGGGAGAGAAGGAGAGGGGGAAAGGAGGGAGAGAAGGAGCGAGGGGAAAGGAGGGAGAGAAGGAGAGAGGGGAGGGAGGGAGGGAGGGAGAGGGGGAAAGTTGGGAGAGAAGGAGAGAGGAAGAGAGGAGAGGGAGGGAGAGAAGGAGAGGGGGAAAGGAGGGAGAGAAGGAGCGAGGGGAAAGGAGGGAGAGAAGGAGAGAGGGGAGGGAGGGACAGAAGGAGAGAGGGGAGGGAGAGAAGGAGAGAGGGGAGGGAGGGAGGGGAGAGAAGGAGAGAGGGGAGGGAGGGAGGGAGGGAGAGGAGGAGAGGGGGAAAGGAGGGAGAGGAGAGAGGGAGAGTGGAGGGGGAGGGAGAGAAGGAGAGGGGAAAGGAGGGAGAGAAGGAGAGAGGAGAGGAGGGAAAGAAGGAGAGGGGGAGGTAGGGAGCAAACAACATCGTATAATTCAACAGACCTTGACACCAACATTACAAACTTTCTGGACCTAGTGCACGCATTTCGAAATGTGCGTGCACCGCGACTGCGCGCGCAGCGTCAGTGCGGACGCACCGTCAATGCGCGCGCACCGCGACTGAGCGCGCACCATAAATGCGCGCGCGCCATCAATGCACGCGCACTTCGAATGCACGCGCATGCGCAGTATAAAAACTCGATAGATCGGTTTAAGCAGGTATGAGCAAACCGATATATCCATATCCGGAAAAATCCCATATCGCCGTTCCCTAGTTGTTACATTTATTTACAATTCCATTAAAAATTCATATAACATCCCAGTGGTGTAAACATGTGGTATAATGTAGTAGTAGGCTATGTGTTGCAATGTGTTGGTTTATGTTCTCTACATCATAACCAGTCTTGCTCCGCCCTTTATCTGACCTCTCACCCCATATCAGCTTGTCCGTTCCCACCAACTCCCAGCTTGGATCTGACTATCCATCACCCTGGGACATCTTTCCGATGTGAAGAGCACCGTAAAAGTGTAATTTGTTGTTGTTGTTGTTGTTGTTGTTGTTTAGAGAGACGCAATCACATAATTGAGCTGACTTCACTCGACAGAAAGAAAACTAGAGCCTGCGTACCTCTGGAGCTCTGATGTCACAGACATCTGTTCAGAGGCAGTATTGGTAGAGATGGGAACAGAGTGGTTTGGTTGCCTGCTTTGCCAGCCAGGAATGAAGGACATGCTTGTAAAAGTTTATACATTTGTCATATCTCCTCTTCACTTGCAGAATTGTTTTTAAAAAGATATTTGCACTTCAAGATGTAAATCCATTACATAATTTCAGTCAAGTTTCTCCTCCTGAACCCCCTCCCACCAACCCCTAGCACCCCCCCCCCCCCCCCCCCCCCCAAACCACCCTAACTTGGGTGCCCAGTCGAAAGTGTCAAGCTCTTGGGACATTTTCCTGAAGTGAATGGCTCTATATAAATGTATTGTACTTTCATAGAATGTGCAATAAACAGTAAATACAACAACAGCAACAACAACAACTTATAAAGCGCCTTTCACGTCGGGAGGACATCCCAAGGCGCTGCAAATACAACAACTATAGGGATAATTCTCTGTGAGTTGGTTTACTTCATGATAATCACAGGAGCAATACTAATAATACATATTCCTTGAATTTGATATACAGTAGTACCTTATCATATATTCGAGATGTCTCATAGTGCTGCACAGAATATATTAAGTGAATTCACTGTTTATTTTGAGTATAAAATGCGGCAACCAATCATGCATAGGAGTGTCCAAAAAGTCATGGATTGATAAACCAAATTTATTTATTTATTTAGTAAAAAGGGATTATTATTACTGGAAACATGATCCACCAATCGACTAATGACTGGGTTCCTACTTATTGCTAGATAAACAGCAACTTGCCTAATGTTTTGTCCTGCCTGGAAATCAAACCCAGGTCCTCTCACTTGTGAGGTGAGCAGTCTGACCAATACTCTACAGGACTCCATAATAACTACCATGTAACCATTTTTCACCACTATATTTAAAAACACGAGCTAAAATGTCAGAGAATTCTAGGTATTACGGTTTCTATAAATAGGACATTACAGGGTAATGTGCAATAATTGGGAACTGAAAAAATGAGCTCCTATCATAAAAGACCTTCTACAATTAGTAAAATCATTGATAAAAAGAGTTTTAGTGACACCATCACCTGGCGAATAATCGCTTGATGCCAAGATAAATCAGCCTAGCAACAGTTCCTTCTGATTAATCCAGGTTAAAAGATTTCACATGAATAAGATTAAAATATTGCATTATTAGCCTAGCCACAGTTAAGTCTACAGCTAACATTTGTCTATCTTTTCAACTGCTGCTCACTGGTTAAATGTCCAGCAATCTCCTATTCTCCTTTAATAGAATCATCTTCTCTGTCTAAACAAACCTCCCACTCTACTGATCTGTTTGACAGTATTTTCTCAACCAAGATATACAGGACATGCAAGCGGGATCCATTCTGGCATTCTCAACGTGGGGCCTGAGAAAAAGAAAACTAGAGTATTTCTGCACAACCAGACACTGCAACTTGATGTATATGATGGAGCTTTGTTTGTATGTTTATGCTGACCTTTTGGTAGATCTCCGGACAAATTCAAAGGCTTTTCAAAGAAACTCTAACTTGGACATAGGTATGGGTAACCTTGACAGTGTACAGTGTTCCTTACAGTAAATGTAGGTTTTTTTTAATCGATGTTCAGAGGCAGCTATTTTATGGATTTCTGCAAGTAAACCACATAGATTCAGAACCCCGGAGAGCTGCCATTAGTACATTTATGATGGGGCCATTAATATTCCTTTTGAGCATGACTGTGACCTGCAGACATTATATAGAAGCTTAGAATATATTGACATATCTGCAAAGGTTATTTGTGATGGAAAAAAATATGGAACTTTTTTATTTGTCTTCTGTCTTCTATGGATACACATGACGATTCAGAGTAAGGAGTAAATTATAACTTTTTAAAGAACTGAATGAAAGAGAAATTGTTGCGAAATGAGACATGTTATGTAATGTTATTAGACATGATTCTTTATTTGCTTCATTTAGAAAAATCATAAGATTCGTCCACTTTAAAATCTGATTTGATTCATTTGATTCAATCACCTGTTCCAATATGTTGCCTGACCGTTCACCTACAAAAAAAAGCTTCTCCCCTTTTAGTGTATACTGTGAAGTGCTTTCAGACATTCTCATGACATCAAAAGGTGCAAGGATTGTTTATTTGGTGACTGTTTCTGCTTCATGGAGTTAGGAGGAAGATGCAGTAGTTATATTAGGGGTTATTTTACATTGTTTATTAAATGTACCGAATATTCCATTCTGCATCTATGATGGCACTTTATATTCTAAGAATGGAATGCAAAATTGTTTATAGCCAGAGAATGGTGCATTATAACCAGTAATTTTTTAGTTTTGGGTTGACATATTTACAAAAATGTCCTAACATTTATAATAAGAAGAATAATCCTTGCATTTGATATTACGCTTTTCACGTCTTCTAGATGTCTTAAAGTGCTTCACAGAACATACTGTAAAGTGAATTGACTGTATATTTGTGGGCAAAACATGGCAGCAGTATCCCACAAACAGTCATGGATTGAAATGACCAATTTGTTGTAATTGTTGCCCAAGGTTTTGTCCTGACCTGCCTGGATTCAAACACAGTTCTCACACTTGTAAGGCAAGTGCTCTAACCACTGAGCTACAGGAATCCAATGTGAATTACATTGAATAGTTCAACAGGTGGTCTGAGATTTCCAGCAGTTTTGTTTTGGAATTCCACATTGCAGAATCACGTGAGAAGTTTTCATTGAAGAAGATTCTCTCCACTTTATAGTGGCCCATTTGGTCCCATTCTTCCCATCAAGCTGTTAATTAAATGAGTCCATTGGCCCAGTCCCTACAACAACAATAACAAAATTACATTTGTATAGAGGAGGGTGGAGGGCAGCGGGTTAAAGAGGCTGATCAAAAGCACGGTTGAAGAGGAGGGACTTGAGATGGGTCTTGAAGTAGGCAAGGGATGGGGCAAGGAGGAGAGATTGTGGGATGGAATTCCATAGGTTGACAGCAGAATTTCTTAAAGTTCACCTGCCAATGATGGGGCAGGCAAGGCGGGGGAACATGAAGCAGGCCGGAGCCCACTGAGCAGAGAGAATAGGTAAGTTGGTAGGGGGTTAGTTGCTCACAAATGTAAGTGGGAGCAAGACCATGGAATTTTTTGACAATGAGGACCAGGATCCTGAACTGCATCCTCTATTTCATGGGAAGCCAGTGGAGTCAGGCAAGGATGGGGGTGATGGGGCCGCGAAGCCTGGAGCCTGGGAGAAGACAATGACTGCAGAGTTCTGGATGATCTGCAGTCTGTTGAGGGAGGAGTTGTGGAGCTTGACAAGCAAGTAATTTGCATAGTCAAGCTTGGATGTTATAAATGCGTATATGAGGGTTTCAGTGGCTTGAGGAGTGAGACAGTAGCAGAGCCAAGCAATGTTGTCAGGGAAGGGCCTCAGTCTTGTTAATGTTGAACTGAAGACGGTTAGCTCTCATCCAGAACTTGATGGTCTGTCAGACATTCTGTCCGGTCAGCAGTGGTCCGGGAGATGAGGGTGGAGACAGAGAGATAGAGTTGAGTGTCATCGTATACATACTCTACCACTCTAATTGTGAACCATTTCTGGTTGTGTATCACCCTCTCAGTAAAAGATATGTTTACAAATGCAGTACTTGTTTCATTCAAATTGTGCTGATGTTAGGAGTATGGGAGGGGGGGGGCGGAAATTTGAATAATTATAGCCTGGTTTAATCACATTTTAGTCACTGTCATATGTCACATTTTTCACCGGAATATTTGAAGCACTGAACATTGAATCGGATTATAGATAAAGTTCTAAATCAAGGGTCTGTGCAACCAAGTGAGAGATTCATCCACATAGTCTTACAGGCCATCTTGTTTTAATGTTTAAAACTGCATAGAATTGTGGAAAATCTTAAATTCAGTTTATTGTGGAAGCTGCTCTTCCTCAGTTCGTAGAAAGAAAATGCTTTGAAAGTAAAGGTAAATTTAAGAATTGTATGCAATCACATTAAAAACAAAATGGTCCTTCAGGCTAACATAAACATTCTAAGCTTTTATTTTAATTATTTGAAAAAAAACTTAGTAGAACTATTGGCCATCGTAGCTTTGACTTAAGGCTGGAACTAACAGCAAACACATTGTAGTTATCAAGATCCAGAGCACGTCATCATTGGTTTAATAAGGTGCTCAGAATAGACCTCTTAGTGGTTGTTTTCAACTGTATTGCACCCTAGTGATCAAAAGTGACCTTGCAATCTTACCCAGTAGTATTTCCCATTAATTACCCATTAGCTGGCCGTAAACACAACAAAAGCCTTACAATCTGTTACTGGTCTATTCCTAAAAGATGAGGATAATATGATGTGTCATTTCACTCTAATAGCACGCATGATTATGGCTAATGTGTTGTCTGACTGTCAGCTACGTCTAATATGCTTTACTCACATATGCATTGTGTTTGACAGGTTGCTGTATATAAAGGTACGTGCTAAAGACCAATTTACACATGTGCCAAGCCTTGCATTAGTTATGAAGATAAAAATGTGAATGTTTGTTGCAAATAACAACAACAACAACAATTTACATTTATAGAGCGCCTTTCACGTCGGGAGGACGTCCCAAGGCGCTGAACAGGAGGCGTGTGACCCGAGCTGGGAGGGGAGTGTTTGGGAAGGGGTGAAACACGAAGGGGAGGTAAAAGAGTTCGGGGTGGAACAAAAGGAAGAGGAAAGTCTTCAAACCGGCCTTGAAAGAGGAAAGGGGAGAGATGAAACGGAGGGATTGAGGGATGGCATTCCATAAGGTGGGAGCGGAGAAACTGAAGGCCCGGCCTCCGATGGTGGGGCGGTTCGGGCGGGGGGCTTGGAGCAGGCCAAGTCCTGTTGAACGGATGGTCCGGGTGGGCGTGTAGGGGGAGAGTAGATCAGTTAAGTAGGATGGGGCAAGGCCGTGTAAGGCCTTGTAGGTGAGGACGAGGATCTTAAACTCGATCCTCTGGAGGATGGGGAGCCAGTGGAGATGGGCGAGGGTGGGGGTTATGTGGTCGCGGAGGCGGGTGCCAGATAGTACACGGGCTGCAGAGTTTTGGATGGCCTGCAGCCTATGAATGGAGGAACTGGGGAGGCCGACTAGGAGAGAATTTCCGTAGTCCAGCCGTGAGGTGATGTATGCGTGCACAAGTGTTTCAGCACAATAATTGTGTTTAAGCACAGCTTTTTGCTACAAATGCTAACTTGATCTGAAAAAGACCTTTCCCCGTAGAATAAAAGTAAAAGTGATGGAAATGCACAGTAGATGAATTGGAATCTGAAAGGCAGACTAAATGGGAAGCTATTACAACAACTTGCACTTATTATAAAACACCTTTCAACAATGACAAGTACACAGTGCCCTTTAGATAAGATAACTTTTCAGAATGCTTCAAGGTGATGTGGCCACGATGGGAATTAAAGACAGATAGGAGGAGGGGCGAGCCAGATAAATGAATAAAGGGGTGAAGTGCTCAGCAAATAAGGTAGGGGGAAGGGAAAAAGTTAAAACCATTTTGAACAAAACTACTGACTCCCAATGGGAAATGTTTCAAGGACAAGATTTGTGATCCGTCATGTCCAGTAGTTGCTGATTGATTGAGGATGAACACTCCTCACTCCATCAGCTCGTTCAGCATTGCTTCACCATTATTTTACATAGTCACGCAGAACACAAGTATTGGTTGTACATAAGTTTTCCCCAGTTTTATGAAAAAAATTAGTCAGAGAAAAATATCAATGTGACAAAAATCATCAGTTCCCTTCTTGACAATGGATAGTCTCCAGCTGTGTGGAAATAAAACATATTCCCCTTGACTTCAGTTTCCACCAACATATCCAATCCATCACAATGCATTTCTAAACATTCTCTCCCTTTCTAATTCTGTTCAACTTGCTATGTCTTTCCAGCATTTTATACTTTTACTTTATATTTCCAGCTGTCAGTTTTCCTTTTCCATTAGAAAATATCCCCATCTTCTGATGAGTTTGATGCAATTTAATTTTACATTATAATATTACATTATTTTTCACTTAAAATTGCTTCACCTTCTTACCTGAGGGCTCAAGGTCAAATTCCCACCATTTGGAATACTGCTTTCCCTATATTAGCGAGTTCAATCAGGAACCCAGGTGTCTTGTTGAATCCTCAACTGTCTTTCCTCCCCCACACCCAAGCCATATCCCGCTCTGCCTTCCCGCACCTCCGCAACATTGCCCGATTTTGCCAATACCTCACCCCTTAGGCCACTGAAACTCTCATTCATGCTTTCATCACATCCAGGCTCAATTATGCCAACACCCTGCTAGCCAGCCTTCTCAACTCCTCCCTCCATAGGCTACAGATCATGCGGAACTCTGCGACCCATGTTCTCTACGCCTCCACACTCCGTGAACCCATCTCTGGGATGGAGTTGGATGGAATTTCAGAGTGTGGAGGAAGAGAGGCTGAAAGCCTGGCTATTGATGATAGGGTGGGTCAGGTGGGAGACATGGAAAATGAATCAGGAATCAATTGTGCAAACAGTGATGATTTTATGGTAGTTCTCACTGAAATAAGGCAGCAGAATCACAGGAATGTGTCTTGTACATATAAATGTGTAAAAATGCTATAGTTTGCTACATGTTATTCTAACCTCAGACTTCTAATATTAGTTTGATTCCCTAGGTAAACTCCCTGTGCACAGTGATTTCTGCATGGCAAACCAGATATCTCAAACGCTGATGCCCCTTTAACAAACCACAGCTGGCTAGGAGAAAATACTAACAAAAGGAAAAGGGAATCATAATAAAGCAGCATTACTGGTGGGGGGGAAACAACTTGTGAAACTGGAGCATGAAAGCATTAAAATCTGTCATTTGGGGATTTAAAATAAATGATTAAATCATGGCCTTAAGGGGAACAAATATGATGAATAACTTCCACCCCATCTACCCTAATCTGTGGCCTAAAGTCAATTTCATCCATTAATGCTGTGGGCTACCGACATGTCTCTCCATCCAGACTTGTTTCTTGAAGTGCCTTAATTTTAAAAGCAGCTGTGTGTTTGAATTAAAAGATGCAGCTGAACAAAATATTATATTTCCTATGAAATCTGACACTTGTTTAGTACTACTTTTTAGAGTACTGATCAGGAATAACAGGCTTTTTTTTGCTTCAGTAGAAACAACACGACAATGAGAAACACACACACAAGACACAAGTGATAAACTTGTTAATTCCCATCGTGCATAATATAGGAATCTTTGATTCATTTAAATTTAAAAACAATGAACACTTTGTTAACCTTTTCCTACCGAGAACCAACAGGAAATTATAATGTGTTTCCTCTGTGGTTAATGTTTTAGATTATTTGCATACAGAATTACATTATTGTTATTTAGAGTCAACATTTCTGTTTAGATATGTTACTCATTTTGATGAAGCTCCATATATCTAAATAGATGGTTTCTCTTACTGTTTTAATCTATAATTTACGCTGAATATTTCACTGCTGCACACCATTCCGACCAGTGAAAATGAAATGCATGTTTTGTTTTAGAAACAATTGCCCACCTATAAAACCTTTCTGACTGGCAGAAAGATCCAGAGAGATCACAAATGGAACAATGTTGATGATGGTTTTGATCCATATTTTTAATTGTTTGAAATGATTTGCAATCGCTCTTTTGTTTACGTCAATTCCATACATCCCATTATTACTAAGCTCCAATACCTCCAGGTTCTCACCGAACAGGCAAAAGATTTTTTGGCCTGATTTTATTACACAGTGATTGCATTGTGATCCATCATTATTCAAGGATAATTAACGTGGGTTATTCTCTAATCTAACATTCTCTGGCCCTCGTTGTGGAACTGACGAAACATGACTCAACTGGAAGTTAGGATGGTTATTAATTGAGTTTATTTAGCAATTGGCCCACCTTAAGCAACAATTTATACTAAGAACTGAATATGGAACTAAAATTAACTAAATTCTATCAAACCATTTCTTTATGATGTCTAATTTCTACCATTTCATCAAACAAGTTATGAAAAATCACTTTCTCCCAGCCAATCCTAAACAATTAACCTCCCTCACTTCCTTGACAATACCCGCCCATCCCATCCCACCCCAGGACTCCAAACATATGGATGGATGCATCCTACAACAACAACTAGTATTTATATAGCGTCTCTCTGCAGTATTCCAGTGTGCTCATCCTATTCCACATTGAAATAAAATGCTCCACCATCCTGCATTTCACAAACCCAGAGACACTTTGTTTTTAAATAGTGGAAGCAGCATTGTCAGGTGGTGGGGTAGGGGCACCCCCTCCCTCACCCCTCCACACCCCACCACCTGGCAAATAATTCCAAATGAGGAAGTCTCTGGGAACACTGGGATCAATGCAGTGCAGCTAAAACAACAACTACATTACATTTTTATTGCACCTTTCATGTTGGGAGGACGTCCCAAGGCACTGAAAACAGGAAATTTACTTATTTTACTTTAAATTTTCCATTACCCTACAAATTACAGCCTTAGTTGCAAGGCCTGTGTTCTGGGATAATTGTAGTAATATCTCTTCAGGCGTGTTGTTATGTGCAACAGTGGAATTGTTAGGGTTAACAATGCCAGGCATATTGCTTTGCTATGATGGTAAAGTGGTTAATGGCAACAGTGAAGCCAATGGTTATGTAATGACAGAAGTGCAGGATATGTGTCCTTGTTGCTTGTTAAGGCTCTTAATTTATGATTAATGGCCTTGTCTGCACAACCACTGAATTAATATGTTGGCTTTCAATAACTATGATCCATGAGAAGTTAACCTTGAAGTCAGCACTAAAGTTTGCTAAAACCTCAACACATGTGTTTTTTCACAGAAAATAGTATGATTTATGGATGAAAATCACAATTGGATGCCTTCTGCAGTTGAATTGAAGGTTATAAACAGAAATATATCTCATCTATTCTTAAACTTTAATGCCCTATGAACCCATGTTTGCAAACTTGCAAACAAAATAAGCAGATTTTACCACAAATGGATGTAAAGTGATATAAGAAATGTTCAGACAGTAACCAGAAAAAATCAATAATAAAATTGATCACTTTAATCCACGACTGTTTGTGGGACACTGCTGTGCGCAATTGGCTGCATTGTTCGCCCACAAATATACCATCAATTCATTTTTCAGTATATTCTTTGAAGCGCTTTGAGATGTTTAGAAGCCAAAATGTGCTATATTTGAATGCAAGCATTATAATTATTCAAGGTCATTTTCTATCATAAGGAATTCTTGTCTCCAAATGTGGAAACTTTCTGTATTTTATGAATGGACATTTCCCCCTTGAGGGAGAGGTAAACAGTGTCTCTTTGGAGCTGAAATTGTGATATGGTGATATGGTGACAAGGTGATATGCTTGGCAACAAAATGTTGGCATTGAGCCAGTCGAACCAAACTACATATGTAGTTTGGTTCAGAAGTCAGTTGAGTGCTTAAAAACACTGCTGATGACAGCCCAGCCTGCCTGGCTCATTGATAAAACCTGGAAGAGCACTAGGTCAGGGGATTCTTCCCACTTAGCTCCTCTTAACCCTATAAGTCAAAGCCCTAACACCCCAAGATCAGTTGGCCAACCAAATAAATGTTTCCTGATTGAATATTCCTTGATGTACTGCTTAAACTTTTTTTATTTCTAAGATTATTTTGTTGGACAACCAAAAATATTTCGGATACCTGGCTGACCAAAACATAATCACCCACTCATCTTTTCCTGAGACAAATACAATAAATTTCACAATATTCATATTCTAATTGTGCAAATCCATTTCTCAGTCTTAATCTTACTCAACAGCTCTCCACTTAGGTTTCCTTCCCCAGTGTAACAGGACAAAGTACAGTGGGAAAGAAGCTAGAATAAACTGGTTCACTAATAATTCTAAATCATAAATCCCATCTTAAAAACCATGAAGGGTATAATCGTCATGCTATTAGGTACAACACATTAATGAATCATGCTAATTTGATCAGATTTACATATGTAAATTAGGCTAATTAGAAAATGGGACTTCCTTTGTAACTTAAAACGGTGATTCATATCTTCATGAAACTTCAAAATATAATAATTATGGCATTACACATGACAAATTATAAATCATGCTAATTAGTTATAATTTACATATGATAATTTGATTGATTAGAAAATTGACTTTCTTCCAAATTTTAAAACTCTCTAAGTCTTATATTTATGAAATTCACATTCTATAATTATTATGGCATTACAGATAACATAATGATCCATTATGCAAATCAGCTCAATTTCCATATACAAATTTGTAATAATAACAATCCTTGCATTTGATATACTGTAGTGCCTGTCATGCCAGGGTGATGTCTCAAAGTGCTTCACTGTACTGTATTCACTGTAAAGTGTATGTAGTTTTATAGGCAAATGTAACAACTTCAACTAACAGTAACAACAACAAAATTACATTTGTAGAGCGCCTTTCACTTCAGGAGGATGTCCCGAGACACTGAATAATCAGGGGTCAGGACCCGAGCATGGGGCGAGGTGGGAGATGACCCCAGCCACCAATGGTAGGGCGGGTCGGGCAGGAGACATAGAGCAGGCTGGAGCAAAGAACTGAACGGAGGAAGCAGACAGGTTGATAGGGAGTCAGCATGTCATAAAGGTAAAGATTGGGAGAGATTGATGGTGTCGGAGAGTAGGGGGGGGGGGCGAGGGGGCGAGGAGGTGGAGCTGGGATGTAAGAAGATGGGTGGGGATGGGGTCAAGGGAGCTTGTGGTGGGCTTCATAGAAGAATTTGATTGACTCCACTGGGAATCAACTGCCCAGTAATGTCCCACAGCTAGCCATTAATTGAATGATCAATTTTATCTAGGGGATTTTCACACCAGAAGAAACTCCCTTTTCTTTTCAAATGGAGCAATGGAATCTGAACAGGATCTGTGCATCATTGCATTGGAGTGTCAGCCTGGATTTTTAGTTCACACTCCGCATGTGGGGCTTTCGGTTGTCCGCAAGCTTCAAACTCAGGCAGAGAGGCAGGTTAATCAGGTGAATCCTAATTGAATCTTGTAAATTTCCAAATAGACTAAAACCTGCAATATCCTTGAAATAATTCGATTGCAACATACTGTATGTGAACATATGTGAAACCTATCAATCTAAAATTAAATTTTGCCAATTTTGCTCAGTAACAACAAGAATTTGCATTTAAATAGCACCCTTCAAATGGACTAGAGAACATTGTGTATGCAAAACTAACTCTCTGTTAGTCCAATAGTGCTTTGGCTGACAATCCAACAGCCTATATGGCCAGCCAGTTTATTGCTAATTTTGGGACTTTGCTGGTGCAAGTGGCTGTTGCATTGTCTCTAGTTACCTGTGAAGAGCTTTAAGACATTTCAATGTGATAATAGACTATAAAAATGCAAGTTCTTTTTTATTGTCACCTTTTAATGTACTTAGATTTTCCTACGAGTATTTCAGTTGATCAATCCACACTGTAGGACCTTAGTGATCCTCGAGAAATCCCACATGCCTGGAGTAATACTCAGGCTTAAAAATATCTTTATTGTAAGTCATTTGTCATCATGTCAAAACAGAAATTCTGTGAAATATTCAAGACTTTTATCAAACATCTGCCACTGACCTGGCAGAGCTAATTCCACTGGGAATTCAGAACATCTGTCTGCTCTAGATGAATTGCAAATTTTCTTACGCTTATGCAGGTGCCTGTTTCACAACATCAATATCATTGTTTCTTATTCTATGTAAGAGTCTATAATATTAAAATAAATAATGAAATTAAACTAATTGAAATGTATACAGTAATGCATATTTTTAACATGGATATGCATTTTTATTTTCCCCTGTATTTTATTGCACCCACCATACACATTTGCAAACTTGATAAGCACAAGCTTAATCTAATTTTGTTTGCTTTGCCATTGTCAATTTTTCTCAAAATTCCTATTCCAATAATCACCCAATTTCTCTGTCAGTTAATGTGTGGTTTGGTACTGGGCCACACCTGGATTAAGGTAACTGGTCTCAGCCCCACTGAAGATGACAAGAATATAATTGTGTTACTATGAATTAATGTAGGGTGGGTGTTCTGAGAACAGAAAGGCTGAAGGGTCTTCTTCATCCAACCAATCTTGTGATCTTGTGTTTCTAAATTAGTCCACCAGTGCCTGCAGTACTGTACACCATCACATATATATATACACATCAAGTGCATAGCAGAAGGGTAACAGGAGTAATCTAACGTAATGTACTAAATCAATTTCTTTAGAAGGTTTTTTTTGCTAATATATATGGAATATATTTTTACCAATTTCCTCTCCTTTTTTCCTTCTTCTTCTGAAGTGACTGACTCCTGAGGGACAATCGTACAGCACCAGCAACTCTCCAGTACCTCTCCCAAGTGTTCATTCTTCACACGTGGATCTAGATCAAAAGTATTGGTGGCCTATTTTATCTTTGAGAATGTCATAACCAAATTCAATTTTGTCTTGCCTGACAGTTCAGCAAAACAGAAAACGTTCTAGCATGAGCGATTGGATAGCAATCAACAATGCCAAAGAAAAAAGATATTAAGCTCAAGGAATTATACCAATTGCAAACATGGTTGAAAATGAATACTTGAGGAAGTAATCAGTACACAATTGCTGTGCGCAATTGGCTGCCACGTTTTGCCCACATATACACAGTCAATTCACTTTACAGTATATTTTGTGAAGCGTTTTGAGATGCTAGGAAGACCTGAAAAGCTCTATATGTCAAATGCAAGGAATATTATTAATTATTTAGCTGAATGCTATCCGATGCAGTATATTTCTTCACTGGGGAAGGGCTTTTTACATAATAGTAACATGCTCTTCAAAATATCTGGTGACCCCTCTCCCAAAGCCCTGTGGATTATGTCCATCTTTATTGGAATTGAAAGGAGAGGCCCAGTGGTGTGTAGTCCTGATTGTTGAGGTCTGCAAATGCACTGTCTGAAAGGGTGATCCAACAGAAACAGATCGAACAATAACTTTCAAAAGGGAATTAGATAGGTACTTAAAAAGGAAAAAGTTGCAAGGCTATCGGGAAAGTGCAAAAGAGTGGGACTGATTAGGTAACACTTCCAAAAAGCTGGCTCAGGCACTAAGTTTGGGAGCATTGGCTGCCAGCATCTGCAGATCTCTCTCTCTCTCTGTAAGTTCTCTTCCCCACTCCCTCCCCCACCCCCCTTCTCTCTCACCTTCTCCAGCACCCCCAGCCCTCTGTGTCACCCCACCCAGCCCTCCATGTCACCCCCCCCCCAGCCCTCCGTGTCACCCTCACCAGCCCTCCGTGTCAACCCCAACCCCAGCCCTCCATGTCACGCCCCACCCCACATCCCCACCCTCCGTGTCTCTCTCTTTCTCTCTGCAGCAGATTGCTGCAGATCCTGGCAGCCAATGCGCCCAAACTTATTTCCCCTATCCCCATGTATGTTATAACAGCATGTGTTTTTTTGTGTTTAGTTTTACTAAACGCGAACTTGCTCTCCCTATCCCCATGTTTCCCAACCGCGAAAAAGTAAAGTTACTCCCCTTATCCCCATGTTTCCCATAGGGCCCTGCATTATCCAACCGTGATTTTTCCAACCACGAAGGTTTACAGGAATATATCCCCCGCGGTTGGGGAGGGATACCTGTATTAACAATCTTATGTCAACACTTAATAATAATAATCCTTGCATTTTATAAAGCGACATCTGAAAGTGCTTCACAGAATATACTGTAAAGTGAATTGACTGTATATTTGTAGGCGAAATACAGCAGCCAATTGTGCACAGCAGTGTCCCATAAACAGTCATGGGTTGAAATGACCAGTTTATTATTTGTTTTTCTTGAGGGATTATTATGTTAATGTGGAGTAAGTAAACTTACCCAGGTTTTGCCCTGCCTGGAATTGAACCCAGATCATTCACTTGTAAGTTGAATGCTCTCACCACTGCACTACAGGACTCCATATTGGCCTGTTCCAAACAATATTTCTTTATTGCTCAAGACCTCTGTGCTATGGAATTTAATGGATAAAGTGATTCTTGCTCCAGCTAACAAGGATTATTGCTGGACCTGATGCCTGATTGTGCCACTTTCTGTCTGTCCTGGCTTCAAGGTCACCCATGTGCCAAATTTTAATGCATTTAAATGTAATATTGACCTCATATAATGTGTGATTGGTGAATTTCAAAATAAAATGTGCTCAACAAAATGCATAAACTGCATGGACTAACAGAACCATCAATAGAATGTTGCCCATTATGAAACCCAAAGTGAATCCTTTGGTGGCAAACGCAGTCACAAATGTCATCAACAAAACAATCTGAAGCTGCGATTATCAAGAATTTGAGACAAATAAGTCCAGAAAATGTGCCTTTTTCAGCATTAATTGTAGCTCTAGCGTGAGAACTGGGTTTGATTACCAGCAGGGCAAAACCTTGGGCAAGTTTCCTTACTCCACATGCCTGATAATAATCCCTCAAAAAAAACAATACTAAATTTTCACTTCAATCCACAACTGTTTGAGCGACATTACTGTGTGCAATTGGCTGCTGTGTTTCACCCACAAATATGTACAGGCAATTCACTTTTACAGTATATCCTGTGAAGCGCTTTGAGATATCTAGAAGGCATGAAAAGCATTATATCAAATGTTAGCATTATTGTTACATTGAAATTTATTCCAAATGGACATTTCAATTATTTTGATGAAATGGAAGGTGGATCTGGAAAAAATGCATTTAAAACATTGTAGGTCACTTAATTGTAAAAGATTGCATGTTGGAAATGTTAAACGGTAACAGTGATTCAAATCTGGTTGGTTTATGTCAAGTGTGTAAAAAACAACCTTTGTGCATGTCAAATGCCATACTGCAGTATCAAGAAGCAACTGGCAGCCAGAAAACTAGTCATCGGTGTAAATGGTATAAATCTGAAAATAACTAAAGTGACTCTGCCAATAATAATAATAATAATCTTTGCATTTGATATAGCGCTTTTCACATCTTATCGATGTAGCCAAGCACTTCACAGAATATACTGTAAAGTGAATTGACTATATATTTGTGGGCGAAACGTGGCAGCCAATTGCACACAGCAGTGTCCCACAAACAGTCGTGGATTGAAAATGCCCATTTTTTTTATGATTGTGCTTTTTTTTGGAGGGATTATTATTATGCATGTAGATGTAATGTAAAATAAATGCAGCATTAAACTACAATATAACAGAACAATAACAACAAAACTACATTTGTAGAGCGCCTTTCATGTTCGGAGGATGCTCCAAGGCACTGAACAGTCAGGGGTCGGGATCGGAACATGGGGGAGTGTGGGGATGGAAACAGGGTTGGGATGAGGGAGAGCAGAAAGGTAGGAGGGGACTGAAGGGGGGGTCGAAAAAGAAGGTCTTGAGAGGGTGGGAGCAAGGCAAAAGGATTGTGGGATCGAATTCCAAAGGGTGGGGATAAAGAGGCTGAAAGCCTGGCCGCTGATGGTAGGGTTGGTCAAGGGTTAGTGAGTCAGAGAGGGAGGAGGGGGCAAGGCCTTGGAGGGAGTAGAAAGTGAGGATGAGGATTTAGAATTCTATACTCTGAGGGATGGGGACCCAGTGGAGCCAGACAGGTGAGGATGGGGTAATGGGATCACAGAGCCTGGTGCAGGAGTGAACACGAGTTGCAGTGCTTTGGAATGATCTGTAACCTGGAGGGAAGAGTTGAGGAGGCCGACAAAGCAAGAGTTGCGGTAGTTGAGCCTTGAGGTGACAAATGCATGTATGAGAGTTTTGGCAGTCTGATCAGTGAGGTAGTGACGGAGATTGGCAATATTGAGGAGGTGGTGGAAGGTAGAGCTGGTTATGGGATGGATATGGGGGAGAAAGTACAATTGAGCGTTAAACAAGACACCCAGATTCCTAACTTGCTTGGTTAGGTGGAGTGTGCATCCATGGATGCTGATGCTGCCAATGCTTGAGGTGTGGAGGTGTTAACACAAGCCAATCAGGAGGGCCTCAGTCTTACTGATGGTTCTGCTGCAGAAAGTTATCTCTCATCCAGGACTTCATATCTGACAGACAGTCTGTCAGGACACCAATTGTCCTGCCATCAAGGGTGGAAGCAGAAAGATAGAGTTGGGTATCAACCACGTACATGAAGCCTGCTTCTGACAGTGAACATACCCTGCACTGAATAAAGCATTCTCTTCTTCTGATCATTCTCATTGAGTGAACAGCATTGAATATTTCGGGAGTGAACACGTCCTTGAGTGAATATCCAAATGAACAGATACTGGTATCTCCATTAACAGATTCCAGTTACCACACTTTTACTCTGCTACACGACTGTGACTGATGTGATATTGCAAAGTTATTTATTAACATCTAGTTATCACTTACTCAACAACTTGGCTTGTGGTATATGCCAGTGTAGAAAATTAATTTTTTCTGAGTACAGTACTTTTTACCAACATAAATCATTATTTCTGATAATTGCCACTAAACTATTCAACATGCGATTTCCAATTCCTCCTGAGACTCAATGAAGTCAACTGTTTTTCGATATCTCCCAGTACACTAGGCTAGGTTATCCACAAGACTTTTAGTTTGAACCTGATATGTAACCAGCATTTCCAATATCATTGGATCACAAGAGAGGTTTGGAAGAATAATGTCCTTTGGCCATCTCTTTCCTTCAAAATGCCTGTAGCTCAGTGGTTAGAGCACTCGCCTTACCTGCGAGAGACCTGGGTTCAATTCTAGGCAGGGCGAAATCTTGGGCAAGTTTCCTTATTCTAAATGCCTAATAATAATAACTCAAGAAAAACAATAATAAATGGGTCAGTTCAATCCATGACTGTTTCTGGGACACTGCTGTTGACTGCCACATTTTGCCCACATGTATACAGTCAATTCACTTTACAGTAGGGTCCTGCGATATATCGATATATCGGTTAAACCCGATATAATTTTCATATCGATACGCCGATATAGACATTTCAAAAATATCGATATATCGAAAAATCTATATATCGAGGGAAAAAATCGGAATGCGCGCACACTGAACTACAAGACCCAGAATGCTCATCTCTATACACAATGCACAGACCGAGGTGCAAAGCCGCCATATTGTATTCACAGTCCTCGAATACAGTATACAGGTATGCAAGGGGGGGGGGGGGGAGAGACGGCTGGGGGGGGCGGGGGGGGAGAGAGAGAGATGGCGGGGGAGGTTGCGGGGGGGGTAGAGAGACAGCAGGGCTGGGGTGGAGGGGGAGAGAGAGTCAGCAGGGGGTGGTGGGAGGGAGAGAGAGATGGCGGGGGGGGGTGATGGGGGGGAGAGAGAGACAGCGGGGGGGTGGTGGGGGAGAGAGAGAGACGGCGGGGGGGAGGTGGGGGGAAGAGAGAGACGGTGGAGGGGGGTGGGGGGAGAGAGAGATGGCAGTGGGGGGAGAGACAGGGGTGAGAGATGGGGGGATGTGATAATATACAGATAGATAGAGATGGGGGGTGGGGTGATATAGGAGAGAGATACAGAGACACAGACAGAAAAACACAGAGATGGAGAGAGTGAGTGTGAGAGACACAGAGAGAGAGAGATACTTACCTCCTGAGGAGATAGGCCCTGAATGCGCGCACACCCCGAATGCGTGCGCACATCGCGACGCGCGCGCATGCGCAGTCCAAAAAACCAGAAAATATCAATATTTCGGTATATATTGATATGAGCCCATTGATATATCTAAATCGGAAAATTTCCATATCGACGGACCCTACTTTACAGTATATACTGTGAAGCGCTTAGAGACATCTAGAAGACGTGAAAAGCACTATATCAAATGCAAGCACTAATATTATTATTATTACTTCTCATAACAGCTCGAACTGTTTCTTAAATGAGACCAGCACCCTGACAATCTTAAATCCATGATATTGTAAGCACAGTAGAAGCCCATTTATCCATGACTTGACTCGTAGTTTTAACAATAAGTACTAATACAATATTCTGTTATTATCTGTTATTATTTAGACTGGTGTGTATGGTGTGTGTTAAAAGAACTTTAAAAAAATTGTGGTGGGTTTTCGACAGCGGGCCGCCCGAATATCCGGTAGGCGCCTTTACTGTATATTCCAGTTTATCACAAATAGCATGTTATGTGCTATGCTTCAATAAGGTTCCCCCTTGTGATTTCACTTTTCAATTCTTTAGAGCCATAGCTTATCTGCTGTTCCTCATAGTGCATCCCTTTTATATAAGTTGCTTTCATCAACCTGGTTGATTGTGACTATCTCACAGGAGGATATAAATAAGGTAAATAAAGTTATAAAGCTGGTCCACAGGGATGTAAATCAAAAATGAAATAAAGAGCTGCAGGTTATATACAGCATATTATGAAAAGCTTTTGTAAATACATGAAAAGAGTTAGTTAATAATAATCCTTGCATTTGATGCAGCACCTTATCACATCTTCTAGACATCACAAAGTGCTTAATAGCGTATACTATAAAGCATAGTAACTGTACATTTGTGGGAGAAACCCGGAGCCAATTGCACACAGCAGTTAAGGAAAAAATAGAGCAACTATAGCCCTCTATATAAACATCTAGGTAAAAAAAAAATGTTTTGCCTAGATTTAATCTTTCCATAGCATTTCTGAGTCCAGAATTTGGCAAACTCTAAAATCCAGTCTTAATTTTGAAACTATTTTTATGTAAGTTCAACAACATAAAAAAATGACCTAAGTATAGTGCCTTTCATGTTGGGAAAGTTCTTTTTAAAAATTATAGAAAACTGGTTCCAGAGTTAGGAAAGAATCTAGCAATTTGCCAAATGAAATGTCAACCGCTCATGTAGCTTGATATTTTGTTGAAACCCTTCATTGTCCATGGGCATGAACACCAATAGATCAACCAGCAACACTTTGTACCAGTATAGCATCTGCCATGTAGGATAAAGTACAAAGAGATGGATCACTAGACAGAAAGAAAAGGAGGAAGATCACCAAACACGAAAGAAAACAGATCACAATCATTCTGTCCCCACCCTTTGGAACTCCATCCCACATTCCCTTCACCTTTCTCCCTCCTTTGCCTCCTTTAAGATGCATCTCAAAACCTCCTCTTTGATTGCACCTTCAGCCATCATCCTACCTTCCCTGCCCTCCATCCTCCACTGTCCTTGATCTCAACCCTCAGCTTGGGTCCAAATCTCTTACTGTCCAGTGCCTTCGGACGTCTTTCCAATGTGAAAGTCGGTATACAAATGCAATTTGGCATTGTATATTTTGAGTGGTTTACACTGGACAGCCCTTCCCATGGGCAATCCAAGCATCAAACATGTTGTTTAAGGAAACCAATTGTTTGCTTTTTCGTGGAAAAAGTTATTTATTGTACCTTATTGAGTAGATATTCTGCAGATTATTTCTGATGAAATACCTGAGAATTGAAGGAATCATACCCTGATCCTGGGGAATAATTATTTACAAATAAAATCTTCCATTGTAGAGCACTAGAGCACCTCTACACTGATTGAATGAAAACTGTTGTGATTGATATACAGTACACCAATGGATTGACAGTTCTTGCCCTTATCCCATCTTGAGTGCAACTGATGAGCACCAAGACCGTGGGAAAATTCACAATGGCATAGAATTGCTGCTGTCCCTCCAACTGTTACTCTATACCTCTCTGGAAATGGATGTGTTTGTGACCTTTCCGAAACAGTGCATCAGTCATCTTTTGAATGCAAATAGACAACAGTTTTTTTTCAGAACCACTGGGAATCTCTCTGTGACAGCCATAGGCAGAGCACTTCCTGTTACAGAAGGGACCCTTACGTCATTTCCCACTGTCTGATAGATTGAGTTAAGACAGTGTTCCACATAGTGACCCTGAAATGCTGGCTCTGGGCTGGTGACAAATATAGCCATTACTAGGAACAAAGATAGTGGTGCTGGAAGTCCACAAACTGTTTTTGGCGCACATACACAGTGGCTAAATCTGAGGTGGGAAGGCAGGGATTTCATGCCAATGGATAGTCTTTAGTAATAGATGGAAAAGTGCAATGTTTCTCAACATATCCAATAAAACATAAAAACGGTAGGGATAAATATGAGCAGAATGAAACAAATGATTTTAGGACCCAGGGTCTGAACCATTTCAAATGCAAAGATTATTTATTCTAGGTTAAGGGCAGGGCTAAATAATAGTAATAATAATCCTTCCGTTTGATATAATGCCTTAACAGGGGTGCAGCATATTAAAGACACTTGCTGTGTCTTAAATTGTTAAGCATTCTGAGGTATTATTCATGTGAAGGGAACTACATAAATACAAGTTGTTGTTGAAAAGACAGTGGGTGTTGATGTGAGAAAGCTATATAATCCAAGTCCAAAATTAGACAGCATTGGTAAAATTAAAACAAGTGATACTAGAGAAAGACTATTTCAAATGATTGATGAGTCAAGAACAAGGGGCATTAATTGAGGAGGAATTAAGGTAGCAATGAGAATATATTCTTTTATGTAAAGAAAATATTATTTTACATAAAATATACTAACAATATTGTTAGAATATTGAAGATACTTCCCACAAATGGCTACTGAGCCATCTTAGACAAAATTGAATAAATACTAGAAGAAAAATAATATTTAAAGTTATGGGGTGGTGGGGGAGTGGGGGGGTGGGGTGTGGGAAGAGAAGGGGCATGGAATTAATGTGTAACTGGCTTCGATGGAGCATTAATACCAGCCAAACACCCTCGACCAAACGGTATTTGTAAACATTGGTATACTTTGATGGAAATTTACAAGACACAGGAGAGATTTGGATGAAAACTCTTTGACCACTCTTTACTCTTTGATCTCTTCCTTCCAGAATTTTCACCCTACTATATTTACGTAACTTATACAACACCATCCACCACCACCATCCCACCCACCCCCCCACCCCCCCACCACCACCCCCCACTCCACCACCCACCACAGTTTTAAAAAATAGCTGATACTGCTTTAACTAAATGATTCAAAAATGAACTGGATACAAACTGGAAATTGTAATGGAGGCTACAAGGATAATAGTCAGACTTGGATCCTGGAGAGAATAGTGTATTTGAAGAAAAGCAAATTAAGTTTGATGAATATAAAAGTACAGATGGATGAATATTTGGAATACAGTATTTGCTCGATTGTTTTATGTATCAGAGAATATCTCTTATGTAACAGAGAATATCAATGATGGTTAATGTCATTCGAGAGGGAATCAATAAGATTCCCTATAGAGCAGTATTTGGAGCTCTTCCGAGCCTAGGTTTGTCCTGGATTACCCTTGGGGAATCAGGAAGCACTGGATTTGTACAAATCTTTTCTTCAGAGATAGAGCAGGCCAAGGTGGACACAATGGGTTACAAAGTTTATGCTGGTATTGGGGAAGGAGGAAACTTGATTGTCTAAAGAGATATATTCACATTTTACACTATAGTCTCTCCCAAGTTCTCATTCTGTTCTAAAGAAATCTTTTTTTCAGGAAGGCTACAGACATTTCAAATATTTTTGGGGAAGAGGAGCAGGAGTTTTACTGGCAAAGCTTTCTTTACAGAGCAGAAGCAGAATCTCACACTTCTAAGATTGGAAAATATACAGTCAATCCACCGTGGCTTGAAATATGAAATCATCCTGGCAACGGAGGAACTTTGATCAGTGGGCTAGAAATTTTGATGGCTCATAATAACTTCAATGTGATAATTATCACATACGGTTAAGAACCACTATAAGTATTCACCTTAACAAGTGCAATATATGATATCTCAGCAATTCATAATAGTTCATATATTGCTTTAAAACTCTGAACTTTCTGCTTTCCTACATCAACCTTGTAACATCCTTTGATACACTGTAATAATGTTTTAATATGGTGGTCTATATTCGTACCCTAATCACTGAAATGTTTCACTTCATCCTTATGATAGAAATTTAATCTGTTTTTAACAGTTGGCCCAAGATACAATGTAACTGTCATTATTGCAACATTATTAGTATAATAGTCTTAATAGTCCTTGCATTTCACACAGTGACTTATCAAATCAAAACACCTCATAGTGCTTCACAAAGTTTTCCTTTCAAGTATAATTACTATATTAACTGTGGGTGAAACAAGGCAGCCATTTGTGCACAACAATGTCTTACAAATAGCAATGAAGAAAATGGCCTTTTTAAAAAATATATGTTTGTAAATAGTTCAAACATATGTTACAGATTAACTTGTGGATGTAGTTAATGCAGCAGTGCAGCATATGATTTATTGTTCAATGCCCCAGTATAAAAGTTATAGTAGTGATTCTTACATTTTATCTACAGTTTGTCTTTTAAAGTGGGTGATCTATTTGCATTTTCACTTGTGGTATGTATGAAATATACATGGTGCAAACCTGGATGGCTCTCCAACACTAAGCACTCCACTATAATTTCATTCAGAAGTGATTTCAAGATTACTAAACATTATAGCAAACACAAGGATTATTATAGGATTTCCGATTATAAAGTAGCAGATCATTTTTGTTCTTAATGAAAAGTATAATGAAGGCTGCTGACAGGCCAATAGGTCAAAGCAGTCTGATATACCATTCTATAGCTCAGGGATGCTGAAGCCAATTGAAACACAGCAACTGGTAAATCAGTTGAGATGAGCTAATTAAGCACAGACAGGGGATCAAACGTGAGACCTTAAAAAGTCTGTAAGGTTCAGTGCCAAAAAAGCCATTCACATGGCTAACTGAGGCATTGGGCTGGAGAGCTTGGATTTATGTTCCGGTGTTTTGGCCAATGAAAGGAATGATACGTTTTTGTTAGCAAAAGCCTAACCTTTGAATAAAACACTGAATTTATAAAAGTTACAACTTTACCAAGTCTGTTCTATTTAAGGATATAATGATCCTTGCATTTATTACAGCATTTTATTATGTCTTCAAGACATCTCAAAGAATATATCACTGAATATACTTTGAAGTGAATTGCGCATAACAGTGTCCCACAAATGATCATGAATGATCATAGGGCCTTAGCATGTTGTTGAAACCTTTTGCAACACTTTACAGTATTTACCACAGAGTGTAGTGACTGTGTATTTTGTTTCTTTGTACGTCATTCCCAGACATCGTGTTGCAATGTTTTGTTGTTAAAAAGTGGTTGTTGGGAAAACAGCAAAGTAAATAGCACTTTGAGCCAGAAAAAGTATATTTAGACGTAAAGTGTACCCATGTGTGTCGTACCTGTGAGATAACATCTTTGGCTCAAGATCTATCTAGAGCTGAGGTGTCTCACCGGGCGGTGGCATACTCATGGGCGTTCCTGCAGGAGGCACATTTTATGTCTTGGAAGCGCCTTGTCTGGTTCAAGGTGCAATTCAAGGTACCATTATTCTGGTGAATGTTTTAACATCTCTTCCTCTGAATACTAACAGCCTATTTAACCAGGGAAGATTGGAAATGATCATAGCCAAGCTGTGATGCCTTCTCCCATTTTTTACATTGTACAGATTTGGAGTGTTTAACATATGGCACCAATTTGTCACAGTTCATGGTTTTGCTATTTAAGCGCTCTGAAACACCGCTCAGCGTGGATGGTGCTATATAAATGCAAAATGTTGTTGTATTATATTACACAGTAAAGAACCCCCCCCCCCCCCCCCCCCCCCCCCCCAAAGAGTTTCTATCCTGAAGTTTGTTCTAAATTCTGAATGAAATGCTAAGGGGGAGAATCATAAATGGTTGTTTTGTGGTCCTTGTTTCAGGTAAAATACTGTTCAGTTAAAATATTGCAAATTTTATTTCAGTCATCTAATGACCTAAGCTAATGGATACAAGCTGATTAGTGCATGCATAATAACATTTTGGGTTTGATTTTAAATTGATTTTAACTACCCATGCAAATTCCCTTGAAAACCAAAAAGGCCTACTCTAAATGTTACTGGAGTTCAGTCAGTTGCATTTTTGTGATCTGATGGACTTTTGATACAGTTGTTATGTTGATGGAATTATGGATCAGCAAAAGATGAGAGGAGGTCACATTAAGTTGTCCACCTGATCATGTCTGAATCATTGCATGAAAAACAAATTGTTCCTAGCTTGTTGTAAGAGCATGAAACAAAATATCTGTGGCCTGGTGAGAACTAAGTGTGGCTCTGCAAAAAAAATTCTTACCTAAGCGATTATTGAACACAGATTGTTTTGCAATGTTATCATGCTTTTGATTAAATTCCAGTAGAAATGATGTTCCCTCATCTACCGAAAGCTAAATAACATGCCTGATTTTTCTTGGCACACAAAATTGATTATGAACAGCAGGAAAACAAATCAGCTTATCTGGAACTGCATTTACTGGTGGTAATCTAGCTGAAACCTTAGGACCATGCATATTCACAAAATGCATGTCATTTGTTTTGTAAAGCCACCATTAAACTGCATAACAAGATACCCAAGGTTCCCTCCAAATAACCACAACCAACTAATGCTGTTTGATACTGCACAAGCTTGCTGACAGTCTCCATGGACTATCCAGGAAGATGCAATTCCATTAGTTACACCATATACTATGTTTGAAATATGTGTTCCAGTAGTTTAACATCCAAGTACTGCCTTATGGAAAACTAATTACTGAATCACTGAGAGCTCTATAATGTCCTGCATTAGGCACCACACATCATACATAATGCATGTAAAGCAGCCTCTGCACTCTGATTACCGAACACTGTCATTAAGTGAGCAAATTAAAGACGTGAATAATTCACCGAGTGATCTTATTTGTCAGCGCTGTGTTGTAAATTTAGAATTTCTAATAGGTGCTGCATTTTTCCTTATCCACTTGGCACAAAGAGAATTCTGAGGATGCATTGCAAAATGAAGAAAAAACGTGTTATTCCTTTGGATGTCCACTCATTCCCGCCCCCCCACCAGTATTTTTGTATGCATTACTTTTATTTCAACCAGCTCCCTGTGATCTTTTTTTGGGGGGCGGGGGGGGAATCTTACTTTTATCTATCAAAGCTGCCAAAATAATGTCTCCTCTGCATAACAATTCATTAGTTTATAATAAGCATATAAATGATTCTGCAGGGTAAACAACTGTATACATACATACATGGAACACAATATCTTCTAACATGAAACATATGTAAAGTAGTAACCATTAACAATAAATGATATAGCATTACAACCCAATAATGTTGACTCTAAAAACACCATAAACGTTAGTTATGTTACTCAGTGAAGAATTTACACGCGTTTCTTTCTCTAAGGTGGTTTGTTCACAAAATCTCTCACCCAAAGACCTTTCTCCCTTAAGGCATTTTCATAAATGTAGTAAACGAAAATCAGTCACTGCACATCTAAATAAAGGCCTTAAATATATATTAGGTCACACGTTGCCTCTTACCTCAGTTCCACATAATGTTGAAATTTATTTCTGCAGATCTTCTCTAAAACCCAGAGACAGGGACAGAGTCCACTTGACCGCACATAACAGCATATTCACCAAATGCTCCCAGCTGTCAGATAAAATATTATCAACACTAACAAAAATATATTCCCCTCTGGAGAACTCTCTTGCCCCCTCTCTTTCTCTCTGTCTCAAATCGTTGTGCCATTTCCTTCGGCGACAAGAAAAACACTGAATGTTGTCCTGTGGCTCATTGCAAATCTGCAAAAGTCCCGGCTGATTTCCTCAAACGACTGGTTGACAGGACACCCAGAAGAGAGAGAGAGAGAGAGAAAAAAAAGCACATTGTAGGCAATAAAGAGAGAAAGAATAAAGAGGGAGCAATTTTCTGAAGGTTGTAAGAAGCTGCCTGAGATTTCTCTCTCTCTCTCCCCCTCTTCTCCTTCACTCTCTCCGTCTCAGTATTTTAGGAGAGGAATGCATACACAATAGAGAGAGGGAGAGAGGGCTGTCAGTGCCTATAAATCTGCATATGGAAATACGGGTTATCCTGGGTGCAATTTTATTTAACTGTGATGTACTGTTTTTTAATTAGACAAGAACACACAGAGGCTGAGATTCCCCGCAAAGAGCAGCGACCTGCTCCTTCCTCACACCCAGACACACAAATCGAAGACACGCACTGGTACGATCTCCTGTCCATCTTTTATTCCATAGTTTCAGAAGAAAGTGTGTGTGTGTGGTGGGGGGGGGGGGGGGGGGGGGGGGGCAAAAAAAAGAGACCCCCAAAAGATCATCGAGAATGAGTCAAAACGTTTTGAGTTATTCGCTGTCTCACGCTGCTACGGTGCAATTCACTGAGCATCACGGCGTGCACTTGTCGTGGGGAATAATAAGCAGCTGAAATTTGCATAGCAAAAGTTTAGCTATTCCCAGCTGGCTACCAGGTTGGTTTCAGAAAACTGCAAACGCACCATTTCACAACCATCGACCCCCCCCCCCCCCCCCCCCTCCACACACACACCCCACAAGATGCCACATTTCTCGTCATTCATTTAATAATGTCCTACGCTCCCTTTGCTGATCCGGATCAGTGAGTTATTCCCAAGTACTGCACTGTACGTTGTTCAAAAGGAAAAACGTAGAACAACCTACGAAAGGCATTGAGATACATACAGTGCAGCACTGGGGTTTGGCATTACAGATGAACTGTAATCAGTGACTATATCCCCCTCAAGTTTGATGCACAATGTTTTGTCCATCAAAAACCAATCCAAAAACCCTTTGGATTGGTTTTTACAATTGACATTTTCTTTTTGTTTCCCCCCAAAAAAAAAAGTTTTTGAGAAACTAATTTCCACAGAGAGAGGATCAGAGCGTGAACCCCCACAGCCTGTGATGTGGGGAGAGAGAGGTCAGAGCGTGAACCCCCACAGCCTGTGATGTGGGGGGAGAGAGAGGTCAGAGCGTGAACCCCCACAGCCTGTGATGTGGGGAGAGAGAGGTCAGAGCGTGAACCCCCACAGCCTGTGATGTGGGGGGAGAGAGAGGTCAGAGCGTGAACCCCCACAGCCTGTGATGTGGGGGGAGAGAGAGGTCAGAGCGTGAACCCCCACAGCCTGTGATGTGGGGAGAGAGAGGTCAGAGCGTGAACCCCCACAGCCTGTGATGTGGGGAGAGAGAGGTCAGAGCGTGAACCCCCACAGCCTGTGATGGGGGGAGAGAGAGGTCAGAGCGTGAACCCCCACAGCCTGTGATGTGGGGGGAGAGAGAGGTCAGAGCGTGAACCCCCACAGCCTGTGATGGGGGGAGAGAGAGGTCAGAGCGTGAACCCCCACAGCCTGTGATGTGGGGAGAGAGAGGTCAGAGCGTGAACCCCCACAGCCTGTGATGTGGGGGGAGTCCCTGTTGCCTTTCAACCTCGTGCTCTCTTCACCCTGGGCAACAAAGTATACATTTTAAGGGACCGTGTGACAAACCGCAGCCACGAGGAGGAGGGATTAAACCATGAGTCTGTGCCTGTGCTGAAGTTAAACCACTAGAGATCAGCTAATATTCTATATCTCATAACCGATGCCATCTCGACCCTCTCTCCCACCTTCTCTGTTAACAAGTGACACCCTTTTCTTTTTTAAATGGAGTTAGACATTTACAGACGCTCCCTGGAAGAAGGGGACTGGTGATGGACAGGAGGAAGACCCAGTCCTAGTGAGACACTGAAACTGCAAACCAATCCCTCACCCAGCACAGCCCTGCACTGACCCTGCTCAGGTCAGCTCCCAGCAAGGCGGGAAACGGAAAGGAACTGTAAATACACAGAGAGGTGAGTCAAATATATAGGTAAAACACCTTCCCTCCCTCTCACTCACTGAGACACAGACAGCAAAACTCACTCACTGAGACACAGACAGCAAAACTCACTCATTGATACACGGACAGCAAAACTTACTCATTGATACACAGACAGCAAAACTCACTCATTGGTACACAGACAGCAAAACTCACTCATTGGTACACAGACAGCAAAACTCACTCAGATACAGACAGCAAAACTCAATCACTGAGATACACAGACAGCAAAACTCACTCATTGAGACACAGACAGCAAAACTCACTGAGATACACAGACAGCAAAACTCACTCATTGAGACACACACAGCAAAACTCACTCACTGAGACACAAACAGCAAAACTCAATCACTGATACACATACAGCAAAACTCAATCACCGATACACAGACAGCAAAACTCATTGGTATACAGACAGCAACACTCACTGAGATACAGACAGCTAAACTCACTCACTGAGATACACAGACAGCAAAACTCACTCACTGAGACACAGACAGCAAAACTCACTCATTGGTACACAGACAGCAAAACTCACTCATTGATACACAGACAGGAAAACTCACTCAGATACAGACAGCAAAACTCAATCACTGAGATACACAGACAGCAAAACTCACTCATTGAGACACAGACAGCAAAACTCACTCATTGATACACAGACAGCAAAACTCACTCAGATACAGACAGCAAAACGCAATCACTGATACACAGACAGCAAAACTCACTGAGATACACAGACAGCAAAACTCACTCATTGATACAGACAGCAAAACTCACTCATTGGTACACAGACAGCAAAACTCAATCACTGATACCCAGACAGCAAAACTCACTCACTGAGATACACAGACAGCAAAACTCACTCATTGATACACAGACAGCAAAACTCACTCATTGATACACAGACAGCAAAACTCACTGAGACACAGACAGCAAAACTCACTCACTGAGATACACAGACAGCAAAACAAAATCACATTCACAGACAACAAAGCTCACTCAGATACACAAACAGCAAAACCCACCCACTGATAACACAGACAGCAAAACTCACTCACTGCTACAAAGACAGCAAAACTCACCCACTGATACACAGACAGCAAAACCTACTCACTGATACACAGACAGCAAAACAAACTCACCAAGATACACAGACAGCAAAACTCACTCCAAAAACAGAAGTTGCTGGGAAAACATCAGTGGCAAAGGGTCATGGAACTGAAACATTGACTCACTTTCTTTTCTCCATGGATGTTGCCTGACCTGCTGAGTTTTCCCAGGAACTTCTGTTTTTTTTCAGATTTCCAGCATCTGTAGTATTTTGTGTTTTGTTTGCAGCAAAACTCACTCAGATACACAGACAGCAAAACTCACTCATGGATACACAGACAGCATAACTCACTGAGACACAGACAGCAAGACTCATTCAACTACAACCTATCATGTCGATAGGATATCCCAAAACACTTAGCGATGCTAGCTGAGCACCCGAATGGAGGTTTAAGCCAAGGGTGGATGGACGATGACAGAGTACTGTCCTGATGTTCCTTTTCCAGATTTTATAATAATAATCCTTGCATTTGGTGTAGAGCCTTATCACATTGGAAGAGTGTCTCAAAGCACTTCACAGGATTTACTGTGAAATATAGTGACTGTCAGAAGAGTGGGAAATCAGTATCAAATGCAAGGATTATTATTAATTGTGAATACATTTACTATTTAAGAAAGTGGTAGAACAGGATTAATTGTGCCTTTTTTTAAAAAAAAATAATAATTATATATACTGGTGTTCCTAATTCACTACCCAGTGCACATGTCCATGGAAATTTAGTTCCCCAGATTTCAGAAAGTCGGGTGTGCAAATTTGTGGGTGCACAACTGGGTCTCCAGGAATGATGCAGCATAATGTGCAGAGGATGACCCTTGACACATGCATTTACATTGGTATAGTGTCTCTTCACTGGGGTAACGTTATGGTACGCTTAGCAATGGTGTAACTTGATGCTGAAGTAAGGAGAAAGGTGACCATAGTTACGATCAATAAGGAAAGTTCAGATGTGATTTGAAGATGGACATGAACTATTGGTAAGGTCTTTGCAAAAATCTTTGGAAATAAGGAAACCAATGGAAATCCGTAAGAGTCATTAAATGGACAAAGAATGTTCCTGTCATTGGAGTTTTAAAATGGTTCTTTTTTGCTTGTGTACTTCACAACATTTTGAAAAATCTTTTCAATACCCATTGCTGAATATTTGATATTGTTGTCTTGGAAACCTAAGTCTGTATGCTGAGCATCTTCTCAGTGAGAAAGTAATTTGACCTTTTAAAGCAATGCAGTTGGTAGGTCAGAAAATGACATGTCAACTTGCAACAAATCAAAGACAGAATGGAAGTACAGGTACAGTACATTGAAATTAAAATTGGCTGCTGCATTTGGCTACAGATAACAATGTACTGTACAGTGACAACACTCACAACACTTTACAATAAAATCCTCTGTAGCACTTTGAGATACCTCAACAGCTTGATAACGCAGAGATCAGGCTTATTAATTATTTGTTTATTATTTTAGGCAAGTGCCCTATGTCTCTCCCAATGGTGTCTCTAATAAGTCACTAGAGGGGACCTCCTCCCCCATGTCCCACTTGATTTGCTGTTTTTATTTGTCAACAACAACAACAATTTGGATTTATATAGTGCCCTCCATGCCGGACGCCATCTCAGAGCGCTTGTCTTTTTGGAGAAGCAGATCTCTTCTTCTGCTTAGTAGCTTGGCCCAATTACCTTAAGATTATCTTAAGATTTTAAGGTATCTTAAGATTTCACACTATAGAAGCATACCTTTTCATGCAGAGTTCATCATTGGCAGAGGAAAATGGGACATAGAAATGCAATTTAATGTTTGTATTGTCCCCATCCCATTATGTTGAGGTGCCCTTATTACTTTAAATGGAACAGATGACATATCAAGATTATTTAGGACACTGTTTGACAGTTTTGCTCATTCTGGTGGGTTATAGAAGACAAACTGATTTGATCATGAGTGACTAAACTAGCTGAAACTGCTGTGCAAATGGAAGTTGTTAATCTTTTTGAAAGTAGTTCTAATGTAATATTTATGACTTATTCTAGAAAATGGACGATGACTTTGGATCTCTCACTCCTCCCGTCTCCCCATATGTTATTGAAAGGATGGAGATGGAGGTGAAAGACTGTAAAGCCCCCTGTTTCTCTTGCAGCTTAGACCATCGAGATGAAGGCAGAGCCTTCTCTGTAGATGGTTACCTTGTGAGTGGATCACTGAACCGGTAAGTAACATTTATAGAAGTTGTATTAATGGCATTTGCCTACAAAATACACAGTCACTACACCCCACAATGTATCCCACAAATGTTTTGACACATCCTGAATTGAAAGCTCTAAATCAATGTAAAGATTAAGAACTTAAGAAAAGACGGAAAAAAAAACAAGGTCCGTCTAGTTTGCCTTCCACCTACCTAGCAATCGCATGCACCTACTTTCGGAATTACCAATGTACTATGTCCCACAATGTTATTTCGTAAAAGAAAACTATCTAGTCTGTTTGGAAGAATCAACACTTCCTGCTGCAACCTTCTTTCTCAGGAGTCTATTCTACAGGCTTACTATTCGCTCACTGAATTAATGTTTCCATAGATTCATTTTGAATTTACCCCTCTTCAATCGCAGGCTGTGTCCTCTGGTTTTACTATTCTGGATTAGTTGAAACTGCCTGTCATGATATACATTGTCTAGTCCCTTTAGAATCTTAAAAACAGCAATCATATCTCCTCTCAATCTTCTCTTTCCAGAGTAAACATGCCCAGTATAATTTGTCGCTCTTCATTGACCAGTTCTTCCATTCCCTCATCATTATTATTAAAGTTGAAACATCCATGATCTGTGCATAGAACCAAAAGTGAGCCTATTTTCCATCATAAGAGTGTTTTTTGGTACCATTCAATACTTTAGTATTATCTGCAGAAGAGAACCATTCTCGGTGACTGATCACAAATTATTTGAAGAGTAAGTTATTCAATAATTGTTTCATCTGAATTGTGACTTTTGATTATCTGTGGAGCATTTCTTTGATTTTTTTCTGAACTTTATCTCCAGGATGTTGTGTTAGTGGAACGAATAGGAGACTTGTGGAGAAAAGTTACACCTGATCTTCATTTACTCTCTTGACATAGCATTTCAAAGCGTCCAGAATTTGAACAATTCTTAAATATAGTCCTAAACTTCAAAGACTTTTAGTAACATAATAATATGGAAAAATAGCTTAGAATTAAGACTGAATTCAACAACTTGCCTAATTCTGGGCACTTTACAGTGAGTAAACTACATCGACACCAGGGTAAACTTGCTCCCCTTGGATCTCTTACTGTTTAGGGATGTTAAAATGAACGTTTGTTTCATGCATTATCTTGTGTTGTTTTAAGGCTGTTACTAAGGTTGGATCCATCACCAACCAGCTATGAGACAAACACAGTGAACATTTTTGATTTCCAGTGGGTGACGGAAACTGCACTTGTTGAATCTCCTAAGCTTCTCTTTGGCTTACTCAGGTATTACTACTTGTCAATGGAAATTGTAGTTTGTCTTGTAAATTTTCCTCCCTCTTCTTTTCCTTCTGTTTGGTAAAGGTTCCGCAGATCCGACCATCATCAGCATCTCACCGATTATTTACATGTAAACTTTGACAGGGAGTGTTTGCTGGCTAGTTGACCACAGAAGGTACCGAAATCAAAGCTGCTTCTATCTTTGTTGGAGATTCAGGGTAGGGAGCAGTAAACCTGGCTATTTGTCGCCTTCTGAACCGAGGGGTGTTGAGTTCCAAAACTGCTTTGGCTGAGATCATCTGACTCAGCTCAGCCCAGCATTCAAAGTCATGGCTTTTCAATCTGTAAGTGTTGGCATTACAGAGTGTTTTTAGTCACTATGGCATCAGAAGAACCTATTGGAAGGCCTTATTTCTGTTGTCAAAATAACAGCTACTTTGATTTCTCTGTCACCCATTTATTGTCCTAAAATTCACACCTGGATTACGGTAGTGGGAAAGATTTTGTTTCAGGCGGCAAAATGATTTATTGATAAGCCAAATAAATACATGTGTTTCAATAGTTATATATAGATCTGTATACTCTACTAGAACAATAGGCATTAAATACTAAGATCATGAATATATCTCTATTGGGAGACAGATTTCAGCAAATGTAAAACTGATCTTTAAATTAGACTGAAATCCATTTAAACAAGTATCCTAATGTCAGCCCAGTGGAAGAGTAGGGCTATGGCTGTCAGTGATCATTTATTGTGATCAAATAAGAGTCATCTCTGATGTTTGTAAATAAATATGAAACTTATTTTGATTTTTAAAAATGTTTTGCAGGCAAAAAATCAGCAGATTGGAAGACATGGCTCTACCTAACTCATTTGATTTTGGCAAGTATAAATCTATTCTAGGCCAGTTTGTTGAAAAATGTGTAGGAATTTCTTTCTTGTCACCAACCAGGTTACTGTACTTCTCTCCCCTCATGTTTGATAGTTTCTGTCAAGACCAGTGATTGAAGCTCTGCCTTCTGTGGTGTATGCATCTTAGTTGCATGCTGTGCAATAAATTTATCAACTGAGTCATTAGAGGCTACAGTTAACTCATATAAATATGTAAAATAGCTATGCCGATCAGTAATGCTTATAATGTTGTTACACAGAATCAAATTTAAAGTGTTTTTTAGACAACAGAAGCAAACAATCACAGACATGGTAACTTTGTATATCAAATCTAAGTTTATTGTCGTAAATCACCTTAATTTTTTTTACTATTTTACATTATTGACAGTAAAGATAATAATCCTTGCATTTGATATAGCACATATCACATTACTGTTAAGTGTAGTGACTGTATATATAGACATACTATGATAGATACCCACTTAGCAGTGTTCCACAAACAACAACAACAACTTTGATTTATATAGTGCCCTCCATGCAGGATGGCGTCTCAGAGCGCTTCAGAATAGCGGATCCTGGGACCGAGCCAGGGGCAGGGGGTAGAAAGGTGACCAAAGGCGCGGTCGAAGAGAAAGGTCTTCAGCTGGGACCTGAAACTGAGAAAAGAGGGGGTGAGGCGAAGGTAGTGAGGAAGGGAGTTCCAGAGCCTCGGGGCATAGTGGCTGAAGGCCCGGCCGCCGAGGGTGGAGCGGAGTATTCAGGGGACATGGAGGAGGCCAGACACAGAGGAGCGAAGGCAACGGGAGCTGGTTTGAGGAGAGAGATCAGAGAGATAGGGGGGTGCAGAGGAGTGGAGGGATTTGAAAACAAGGGTGAGGATCTTGAAGTCGATCCTCTCAGGGATAGGGAGCCAGTGAAGTCTGGCAAGGACTGGGACAATGGGGGAGTGAAGCTTGATGTGGGTGAGTATGCGGGCGGCAGAGTTTTGGATGAGTTGGATTTTATGGATTGTGGTGGAGGGGAGACCGGCGAGGAGGGCATTTGAATAGTCCAGCTGTGAGGTGACGAAGGCATGGACCAGGGTTTCAGCGGCTTTTGGGGTGAGGTATTGCCAGAGACGAGCAATCCGTCGGAGGTGAAAGAAGGCGGTGCTGGTGAGGGACCGGATATGTGGGAGGAAGGACAGTTGGGGTTCGAACCTGACGCCAAGGTTGTGCACAAGTTCGGAGAGTTTCAGGGGTAGACTGGGAAGGTTGAGAAGGAGGTGAGAGCCATGTGAATGGAGATGTTGACGAGAGCCAAAGAGTATGGCCTCCGTCTTGTCAACATTCAGCTGCAAGCAATTTGGGCTCATGCAGCTCCTGATGTCTGACAGGCAGACTGATAGAACATCAGAGGACTGGGGGTCGCAAAGTGAAGTGGAGAAATAGAGTTGGGTGTCATCCATGTACATGTGGAAGTGTGCCCCATGTCTGCGGATGACATACCCAAGAGGGAGCGTATAGATGAGGAACAGGAGGGGGCCAAGGATGGATCCCCGGGGTACCCCACAGGTAACAGCCAGGAGCTGAGTGATCAGTTTGACTGGAGGATTGTTAGCCAAGAGACAGAGAGAAAATTTATTTTCAAATTAGATTCTTATTTAATAGCTGAAGAAGAAGACAGATCCTTGATTTGACAGCTCACCTGAGAGATAGGACCTCCAATGATGCAGCACTCCCCTGGGAATATTACAACACTAATTCTTTTTTAACACTGGTGTGGACTTCAAGAACTCTTTGTGATAACATTTTGTATTTTGCGTCCTCACCCGTACCAAGCTCCCACCCTCGCCCAGCCCCAACTGGCTCACCATCCCTCAGAGGATTGAGTTCAAAACCTCCCTCCACCCTCTGAACTCCATTCTACACTTGCTTTGCCTTGCTCTCTCCGTTGCCTCCTTCAAGGCACGTCTCAATATACTCCTCTTCAACCAAGCCTTTGGTTACCCTTTCTGCCCTCCCCCCTCAGGGATCCCAACGCTCCCCACTCCACCTGCTCGGGGCCTATTCCTCTGACATTTGTGGAGCTCCTGTAGCTCAGTGATTAGAGCACTCGCCTTACACATGTTTATCCGGCACCCGGGGGACCTGGCCAATGCCGGTTAAACGGCGTGCCGGATATTTGATCGGATCCGACGCCAAAAACCAAACACAAAAAAAAACTTATTTTAACACATACCATATTAATAGACTAAATAATAACATAATAACAGACCTTTGTCATTCACCTAAAAATTCATCTAAAAATCACCTCTGATGTTAGATGCCTGGTTTGAAGCCATGATGCTGGGGTAGAGGTATACAGTCTATTGATAACTTCTACAATGGTGGACGCGACACGAGGGAAAAAAACGGCAGCGTGACTTTAAGGCTCTACTTGCGGCAAGCCAAAATACCTGTACAGTACTCTCGTGTGACAATCGATTCATTAAATGCACCACTGCGATTGTGCCAGATAACATCCAGTTAATCGGATGGGGACTTTTTTTTTGACGTACCAGTCATACGGAGGTTCCAGTTGATTGAGTCACAGATAAACGGGCTTTTACTGTACTATATCCTGTATTGCAACCAGCCAATGATGACAATTGCTGCATAACTGCTGCTCTTGAATAGGCATGTGCAACCTGTAATATGTTGCTACATCTCACCTGGGTAACTTCAAATTTAGTTTGAATGTTCTACAGAACGTTCGACAATTGGATAGTAATTTTCCAAGCATTGCCTGGTTATTTAATCACTTTACTAGTTGGAGAACAATACTACTGCGTGTGGTCGTTAAGCATTCCGTCTTGAACTCCATGTGTATCCTGTTCTGTTTGCTCATGTTGTCTTATACTATTTGTTCTTATTTATATATCTGAAACAGATCAAGCTAAACGCATACATTGTGAAGCGGATGAAATCAGACAACAATGTGTTGACTTTCTCCAATACGTCAAAGTGTTTGTATTTAGGTAAGCTGTAAGTCTACTCACACTGTTGATTGAGGATGTTTTAAGAGAATAGCAATTGATTTAACACATCCTCTGAATCTTCATTGATTCTGAAAATCCGAAGCTTCATCGATTTTGTATGTCCTTGTGTAATGCTTTAGTTTAACACCAAGAAAATAGAGTGTAATTGTTTTGATTAAGAGAAAGGTGAAGATAATGCAATGTGTTATCCATTGGTAGAGTGTGTTGGTAGTAAAAGGTTCCATTTAAAATTGGTACTAAACTTTTTTTCTACAGGTACCTTGAGCCATCCAGAGAGTTAAGTGAAGAATCTGTGCATCCATATGATGAAGTGGAAGCTAAGCTGCCCTCTATACTAGTGGAGGAACTGCACGCGCTTGCACTTTACATTGGGCATCTTGGTGAGCTTCCCAGTAATATCCTGGGAACCTTGACTACACAAAACCAGGGAAAGGTTTGTGGCATTTTTTGCTTGTTTCCATAAATGAATTACAAACAAACATGAAAATCTGATGCTGATATGCTTTTTGTGGCTATTGTTCCCTACCTGGGCTTTGAAGATTGCCAAAGGTCCTTGCCTGTGAACTGTGTACTGCTACTCTTGAGTCAAGTTATATAAAAAAAAACTAAATTAGTCCAACTTTAACTCAAAGCCACCTGTATTTGCCATCAGAAAAAAAGGATAGTAGAGGGTAGGGTCCGTCGATATGGAAATTTTCCGATTTAGATATATCGACAGGCTCATATCGAGATATACCGAAATATCGATATTTTCGGGGTTTTTCCTGCTGCGCATTCCCAGTGCGCATCTCCTCAGTAGGTAAATATCTTTCTCTCTCTGTGTCTCTCACACTCACTCTCTCCATCTCTGTGTTTTTCTCTCTGTGTCTCTCTCCTCTCTGAAATCCCCGCCATCTCTATCTACCTGTATATTATCACATCCACCCCGTCTCTCTCCCCCCCCCTCCCCACCGCCGTTCCTCTCTCGTCCAACCCCCCCGCTGCTGTCCCCCCCCCCTCGCCCACCCCCCCAGCCGTCTCTCTCACCCCCCCACCCGCCCCAGCCGTCTCTCTCTCCCTCCCCTCCCCCCAGCCGTCTCTCTCCCCTTCCCCTCCCCAGCCGTCTCTCTCCACCCCCCCCCCCCACCCCATGCATACCTGTATATTGTATTCGAGTACTATGAATACAATATGGCGGCTTTGCACCTCGGTCTGTGCATTGTGTATAGAGATGAGCATTCTGGGTCTTGTAGTTCAGTGTGCGCGCATTCCGAATTTTGACCTCGATATATCGGTTTTTCGGTATATCGATATTTTCGAAATGCCTATATCGGCATATCGATATGAAAATTATATCGGGTTTTAGCGATATATCGATATATCGCCGGACCCTAGTAGAGGGGAAGTGATTGAGGCGAGATTATAGAATTACTCAAGCAAAAGTAGTCTTCCAGATTGTACTGCATGAGTTGTATGAAGTTAAAGAGGAGTTGATGTATGTAAAAGAACGTGGATATGAACTGGTATTTTATACCTGACAGAGCTATGTATATTCAATGCTGGGAGAACTGTTTGAGCCGTTGTTGTGCACATCTGGGATAAAAGAAAATTTGAATGGTGCAAATTTACATAAGAGTTAACTATCCTGTGGGTTGGGTGGGAGGTAAGTGGGGTCTCCTTGGAGCTGAACTGAATTCCAAGGTGGTACTCTAGTTCATGAGTTGGCTGGTCCACAGTATTCCAGAGCACTGCTGATGACAGCCCAGCCAGTCTGGCAGAAAGTAGAAGGGAAGATCAATCACTGGGAGTCATCCCATTCCACAACTACAACTTATATTTATATAGCACCATTCACGTGGGTAACATCCGGAGTGCTTGTTAACCCTGATAGCCAAAAGGATAGGGTGGACCTAGCCAGACAGTGCTCTCAACAGTGCGGTTGTAGCTGGTTAGAGCTGGTCCAGCAGTACCCCATCCAACGCACATTTCAATCCTCGACTCTTACCAAGCTGCACCTTATAACTTTCTGGAATTAGGTAAGCAGGATGCAACCCTCCAGGGAGAGAGTGGGGATTCCATTCCAAAACAAATCCCTAGAACGTTCATGTGTAGATGGGATCATGGATTTTATTGATTTATAAATTCTTAAGTGTATGGATGGGTTTCCGGTCAGACACACAGCAGCCAAAAAATACAACAACAACAACAAAATTTGTATGGTGCCTTTCACATCGGGGTGACATTCCAAGGGGCTGGACAGTCAATGATTCAACCCGAACTGGGGTCGGGATCGGGGAGGGTGGATGGAAAAGAGTGGAATTGGGGTGACCGATGAAACCGTTGAAGAGGAGGGTCTTGAGGCGGGATTTGAAGGAAGCTTGTGAGGACTCCACGAAAAACTAATTGCATTGAAGTGACTGGATGAAATAAAGCTTAAAATGCACTGACGTTGCCCTCCCAAGAATAAACAAAATGCAAATGCAGTGCAAATATCTTCTATCCACTATTGCAGGTGTTCCCACCATCCTGGCACTTGTTGCACATACATCTAGATATTCACTGGTCAGTCCTGGAGATCTCGCACATACTGGGGGAGAAGATGTTGGGTAAGCACATGGAAATCTTCCTGGATTGAAAATGAGTTGCTCTACTCAGAATTCATTATTGTGTAGTTTAGGATTGATATTGCTTTGGGTTTTAGTTTTTTTTAAGAGCTACAATGCCTGAAGTTTCGGGAGTAGCATGTTTTCCTATAAGATTTCTTTTTGACCTGCTTTGGGATGCTGGTGGAAGTGATACTTCAGCTCATGAATGATGAGACTTGTCTACCATACAGTGTCTGCAATTCCCACGTGCTTTTTTTAATCTCTTATCTTCCTCTTGGCTGGTTTTGAAGATTTATCTGATGGAAGGCCAGCTTGTTTGGCCTTTACATTTATCCTTATTTATTTTTCGCCTACAAAATAGTGATTGCACTTTACGGTAGCTCTTGTGAAGCGTTTTGAGAAGCTCGATAACCCGATATAATGCTATATAATAATAAATATCAAATAATAAATATATCGAATACAAGGATTATTATTAGTAATACTAATAATTTTGTTAGCATTATAATACTCGGGTTTCTCAATGTGAGATCTACTCAATGTGAAGAAACAATTGCATATGGAGTTACAATTGTTTTAGACAAGTGACCATCAGCAGTGCTGCAATTCCTTACCAACATTCAGCTAAAAATACTTTTTGACCTGAGTTAAAAAATCAGTTTTTTAAATTTTGAACTTTTCCATTTCCAGATCCTGTGCCATTTACTTTTTTCACGTACTATACAAACAGATGTTGACTCATAACGATTTGCTGTGCGCAGATTGGTTGTCACTTTTGTCTTCAAATGCACACTCCCTATACTTCACAATACAATCCTGTGACGTTCGTTGAAATATCTTCATAATGTGAAAGGCGTTGTAACAAATGCAGGATTTATTATTATTATTGTATGGAAATATATAGATTCACGTGTCATTTGCATTTATTGAATGGTATAGTTTATGTCTAAGTTGCTGTAGTCTACATTTTAAAATGTGCTCCTTTTCTCCCATTTGTTTAAGGCCGGGTAGTTTATGCACATCAGTTTATGAATCTGACTGGAGAAAACCTTACAAGTACCAGCTTGTTTGAAGATCATTGCAATAACCTTCTTCGTGATCTAATTGGCTTAGCAGTTAACAGATATACTGAGGTAGAAACTTTTGTTCTCCCTTTAACTGTTACATTAAGACAAGTGTTTATTTTGTTGTTTTCGCTTTTGTTTATATCACTGAAGACCAGCTTGTGTTTATTCTCTGCAAGGTAATAATAGTCTCTCAGTCAGGCCTGATAAAAGCAACATAGAGCTGAGTGGGCTCAGTGATCTAATACCAGCCTCATTTAGATATTTCACCACCAATCTTAATTTTGTTGTCAATTTGCTTAATAATAAGGTGCTTTTCATTAACACAAGTTTACACTAAGTAAGGTCCAGGTCTTCAATAGAACAGAATTATTTAAAGTGATCATTTCCTCCAGAAACTTCCCTTTTTGGTTTTTGTTAACTAAATTACTCACTTTAATGTTTTACAGTTTGTGTTATTTTCTAATTTGAATTGTAAAGTTCTACTTATTGTCGTATATGAAGTAGTGATATGGTATAATTGCAGTGTGACTTTTTGGTCTATTTCCTCTATTTGATTCAGGTTCGACCTTCTGAAGTTCTGACCACTTGCCATTACCAGTGTGGCTGCGTCAAGGAATTATGGATGCTACTCGTCCAGCTCCTAGATCATAGAAAGAAAGCTTCCCACACTGGGGTAACTTTGGCTGGAGATTCTATTTATCAGCCATTCCTGATGCCTACACACTCCAAACGGCAGTCAAACTAGCTCTTAAAACCATATCGTTGAGTTACACTACGCAGGGATGTTGTGTAATGCTATGGTCTGGATCCATAAACTTAGATCATTGTGGTTAAGATGAAGCATTAGAATATGGCCGACTTTTGCATGGTCAGGTTGCGGCTGATATCACTTGTGTATTTATGCTTTGCACAGGCAGATTGCTCTCTTGGTGATGTCATCCGCAGACATGGGTAAACTTCCACATGTATGCAGATGACACTCAAATCTACTTTTCCGCTTCAAATTGTGACCTCCCCACGCCCCCCCAGTCCCCTGATGTTCTGTCAGCCTGTCTGTCAGACATCAGGAGCTGGATGAGTGCAAAATTCCTGCAGCTAGACATTGACATGACAGAAAGCATTCTCATTCTTGTCCACGTCTTCAGTCCCACGGCTTTTACCTCTTCCACCTTCCCGACCCACCGCTAAAACTCTCCAAACCCGTACCTAACCTAGGCGTCAGGTTCCATCCCCAGTTATCCTTCCTCCCCCACATCCAGTGCCTCATCAGCACCACCTTCTTCCATCTCCACCACATCGCCCGTCTCCGCCAATATCTCATCCCAAAAGCTGCCGAAACCCTTGTCCATGCCTTTGTCACCTCTCGGGTGGATTACTACAACGCCCTCCTCGCTGGTCTCCCCTCCTCCACCATTCATAAAATCCAACTCATACAGAACTCCGTTACCCGCATTCTCAACCATACTAAACTTTGCTCCCCGATTATCCCAGTCCTCGCCAGACTTCACTGGCTCCCCGTCACAAAGCGGATTGACTTCAAGATGCTCACTCTTGTTGCTTAAATCCCTCCATTCCTCTGTACCCTCCTACTTCCCTAATCTCTCTCCTCACAGCAGTAGCTCCCTCTGCTCTACTGGCTCTGGCCTCCTCCTTGTTCCCCGAATTTTCTGCTCCACCATCGTCGGCTGTTCTTTCAGAGACTACACCCCAAAACTCTGGAACTCTTCCCCCTCAATTCCTTCGCCTCACCTCCTATTTTTCCATCCTCAGGTCGCGTCTGAAGACCTTTCTATTCGATTACACCTACAGTCACCTTCCCACTCCCTCGGGCCCAGGTTCCGCTATTGTGAAGCGCTCTGAGATGCCATCTGGCATGAAGGGCGCTGTATAAATGCAAGTTGTTGCTGTCATCATTTCCTGCCTGCTGCTCATGCTTTCTATGTGCAAGAAGTACTGCATATAGTGTAACACCGAGGAGTGACATCAATGATGCTTTTTGCATAATGCACACATCGTATAACATTTGAGCAGCAGTGCATGCTGAACTCATTACCTGCCTTTTTACTTCCTTTGATCTACTGTATTTTACTGCAGTGATTGTGCGGTATACAAGAACCTCTTGCTTTACGCAGACTGATCCTCTTATTTGAATTGTCCTCCATTGCTTCTGTTTATGCAATACGTTAAGCATGTGGCAGATTAAATCAAAGTAAATTAGATCTGATTATTCTGATTATATAAGTTGTTTTAAGACCGTGCAAATTATTAATGTTGTTTGTATATTCTAGGCATTTTGGGGCTGGCTGGACAATCACCTCAGAAATATGCTGCAGGGAGCTGGCAGCATGGAAGGAGTTCATCTTTGGGACATCACACACTGTAAGGATCCACTAGGTTTCAATTGGTGGCTGGTTACACACCTTGCAACGCTTTACCTATTTGATCGGAATGGAACCACTGATGAGAAGGTATGAATTCAAGATGTGTTTCACCTTAAACAGGGAACTTTTTTTTTTCTCTTGAATTATTGTAGACATTTGAGCAGAAGTGCGTACGGAACTCATTACCTGCCTTTTCACTTCCTCTTATCTACAGTGTTTTGCTACAATGGTTGTTCAACCAGCTCCAGAACGCTTACAATGTACAATTATGGCTGTTTGTCGGACATTGCTGTGCTCAAATGGGCTGCCCCATTCATTAACAAATACACAATCACTCCACACTAAAACCTGTGAAGCATTTTGAAACGTCCTCCAACAATAACAACTGAAAATTATATAGTGCCCTTTGCATGTAATAGCATTTTGGAGCTCTAAACAGTGGCAGAGCCTAACCGGTGAGAAGGGTATTGGAATAAATAAGGCAGGAAGCTAGATAGCTGAATGAAGTTTCAGCTGCGTTGGATGTGAGATATGGTTGGAGTCAAGCAATGTGACGGAAGTGAAGGAAAGTGGTCCTGGGACTGGATGTGGGATAGGGAGGACGGATGGGGATCAAACCTGATCAGTGTCTAGGTTACACATGGGTTCGGTAAGTCTTAGGGATAGGCCAGGGAAGTGTGGAAGTTGGAGCCGAAGGAGAGAAGACATTGATGGAAGCCAAGGAATATGGCTTCCTCTTGTCAGCTTCAACTGCAGAAAATTTGCGCTAATCCAGGCCTTGATATCTGACAAGCAAGCTGACAGGACATCAGTGGATCTGGAGTCGGAGCAGGAGGAGAAGTAGATTTGAGTGTCATCCTCGTACATGTGGAATGGCTCATAACAAAAAAAGCTCTATATCGAATGCAAGGATTTTTATTATTGGTAATAATTATTGTAATAATTTAATAATGGTAATAATTTATTATTGGTAATAATAATATTACCTATTATTTACCTAATATGTCTCATCTTTTATTTTCTGGTCCCAAATTAGGCTTTTGCTCCAGCCAATATCCCTCCTATACCAGTTTGCTTTCAAATGTGCTCCAGTCGTGTCTTGATTTGGTTTGTCCTATTTGAAGCTACCTTCACTTGAAAATTTGCTCCTATTAATCCTGACCTTAACAAAAGTGGCCTTTTTCATCCTTTTAGTTCTAGTCTTCCTATCCCTATTTGCCTCACTTTTTCCCTTTGCAATTAATGTGCAACAAGTTGATAGGTGTGAAAATGTTATCTTTAATTATGCTCTTTAGCTAGGTCCCCTTTGCATAGTGCGTGCTGTGCATCATGTGTTTCAAACACCTAATCTGTCCGTTATATAGGAATAATGCATACTTATATGACATTTTATAAATGTAATGTTAAACATAATTTCTGTCTGTCATTCAGACTTCCGTAGGATACTGGCAGATCCCACAGGTGGTGCACACCAGATCATTGTAATTTCAAGCACTCAGTGCAGGTCAGATTTGAACGATTTGAGTCTTAGAATATGTGCAAATAAAGTTATATTGAAGTGTTTTCAGGTAATTTGCTGTTCTACATCTCCCCCATAGCTAGTGACTTAACACATCCCAATATCAGTATCTGATCTGGTACATTAAGCATCTTCATCATTGAAGATAATTAAAGATTGTGAAGATCTGTCTAAATGCAAATGATCCCATATAGTTTCATCCTCCAAACTAATTATTTGGCTGTCATGGCTAAATTTCATTTTCGGTAGCTTTTCTTTTCTTTGCTAATGGAAAATTTGATTGTGTGTTACTGAGTGAATAGAATCAACATTCATACTTTCTTTTAGCATTCTTGCCTTCCATTAATCAAATGATTCTAACTTTCCAAACATATTCAAGACTACAATCAATACCAAACGGCCTTGCCCCCCGCCTATCTCTCTGACCGACTGTCCCCCTATCAGCCTGCCTGCACCCTCCGTTCAGCAGACTCAGGCCTGCTCCGCATCTACCGCCCTAACCGTCCAACCATCAGCGGCTGGGCTTTCAGTCTCTCTGCTCCCACACTGTGGAACTCCTTCCCTCAGCCCCTCCGCCTTGCCTCCTCCCTTTCCTCCTTCAAGGCCGGTCTCAAGACCTTCCTCTTTGACCGTGCCTTCAGCTCCCCCACTAACTCTTCCCCCTCTGCTTCCCCCGACCCTCCCCCCCCTTCACCCCCCCACCTCCCCACCACCGCTTGGATCCCGACCTGACTGTTCAGCGCTTTGGGACGCCCTCCCGACGTGAAAGGCGCTATATAAGTGCAATTTTGTTGTTGTTGTACAACCGTGTTTTATTACCAAAAAATACATTTTCCTCATAAGGGTTTACACACACACTATACAATAAATCCTGTGAAGCGTTTTGAGGCATCTCGACGATGTGTGTTATATCGAGGGGTTATATCAAATCCAAGGATTATTATTATTGTTATAATAATAATCCTCGCACTTGGTATAGTGCTTTTCACGTCTTTAAGAAGTCTCACAGCGCTTCACAGAATATATTGTAAAGTGCATTGACTATATGTGGGTGAAACGCTGCAGCAAATTGCACACAGCAGCGTCCCACAAATATTCGTGGATTGAGTGACCAATTGTTTATTATTGATTTTTGTTTCTTAAAGGATTATTATCAGGCACGTGGAGTAAGGAAACTTTTGCCCTACTGGGAATCAAACCCAGTTTATAATAAACTGAAAGAATACAGAATTCTATTGATGTCTTCTATGTATTGTTTTAAACAGAAACCAATAGAAAACAACTGGAAATTTGTAGAGGAACTTCTGAAGCTATCCTGCCCCAGCCAGGTTTGTTACATTTATGCTTTATGTCAGCAGTTCTCAACCAGGGATACATGTACCCCAGGAGATACAAAATTACTTCCAGGGGGTACAGGTGGCAGTACATTGATTTATTTAGCTCTCTTATTTAGCATTTTATAGCCTTCCAAATTGCTTATTTAATTGTTATTCCCCTCTTTGTGTGTGTGCTAGTTATTTTGTTATATAAGAAAAGCTTGGTCATAAAATGCAACTGGAATGAGAGGGTTGGTGTGTATGTGGTTGGGTGGGGGTGCACGATAATGTTGAAAATTAATAAAGGGTAGATTACTGAAAAAGATTGAGAACCACTGCTTTATGTCATGTTTTAGATAGTTTATATATACAGTAAAAGCCCGTTTATCCGGCACCCTCGGGACCTGGCCAATGCCGGTTAAAGCGCCTGCCAGATATTCAGCCAAAAACGCAAAAAAAATTCCGGGTATATTCCGGTTAATCGAGTGCGGACCTTTTTTTTGCGATGCTGCTTATACGAACGTTACGGTTGATCAGGTGCCGGATAAATGGGATTTTACTGTATATGCATCACAACATAGATATATGAATATCTTATACAGTGTCATTCATTACATATGTAGTTGTGTGACTCTCATTCGATATATTTCTTCCTCAAATGTGTATTCAATAAATCTGAGATGTGCACAAGTAAGAATTTTGCATTTTGCCACAAATACACAGTCAATTCACTTTACACTATATTCTGTGAAGCGCTTTGAGAGGTTGATAAGATGTGAAAAGCGCTGTATCAAATGCAAGGATTATTATTATTATAATTCAGGTGTAGAGATCTTGGACTTGATGACCTTGCTTCAGTCTTGGAACAGCACCCTATTTCATTAGCCATAGTGCTTCCTCTGCTGTGCAGTGTAACTGTCTAGTAGGATTGCATTCATCCATACAAACCACAGTAATTTCCATCCATTGTTAGCTGATTGGGGTTGTTTTACAAATAGCCTTTATTGGAATATGAATAGTTTGATCACTCGGACTGTTTTATCATCTATTTTAAACACATATATACACACCTGTATTTTGGTTGGGACGGTTTATACATATTTGTGAGTGAATTTATAACTAAAGCAGGTTGCAAGACGTTCCTGATTTCTAAAATACTGAGAAGAATGAATAACATATGTAGAATTTGGTTTTCCTTGGACTATGATTGTACAACAATAGGACGTACGTAGGCATAACATTTATAAAATTTCAATAGGAACTTAGGCTAAGGATTTCATGTTAGGTTGATGCTTTGAGGTTTGTAAAGATAAATTCAGATTAAATTGATTGTTTAGTACTGATGTACTCAAAAAGCTGCTGTGATAAAGTATAGAATTTGTCCACCTTCAATGAATATAAGCCATGTCTGACTTGTTTTGATCGTCTCTCCTGTACTGAATATAACAGGCTGGTGTTTTGGAAGAGCACTTGCGGATGCACCTTCAGTGCTGCCTAACTCTTTGTGAACTCTGGGATCCCAATCTAACCACTGTCACTATACTCTGGGAGTATTATAGTAAGCATCTAGTAAGTATGAACATGAATCAACTTATTAATTGATAGGAACAGTTACTGTGGTGCAAATATTGCAGACATTGAAAATATTTGGAGTAGTAGAATTTTTAGTTTTCACTTTAATAATATTCTTTTTGACACATGAGCGAGAACTGTGATTTGAAAGTAAAGCGTAATATTAGCAGTCCAGTTAAAAACTTGTAGAATAGACTATCTGACTTATAATGACGGACATAAAAATGAACAAAAATCGTATACTATTCTAATTTTCCTCAATTGAATTGGTCATCAAATAGCTATCAAAATCTTTAAATAATGACAATAACAACTTGCATTGCTATATTGCATCTTCTGCACCGATAAACTGCATTTACCTCAATGCTTGCTATTGGTATTCCACATATTCATGCTCTGCCCAAATTTTGCTAGATGGTTCAATTTGCTGAAATGATACCCGTTTCAATTGCAAACAGTTTTATAATTGTGTAAGAAAAGCTTACTCTGTCTGTTGAGCCACTTCAACGTGTTCCCAGTGTAGTTTGTGCGCTTTGTGGACAGCAGAGGCATTTTTCAATGCTGCCAAAATGGGAAGAAAAAAGACATGCTACTTTAGAAACATGCCACCCTACCAGTGAAATAAATGCTGCTTGGCCCTCCACACCATTCAAACCTGCCTTATTTAGAAAGTTACAGCTTTATTTTTTGTAGACATTCTGCTAAAGAAAAGATGTGCATATTTTAAAAGCTTTGTCAGTTGTGGGTTGTGGGGTCAGGTCACTCATTGAATAACTTTTCCATTCAGTGGGGGGCAGTTAGATGCCCTCATTATTGTTCACCCCATTGCATTCTTCTGTCTTTCACAGAATGGTGCCTTCAACATTCCTTGGCTGGGTTTGAAAGGACTGGCCAGTGTGAGTAAATCCCCTTTTTCTATGCTTGAAATGACAAAGATCTGTTGCCGTGGAGAACAGAGCCCCAACTTATACCAGTCTGAGAACAGTTTTCAGTTCTTCCTCCGAATCTTGGCCCTGCAGATGAAGAAAGGGAAAGAGACAAGTGGAACTCACCCATGGAAACAGCTGAAAGGAAGGTGGGGTTATTTGCAAAACAAGATGTATTTGAATGACTGGAGAATCTGCCCCCCTCTCTTATTTCTCCCATTCTAACAGCAGAACTTTTATCTGGAAAGAAAAGGTGCTTATCATGTGTGTACTGGCTCAGTAAGAGCACTCACACCTCTTGGACAGAGGTTGTGGGATGAAGCCATATTGAGCCTTGAGCTCATAGTCTTGATTTTCTAATGCATTGCTGTGCGAAGCATTGGATTGTCAGAGATGGAGGCTTTTGGATGAGGCATTAAACTACAGTCCTGTCTATCTGTCCTTCAAGTGGATATTAAAGACATCTTCACACGATTCACACAGAGAACAAAGTCCTGCGAGTTGGGATAGTCAGCAGTTGGTCATTTGAAATCAGACATGGACGGGTTTGATCCTTAACTAGGTAGATAGCAGGTACCAGGAACACCTTGTGAACTTTCTGATGAGCAGCACAGCTCAACATGTAAAGCTCGGGTTAGAGCACCTGTCTCGCAAGCAAGAGACCCGAGTTTGATTCTCGGCAGGGCAAGACCTTGGGCAAGTTTCCTTTACTCCACGTGCCTGATAATAATCCCTAAAGAAAACCCCCAATAATAAATTGATCACATCAGTCCCACTGTATGTGGGACATTGCTTTACGCAATAGGCTGCCGTGTTTCACTCCCAAATATACAGTCAATTCACTTTACAGTATATTCTGTGAAGTGCTTTGAGACATCTAGAAGACATGATAAGGCACTACATCAAATACAACAATTATTATATATTATATATATAGCATTGCCACCATTTACAAAAAAATGATCTCCATACCAGACAGTGCTTACTTGTAAAGTGCTTTTAAATATTTTGACATATTGATACAAGGAGCAATCACAATGCAAGCTCTTTCTTGTTACAGTAAAAGCCCATTTATCCGACACCTGATCTTCTGTTTAACCGGCATCGCAAAAAAAGTCCGCATTTGATTAACCGGAATTTATCCTGAAAAATACATAGAATTGTTTTAATTTTTTTTGTGTGTTTTCGGCCGAATATCAGGCATGCGCTTTCCGTCATTGGTCAGGTCCCAAGGGTGCCAGATAAACGGCCTTTTACTGTATCATGCAAGTAACACTAGCATGAAATAAGAGAGGATATTATGTAGAAAATACAATGTGATCAAATGCATCAGAAAATTAAACTGAGATCAATTCTGTGTCTAGTCAGGTGGACGTTTAAGAACCCATGACACTATTCACAACAGAGACTTGGGGCTACCTTCCTGCTTGGCTGGCAAATGGCTTGAGGTGTTGCCAGAGAAAAGTCCATGGCACTATTTAACAACAAAAGGGAACTTGCCCTGGTCAACAACCCCACATATTAAAAAAAAGTGGTCATTCACTTAATTGGTGTTTATGGAACATTGTTGTGTGCCCATTTACTGTCATGTTTTGCTCCTTTACAAATACACAAGGTGAATAGGCGCTAGAGTGTTATTCCCACAAAATACATACAGTATATCCTGTGAAGCGCTTTGAGACATCTCAGCGGCGTGATAAGGTGCTATATTAATTGCAAGGATTATTATTTGGAAATAATAATAATTTGAGACAATAACTGGCCACCTGTTGAATTAGCAGAATCCCCCCCACCTTTACATCCATTGGGTATGAGACCATCTTTGTTAAGAGCATCTCTCTGCACCAGCAAACATCCTTTTTTCACCTCAAAACCATTAACTAATATTTATTCAGTTTAGTGATTAAAGAGCTATTAGCAGAGGTTGTGGGAAATAGTGATCTAAATTTCCTTTATTTCCAGGGGTGCCATATAATATTAAAGAATGCTTTATACAATTTTATAATCGATAAGATGTGAAAAGCACTATATCAAATGCAAAGATTATTATATGCAGTGGGGCATGTACACATTAATTTAGCAATTATATAGCTCAACTTGAAATATTAACAGTATGATAACTACGTAAGGGGAAGTTGGACTAGTTGGTAGCTTTTTCAAAAGCTGACACAGACAAGATGGGTCAAATGGCCTCCTGTGTTATAAAATTTTATGATTTTGTGACTGTCATAAAGATGTTCATCTGTACAGCTGTGCTAAGAATTCCAGTTCTAGGCATATCCTTTCTCCCGATTGAAGCTATTTAAGCATTTCTTTATTTTTTTTAGGATTTGTTCCAAGTTCCATCCACGGAAAATGCAGGAACTCTCGGAGATGGGCCTTCAGAACTTTATCAGCCTCTTCCTGGTGCTTTCAGCTGTGGCTGAGATGGAGGATGTTGTCAGCCGGGTATCGGATCTTCTGGACCATCTATCTCCCAGCGTGCTCCCTGTGGGCCAACGATCGCTGATGTGGAGGGGTTGCTTTGCATTTCTTCTGCTGTACGAGGAGAAGAACATCGACATTAGCTTTCTTGCTTCAAAACTCTCAGATAGGTTTCAGAAAGTTGCCAAAGAATTCTACTTGAAAACCACTGACTTGACTAGAAAAGTAACCCTGTGGACCTTACTTTCCACGTACATGGATGCTGTCCAAGAAGTATTTGAGACCAGCTCCTACCTGCACCTTTCGGAAGAAAAGCTGTTGAATGAAGGTTTTAGTTTGTTGTATCCTGCCTGCAGGGAATCTGAACTAAACACATCACTCATGTTTTTGCAGACAGTCTTGGCTCGGTTGAGGTACGTGCATTAAATTATTTGTAATGTATTATGAGATTTCTCTGGTTCAACACTCAGGCTTTCTCTGTATTTTATACTCTGCTGTATTTTGCATAAATAATTATATTACACAAGGAACAAAAATAGTTAAATGTTCACCGAAGAATCCCTGTTATTCATACTTACTTATTATATATAAACCTTGCAGGTGAACTTCAAAAAGGCCTGTGACTGAAAGCAGTTCAGGTTTATTGGCATAGAGGAAAAAAAAACCTTCCAACAATAACACATTTAAATACCACTTAAACAAGCTTCTTGAAGCACTTCGTAAAATGAGAATAATTTGAAATGAAGTGAAATATTGTTCAGTCGGTAAATGTGGCAGCACTTTTATCTCAGCTGCCTTTTATTCTCAATGTTAGGATATGGATTTAGATGAAATAGGTATTCAGTAAAACCAAGGGTTTGAGATTCTTTGTCTGGAAAAGTTAGAATTTGCAGCATGAATAAGCAGCATCTGATATCGCAAATCTATGCAAGAGGTTACTCGTGGTTGGGAAGATGTTGCATCAAAAGGGCTTGCTAACAACTGGTCACTCAGACTCATGTTATAACATATATAGCCTCTGAGCAGTGCCCCATTTTGCATAAGTGAAATGTTCAGCAGCAGCATCCATAGTGGGAAATTATTTTTGTTTGCTCTTTATTGGAAATATTGTGTGAACGTTTGTGTGGAGCAAGGTGATTTTCATGAAGAAACTCAACTTTTTACTTGTGAATTCGCCTTAGAACAAGCACAGTTGTCTATCAAACAGCCTTTTTTTGTGTCAATATCTTGAAGTGACAGAATTATTTTCCCTTTACCTCAACTACCTAGTTACTTTTTAATCATTATATTAATGTTTCGGCCACAAATATACAGTCAATTCATTCTACAGTATATTCTGTGAAGCGCTTTGAGACATCTAGAAGACGTGAAAAGCGCTATATCAAATGCAAGGATTATTATTATTAGAAGCTGATTTATAAGACAGGCAGGAGTCCGTTATTATTGCTACACTGTTCTATTGTCTGCTTGTGTACACGGCAGAATCTGGTGTGTTTGTCTCCGGACACATCACCTTCACTGCAGGTCCATATTTGCTCATCTCCTGTAGCAGATGTCCCTTGCATGCGTTTACACGAGTCCGCAAATGTAAAAATGCAAGGAAAAGTTGGGAGTGATTAAAAATGGTTAGTCTTGGTATTGGATAGTTGACATACAAAATGTGATTTCAGGACATTAAAAATTGAGTCCTTGAGCTATTTGGAAATTTGTATAATAAAATGCAGTAAGTCTGAGCTGCTGGAAAAAGGTTCATTGTCTCATCCCGATATTGGCATTGCTTCGTCTCATTAAATTATTTTCAGAAACAATTAGCCTCACTGCAGAAATGCCTCTTGAAAAAGAGAAAAAAATGTTTCTTCCACTATTGTGACTACCGTATATCTCCGCGTATAAGGCGCACTTTTTTTCAGGTCGGAAGATCTCGAAAGTCGGGGGTGCGCCCTATACGCAGGTACAAGCAATTTTGAGCCTCGGAAATACAGTAAACAGGAGGGGCGGCCGGCGCACTGTCAGCCGGGGTTTGGTCAGTGTCCGGCGGGGGTTGGGGGGAGCGGGTGACGGGGCTTCGGCCTCGGCCGCCCGGGCAGCGGCAGCAGCAGCGGACTTCACTGCTGTGCTTACCTTCTGCCGAACCCAGTCTGCCTGCCTCCCTCCCTGCCGCTTTCCCTCCCTGCCTGCGTGCCGGCCTGCCTCTCTCCCTCTCTCTCTCCCAGGCTGCCGGCCTGCCTCTCTCCCTCTCTCTCTCTCCCGGGCTGCCGGCCTGCCTCTCTCCCTCTCTCTCTCCCGGGCTGCCGGCCTGCCTCTCTCCCTCTCTCTCTCCCAGGCTGCCGGCCTGCCGCTCTCCCTCTCTCTCTCTCCCGGGCTGCCGGCCTGCCTCTCTCCCTCTCTCTCTCCCGGGCTGCCGGCCTGCCTCTCTCCCTCTCTCTCTCCCTCCCTCCCGGGCTGCCAGCCTGCCTCTCTCCCTTTCTCTCTCCCTTTCTCTCTCCCTGGCTGCCGGCCTGCCTCTCTCCCTCTCTCCCTCCCTACCTACCTGTTTCTCCTGTCTCTCCTCCCTTCTGCCGGCAATATCATTGAAAATGCTTCCGTTTTTTTTCACCAAGAAAAGGTCAAAAACGGGGGGTGCGCCTTATACGCGGAGATATACGGTAGTTGTTTTAAACATATTTATTTTGCCCACAAATATACAGTGAATTCACTTTACAGTATATTCTGTGAAGCACTTTGAGACATCTAGAAGATGTGAAAAGCTATATTAAATGTAAGGATTAGTATTATTATTAATAATATTCCCCCAAAATAAAATTAGTCATTCACATCATGACTGTTTGTGGTATTTTACTGCATGGGAATTAGCTGCCGTGTTCTCCCACAAAACACACACTCACAATGCTTTACAGTAAATCCTGTGAATTGCTTTGAGACGTTCTATTGACATGAGGAGACATGAGTGAAATCAAATGTAAGGATTATTTTATCCCTACTGCTGTAATTGTGATTTAGGAAAGTAAATGTGCAGATACATAGATGGGAAAGAATAAAAAAAAAGGCATCAAGGCCCATCAAGTCCTCTCCTGTCCACCCCCACACCCCACACATACACACACACATCCCCACATCACAATATACATCGATAAATCGATTCATTCCTAAAGCTTTAACTGAAAAGATTGTGACATTTTACAATTCAATATTGGAATTTGAAAGGATGGTAAATCAGGAGAAATCTTTCAGTTGTACTCTTATCTTTTATCCCAGGGGACCATTTACACGTCTAAACCAGTGTATAAAGGTACAGACATTCGTGAATGAGAAGTGTTGTGTAATTATTTTATAGCACTGAAATGCAAGCTGCGCTGGCAAATAAAAAAAAGGATTGATTTCCACGTGAAACTGCTTCGGCCTGTCGGCTTGGACCTGTCAGCTGCTGATGGAGACCGTTGTAATCTTTTGTAAAATGCACATTGTATTGAGTTCAAGAAAGGGACATAGGTGTGTGTTACAGACTAATGTATCAGCAATTGAAATGTCTGAAGACCAAGTGTCTCACTGCTGAGACGCAAAGTATTTTGAATCGTTGCCTGCATTATTATTCCTTGTTGTATTTAAACCAGTTTTTAACTTTTTGCCCAATCCATATCCTTCTGTCTCTCTGTCACCCTCATCTTATCCCCCCCCCCCCCCGCCCCACCCTCCTAACTGCACATAGTTCACATATACATGTATCCCTCCCTAATCGCGGCCTCGTCAACCACGAAACTCACGCATCCATGGTTTGCTAAATGTGACAACCCTTGCCAACCACGGCTTATAACCCATGCTTATCCACGGGTTTTAACACTAATACTAGCATTTGGCGCTAGGACCCAGTTGCATCAACCAGCCTCGATGTCGCTTCGCGCTAGTGTATAGCGCTAGGACCCAGTTGCAATCAACCAGCGACAACGTTTCTCTCTTAGGATTAAAGTAAATACAGTAACATAAATTTATTGTCACTTCTCCACAGCCGAGCTAGTAAGTTTGGGAGCATTGGCTGCCAAGATCTGCAGATCTCTCTCTCTCTCTGTAAGTGTATCACAGGCTGTAGAAGTCTCTCCGTACTCAGCCTGAGGAGGTATCTCTCTATCTCTCTCTCTCTGTGAGTGCATCTTGTACTTTAGAAAGGTCTCTCTTTCACCTTCTCTCTATTTCACCTTCTCTCTATTTCACCTTCTCATCCCTGCACCCCCTCCTCCCCCACCCCCCTTCTCTTTCTCACCTTCTCTCTATTTCACCTTCTCTTCCCGCCCCCCCCCCGCCCCACCTCCCCTTCTCTCTCTCTCTCTGTCTCTCTGTGTGTAGATCAGTCAGTCAGTCAGGCAGCCTCGTGGATTGCTGCAGATGCGCCCAAACTTACTCCCCCTATCCCCACGTATGTTATACCTGTATGTGTTTTTTTGTGTTTAGTTCTACGAAAAGTGAACTTACTCCCCCTATCTCCATGTTTGCCATAGGGCCTTGTATTTTCCAACCGCATTTTACCAACCGCGGAGGTTTACAGGAATGTATCCCCCGCGGTGGGGGAGCGATACCTGTACATATATATTTTTTAATGTATTGTATGCAGGCAGAAAGCAGGTTACTTCTTGAGTGTGCAACCCCAGTGGGAGGCAGTGGGGAAGAAGAACATTCAGCTTATGGCATATATGTTTTTTGACCTTGGTGGTGTATATGTACTTACAATAGGATTTTCCTATTGTAAGTCTGTTGCCAAGATAGGTACATTTACTGACCTGCCAACTCGCTCTTCATGGAATCATAGAAATTTAGGGCACAGAGAGAGGCCATCCAGTGCATCCAGCCTGCACCTTGAGTTTGTTCATTCAAACCTTGATTATTGTCCGGCTTCTGTGAGAAATATGACTGACTGATTCATGTGTTGAACTGCGTTGGGATTCAATCATCAGCTACAGAACAGACAAATGCATGGCTTTAAGATCCAATCTTACTCCAATTTGGGTGTTGACTGTCAATCAAGATGTTTGTGTTTTCTGGAGGGAAGGGTTAACCATCTTCTGTGCTACTTAGTTTGTGTGTAAGATTGGTTGGCACTAGGGTCCGTCGATATGGAAATTTTCCGATTTAGATATATCGATGGGCTCATGTCGAGATATACCGAAATATCAATATTTTCGGGGTTTTCGTACTGCGCATGCGCACGCGGTGCGCGTGTGCTTTCGGGGCCTATCTCCTCAGGAGGTAAATATCTTTATCTCTCTGTGTCTCTCACACTCACTCTCTCCATCTCTGTATTTTTCTGTCTGTGTCTCTGTGTCTCTCTCCTCTCTCACATTCCCCCCCATCTCTATCTATCTGTATATTATCACATCCACCCCGTCTCCCCCCCCCCCCCCCCGCCACCGTCCCTCTCTCCTCCCCCCCCGTCGCCGTCCCTCTCTCCCACCCACCCCCGCCGTCTCTCCCCCCCCCACCCCCCCCAGCCGTCCCTCTCCCCCTCCCCCCCCCCCGCCGTCTCTCTCCCTCCCCTCCCCCAACCGTCTCTCTCCCCCTCCCCCCCAAGCCATCTCTCCCCCCCTCCCCCCCCGCCCTCCCCCCCCCAGCCGTCTCTCTCCCCTCACTCCTTGCATACCTGTATATTGTATTCTAGGACTATGAATACAATATGGCGGCTTTGCACCTCGGTCTGTGCATTGTGTATAGAGATGAGCATTCTGGGTCTTGTAGTTCAGTGTGCGTGCATTCCGATTTTGTCCCTCGATATATCGATTTTTCGATCTATCGCTATTTTTTAAATGCCTATATTGGTGTGTCGATATGAAAATTATATCGGGTTTTAGAGATATATCGATATATCGCCGGACCCTAGTTGGCCAATTACAATCAAACTTGTCCTTTGAATCTTAACACTTGGCATCGAAACATTAGCCAGAGGTGGGTGGATGTCTCTGCTTTTGGGGGTTGTTGAAGATTTAAATTTGGTTAATCTCAGTCTCATTCCACTGAAGCTGATGATAATAATCCTTGTATTTGATACACCACAACATATTGTTCCCCTCATGGAAGGTAGCGTCTCAGAGCGCTGTACAGTGGTATGGTTCGATACCGACCAAGGAAGAAGTGGGAGGGGTGAGGGGGTGGGGTAGTTCCTATGCATGTAGTCGAAGAGGTAGGTTTCGAGGTGGGATTTAAAGATGGATAAAGAGAGGGTGAGGCAAAGGGAATGAGTTAGGGAGTTCTGTAGATGTTTCAAAGCACTTGGATTTACTGTAAAGTGTGGTTACTGTGTATTTGTAGGTGACTACCACAGACAATTTGCAGATAGTAATATCTCAGTAACAACCAAGGCGTGAATGATCCATTTTATTTGGGGGGGTTGACAGCCAGGACCTTTTTGTGTTTTTGTATAGTGCCATGGCTGCTTTGACATCCATCTGAATTGACAGATGGATCGTTGCGTTAAAATCTTATCTGAACGATGTCACCTTCAACTGAGGGTGCTTTCACTGAATCTGATGAATTCACAGCACAAACCAATTGCCTTAATGTACTTAATACTGTATGAGATTCTATAAGACTGGCTGTTTGGGAGAAAGCAATATCATTTTAAACCATTGTTCTTGAAAATTGTACCTTACGTTTAGTCTGTACTGTACCAGACTCGACAAGTTAACTTCTGCGGAAACTCTTCAACCTATTTGCAGTTGCTCATTACCCTCTGCTTAAAAATATTTCTTGCTTTGTCTATCTTGAAAATGCCTTTACAACCCTCAACCTATGCCGGCTTGTCTTTTCTGCCTTGTATATTTGAAGTGAAGAGTTAATTGTTTTTGGTCAACTGAGTGCGTAATACATGGGGAAACCCATTACCATGTTTAAAAGTATCCAAACCTCAGTTTGGTTTGGATACCCTTAAGTACAGTTTTAAAAAAAAGGTACAAATGAAACCAGCCAAGATGAAGATGTGCCATGAGGCAGCGAGGTAAAGTCATTAGACGGTTGATGAGATGCATTGAATGAACAATAGGTGAAGGAATAGGTAATCAGATAGATGAGCAAATATTGTTCTATAATTTGCAGCGCCTTGGGACGTCCTCCCGAAGTGAAAGGCGCTTTATAAGTGTAATTTGTTGTTGTTGTTGTTATAATATTTATAGGCTGTGTCAGCCTGTTCAATTGGCAGCACTCAATGCTATTGATGTTGGTCTTGTCCATCTGTTACCTATTAAAGAAAACATCGCCTAGGATGTCTTTGAAGCTTGGTTTGGAGGAATCGTTCCATAACTTTGTAAGAGAGGACAGATTGTCTTTAGCAATGTTGAGGGTGTCTGCGGTGACAACTGTGAGCAGGACCTCTTTACTGGTCTTATTAGAAACCAGAGAGGGCTCAGTCGTGAAGTGCTTTTCTTCAAAACCTTTATTGAGTCTTAGCAGAAATATTAAATGTGAAAGATCTTTTTCAATAGCAGATGGTGGCACTCTTTGATGCAATGTAAACAATTTGGCCAACAAATGGATCAGTTGCACAGGTGCTGTACAACACTAATGAAGCAATATTTATTTATTTTTTATTATTACAATAGGATGTTTTATTGGAGGAAGTGGCAAGTTCCGCTGTTTATTTGAATCCAAGATCCTCACACTCAAATCCATTCACTCTCTGGCACCTCCCTACCTTTCCAACCTCCTCACTCTCTAAACAACCACCCAGAGCCTCTACTTGACTCCTGCACCCTCCATCCCACCATCGGAGGCCGTGCTTTCAGCCACTACGCCCCCACACTCTGGAACACTGTCCCTCAATCCCTCCCCTTTTTCAAGTCCCACCTGGAAACCTTCCTCTTCGACTATTCTTCCCCCAAAACCCCACCCCCCCACATATATTTGGAGGCAATCTGAGATGCCATTCGGTGTGGAGGACGCTATATAAATGCACTATATAAATCTATATAAATCGCTATATAAATCTATGTTGTTATTACAACTTAATTGTTGGCTGTTAGTACACCGTAAACTGAATGGGAATCTTATAACCTTATCTGATCACTGGATTCTTATTTCTGCTTGTGAAGTCCTGCAGCCTAGTGGTTAGAGCACTCGCCTCAGATGCGAGAGGACCCGGGTTAGGCAAATTTCCTTACTCCACATGCCTCTGTTACTTAACAGTAATTGGAACCTGGTTGTTAGTCGATTGGCGGATCACTTTCAGGGGATAATGTCTCAATGACTGGAATTTCATTGCTTGATTGGAAAGTTATCGGTTTGAGATGCTCCCCATCACTTGAGCTCAAAATCTAGGCTGGTATTCTAGGCAAACTAAGGAAGAGTTTAATTGTTGGAGCATTTGCCATTTGAATGAGAAAACCCCTTTACCTACCCCACAGATAAACATTCTGGCTGTATAGTTTTGTGACATAATACAGTTTCAGACTAGTTGTTGTATGGTTAAATCACCATTCTCATATAGACTGCACACTTTAGGATTAGATATTAGATTAGATACACGTAAATCCAAACTCTTGGTAATATCACATGGAAAATGTCTGCCTGACGGACTTCCTGCTCTCCTATGTCATTCCATGTGACATTCTACTTTCAGAGCCACAAAATGGGATCAAATGATCAAGGTCAGTGGAATGTTTGAAGAATCATACTCATAATCAAACGTCCTAATCATGAAATAATTTCTAAACTCTGCTGCTTCTGCGATAGCATATTTTATTTTAATGAAAGCCTTTGTTTTGAAGAGAAATCAGTTTTGCACTTTGCAGGAGCTTTAACAGGGCACTTTGCTCTCTTCAAGGCAAGTTTGACCGGGTGAGCAGAAGGGTTCTTGACACAAAGTTTCACACACAACACAGTTGGTTGTCACAGGGAACCACGATACGTCGACAATACAAGAAACGTACTTTTATTAAAAAAAATACATTTCACTTTCAGAACCATTGCTTTGTTTGTTTAAAAACCTTAGCAGCAGATGAAATATGCTCTGTGGTTTTGTATTTACAAGTAAGCTTCGCTCCAAGCTGACAGGGAGAATCAGTCCTGGATGTGATGGATTTGGTGCGCTTTCAGCGCTGACACAGAACCGTGCAAGGCCCAATGAGACCTCCAGTTTGAGTAGCATTAGCGTAATTATCTTGCCCTTCAAAGCATCTATAAAATATTCTCGTGTTTGAGCTGAATCTATCTAAAATTATTAAGGAAATGAGAGCAATTTCATCCTTCACACCATTTGCTCTCCGAGGCCGTGACTTCCCCTGTGGAGCATGTAGCAGTGGGAGTTTTGCTGGAATTCACTGTACTGCAAATTAATGGCTCACATCGTAGAATTCACGTTCTTTTTACTCTCATTTCCCTCCCCCCTCCCACCATGAAAAGTAATATAGTGTGTGCGAGTATTATTTCTTGCCAGTGGGTAGGAGGTGGATGATTTAGATCACATTTTGCTGCTTGATGAGCAGTGTCCTCCGGGTCAGGCTTAAGCCTGTGTCCCCACATTTCTCATTACTCTTGAGCTAAATAGGGGCTGATTGTATCTAAATTGCCTGGCACAGGGGCCACAAATGAGCACAACGAGTTGAGACGACCTGCTATTCAGGCTGAGAGTAACCCTAGTGTGCAACGCAGCATTAACACTGTTGAAGGCAGGTGACGGGTGTGGGGTGGGGGGGGGGCGAGAAGGGGCCGACTTAACGCTCTTGGCAAAACTTAAATTTTTTGATATATAAAAAAATGACTCTCTTGGTGCTTTGATGTGGAATGTGGGAACTGGCAAGGTAATGGCACTTATCAGCTTCAGCAGGATTAGAGCTATACTGTCCCCCTTTCCTGCATACGATTTAAAGAATTAGAATTCCACGTCACCACTTTGCAGTATCAAACGGAGATGAATAATAGCTTATGCTGCCTCCCACTGGCAGATTTCGTTGTTGCAATGCTTAAAATAAATTCAACAGGACCCAGTTAATGACGTAACCAAGTTCGAAATCTGATCACGCCCAACGTTTTACTGTGTCTTAACTGGAAATTAGTATAACTTTCTTGTGGGCCCTTCTCCCTCGCCTTCAATATGTCCATCACTGAACTCTCAGTGTTTAACATTGAAAATCCAAATAATAAACAGATTTGGTCTTATTGGCCATATGATTTGCTGTCCAATCCACCTGGCCTCCCACAGAAGGAATGTTATACTACAAAATTTGTCTCATTTTGTTTTAAAATTAGCGGGAGTATTTATTCATCAGCCAAACATAGTTTGTTGTGAAGAGTAATTTGTTTATAGAAATATTCACTTAGGGTGGCAAAAGTCTATTAAAAATAACAAATAAAGATCTTGCTTTCTGTAGAATTCTTTCAAGCAGCTATTGTGTAGAAAGTCTTTCATTTGATTTCTGAAGTGAAAAAAGAGGGATACTCAACCATAGGAGGTTCAAAGGGGTATTGGAGAATTATTGGTGGGGTATATTACCGGAAAAAGATCCCAAATATTACTGTAAAAGCACAATTGTTGATGGATAAGAATGGGCATAGTGCCACCACAATCCTCCAGTCTAGTTTTAGCAAGAAATGAAGGAGGATAATTAAAAGGAGCCAAGCAGTTACAAATCTAGTTTACAAAGGAAGTTTGTGAGCGGGGAAAGTCTTGCTGAAACGATGGTGGTGACATTTGCATGATACAGTGATGTGACCATTACAAAGGTGATAATCCACCAATTATGTGTCTTCTAAGCAATTTATCCTTACAAATTGCCCAGTGCCTTGGGATGTCCTCTCAACATGAAAGGCACCACATAAAAACAATTTGTTGCTGCTATTGTTGTCCTGGGTCAGGCTCAGGAAATAATTCCGATTTGCCTTTTATGCATTGTTCAAAGTTACTACAAAATTCACAAGCATTAATTGCCTATTTTTAAGAAAAATCAACACAATTTTTTTTAATTAAAAAGTTATAAGACTTGCTCTTTTCATATTTGCTATAAAATTCAGATGAATTAATTCACTGTTGAATAAAACTGACTAAAAGGGATTGTGATCAGATAGATTCTTGTGTGTGGCTTAATCGGAATACCCTGTGATTGCCTGTCTTCATCCTTTTTGTGGCTTCAGTATAATAATTCTATACGTAACCTGGTTTGGAAACATCAAGTCATCAAAGTTCCCAACTCGGTGAATGACTCCGTTATGGATGAGATAAAAGATAATGATTTTTTAAAAATTACTTCAATAAGATAGTGGGTTCCCAATAAACTCAAGTGCTGGATTTTTACCAACTGAACCAAGTAAGTAAAGAGTTAATTTAAAAACTCAACGGACGGGGATTGGTTAAATTGCTCTTAATTTCAGGTAGAATTTGGGAACAAAACTTTTTTTTAAAAAAACGAACAGACCAAATGCCACTGTTTTATTTTTATTGAAAACTTACATATATCCTCGTGCAATTTCTGACTCTTCAGGACTTAATTTCTTTACTTTCTCCCTTGAATGGAGGTTTTTGAGAAATAGTTTTCAGTGCACCAGACCGGCAGGGCTTTGTCCTACGTGGGAGTCATCTATCCATTTATGTCAACTGGATGGTTCTTGGGACGCTTGTGTTTCAACTGTTGCAACAACAGATTAGCAGAGAAGAGGGAGATCGATTTGATTACATTCTACACAACAGCCCCTTATGTTATGTCACTTTCTCAACCCTGCACCCTACAGCTTCACTTTCCAGCATTGTATTATCTGCAGTCTTCCTCTGAAAGAGCTCTCTGTTCAGTTCTGTGTGCCTTTCTCTTTCTCCTTTGCTTTCCCTCCCCCCAATTATGAATCATTCCAGCTTATCTGCAGTTGGGTTAATTAATACCTAGACCGTCCAGAAAACCAAATGAAGGTTTGATGGGCATAGTGGTAATTACTACTTCAGTTTCTTTAGAGATTGAAGCCTGTGATTGCTTTGAGTTGGACAGATGCAGGACAATAGCCAAAGGTTGAATGCCATGTAAATGAAATATGGAAAAGGATGAGTGGAAAGAGGCCGATTCTCTGGAATAAGAAATAGAAGCAAATGACCTTTTCATGGGAGAGGCTTGGCTTTTACCTGTAATTCTAGGACAGGGATAACAACTTAATTCAGATTGCAGCTCCTAGCAACCTTCCAAACCCTCAGAGAGTAGGTAACAGTGAAAAGATGCAGGGTGAGATGATATTGTTGATAGCTGTGTGCTATATCTGCATCTAGCTGTACATAGAGTGGTGGTGTGTGTCTCCTCAGCAGAAAATATTCAGATGATTGTTTTCCGGAAATATCATTCATTGTCCCAGAAAGGCTGTATCACTGAATGATAATTCGTTTTTTTGATTACAGTATTGGGCTCATATTGTGGGATTTTTAAACTACTTGGATGACAATATTTTTCAAATGACATTATTTCACACTAATATTTCTGTAGATACTTTGAGCTGCATTGCATAATAAGAAGGGTACTCTGTGTGTGTGCACATGTTTGTGTGTCAGATAAAATAGAGAGAATACATGTGACTGTTTTTCCCCATTAACACCCTTGGGATTTAAATAATACATACTCTTGTGTTGTATGTCTTTTGTGCTTCCTTTGGAATGGGGGGAGGAGGGGGATGAAGCGAACTGAAGTTGCTGCATGATTTAAAAAATGTTGAAGGGATTTGCATCCTGTGGCATGTGGAAAATGCCTCCTTTGAATAATACGGAAGACCCTATGGGCATGTAATTTTCTATTCTCTTTTTGGATTGAGCATTTCAACATTATCCAAGCTTTCAAGAAACGGCGAAAACAGGAATGTTTTAAAAATGCTGAATTTATACTTTTGTGGCTTTCTTTGGTATTCTAAACTTGCTGTTCTGTTTGCTGGCCTATTTGATGTACCTTATGTTATTATCAACATTAATGACCAATTTGTAATTTAACACTGTGCATGCAACAGATAAGTCCAGTCACCCCTGTGATTGTGTGTGAGTGTGCTGCGAATTGTATTGCAATCTAAAATTAAATTTAAGATCAGAATGGGGTAAAAATTTAAGGGTACAAATTCCATCTGTGTTGAGATTCACTCTATATTCTTAGCATTTCAGATGTGGAAATTGGTAAATTGTTGATTTATTTTGCCTTGATTGAATTATTATTATTATTTAAAAATAAATACTGTATGACATTGTTAGAAATAAAATTGGAATTTTTATCTCAACTTTGAAGTTGTTTACTATTAGTTCTTAAAGGAATTGACAGAAAACCAAATTCAAAAATTAGAACTGCACTTAAGAATTTCCAAAATTCCAGACTTTGACTATTAAGAAAAAAGTGTAAATCTAGATCCAGGTGAAATTTCTACTTGTGAAATTTCATTTCCAATTTTTGATTGACAATTAAAGCTGCCATTTTTTTAAGCACAGGAAGCTTGGCAGCACCGGAAGCCAGGTGTACCACGCTTCTGGCATAGAGCAGAGATCTACAGAGACCCACTGTCAAACAAACCTATTCTCACCTGAGTCATGCTATAGTTTTAGGTTCAATAAAATATGGTTTTCTTCATGTGAATGAATGAGAAAAATTTGTTTAAAGTTCTCTTTAGTACTGCATTCAAAGTACTCATTATCTAGAATACCTGTTTTTGCTGCACACATTTGTAGGGTTGGAGGGTACTCATTTACACATAAATAGTCATTATCTAATGTATCACCAAAGCACTCTTCTTGCTTGGTGGCACCAGTGACCTGAATTACTCTCTAATTTTCCCCAAATTATTTCAATTTCTTGCAACTTGAATATTCTTTAGTTAATGCATTTTTGCATCACAATTAAAGTATAATTACAGTGTAGTACACTTCATGTTAATAATTTTGTCATTGAACACAACTGATTTGGTTAATATTAGAAGCAATAAGGTATTGAGATTCATCAGCCTCAGCTCTATTAAGCAAATAGAAGGGAATTATGCCCACGTATAGCTGGATTTGAATCAAAAAGGACAAATCAAATATAACCATGAGGAAGATGGAACAATGCATTAATTTATGAAGTTCCCTATAGAATGCCATCCCTCAATCCCTCCGTTTCGCCTCTTCCCTTTCCTCTTTCAAGGCCGATTTGAAGACTTTCCTCTTCGATCGTGCCTTTTGTTTCACCCCGAACTCTTTTACCTCCCCTTCATGTTTCACCCCTTCCCAAACACTCCCCTCCCAGCTCGGGTCACACGCCTCTTGTTTAGCGCCTTGGGACGTCCTCCCGACGTGAAAGGCGCTATATAAATGTAAATTGTTGTTGTTGTTGTTGTTTATGTAGTGTTCACGGACTTCATTTCACCAGCAGAACCTACTTAATAGTCATACAGTTACGCCTACATCTATTTTTATCTAATTCTGTCGCAACCTCTCTCTGTTCTTCTCGCATATCCCCATCGTTCATATTGTCGTCATCGCAGAAAGGAAAGTTCTCTATCTAAGGTGCTTTGCGTTGGTGTTTTGTGTCAGCCTGGCTGATTTGGTTGTTTTGGGGCCTTAAAGTCCACTTCAGGACTTGAGCTAACAGACCCTGCCAGCACTCAAGTGCTGTATTTACTGGCTCTGATGGATGTTACATGTTGAGCAAGTGACCAGAGGTGGGGTCAAATATATAGGTTTTAAGGTGGGTCTTATAGAGAGATAGAGAGGAACTGAGGCATGGAGCTGCAGAGGATAGAGGTGTGGTGGCAAGAAGAATTTTGGCAAGAAGGAAGTGCAATAGACCTGTGTCACCAGAGTGGAGGTGCTGAGCGGTGCAGGGTGTCTACAAATCAGAGGGCTAGGGATGTGCTAGGGCATGAGTAGATTTATACATAGAGTTGAAATTGGGGTACAGAGAATCAACAGAGCCTGCTCAGGATTGAGAAAATGGGGTGCAAAGTTTGACATAGGTGAGGGCACAGGCCCAGACCTTTGCTTGACTGGAACTTGATGCGCATCCTGTGTCTCACAGTCAGTGAGATTTCCGTCAAATTTGAGTTCCCATCTCCCTATAAATTACACTATTGAAAAGAGAGCAGTTTCTTGATCGGCCCTGGCCATCTATCCTTTAGACACATCAGTCGTTTATCTGATGACTGTATGTGGGGCTGTACTGTATGCACGCTGGTTTGTTGTTTTTGCCTTCAAAATAAACACAATCACTATCCTCGATGGTAATTACTCAGCTGTTTTAAGATATAGTTTTTATAAAAATGCAGGTTCTTCCTTCTGTCTAACCTACTATTAAAATGTTGTAGCTGAAAGAGTGCTATTTTTAGTGTCCGTGTAAATTAAGTCCCCATTGACTTTGAACTGCTGTCCCCTTAATAGCTTTACTCTTTTGGTGTGAACTTTCTTGAACACTCCAAAGAGTAGCTTTGAATACCCCCGAGGAGTGAATCTCTTTTTAAAAATTGGATTTTTCCAGTGAAGTTTAAGATGTCTGGCAACATAATTTGTTTCTCACTGTTGGTAATGGCCATTTTTGATAGAACTACAAAAAACCTTATTCACTGACGTGTTTCATTGTATGGGTGTCTTTTGAATACCAGATTGTTTCTCTGAAATTCTAAACAGCCGTCACTGATGGGTTTTTATATTCTTGTAATTGATGTGAAATCCACAGGGTTGCACAAAATTCAATACTCTTAGTTTATTTGAAGGGATGGATTTCGTTTGAAAAATTGCTCTGATCAAGATGGCTTTATTTATAGTTGTATTGTAGTGTTGTCTGAATATTTTAAAGTTATTAACTTTTTTTTAAAAGACCAGGGCTTTATTTCTCCGAACTCTGATGACATTATTTGTACTCGGGACTTTTTTTTAATGGTAACTAGGTCTAATTAAAGAACATTGTTGGGATTCTTCCTACTCAACTCCTGTTAACTTTGCAGGCCAAGTCACTTATGGCAGAGTGGTCCTAGCTGGATAAGCTACAGGAAACACACCTACTGCTTTTCTGAGATTAGTTCAACAGGTTGTCTCCCTCTTGGGAATAAGTGTACATGCCATTACAGGCCAATAGAAATTTCAGTGCTTATGTGGACCTCTCAGTACTTTAGTTTGGATACTCTTAAGCATGAATTCCAAGCATGTCAAAACAAATAAAAATTCAGATTAAGAATTGTCACACGTATAAATAGAATTGTGGCGCATTGAGGGGGAACAATCTGTGTCACTGTTAAAGACTGGCCGCCAGCAGATACATTCACTATGTGTTGGCAAATATGATTGGATTACCAATAGGAGTGACTTTAAAAGTGTAGCCAGCACTGTGTGTTTGAAAAATTGCCCTTCTGCATCATTTGCATGTGCCATATGAACATTGGATGATCAAAAATCTAATTGTGGAATGAGTTGAGATGTTCTTATATACTGTATTAAAAAAAAACTGGTGCAAACCAGAATTTACCAGAATTTTCCATGTACCATTTACAGATCTGTTTTTATCCTCTCCAAGTTACAGTGGAAGTCTTAATCATGAATGTTCGGCAGGTCATTCTGACTCCTAATGGAGGAGTAGTGCACTCTGTTTGCAACAGTAGAGTTGCTTGCAACAGCCTGTTGTCAAATGTTGGAAAGATGCTGCAGACTTAGAAAAATCGGCATGTGAATCTATCTCAATTTGACGCTTAAATGTGAGGATGAATTTGGAAGACTTGACTGAGGTGCTTTGCTGGTGAAGGCACCAATTGCTGATCCCGTGCACAGTGACAAAAAGAGTTGGTCTTGAGAAGTCACTATTGCTGTTTTATGTATTAGACTTCTAATATAGTTTGCAAATCCTAGTACAGTATTGTAATAATTATGGAAACCTCCAGGTGATACTGTAAATTGTGTTTGAGAAGCCATCATAAAATATTTATTAATTTAAAATATACATTATGGCTTGTTGCAAGGAAATGTGTGTTATATGGGATGTGTGTGTATCTGGTGTATGTTAAATATATTGGTAACATCTCAGATTGTTCACTTACAACACTGGCATCACTCCTCCCAGCATAGTGTCAATACATGTTGATGCCAATAATGCTGTTTTTACAGAAATCAGGATTTTTTTTACACGAGGAATGGCTAGGATTATCTATTATTTTGTTAATGGGAAGTGCAAAGACTTGGTTGCATACGCTTTGAGTGGAATCTGTAATGGGTGTGAACTCTCGTGTTCTTAAAGTGCTAGGAAGGCTACTCTAGCTGTGATTATTAACAGAAATGCGGCAGATTATTCAAACAGCGAGAAGCAGACTATCTCCTTTAGGGGGAAGCTTAGGATGATGATAATGCTGGTGACAGCAGTACACACTGACACTGTATATAGTAAAGATTTTATTTGCTTGGTTCCTCTGTGTCTCTTGACTCGTGTTTAATAAAAGTCTCATGCCACATGGCCATGGCAACTGGATAAACGTGAAAGCTCTACTCTGCAGTAATACCTAGATTAATGAAATCAGGAATAATCAATAGTTCCAGCTCAATATAGATTATGTGCAACCTTGCTCAGAGGAGTCTAATGTTATAAAATTAGTGAAGTTTCCAACAGGCAGAAGCACTGTAAAACAGCAGCCTCCACAGTGGATTCCTTTGATCCTTGGGAATGAAAGGACAGGAGGATCAGCTCAGGCCTAAATGAGATTACGAATGGTTCAGGAGCTTATCTGGTCTAATGCTAACTAGTGTGGCTTTGCTCATCCGAAGGGTTTTTACAGCAGACACTCTTTATCATGTATCATCATTCTGCTTCACAGTGGCAGGCATTAATCCCTCCTTCAGCCTCATCCAGTTAAAGGCTTCTAGCCAAGCCATGCTGAGTGCAAACGGATCCTGAGACTCCTGGGTGCAGGATGCAATGGGCATTGATTCAACCCCCAGTATATTTGATGTGCGAAGGGCAGGTCGTTGCAAAGTTTAACCCTTTCCAACCCAAATGGCCCAGCCAAACAAAAGAGCTGACATGTGGTCTGTCATTCCAGGTAGCCTGAAGTTTGCTGGTCAGAAGCAACATCTAATCATACAAATGCAGCCATTTTCAATCCTTCCTGTGACTAGAGAATGAGAACTTCATCACATTTCTTTGAATGTGAGCGAAGTGTATCCATTAGCAACATGAAACAATGGAGTGAAATTTATTGATAGCTAAATAATATTTCTGAGAAGCACTTCCTTTATGAAAGTTACTATAACAGCAGAAATGAAGGATCCTATATAAAATGAAATTCCATTTGTTGATGGAATAAAATAAGATATATTTGAGTTGTGTTGTTATTGTTTTGATCAATAGAAACTGTCATCACTTCACAGATTAAGTGTTGCTGTTATTGAAATAGTCCACTCACGTTAGGTTGCTAATCAGTACACCCTGAATTGGCTGGTCATGCTGTTGAGCTAATAAATGTTCACTGAATTCTGGAAGATTTTCCACTGTTCAAATAAATAGAAAAAGTAGACTTTAGCGTGCATTTTTTTCTTTCTGTTTCTTTTATAATCCTTGCATTTGCCACAGCGCCTTATCATGTCTTTGAGACGGTTTGAAACTCTGCACAGAATATACTGTAAAGTGAATTGACTGTATATTTTGGGGGATGAAACACAGCTAATTGCACATAGCAGTGTCCCACAAACAGTCATGGTTTGAATTGACCAATTTATTGGGGGTTTTTTTGGAAGGAATTATTATCCCCAGAAAAGCAATCTGCCAATCAATTCACAATATGGAGGAAGAAAACTTGCTTGAGATTTTGCTGAATCAAACATAGGTTTCCCGCTTGCAAGGCAAGTGCTCTAAACACCGAGCTACAGGAGTCCTACAAAATTCTTCAACTTGTACAAAATTCTTAAATTTGGCCAATCCAAAAGATTGGATCAAAATTAAGTAGATTTAGGGGTTTATGTTCTCCAGTGCATTCTAAGAATAATTTATTGTGGTGAAATTCTTGTTGTGTCCAACTAGCTTTTGGTAAATGCTTTGAGACGCCCTCCTGACCTGGAATGTGCTAGATAAATGTATATTATTTTGTACAAATAAATAGTAAATGAAAACGTTGTGCAAATTATACTAGAATTGCTTTGATTAAAACCTTGAATGATATTTCATATTCCTCCTGAGTTTTAAGGAAATATTTAACACAATAAGACAATCCTTTGACTTCTGTTGCTTAAATTGTCCTCTAAATTTATTGCCTTGGCCAAAGTCAACTAGTGTTTCTAAGTAGGAAAAGCGCAATCTGTTGAATTTCAATTTGTGAAACCAGATAGAAATTAACAGTCTCATATAATTGGAATTAGCAATGAAGCGGCCTTTATTTACAAAGAATGTAGCAAACAAGCGTTTCGGCCCAATTAGTCCATGCTCCATATGAGTCTCACTTATTCCTTATTCCCTCCCAAGCCCTTCAGATCCCTCTTCCTCTTGTGAAGACCTGCCTTCCCCGTGATTGGAAGCTATATGATTCAACCATCATTTCAGGCAGCGAGTTCCACAATCTCACTACACTCAGCGTTCCTCCTAAATTCTCTCTCAGGTCTAGTCGCTGTCTCATACTTTTGTTACATTGGTTTTCAACTTCCCAACCAGTGGAAACAGCCTGTTTATGTTAATCTTATTGAATCATGTTAATAATTTTAAACTCCTATTGCTTCCCCCTTAAATGTCATTCTCCAGTGAAAAAAAGCCCTATCTATCCAGTCTAACCTGATAGCAGTAACCTGCCAGCCCTGGTATCATGCTAGTAAATCTATGCTGTACAACTTCCTTTGTTGCTACATCCTTCCTAGAATGTGGAAACCAGAATTGGACACAATACTCCAATGTGGTTTAAACAAGGTTTTGTATAAATTCAACATCATCTCCTCACTTTTATAATAATCCGTCAAAATTTTGGGGGGTAATTTCATTCCATGACTGCTTGTGGGACACTGCTCCTCACAATTGGCTGCCACTTTTCACCCACAAATATACAGAAAATTCACTTTACAGTTTATTCTGTGAAGCGCTTTGAGACGTCTAGAAGACATGAAAAGCGCTAAAACAATTGCAAGGATTATTATTATTCAGAAAAGAACTGGAGAGTGAGCAATCCATTCATAATGATAACGATTTGTTAATTTTTGTATTGGTGTTGGGTGGCAGCTTTTCTGTCTTTTCTAACAACATTGGAAGTATGGCTGCCAAAACATACCTACTTAGGGGGTTCAAACTGTGGAGCGGGCAGACTGCCTGTAATTTCATCTAAATCACTCGATTGAATTCAGTCCCAGCAGTAATATGGCACTGGCAGCCTGAAGTTTGTGAGCAAGAGAACAACTCTTTCTGAACATGTCTAGCCTCCAGAGGTTCCTAGCAGCTTTGAAGGTCGCCTTGATAGGTACCAAATCACATTACTTTGTATTCATATATCTCAGCTGCGTCTCTGCAATGTTGTTTATGGAATTTAATAACTCAAATGCAATAATGCTGTGTGCACATTAATGTAGAGTCTCAATTGACTTGACCAGAAGATAAATGGAAAGAGAAATGGTGGCACATTTCTACAGGTTGTTTTTAATAAGCATGTTATTTAGTTTATCAGGCTGCTGGTATAATACCTTCCAACCTACTCTTCCAGACAGATTTGTTAATGTCTCTTTTTCCACAGGAACATTGATTCCCTGCAGACATATCTCTATTAAACCTCTAGAAACTTGCAACTTCAAAATTAGATTAAGTAGCAGGAACACTATTCCTGGAATAAAAGAAAATTGAGTGTGTTATTGAATTCATGCCACATTGTCTCAAAATGAGATATAGTATTATATAGTAGCTTTTTTTTCCTATTCCTTGTAACTCGGGCAGCTGGACATACTATTGTGATTGGCCATGGTCCCACATGAACGGATATTGAGTCATATTCTGATTATTGGGTTTTATCTTTTTTTTACAGAATTTTCGCTGCTGAGGTTTGTTTTTTGCTTATTTGTCCACTTGTCTTGATTTTCTGATTTTGTTAAATGTAGAAAATAAATTGAAATTGTAAGTGCAACATTGCTCATTTTAACTCCTTGGGACTCTTGTTTAATTTAAAGGCAAACACTTGCTGTTTTGGGGAGGATCTTTGCCATCACCCTTCAGTGCAAACAGAGTCAATGCAAGTACGCACTCTTCACACTCAGCTCCCATCAACCTTTTAACGGGTAGAGTGGTTCTAGCTGGACAAATGGGGAAGCTTGCCGGACTGTGTTCCCCGTAGCAAGCTATGCAATTTAAGCTGGTTTGACTCCCGCAGTGCTCCCCACACACAATCTGGGGTCCCCAGCTTTTGCCAACCTGCTTCTACGATCTCTGGAATTAACAGATTTTTGATGGATAAAGGGATTAAGGGATACATACGGGGATACGGCGGGCAGGTGGAGTTAGATTAGAAGATCAGCCATGATCTTATTGAATGAAGGGGCAGGCTCGAGAGGCTGAATGGCCTACTTCCTACTCCTTATTCTTATGTTCTTATGAATTAGATAGAGTGCATCCATCCAGGGAAGAGAGTGTGCATTCCATTCTGGACAACTGGGACAATACTTAAGTTAAATTGGTTATCAAATTATTTTACCAGGACTCATGAGTTTATAACCTATTGATGGCACTGATTATTAGTGGATATTTTTTGGCAGCAATAAACAGATTACTGGGCTACAGCAAAATCAGATTTACAGACATCATGTTCAAGCAGTACAGTGCTCTGTTTAGTGCACTGAGATCCTAACCTGTTTGGAAGCTACTGCGGTAAAAGCCCGTTTATCCGGAACCGTCGGGACTTGAGCAATGCTGGTTAAAGCGCCTGCCGGATATTCGGCCGAAAACACAGAAAAAAAAACTTTTTTTTTCAATGCATTTTTCCGAATAAATTCTGGTTAATTGAATGCAGACCTTTTTTTTGCGATGCCAGTTATTTGGAAGTTACTGTTGATTGGGTGCCGGATAAACAAGCTTTTACTGTAAATCAATACAAGTTGTTGTTGTTGGTCAGGCCAGACCTTGAATGCTTCATACAATGCTGGTCACTGCAACATAAGAGGGCCCTAAAGAAGGGAGCAATGAGGATGATGCACAATATTAGAGGAATGAGCTATGAGCAATGATAGACAAGCTTGGGCTCTTCAGTCTTGAGAGAAAAATTCTTAGATCGAATCTAAAGGATAACATTTTAAACAGGATTAAAAAAGTAAACCCAGAACATTATTTGATGATGCACTAAAGCAGCAGAACAAGAGGACATAGGATTAGAACTGGAAGGGGTAATTTCAGAACAGATACATGGAAATTTTTCTTTACCCAGAAGGTAATTAACAACTGGAACAGGTTGCTACAAAGGGTGGTTGAGGCCAGAACATAGGACTCATTAACAAAAACCTTGATACTGTGATGGTAGATCATTAGGATGGGTATTCTGGAGGGATGAGATCAGATGAGCTAAAGGATCTTCTTCATCCAAATTGTTCTTGTCATGTATTTTTTGCACAATTTGCATATTTTGATGGCTATAATGCACGTTCATAATGTGGAGTTATTAACTGCAAGTTATTAATTCCTTGGAAGGACAATTATTTAGCTCCCCAAGTTTGTGGTACTACTTCATATGAGGGATAAGTTAATTGTATCAAATATTTCAGAATTTTTTCAAAACATCTTAATGTGTAACAATGTTTTGTGCCAGGTGAATGTTGGTTGCCAGAAGGACACCTTTCTACCTTTCTACCCCTGACCCCGGGATCCGCTATTGTGCAGCGCTCAGAGAGGGCGCTATATAAATCGAAGTTGTTGTTGTTGACAGTGTGAGGAATAAGGGATGGCGTGATTCAATTAGATAGGTTTGCATGTGCTGTAAGGCTGATGACTGGTCAATCAGAAAGTGTTATAGAGGATCTCAGCTACAAAAATACTCCAAGGCAGCAGTTGATGGCACAGATTATTATTGGATATAGATTTAGATTTGGTACCTCTGGACAAGGGAGGGGGAAAGCAAGTCAGGGTAACTGTTGTGTGATGACAAACAAACAAACAAAACTTACATTTATATAGCGCCTTTCACGTCGAGAGGACATCCCAAGGCGCTGTACAGTCAGGTAGGACAAGAGCAGGGTGGGAAGGATCAGGGCAGGATAAAGCATAGTAGGAAAAGTAACTGTATATTAGTGGGCGAAACGCGGCAGCCAAATTGCACACAGCAGATGACTGCAGCAGAGTGTGTGTCTCTGTGTACCTGTGTGTGTGGTGTGTGTGCTTATGTGGAAATTGAGTGAGAACAGCATCAATCTCAGCAATTGTTATCTTTGATAATGAAATATCGTCACTGTATAAATTCATAATGAATGTGGACTTGACAAGGTTCCCATGAACTGGACTTGTAGCAAGTTGTGCTGTGTTCCGTGGTGACTATGAGGGAGACAGACTAATTGTGACTAAGATTGCGGCTAGTTTGGGATATTCGCAAAGAAAGGGGCAATTTTCATTTCTACAATTGCGGGGGAGGGGGGGGCGGAGCGTGCTGGGGAGAGAGTCAATGCTGGAGATTGGAACATCATTCGTCACCTGAACAATATCATCGGAAATGTTTTGATTAACCCAAACCCCAACATTTTGTATTTCTGACGAAACGTAGTACAGCACAATAAGAGTGTGAGAACTTTATAAATTATTGCTGAGTTAATTCCCTACTTATATGAAAACATGACTACGGATAGGAGACCTAATGAGTGTGGTATTTGCTGAAGTGTTTCATGCAGCCGTTTTCAGTGGGCCTTCCCTACAGCAGTGAAATATCTATACATTTATATTCTGATGCAGTATTCCATCCAGGACCTAGATACGCAGGTTTCCACAGGGGCTGGCCTGGTAATTGATGAGCGACGATCCACATCACCATTGGAGATAGTTCCACAGCGTGTATTGCTGTTTTGTCATCATGACTTATTCTGCCCATGGTTTTAAAATTGATTTTGTGACATTACACATATGAAAGTGTGAAAATAAATGTTTTTATAGCAGTTTCCGAACCACGTGTCTGATATAAAACAAAATCTGTCTGAACATCTACCTGCTTAAGAAAAAGGAAGATGACACTGTCTCCTGGAGCCATCTAACAACTGTCCCAACAATAAATGATTCAGACTTGAACCTGTAATAGGAGACCAGTGGCCCATTAAAGATCACTTAAACATGGTCCCAAAGGGGTTGCTCGTTGAGGGGCTGCGCAGTCTGATATACATATTCTGTGGTTAAAATAATTTCTGTATTTAGGTAGAAAATGCATTCCTTTGTCAGGGATGTTTAACCCAATAAGATTGCAGACTGTAAATAAAAAGCAGAGGATTCATGTGTAACCTGGCTCAAAAGTATTCCGCTAACAGGAGTGAATCCCCTGGGTATTGATAGATAGCTTGTTTTGGTTCTCAGTTTATACTGAAACAGAATTGACTCTTCAAACAAGTGCCTTGCCACAGATGAGAAAATATGTTGGGAAACGTCATATGGCTCTCGATCCTGATAATAAAACCGCATTGATTCTTCCCTATATATGTAGCTACTGCCATCCAGCAGTCAGTCGGACTGTTGCCCCTGTGCATTAGTGAACTTTCATGTTATTTTATTTTATTGGTTGCGTTTAGACTTTTGCTTCTACTCCTCTTCCCTCTCTCCCCAAATGTTTGCTTCTAACAATTTACCTTCACAGCTCTCCTCATCCACCAGTCCATTGAGTCTGAAGGACACTAACATACTTACTGCTGTACATATTTAATTAAAATACTCCAGCCTCTCCCAACTGGCTACTTAGTCTGCATCTCTGCACATACAGCTAGGCAGCCCAGTAGATGATTATTGATGGCAGGCAATCAAGTTAGGGGAACAAGGAATGGGAAAACGAGAGAAAAATATCTGAGGAACTTAAAGAAAAGAAAAAAAAGTAGGAAAATAAGTAAAACAGGAAAATTAAGATTTTAAAAATTAGAAAAACTGAATTGAGAATAGTTATTTTATTGCATTATTAAAATCAAGCGGATGATTGAGGATGAGGAGGATTTGTTTAATGAATGCTCATCTTTCCTTGTTTTTTTAATTTATTTGTTTTTCCCAATTTGTCTCTCGCCAGGAGTGTGCACAAGCGCTTGGTGCAGTCACCTCAGCAGCCTCATGTGGCATCCCAGACAGCTCCAGCTCCATTAGTTGCCAAAGAGCGCCATCTAGCTATCGCCACTGCCCTCTGGAAGAATTTTTTCCCTTTTCTGAAGAGCCAAAGACTGTCGCAGATGCATCCGACACAGTTAGCTGACGCTGCTGCAGGTTAGTGTGATTCTCATTAAAGATCTGCGCCCTGTCTATCAACCTTTAACCGTTGCACTTAGTATCCATTACAAAAGATCCATCTTCCCCAAGAGTGCTACAAGAAAAAATCCTGCAGTCCATCTGAGCCGAGTTAAAAATTACACTAAATATGAAACTTCAGTTAATGTTTTTGAGGGGGAACAAATGTACAATCACTGTACTTTACAGAGAATTGTGTGAAACCCTTTGAAACGTTTCAAAGTGATAAAGTGCTGATTAAATGCACAGATCATTATTATTATTATTAAACGGCACTGCCTTCCCCTATTTTAGATTTATTTAATTTCCACCTTCTGATAACATTTATATAGTTCCCTTAACACTTGCTAGTGTCTCGGAGCACTCTGCAGTGATGGAGCATGACTTCGAGGCAGCAAGAGAGGGGAGGTAACCTTAAGAATTATCCCTGCCCTTGGCTCATTCCCGGGATCTATTGTTGTGAAACACTCTGACACACCGTCCGGCATGGAGAGCACTATACAAATCGAAGTTGTTTTTGTTGGAATGCGAAGAGGAAGGTCTTTATGTGTGATCTGAAAACAGACAAGGCAGAGTGATTGAGGCAGGGAGTCCCAGGGTTTTGGGGTGTAGTGGCGGGAAAGCACAGATGCCAATGGTGAAGAGGAGGTACAGGGATATCCAGGAGGCTGGAGCCAACTGAGTGAAGGGATAAGTTGGGTTTAAGCTTGTCAACCAGGTAGGAGAGTGACAGGGCATGAAGTGACTTGTATAAGAAAAGTGAAGCAATAATCCAGGGAAATGTTGTTTTAATGGGCTGAAAGCTATTCAGTAAGAGTATGCAAATTCGTTATAATACATTGAATGTAGAATAGCAACATCTCTGTGTTCCTTTTTCATTTAAATAGGAGATGATTTTGTTTTCTCTTGCCGCTGTACTCAAGTGGAGTGGGATTATGGTTCATTGTACTTCTAGAAAAACAGTCTTGTTTTTAAAATAGTCAATGAAATACATTAAAACCATTCTTACACAAGCAGTGAAGATTGCAAATACCAGTGAACAGATAGAGATTTAGTACAATTGAATTCAAGCGACTTTTTATGACACCCGCTATATGGAACTTAATCTAAAATCTTGAAGTAATAATACTCCTTGCATTTGGTATAGCACCTTTCACGTCGGTGGATGTCTCGAGACACTTCGCGGGATTAACTGTAAACTGATGTCTGTTTTGTGGGTGAAAACTCATTTATTATTAACTGTGATCCTGGCGGTGTGTAGATTGCCTTGTAGACCTGATGCTGTAGCCAGGCTTGGTCCTGACCACCTGACTGCATTTTTTGTCTTCAAATCAATTCAAAATTATGCCAAATTAATAGTGAAAAGTAGCATCAACCTGGTTTTAAGAATCATAATTGCCAAAGAAGTTGCGCTGAGCAACTGCGAAATTGGTTCATCCTTGAAAGAGGTTCTCATTGCTGCAGTATGAATGCAAACAAGGCAAATTGTTTTTGTCTCTCCTGCCAAAATGTCCCTTTAAAATTCTAAGGCAATCCACAAAGGTTTTGTTGTTACCAAATCACTGTGGTACTCTCACCTATTTAATATCATTGCAAAATTAAGTGCCTTTCGGCTCCTGTTAGAGGAGCTCTGGTGAATGTGATTATTATTGGATGGGAAAATCTAAATGTACAGTATCCTGTTTTGAATCACTTCGATCCTGACAGTGTAAATGAAACATTAGTGTCAGTACAAAGTACTGAGACTTGAGCCAAGCCACTCATTAGCACTAGCTGTCCAATTAGATGTTTTAAAAAATATATATACAATTTTGATCGACTGGCTTCTAGCACCTACAGTACTTGCAAGCTTTTGTCTGGAGCACAAACTGAATTTGATATTGATTAATACAGTTTGTTTTTAAACATGATATATTGCAGGTTTTACGCTGCTGGCTATGGATATGCCAATTGCAGCACCTTCCGAACTTCAGCCACAGCCTCTGGTAGCCATCCTGAAACTATTTGGCTGGGATGACATGGTCTTTCACCAACTTGTGTCCCGATATCTCATTCATCTCATTCAAAACAGGTAAAGCCGCCTATTTTTGCTGGACAGGCAGAATCTATTCTATTATCTATTTCATAATTCTATTGGATTAAGTTTTCAAGTGTTTCATCCCGGCTCAGTTTGTAACACTGTCACCTCTTCGAGTTTGACGGTTGTGGGTTTGAGCCTCACATCAGGCCTTTGAATTTGTTATATATTCTAGGCTGATACTCCAGTGCAGAGCTGAGCATGTGCTACATTGTTGGGCGGGCTGTGCTTCGGTTGAAAGGTTAACCAAAGTATTGTGTACCCGTTCAGGTGGATGTTAAAGATCCCATGGCACTGTTACTTCTGGTGTCCTGGACTGTAATCTCCATATAAAATTGATCATTCACTTCATGGCTCTTTGTGGGACACTGCAGTGTGGAAATTGCCTATCATCTTTGCCTGCAACAACAACAACAACAACAAAATTGCACCTATATAGTGCCTTTCACGTCGGGAGGACGTCCCAAAGCGCTGAACAGTCAGGTCGGGACCCGAGCGGGGGGGGAGGGAGAGTTAGTGGGGCAGCCGAAGGCGCGGTCGAAGAGGAAGGTCTTGAGACCGGCCTTGAAGGAGGAAAGGGAGGAGGCAAGGCGGAGAGGTTGCGGGATGGAGTTCCACAGTGCAAAATACAGTACTGCACTTTGTGTATTTCCTGTTAAGCACTTTGAGATGTCCTCCCACTTGAAAGGCCGCTATACCAAATGTAAGGATAATAGGATTATCTAATACTGCTGCTACATTGCTCTTGCTTTGTGCGTGATTATGTTTAGGTAGAAACGTAACCTGGGTACAGATAGACAAGGACATTCTGCTCAGGCACCGCAGCTTGCCAGTAACTTCAATAAAGCACTTGGACAATCATCTGAAGTAGAGATGCCCACTTTGTTCTGCCACACGGTGTTGAATTTTCTTTAAGTCAGCTGGGTGCCTGACACAGGAAACACAGCACCATATTTTGGAGTATCCACACCAAACCGAGAATTCCATATACAGTATACATATGGCTTCTGTATATCTGCTACGAACGGAGCACTCTTGTCCCAGAGGGATGCACCCTGTTCAGTAATCCAGGAAAGGATTGGCAAGAGACGAGGTACTGAGATTGCAGAGTACATTATGGTGCATTGCTGGAGTTTAAGCAGCTGGTCACTGTGAACACTGGCAATCTTCCTGCTGCTTGTCCATCTGGAACCACCCTACCTGTTAGGATGTGGACTTGCGAGTTTTGTATCCAACTCAATATTTTGGGATAAACAAGTAATTTAACAAATAAAATTAGCTCACCTTAAATCAAGAGTAGCCTGTACACCTGAGATTTAAAATGCTGTTTTTTTTAAAAAAATACGTTCTTTGGATATCTAGAAGTTAAACTAAAGTGCAAAAGACCAAGAGGGAACACTCCATGGTTGAAAGGCTGAGAAAATTACTTTCTATTTTTTAATTTTAGCCGTTGAGTGTTTTGTAATATGCCTATGTTCCCTTTCATGTAGCACCTGTAAAATTGATTTCTGCAAATGTCGGATAATAATATACAACTTGGGACATGTACACAACTCAAATCAGAAATAAAAAAACTGGAGTTATTAAAGTATGTATTTTACAATTTCACAGTGAGCACAACATGATCTTGTACCCTTGCTCTTTCATGCACAGAATGCAACCAACCTTGTAATTATGCTGTAGGTTTGTAATGCATTAACCCAACTATTCACTGTTAAAGTTATTTATCCCTTTGAGAATGAATATTATGTGTGTGTGATTGGTGGGGGGGATGGTGTTGAGTCAATCAAACATGCAGAATTCTATCACGATACTTAAATATCAAACCAGATTGTGAGTTCCAACAAATGTATACCACCCTCGCCATGGAAATTTCTCGGTGTCTGGAATGTGCAATTTCTCCCAGAAAGAATGTACAGTAAAAGCCTTTTTATCCGTGATCCGATCAACCTTGGCTTCCATATAACCAGCACCTCAAAAAAAAAGCTCCCCATTCAATTAACCGGAATTTATCTGACATATTGTATTATTTTTTTAATTAAAAAAAATTTGTGTGTGTTTTCTGCTGACTATCTGGCATGCGCTTTAACCGGTATTGGCCAGGTCCCGAGGGTGCAGATAAATGCGATTTTACTGTATCTTGCTTACCCGGCTTCAACATTGTTGCAATATAATTTATAGTTACATAGCGCCTTTCACGTCAGGAGGATAAACCAAAGTGCAGGTTGGCTGGAGCCAAAGCTTGGGGACTCCAGAGAGTAGGTTCTGTCGATATGGAAATTTTCCGATATCAATACATCAGTTTGCCCATATTGATATATACCGATATATCGATATCACGATATATCGATTATTTTTATCGATATGTCGATACCGCGTTTTTTTTTGTCATGCGCACGCGCATTCCGGTGTGCGCGCGCATTCGGATATTGACAGGGTAAGTTGAAAAAGTCTGCATTATACCGATATATACCGATATATATCGATATATCGCTGGACACGATTTTTTAAAATTCCTATATCAGCATATCGATATGAAAATTATATTGGATATAACCGATATATCGATATATCGCCGGACCCTACCAGAAAGTGTGTGTTGTATCACTGCTGGAGGTTAACATGCTAAAATTGCAGTGCTTGCCATTGTGAGGACTGCCTGCCAAACTCCCTGCTGTGTTCCCAGCTTGGACATTTCTTTGCCTTGTAAGACTAACAGGAGTTGAATGAGAAGAATCCCTGTTCCCAAAAACGAGTCTCCCCGATGAGCCAAGCTAGCTGGTCTGTCACCAGCATTGTGTCTGACTATAATAGAACTGTTTGCCTCAGGAATTGGACTACCAAGATCACCGCAGAGGTTGACTGGAGTCCAACATTTTGTTGCCAAGTATACCACCTTGGATCCAGCCAAGCAAAAGGGGACCTTTCCTCTCCTCCCCCTAAGTTCAAACAATCCAGCCAAGCAAAAAGAAGACCTTGCTAAACTTACTCTCCCCCCCGCCCCCACCCCTTCCCATAACCCTAAACAATGAAGAACATTTGTAAAGAACATGGCACTTCATCTCTGTAAACAACTAAGTCGTTTTTAATTTGTGATAGTTTTGAAATAAACTTAAAACTAAAACCCTGGAATCTTCTTTGATACAGAAATCCAACTGGAGTCCTTGAGGAATTGTGAGTTGCATGTCATAATGTGCAGTCTTTGACTGTAAACTGCGGACCAGCAGGGTACTAAGTGGGATAGTGCAGGTAAATCCAGTGGAGTATTTTAACGCACCAAGACAGCAGAACAAGAGCTACAAATTCAGGTTGCGCAGGCTAGTTTTTAAGTCAGATTTCAGAAAGTATTTGCACGGAAGCTAACCAACAGCTAGAATGGATACCAAAAACAGGGCTTCACTGGGACAACCAAAAGCAATTCTCAGGATTTTTACTATAAATATAGTCACTGTGTATTTTGTATCCCAGCGCCTTGGGATGTCCTCCTGACATGAAAGGCACTATACAAGTGTAAGGTTGTTGTTGTTGTCAGTAAACATTTGCTAACTTTCCCAGCAGTGTCCCACAAACTGCCATGAGTGATTAACTCTATCTGGGGGATTTCTAGCAAGATGTTTTCTCTTTCCTCATTTCCTTTACAAGTTATGCCATTGAATGTTTAACATCCACCTGAAAAGGCACCCAGCTGGTCACCATCTCAAGCACAGCATCTGCAACAATGTAGCACTCTCCCAGCACTGCATTGGAATGGCAGCCTAGGTTGTGAGTTCAAAGCCACAGTTTGGGGCTACATACTGAGCCAGCCTTACACAAAAAATGTGACAGCCAGTTATTTAGTTTGTTTCAAAATGCCATCCGGCTTCTCGTGCACTTAAAATAGTCGATTTCCAGATAATTGGGTCATTACAAATGTCTGTTCTGTCTCTGAGTGCTTTACCTTGGCTGTTGACCTGGAAGTCGTGGGAATGGGCAATGAATATGACAATAATAATAATCCTTGCATTTGAAACAGCCCCTTACCACATCTTCGAGTAGTCTCCAAGCGCATCACAGATTATGCTCTAAAGTGAATTGACTGTATATTTCGTGGGCAAAACGTGGCAGCCAATTGTGCACAACCATGTCCCTCATGGATTGTGTGACCGACCAATTCATTTTTTTTAAGGAATTATTACCCTCCGGAAATGTAGAAGTGCTGATTGGTGTTTGTGTCCTGTTATTGCATTAGTTAGGATTTTATGGTGTTATAATAGAATACTGACCACTGTTATAAGGAAGGATGTTCTCCCGACGTGAAATGCGCTATACAAGTGTAATTTTGTTGATGTCTGCTGTGCTTCACAGTACTGTATGGAGGTTGTGACATTTCAGAAAAAAAACAATATGTTGTAAATTGCTAACAATCTTCAATTTCCTCTCAGTTCCATAGTAGAAGCTCTTACAAATCTCGGATGCAGCAGGTATCAAACATCTTTCATCCATTCATGGTTTCGGTGTGTTCTGCAGCAGCATATAAATCAACCTACAGTTGCTGCAGACAGAATGGATCCTGGCCACATAGTTGGTAAGCGGAAAAAGATATGTTTTATTGAGTTGTGATTTAACAATGTGGGAGCGGGAAAGGCAAAACATAATTTGCAAGACTACGTTATTAGACTAGTCTCACCACAAAATGTAACCTTTGTTTTCAGGCACAATGAGTAGCCACTGTCTGAAGGGTAATAGTAAATATATTTTGGCAACGTTGTGGTTAGAATCTCCACCATTTGCAATTTACGCCTACCTCAAATGCACCGAATGTGTAAAATGTTAACTTTTCTACTAAAACAATCGTATTATTTTTGCAGTCACTATGATGCACTCATTCTTTGCTGTATCCTATATTCTTTTTCACTGTTCATCAATAACAATTTAGAGGGACCAGTGATTCCGTCTATATATATTTTGCACATGGATTACACAGCTTGCACAATACACATGATTTGCATATGATTGACGTAACTTGTATTTTCCACCCCAAGGCAAAATAGGCAAATAGGTGGCATGTGCATTTTGATGTGTAAGTCATTTTCTTTGTAGTACAGGCCTTTAAAAAATATATATTTTGTATTGGAAAGGTTATTTAAGCAGTACTTGGAAAGAAGGAACAAAATTTGCAGTGTGAATTGCTATTTCAAATTATCAGTTGAATATCACAGATTTTTTTTGGTGGGGTGGGGAGAAGGATAGCTGAGCAATATGCATTTTTAAGATTCAAATAGAGTCTAACCATCAACACACCTCAAATATAGTGGTCATAATTATGGACTTTAGCTCTTATAATACTTTGTCTAATCACTGTTGTATGCAACTCTTACTGTGTGTTTATCTGTTTATCTTAGCCAGCTTTAACTTACGTGAATATCTCAGAAATTGGAATAGTGAATGTAATCAAGATTGACGCTGTGGCTCAATTTTAGCAAGCTACAGAATTTACGAATGGAATTATTACTCTTAAGTGTGAATCATAGCTGAATTAATCGGTACGACTTCATTCCGGTAGAAAGCATTCTTAATTATCACATTGAAATGATGATGATCTTGTTTCCCCTCATGAACAGGTAGAGTAAGCATGGAGCAGTTGGCAGAGCTGACTAGGATAGTGTATAAACTGCCAGAAGTAGAGCATCTTTTTCTCCAGGCACAACTTAATCAGTCAGCAGTGAAGATGGAACCCAAAACTGCTGTCTTCCTATTCATTAAGGTAAATACCAGTTTACAAACAGTAGGAGGTTGCGTTTAATTATAACAATAGATTAATTATGCTAACCATGTAGTTTACCAGTTGGAGCAATGGCACTTGCTGCTTGTGTAGTGGGTGGACCGCTAGAGCTATTAGGACTTCGGCTTGCAGGGTTGTGGACAAGTTTCGCCCACAAAATACACAGTCAATTCACTTTGCAATATATTCTGTGAAACGCTCTGAGACGAAAATGTTCTGAGCACATTAAAATGTATGTCTGATAGAGTAGTGGCTGGAGGAACAACAACAAATTACATTTATAGAACACCTTTCACATCAGGAGGACTTTTCCCTCAGAAGGAAGAGGATCTGGGTTCAGTATTCTGGGCTGAGCAAAACCGAGGCATGTTTCCTTACTCCACATGCCTCTATTTACCAAGCAGTAAATAGGAACCTGGTTGTTAAGAATTGGCAGATTGCTTTCCAATGGTAAATTACCCTCCAAAAAAGTTGGCCACTTAATCCACATTTGTGGGACACTGCTGTGTGGTGTTTCACACACAAAATACACAGTCAGTCCAATTTGCGGCAGAACATCAACCCCCTGGGCGGCTTTCCTCACTACAGTGAAGTGACTGAGAAGCGTGCACTTGCACTCCATAAGGTAACAGCCCCCACCTCCTCTCTCCTCGTTGTCACAGTATGTCATAGTTGAACCTGGATGCGATTAAGGTGTAAATCTGAATGAGAAAGTGCAGAGTCTGACAATGTTGCAGAGGTGAGGGAAGGTAGAGTGGGTGATGGCTTGGATATGGAGTAAGGATCGAACAAGACACCTAGGTTCTGGTCTGGCTTGGTGAAGTGGTGTGTGTATCCATGGAGTTACCACTGCCTAATGCGTGAAGGCACTGGCGTGAGTCAGTCAGGAGGACCCTTGTTGACATTCAACTGTGAACGTTAGCTCTTATCCAGGGCTTGATGTCTGACAGGCAGTCTGCAGGACAGTAGTGGTCCTGGAATCAAGAGTGGAAGCAGAAAGATAGAGTTGGGTGTCATCTGTATACGTATCTCAACTTAGTTTGTGCTGCACTTTAAAGAGAGCATCATATTTGAAGCTGCTCCTGATTTCTGATTGTGGTGGGCATGTCGGCAGTACTCCAGGATACTGTTAATAGAAGTTGTCCATTTACTTGTCCAGCCAGAGCCTATTAGGGCTTTGGCTTTCAGGGTTAACATGAGGCGACGTGAGAAGAATCCCTGCACCCATTGATTGGTCTGCCCCTCAGTGTCTTGCAGACAGACCAGGCTGGCATCAACAAAAACAAATAGCATTTGTACAGTGCCTTTTCATGTCAGGAGGACGTCCCATGGAGATAAATGTTATCGTCAGCAGTGTCTTGGAGTACTGCTGGCTTGCTGCAGGAACTGAACTCCTGAGACCCCGTCAAAGCATTGACATTTGTTTCTTCACTTTATCTTTATTTCTTAGGCCCCACGCTTTATTGGAAAGTGTATCATATGTTTGCGCGGATGTGTGTTAAAAGCCTTTTAAAATGACTTGTAGAAAATGCAATCTGATGAGGGTCACGAGACCAAGTCAGCTCTTTGCTGTGCCTTATGTTTTGGAAAGGGAGAGAACGTCTCCCCTCACCTCATCTCACCTCACATTTTAGCCTGTTCTGCAAACAGCAGTTATTTTGTACAACACACAGTCAGATCACATTTGCAAATTTGATTTTCTTGGTATTTTTCCACAGGCAGTTGGAAAGACTTACACTCAGTTACAAACTCTAGCAGACAAGTCTGCTATGGTCTCAAAAGCCCTGGAGTATGTAGGTGATATACTGAAGTACACAAAGCCCTATTTAGCCAACAAAGGGCCAGCAGAAGGTCTACAGTTGATGTACTGGACTGTTGGTAAGTGTCTCAAATTTTCTGGTTCCACGTTTGACACATTGCAGATGAATTTCTTCAACCCTGGAGGGCACTGCAGTAGGAAAGAATGTACTGTGTATGTGGGTGGGGGAGGGGCACACAGGTAAACCATTCTCTCATAAAATGTGATTGCATTGCCATAGAATACAATTTTAGAAGGGGGTCGGTTGGTGGTTCCAAAAAAATCAGACCATGGGTTACAAGCAGCCATTACTTCCTTACTAGATGAGCCGTAAGAACATTCAGGGTATTAGGGAGAGAGCTTGAAAGTGGGATTCACTTTTTTTTTTAAAAAGGATGATTTCGACAATCAGATATGATGGGCCGAATGATCTCTTTTTGTGCCATAAAATTCCATTGATTATTAGATATGCATAAACCTGACACTTTAAAAAAAATCTGAAATAACGTGGTGCTAAAGGCTCTACAGTAAAGCTGCCGTATCCATTGTTGTTTTATTTGGGTGGCTGCCTGTGATGGGCAAAACATTTTTTTATCGTGCCTGTTTGCAGTATTTGTATCCAGTTCATAAAGGAATCATGTGATGAAGCGCTGGAAGAGGTTTATCAAAATATTCGTTTTAAAAACAATCCTGTTGCCCACAGAAGAAAAAAAAAGCTTCGCTTAAGGACACTGCAGAAATCAACTGTCAAAACTAAACCTAATGCAACATGATAGAAAGGAGAGAAAGCGTCCTCACTGCACGTGTGGCGAGCATCAACCTAGTGTGCTGTCATTTGTGATCTAGCAGTGAAAATAAGCTTCACGTGTGCTGTGAAACATACCTTTAAGGAAGAAGAAAAATGACACCCAATATTTTTGGGCATCTCGCATTTCAAAGTAATTCTAATTCGCTCACTGCTCTGTGAGGAGAAGAAGTTGGTTCAATCAGTCTGGCCTTACCAATGCAAAAGAAGTGAAACAATTCAGCAATGGCTTCAGCAATCCATCTCGGCTTCAATGAGTGTTTCAGGTGATGAGCAGGATGAGTGTAAATCTGCAGAGCACTTCAGTAAATTCTGTAGAGCACTGCAGTGGTATTTAGCGAAATCGCCAGAACAATTTCCCTACACCTAAGTGTTTGATTGTCAATAATATTGATCTATCATCTCACCTCAATAATAATCACACTGATGTAAACATCTCTTAATAAACTATAAACAAGTTCAAGGAACCATTTACATGCTTCTTCCCTCAATGCAAGAATTAGATCACTTTTTCTCCCTGCCAATTACTTCCTCTCCTGTAGGCATTTTGACTGTCTCTCCCACTGAACTGAAAAGAGAACTGGAATGCTCATCTCCTCCACAAAGTGTCGCTACCGATTGTCCGAGGTCGCCATTTTGGTTGGTCCTCGATGCGACGAGAGTGTGTGTGACGGGAGAGAGAGACGGAGAGAGGGACAGGGGAGAGAGCGTGACAGGGGAGAGAGGGAGGGAGTGGGGGAGGATGTGGATCTGGCTCAGGTGTTGGCCTATCTCCTCAGGAGGTAAATATCTCTGTGTGTGTCTCTCACACTCACTCTCTCCATCTCTCTCTCTGTCGCCACCACCTCCTCTCCCCAATCTATCTGTCTGTCTGTCTGTCTGTCATATATACTGTATATTATCACATTCCCTCTCTCCCCCTCCCCCCTCTCCCCTTGTCTGTCTCCCCCCCTCTCCCGGCCCCCCTGTCTCTCTCGCCCTCTTCCCCTGTCTCTTTTCTCTCTGCCCCCCATCCCCTCTCCCCCTGTCTCTCTCTCTCCCCCCCACTCCCTCCCCGTCCCCTGTCTCTCTCTCTCTCCCCCCCCTCCCTCCCTGTCCCCCTGTCTCTCTCCCCCTACTCTCCCTCCCTGTCCCCCTGTCTCTCCTCCTGTCTCTCTTTCCCCCCCTCCTCCCTCCCTGTCCCCCTGTCTCTCTCTGCCTGTCTCTCTCTCTCCCCCCCTTCCACCCTCTCTCCTCCTCCCCCTACCCCTTGTATATTGTATTCGAGGACTACGTAATATGGCGGCTTGACGGCGACACCTTGGTCTGTGCATTGTGTATGGAGATGAGCATTCCGGTTCTCTTTTTAGTTCAGTGGTCTCTCCTACCCACCCCCCTCCCCTCCCCCACCTTCTATATCCTTCCAGAGGGATATCTGCACCCAGAGACATTGGTTAAAGATCACCTTGCAGTGTGGTTTAATAAACGGTTTAGTGCTGAAATGGGAGGTCAGTAGGTGGATATTTGAGAAGGATGTAATCAAATGAGCCAAAGAGCTTTTCCAGCCATATCCCTCTTAGTCTCCTAAATTATTATTATTATTGACAGTCTTTAAACTGCGTAGGACGTCTGTCCATGCACACACTGTAGGGCTGCAATTACAAAGCAGAAACACTGGCTGACTTTCCTTCTTCCTAACCCGAAACCACTGAGGGTTGCTGCAGACTGTAGCAGGCTACATAAAATTATACGTACAGTATAAATTAGATTTTCCATGACTTGTATAGTTTGCTTGCAACTCAAACGTATCCCATCCATATTAAATGTTATGGTCCCAACTGATACTATTTATGTGAGTTTTACTATTCATTCAAAATAACAAGCTTTGTAGGTGAACAGCAAATAATAATAATAATTCTTGCATTTGAGATAGCGCCACATCACATCTTCTAGATGTCTCAAAGCGCTTCACAGAATGTACTGTAAAGTTAATTGACTGTATATTTTGTGGGCAAAACGCGGCAGGCAATTGGGCACAGCAGCGGCCCACAAACAGTTATGGATTGAGCAACCAATTTTTCTTTTAAGAGAATTATAACAAGGAATTATTTTTCAAATCATCAGAAAGTAGACATGTTATCCAAATATTGCTTAATTCCCTCCCCGTTTCTATTAAAACTATATATTTTTCAAATTCAAAAAACCATTTGAAAGAATAGAATCATAGCAATTGCAGCACAGAAGAAAGCAATTTAGCCTATATCGCTACCTTTATAACCACACTCCCCAATCCACCACCCAGTAACCTCCTTTCGACTGGCACCGGTCGCCTGCTCGTCCCATGCACCCTCTGGAACACTCCCTCAGTCCCTCCACCTTGCCCCCTTGCACCCGTTTTTCAAATCGCTGACGACACTATGTAAGTGCAAGTTCTTGATCCTGTTATTGTTAAACTAGTGGAGCTCCTGTGGCTCAGTGGTTAGAGCACTTGTCTTGCAAGCTGGGGAGACCTGTGTTCGAATCCAGGCAGGTCAGGGCGAAATCTTGGGCAAGTTTCCTTACTCCACACGCCTAATAATAATCCCTCCAAAAAAAACACAATAATAAAATTGGTTATTTCCATCCACAACTTTGTGTGGGACACTGCTGTGCGCAATTGGCTGCCGCGATTCGCCCACAAATATATACGGTCAATTCACCTTACAATATATTCTGTGAAGCGCTTTGGGACATTGATAAGATGTGGAAAGGGCTATATCAAATGCAAGGATTATTATTATTATAATGCCGGTTCCTTTAGTGGTGCTAACTAATCTAACCGCAATTCCTTCACCCAGCGAATACTCGCTTACATTGTTCCTCTTCGAATATTTGTCCAATTCCTTTCTTAATGTTGTTATGCTCAGCTTCAATAGGAAAGTGTGGCAAATAATTCCGTGTTCTAGAAACCCTCTATGTTACAGTTTCATTTTCTAAAATAACTCTTCCAGTGGCGATCCTGAATTTGTCCCCAGTTAGTCATGCAGCCATCTTATCCATTATCTCTCAGGATCATAAATGGCAGGCAGTGAGCTGCGTTTGATTCTAGCAGGGCGGAACATTGGGCTAATTTCCTTACTCCACATGCCTCTCTTTACCTATCATAAGTACGAATCTGGTTGTTAGTCAATTGATGGATCCCTTCTCTGGGGGTAACAATCCCTTGAAAACCAAAATAAATTTAACTAATAATAATAATATCTTGGTTGCTCAATCCATGTCTGTTTGTGGAAGACTGACACATTTAGATTTTTTTTATAATATAAAAAAAGGTACTTTTTTTAACTCAGCGGTTGAGAAACGTTCTGAGCATTCTCTTTTGTTTTGTTAAGTCTTGCGAAAGATCAGCATTAAGAAAATAAGATTGAAATGTAGATCGGTTCGTCTGTGCATTTTCAATTTGTGAGCTGCAGATACAAATGTGACCTGAATCCTTAAAACACCCCTCAGTGTGTCACCCATATTGACAAACTTCTCTTTGTTCTTCGATGAAAATTCAGTGAACGAGGTGAATTGTTTTAAGTGAAGGAGGGTTAATTTAGCAGGAAACTGATTAGCTGCCTTTGTGAAAACAGGGTGAAAATTATTATAATACTCTGTCACTACAGCGCTTCCATGGGGCCATTATAGTGAAGGAACTGTTGAGTATGATCTGAAGTGATTTTCCACTATTGCAAATTGAGGACTGTGGGGTACTGTGTATTGTTGAGCAGGGATCATCGCACAGTGCTACATGGTTCGTGGCAGCTCATGCTAATGAGCTTATTTAAGCTGGTGTAAGATGCTAATGAAATGACCATCACCTTTGACGGCGTTCACTTTGATGTTGTGCTTGTCATTAAAGACACTTTGTTGTAGATTGAGACCTTTCATCTCCAAATGAGAGGCGAAATCTGAATGGGGAAGCTGAGCTAGAGGAGGTGAAAGTGCCAGCTGCAGCAGAAAGCAAATGCACAAAAAAGGAGCATCTCTCCTTTATCACTGCTATGTGAAAGAAAAACAAAGCTGCTCCATTTACCTTGCGCTTGATATGACCTGATTAAATTCAGACCTATTTGCTTTCACTCTTCTGTGCTCTGACTTCTGTGTTTTGTAAAAAAAATGTAAATTGATTGGATAATTGTATGTGTTTGAAATATTGCTGGTTCCTAAAAATGCTATTTCGGGGTGGGTTTTACCCCATTGTCATGTATTGTATGTACAGCATACTTGAGCACCATTGTCAACTGAGCAAGGTTGGGCGTTAGAGGGTGAAATACAACATTAAACTCACAGGGTGTGGTGTTCGTCTTTCTTTGCCATACAATTGTAGAGGTTTTGTTGAAAGATAGAATTGTTTTCGATGTGTCAGGGTTGGACAGATGTTATTGGGTGAGGTCTGGTGACCTGTTTGGCTGATCAGTGGCATATTTATTGTGGAAGGTGCATCTCACCTTGTGAAGCTTGTTGATTTGAAATGTTTTTGTTTATTTTTAGCTAACAATCTAAGTTAGCAATTGATAGCAGGGTAAGAATTTCATCCTCTGGTCAATGAGCGTTAGCCAAATTACAACAATGTTCCATAGGCTCCACTGTTCCCTGATATGAATCTTCTATGTCCCTATCAAATCTCCATACTGGGACTTTGCGTGCACACTAGGTTGGTAATCCAGTACAGTGCTGACAGAGTGCTGCCTTGCTGAATGTGCCATCCTTCTGATGAAATGTAAATCCAAGGTTCCAGCTGACCTTGTATTCTAGTGGATCTGCTCTGGTGGATGTTAAAGATTCCCATGGCAGTATTCAATGAGTGTATCAGTGCATATGCTCTATATTCCTCCCAACTAGATAATTTATTTTGCCCACAAATATGCAGTCAATTCAGTTTACAGTGTATTCTGTGAAGCGCTTTGAGATGTCTAGAAGATGTGATAAGACACTATATCAAATGCAAGGATTATTATTATTTATTTGGGAAAGGACTAGTTTTCAGGGCTGTGGGGAGAGCATGGGAGAATGGGATTGATTTGGACAATTTTTAAAATACCAGTCCATACGATGTGCCGAATGTGTGTATAATTCTATGATTCTATAAACATGCAAGGTAGTATATATGTTCTACTGAAATTGTATTATTGCTCAATGCATATCTTCTATGTACCACATTATGCCTCAGTGTACCCTCTATATTTTTAAGTGTGGATCCTCTAATAATAATCAAAAACAATCAAAAACAACAACAGCTTGGATTTATATAGTGCCCTTCACATGTATCCCCATTATTCTGCAGCGTGTTGTAGTTAAATATCCCATTGTTGACCGGTATCCGTCAAAATATGCCAATTTTCACAACATCTTCTCTAAATACCACATTATCCCAGGGTTCATCTGCCCAAAACACCTTTTACTCCAGTGTGTCTCTATATGTCTCAATATTTCCTAGTGTGTCTGCTCTGTTTCACTATGTGCCCCACTATTCCCCATTGTGTCTCCTCTATCAACTCCATTGCTCTGGTGTTGGTGAAGGTTCAGATCACTCAATGGAACGCAAAACTACACTTCAGTCAAAATTTGCCCCCATCACCTTAAGGATATACTGTTCCAATGCTGTCCTCACCAGTCTCTTGAGCGCCAGAAGCTTCAACTGCAAAATACCCCGTTTGCCCAGAAACAATAAAGTTCCTACACTTTACAGTAAAATTCTGTGAAGCATTTTGTGTTGTCCTCCCAATGTTATATTTGATATAATGTACTACACAAGTACCAGTTATTGTTGTTGAACATGGAAATAGTCAAAGAGTAAAATTCTCTTCACTAAATTTGTAGTACAAAAAGAACCTGATTTGTGTTATATTTTGATCTCAGATATTTGTTGTCCTTTGTCAATGGAGAGGCAAAACTTAGATAAGGTATCGCAGGAAACATTTTGTAAAAATATATTTGTGTCCTGGTGTACAATTAATAACAAATGGGAAGACAATAACGGTGTGTGTACAGAGGATTCCATACTCGAAAGGCTTTGCTATCAGATCAAAAACAAATGGTCCCTTGTGGAAATGAATTGGTGGAAAAAACAATCAAGCTGGAGATGACAGTCTGTGGACTTAATTTTACCAGTACACATTAATTTAGTTACATTTGTTTTGCTACCTTCTGAAATACAGTGGCGGGGTGAATTGCTTCTCATGGCCTACTGTACATGTATTTATTCTGTGCTGTTGTTCGCAGGTTGCCTTGTCAAGCACTGGGCGTCAATGTTGTCCACTTCTAAAGCTCAGCAGCTCCTGTTTCGCATCATTGATTGCCTTCTCCTGCCACATGCCCTGTTTCACCAGGACAAAGAGCTGCCTTCAGCAATGCTGTCTGCCATTCGAGATAGCTTGCCTCTTTATCTTCAGGTGAGCACAGACACTCCATAACCAGTCACCCGTGGCATATGTTGCACCGTTCACACACATAATCTCAAATTGTTTTTCTTTTTTTTGTTGATTAGGTTCTGAATGGTCCAGGTTAAGGGATTACCCTTTTGGTAATATTTCTGTCAAATAAGAGCTGTATAATAAAAATAATAATACTCTTTGCGTTTGATATAGTGCCTTATATCATTGAGACGTCTCAAAGCGCTTTGCAGTATACTGGAAAGTCACTGTGTATCTAGGACTTTTGAACTGAAATCTGACACAATATTTGACTATTATCTTTAAAGAACAAACAAGGTCCTGAGACTCTAAATATTATTGAAAAGTAGGAAGCAATTGTTGTTAGAAAAGGATTATTTTTTGTGATTGATTTAAGTGAAATGTTGTAAATTTACCTTCAACGTTGTATCAGAAGCTTGGATCGTAATTTTCATATTGGGAGAAAAATATTTAACTGGAAGAAAAATTCACTGTATATAAAAAGCTATTTCTGTGTGGCTGAACAGTGCAATAAACAATCACAATTTTTTTTCTATCACATAAATACAGTAAAAGCCCATTTATCCGGCACTCGCGGGACCTGGCTAATGCCGGTTAAAGCGCGTACCGGATATTCGGGCAGCCCGCTGTCGAAAATCCACCACAATTTTTTTTAACAACAACAACAACAACAAATTACATTTATATAGTGCCTTTCACGTCGGGAGGACGTCCCAAGTCGCTGAAAAGTTATTTTAATACACACCAGACTAAATAATAACAGATAACAACAGAATATTGTATTGGTACTTATTGTTCAAACTACTCTCTTGCGCTTCTCACCTTTACTGGTTGAGGTTTATAGTCCAGTGATTCTTTTCTAAATGGAGGATGCCAAGCAGGTGAAAAAAACGGCAGTGCGACTTTAAAGCTTTACTAGCGGCAAGCCGATAACCTAGACTCTACTAGTGTCAAACCGATTACCCTAGGCTCTACTAGTGGCAAGCCAATAACTCTAGACTCTACTAGCGGCAAACCGAAATACTGCACCCGTGTGACAATGACTCACAAATGCTCCGCTGCTATTGTTCCGGATAAGTTCCAGTTTATCGAATGGGGACTTTTTGGGGGGCGTGCCGGTTATACGGAAGTTCATTGAGTCACGGATATGCGGGCTTCTACTGTACCTATTGTGGTAATTTCCTTAAGGTAACTGACCATATGAATAAGAGTGGGCTTTGAAATACTGCTTGATTCTTATATTTATTGTCTCTTCTTTTATATAATTTTTTTCCTGGGATGGGGGAGGGAGATTCAGCAAAAACTTCTTAGAGCTTTGCTGAAATGGTTCCAAGGCAACAGACTTTCAGAACCGAAAGAATCTTCAGTGTGTGCCACTCTCGGTAATCCGGTTTCTGATCCAGACAGGGATATAGATCTGCAAGGCATTTTCAATGTGGAACCATTCAGCCTGGCTCATTGGCAGGTTTTGCAGGGGCAGACCGGTCACAGGGAACAGGGAATGAGCTAACTCAGTTCCTGTTAAGCTTGCAAGCTAAAGCACTATTGGATAGAGTGGTTCTTGATAGACAGCTAGCAGAAAGCTTCCCAAATATTTTATTATATTGGTTATAGTATGTATCGTACAAAAATAATTGCAACATCCTCATTCAGGTGGGGGACAAATGCACCCAAATGGTGGTTTAGTAGAAGGCAAGTGACTCAAACATATTTACATGTTTATTAAAATGAGAGAATAAAGTGACAGCAGTTTCTGTCTGGTGTACAAGGCACTAATTGTCCTTCACCCTGGATCTAACCTCTGTTGTACTTGACATTGACGTGTTACATGGTGACACGGGTTGACCAATAATGGAAAACGGCCCTTTCCTCTCACTGACCCTGTATTGATGAGTGCATTGTTCATTGGAGAATACCAATTAATGCTAAATGCCTCTGACATTCACAAGGTGATAAAGGCATAAAATTAGATGCAAGGATGACTATTCATGGAGAAAGGAATTTGACTCTCCATTCACTTTTACCACTTCCTCCACCTCCACCTCCACCGCATCTGCTCTGACGATGCCACCTTTCGTGCCAGAAGCAACTGAAATCCTCGGGCTTCATTATTCATTTCAACAATTTCAGACCATGACCGTTCACCTTCTCCCTCTATCTTCTGTGACCATTACCAGACACACAGTTTCTTTCTCTGGTCTGCCTATTCTGTTGCAATTCTCCCCTCCCCCTAACGTCTTGTATTATTAACACCTCTTCTGTTTTGTTGCAATCTCCCACTTTGTTTTGCACCATTAAAACCGTATCTGATTTTCTCCTTTGTCTTCCATGGCCTGCCTCCCCCCACTCTGTTAATCCTTAAAAGCCTCTCCCTCCCAATGTGCCCCAGTTCTGACGAAGAGTCGTTGCCTTGAAACGTTTGCTCACTTTCCTTTCTCCATAGATACTGCCTGACCTGCTGAGTGTTCCCAGCAACTTTTGTTTTTGTTGCAAAGATTATTATTATTATAGTGCTGAGACAGGCAATTGCTATCAAGTGTAGTGTGTGTATATCCACAAATATAAAGTTGATGCAAGCGGACCACTGGGCCACAGAGTGACGAGAAGATGTCTGCGATTACTTGGCTGAACTTTCCTAGGCGTGCTGTAACATCTTAAAGAAGCTACAATAGGAATCATATCAGTGAATGTATTCTGAATTGCTTTGCGAATTGTGAAATTACCCCTCTATATTTGCAGGGATTGTCAACTATCGTTGGACAGACACAGACTGCCTTTGTTAAACAACAGCTACGGAGTATTGTTCAACACTACTTTGGTCGCTTTCTTCCCTCATCTCCTGGGTCAGGAATCATGAATCACCCAATAATCCTTGCATTTAGTGAATCGATGTCTGCTGTTCAAGCTCAGAACCTGCGAAAAAGTGTTCTTCTGGTGATAAGGTAAGACACGTCTTTGAGTAGCCTATAATCTACAGTGCCTTGCAGTTTAAGGCTTCCTACTGTTGTACCAATGCAACAACAACAACTTTGATTATAATCAAATAATAACCAATAATCTAGTTGTGCAACGGATTTGGTATTGACTCGGTGTAGATTTCCACAGTCGATCTGAATTTGATTGGAATGAATAAAATAAGTGCATTGTTAAGTAGACTCTGCAGTTTCTCTATTTATCTCAAATGTCCCTGTTTTTCAGTGAAAACTACATCCAGTTCCGAGGTCATGCTCCTCCTCCTCGCTTAGCGGCAGTTCTCGCATTCCTTCTTGAACTGTTCAGAAGAAAGCCAAGTGCTGACATAGCCTTTGAGACTGAGTTGGTGCTGCCCACAACTCTGAAATGCCTTATATTAGTAAATGAACCACAAGGTATGTATTTTTTTCCACTTGACTCACGCTTCAGATTAAGCTAATTCCTCTTGTCTCGACCCTCCTTTTTCAATCACTTCCTCACAAGCTCTGTTGCTTCTCCACAGGTTTCCTCTTTAACCTGCGAGCCGTGAACATGTTAATCAAATGGACCTGTTCATGATTCCCAGACAAATGGAGGGACGGTTAGCATGCTCTCTTTGCGCTTTCTCCATCTTTAAGATGAATAAAAAACAAATGATTTGCAAGGTTATCAGCTCATGCCTACACGCTCCCTCTTCCCCTCACTCTTCTCCCCCCAACCCCCCCTCCACCCATCAATCAACCCTCTTCTAGGTATCATGCAGTACCAATATATTTTTGTTGGATTTGTAGCCAAATCCATTTTGCAATGAGAAAATGTTTATTATGAATTGGTGAGTTGCCAAGTTGCTAGCTTACCCCCTGAGTAAGTGAATCTGTTTCATGCTGCTGCAGGGTGGGCTTGACTTATGTCAGGCTTAACTTTGTTATTTTTTTCCTTCCCTCCCCCAAGGTGAGATGCTGTGTTACTAAGATGCATCTAAGCTGCCCAGCTGAGTAATGTCTGCTTTTGTTTATGTGACAGGTGATCCGATGTTCCATCGAATGACAGTGGTTGTTATGTGTACATTAAGCAAATCAGTTTTCCTTCTCTCTCCCCCCACCCCCCTCCCCCCGACAAACTAATTTATAAAATTCACGATATGTGGTTCAGTTATCACATGCATATTGCATTAAAAATGCAGCAATCAAGTTAACATGCCATGCTTCACTTAACATATCTGTCAAGCTCCTGATAGATTTCAAGTGACCAAGAATGTATTACATTTGAGGTGGATGACAGATGACATTTCCATGGGCCAAGTCCTGCAGGAACAATTGTATCCCACAGAGTACTGGATCATCATCTCTGTCTGTGCTTATCCCTATAATGTTTATCTTTACTACTTTCCTTTCAATGGGGGCAATTAACACAGCATTAGCTGTTTTTACTGCGTGTTTGTTCCATATCATCACAATTTCAGTGTGAGACAAAACAAAATCCCTCTTCTGGTTTGTAATCTTGTGATTCAGTTTTTGTTGCCTGTGTCAATAGATCAGTTGAGATCATGATCACTGGTCATTAAATTATCTGACCAGGTGGGAGCAACAACAACAACAACAACTTGCATTTATATACTGCCGGGCAGTGTCTCAAGAGAGCTTCACAATGGCAGAGCCCGAGGCCGAGCCATTGGGAGGGGGAAGGTGAGCGTAATTGCAGTCAAAGCAAAAGACCTTCAAGTGTGACCTGAAGATGGGAAAGGAGGGGTTGAGGAAAAGTGTTGAGGGAAGGAGTTCCAACTTTTCGGGGCATAGTGCCTGAAAGCACGCCCGCTGATGGTGGAGAGGAGGATTCAGGGGACAAGGAGGAGGCCAGACCCTGTAGCATCAGGTACTGCTGTGAGAGAGAGGAAGTTAGAGAGGGAGGGGGATACAGAGGAGAGGAGGGATTTAAACACAAGAGTGAGGAACTTGAAGTCGATCCATTCTGTGACGGGGAGCCTGTAGAGTTTGGCGAGGACTGGAGTAATCAGGGTACCCAGTTTAATGTGGGTGGGAATGCAGGAGGAGGAGTTTTATATTAGCTGAATTTTTGTAGATGGTTGAGGAGGGGAGACCGGCGAGGAGGTCATTGGAGTCGTCCAGCCAAGACGTGACAAAGGCACGGACCATGGTTTTGGCAGCTATTAGGGTGGGGTATTGGTGGAGATGGGCAATGTGGCAGAGGTGGAAGAAAGTGGTGCTGGTGAGGGACTGGATGTGGGAGAGGAAGGATAACTGGGGATCAAACCTGATGCCTATGTTGTGCACTGATTCAGAGAGTTTTAAGGACAGGTCAGGACAGGACGGTGATAGTGATCTTATAATTATCACTGGTAATTATTCCCAAGAATAGAAACACAAATTGTGACCTCCCTGCTGACATCTCCAGGCCAATTTGTATTAAGTGGAGGCATCTTTGATTTTATGGGACATTGTTATGCACAAATTAGCTACTCACAAATTACACACAGTTGCACACCTTACAATTATCCTCCTGATGTGAAGGGACCTATACCAGGTCCTGTGTAGTGAGGGAACTGATCTTTTGACTCCCAGCCGCTGTAACTGATACGCCTTTCGGTGAAGAAGTCTGAATTCCATGTTTCCCAAACCTTGATTCAGCCCTTCCCTGATCCTTAGTGACAATTTGCAATCAATCTGTAGGGAACGTGAATTTCTAAGTCTGTTAATTTAGAAAGCAGAAATTTGTTGTTAGAAGTTAGTCACAACAACTAGGAAAAACTTGCTTACTTCCTGGCTGTCAGGTTGACAAAGATGTCACCCATACATATGATTCAATGATGTAACCCTCTTTCCCCCCCTAACCCCCATTTCTACATTATCTCTGCCTTTCAGCACTTTGATGACTAGGATCAGGTGTCCAATCTGATGTTTGAGTGTCTTCATAATGTGGAACAAAGAGTTAGAATTACTCTCCTATAAACTCTGTTCAGCCCAACACAGTAAAGCAATTATTAAGGTGATTGCACATGATATTCCAAACTTGGTCTCGACCAATCGAGACTTGCATCTGATGTTCAACACGGCACACATTGTAAAATGTAGAAGTAATCAGAAACTCTACAGGAATTGTTTTCTTGGCATCAGTATATTTAGTTGCAAATTTCTTTCTGGGACACTTGCAAGGCCTGTCAGTCATCACTGATTAGTATTTTTGATCAAGGATGCTTGCAGCACAACTATGTTAAAGACCATTTTATTCTTTAATTGCTCAATATCTAAAGCCACATCAACTACCCTGTCATTCGTATTATTTAATAATAACAATAATAATCCTTGCATTTGATATAGTGTTTTTCACGTCTTCTGGACGTCTCAAAGCGTTTCACAGAATATAGTGCAAAGTGAATTAACTGTATATGTGTGTGTATATATATATATAATATATACACATGTGTGGGTGACACGCAGCAGTCTATTGCGCACAGCAGCGTCCCACAAACAGTCGTGTATTGAAATGATCAATTTATTATTGTTTTTGAGGGATTATTATCAGGCCTGGGGAGAAGGGAAACTACGGTTTCACCCTGACCTGCCGGGAATCAAACCCAGGTCTCTCGCCTTGTAAGGCGAGTTCTCTTAACTACTGAGCTGCAGGGCTCCACCATTTATCATGGTGGTGTAAAATATCACTGATCTGTTCAGTGTGAAGTACTCTGTTTCCTCTCTTAATTCACTTTTTACTAGATTGTGTTTTGTGAGGTTACACATAAAGTCAGACATGTCACGTAAAATAATCAGCCTATGTTTCTTATCCCCAGAGTTGAAAAGAAAAACACAGAATTGTCAAGTAGTGGATAGAGAATCATGTTTGTACCATTGCACAGCTCTGCAACATCTTTTAAAGTGGTCCCTTGTAATCACCCTGACAACTGTTTTAAGTGACATCAATTACACTTGCCTCAATCGCTGTTTCATGCTGATCTCCAATTCAGGAGCAGCTGTTTAAAGTTCATAGCAGTTTTAAAAGTGAAACATGGCTCTGAGCGACAATTGAAGACTTGGTTTGGCCATCATAACAGTTGCTCTTGTGATTTATAATCGATAAATATTTGGTGACAGATTTGGCCACAGAGTGATTCACCCTGTTAGTGTTGCTTTCATCACTGATTCACTTTCAATGTGACATGAACTATCATACTTCATAGAGCTCAGCCGAGTTAAGCGTATCAAATTTTCATTGCAGTTTGCATTCAGGATGCCACAAACAATCTTATAATTGCTTTAAAAGGTCTCCTCTCATACACCGATGGACACCATATTGAATACCATTAATTCCAAATACAACAACAACAAAATTACATTTATAGAGTACCTCTCACATCGGGAGGATGTCCCAAGGCGCTGGTGGTATTCTGTAACACCCACACTTGCACCATAAGTAGTTGCAAATTACCTTACCTTAAGCACATAGTGGATCCTTCTGTTGAAAATCAATACACCTAAAAGCTGCAGAAAAATGGATTTCCCCAGGCTATCATTTTTGTGTATGTGCTGTATCACTCCTGTTTATGATAGCAAGAAGTGTTGATGAGAAGCTTGACTGTCTGGTTGACATTCAGAACAACAGAAAAGGAAATGTACAGTGTTGAGATTGTAGGGGTTCAGGGAAAGTTCACGATTACTTATTTCACAATTACACACACAATTGTATATTTAGCAAATACATTAATCCATTGTGTAAAGCATATAAAGGAAGTGTGATCAAAGGCGGCACTTTCTCTACTGTTCACCAGCTCAATAAACAGTTATGTAATAACTTTCTCTTCAGGAGAATGAGGCTTTGTGTGGTTATAATGCACTGAAAATTACTACACTGCAGAACTGGAATAAAGATCACGAGGCACAAGAGGGTTAGAGTACACATAGGTCGGATATAAAATTTGTACAAATTAACAGTTTCTCTGTTATTTGGGTGTTTAAAAGTTACAAATGAAAATACATAAATGGGATGGAGGAGAGTTGAGGATCACTTGTCAGTGCCAGTCCTGTTTGGTTCACACCAGGCATACATTGTTCAAACTTGCTTAAGAATATGCTGATCCCCAAAGATCATAGATCAAAAAGTAGCTTTGTTTATTTTTGCAAGATGTAGAGTTTCAGAGTCTGCACACTTGTTCCTTTGAAATTTGTCCTTGTATCTAATTCTATTTGTATGTCAGCCTGGCTCCGTGGTAGGACTCTCGTCTCTGAGCCAGCAGGTTGTGGGTTCAAGCCTCATGTCGTGACTTGGAATCACATTGTCTTGAGATGACACTCTATTCCAGTGATGGGGAGCGTGTTGCATTGTTGGAGACGCTGTCCTTTAGATGAGACATTAAACCACGATCCTGTCTGCATGTTCAGGTGGATACTAAAGATCCCAATGGCCTTGTGAAAAGAGAAAGGAGTTTCTCCCAGTGTCCTGGAAAATAATCCCCCAAATTGGTTCCCCACTCCACGGCTGTTTTGGGGACTAGTTAGCAACTGCTTTTAGTTGTAAAATGGATGATTGCTGCCAAAGTATTTTCCTATAGGTTGCCCGGCCTTTCACTGCATGTAGCTAAGGATTGATTTGCCCAACACTGCAGGTGATTATTCATTGTCCGTTGCAGTGCTGTTTGTTATTGCCTATTTCAAAGGCAGGCATATGAGAGAAATTTGAGATAGGACTGAAAGGCACTTGGCTTCAGGGTTTGAATCTGAGTGACTTTGTCAGCAATCCGTTGTGTTGCTCTTGGACTATTCTCAGAATATTGGTTGCGGCAAGATCAGCAGCTACTAGTTTGCTTACCTCAGGTCCTTGGTTGATTAAAGCTCCTTAGTCATTGTAGAGATTGATCTTTTAGTGGGGTTGACATTATGGAGTATTTGGGACAAGTAAATTTTGAAGAAAGGAGTTAAAATCTGTTCTTTGTCACCTTTAAACAACTCAGATAAGTTATTTTATGTATTTTGTATTGTTCCGATCATGGACATTTTTCTGTTATTTTTCTCAGTTAAGAAAATAGCCTCCTCAGTCCTGCAGTGCCTGGTTGAAAATTGTCAATTGGCGTCTCCAGGTCAGCCGTGCATTCACTTGACTTCTGTACTAAGGTTGGTCGTCTGCTTCTTAGATAATAGCAGCAACATGCTATTTTCAGCATTTTTCTGAACAGTGGATTGCAAACCAATGTAGAAACAAAATTAATGGAAACAATATAAATTTCTCCAGACAGTTCATCCAAGAGTACATTGGAATATACGATCACCAGGTGTACAACATCATGGAGGAGGTGACAACACTGGATCGAGATTTGGTCATTGGCCTCATCCCCACTCTCACTCAGGCTTTAACGGAAACCGAGTTTAAACAAGGACTGGGCAAACGCCATACACAAAGGTGAGTCTTGTTCTCGTAAGTGCGCAAATCCCTTTAGTTCTGATTAGGCTCACGTAAACCCAGGCATTCAAAGCCTGAATTGCACCTAGTTTTGCAGTTACAGAAACTAACATTGCAATGATTAAAATAAATGGTGCTCTGTTAAAAAATATTCTTTCAACAAGTACAAGTTGATGACATTAACTTTTTAAAAAAAAAGTATATTCCAATTATCATTCAGATTTTGTTTCCGGTGGCATGTGCTTCTCTGTGTATAGTCTTGGCCTCCTTGCGATTCCACAAATACTACTGCCTTCTGTAACCCAGCCCAAGTGACCATTGCTCATGTGTGAAATTTGGTAGTGAATATCCGCAAGTCATTTGACTGTAGAATGCATCAGAGTGGACCGTGACCTTTGGTTTGGTGCTGTAGAGGGATTAAGAGAAGAACCCTGGCTGTTGTTTCTCTCCTAAGCCTGGGAATGCTGGCATCAATTTGCCCTCCCTCTGCTACCCTGTTTGAGACCAGCAAACTCAGCACAGATCAGCATTGAAACCACAAGCCACATGTCCATAAACTGCAGCTCTATCCACTACCCCAAAGCTAGCTCACCTGAGACTTACAATGCACTTCACAAACTTGTTACAGGGAATCCTACAGAAGACTGTTGTCCCTTCTTGGTGAGCCAGGACAAGCAGAAATAATTAAACTGGAAAAAGAAAGCGATTAGCTCCAATGCAGAAGAGATTTTTTTTAGAAGCAAACCACATGCTGCGTCCTTGTAAACAGTAGCTTCTTACTGAGAAGGTGCTGAATCTGTCTGTATCTAAATTACACTCTTTTGTATATAAATGTATTTCTGTTTGTAACTTAATATCTGAGAAATAATAGTTTTTAAGTAAAGTTTTGAAATATATTTTTCGTGTCTGTCTTTTTTAAAAACAAAAACAATGTTACATGATACAATTGTGCTTGATCGTCTACTAGAGATCAGAGCTTTGTGCAATTCCAGGTGAATGGAACCAGAGACTGACTTAACATACTCTGATTGAAATGGAGCCTGTATGAATGCTGACACTTCACAAGAAGAAAAATGGAAACTGATTAAAAAATCGTTGGATGTGGTTTGCCGTGTTTTACAATGTAAAATGCAACCACTGCAACAACCAAAAATAGATTGATTGGAAAGGTTTTCTCTATCCTGACACAAATGAGATGAAATGCTCTCGCTTTAATGAAACGTAGGCACCAGATATCAGTAAGTCCATCATTTTTGTACTTTTAAATCTGGCTTTACATCCCGTGTTCTGTTTCGCTCGGCTCTGCTCCTACTCTGAAAGACAAAGGCCTAGTGTTGTCCTGAGATTTATTTGGCAGCATTTGGAAAATGGAACTTGGGTTTTGGGTGAATACCAACATGATGCATGACCACTTTAGAACGTGCTCAAGTTGCATTCATGTGCTTCTTGGGCAATCATTTGGGTGCTATTGGATAACAAATAATAATACAATATTTTACTTATTTTACCTCAGGAAATTATCTGAGCATGTTTTTCTTTTCATCCCTTCCAAATGTTGACAAAATTTGCATCCAAGATGGGAAAATAATAATCATCCTGATAATAATAATAATTGCATTTGAGTAGCGCACGTGAAAAGTGCTATATCAAATGCAAGTATTGTTATTGATATCACACATCTTGAGGCATTTTCAGGAAATTTTAGATACAGACCTATGTCAATTTACTATTATTAAGATTGTTGGATGATTTGAAGTTTTAAACTTTAGCAACACAAACTAGAGCTGCAACAAAGTTGACCACAGGGTTGCAGTCTAGGATTATGTTGTGTGGCAGGTACCTTCACATTGAATATAATTACTGGCCATTATAAAAACAGCAACAACATAATGACATCTTAGCGTGCCTTTCACATCGGGAGGACGTCCTAAGGTGTTAAACAGTCAGGGGTCAGGACCTGAGCATGAGGGAGTGGGGGGCTGGGTTGGGATGAGGGAGGGAGAGGTAGGATGGCAGCTGAAGGCACAGAACGAAAAGGAGGGTCTTGAGACCAGCCTTGAAGGAGGCAAGGGAGGGAGCAAGGAGAAGGAATTGTGAGATGGAGTTCCAAAGTGGGGGCAGAGACACTAAAAGCCTAACCACCGATGGAAGGCCTGGTTGGGCGGAAGACATGGAGCAGGCCAGAGACTGTGAATGGAGGTTGTGGACAGGTATATCGGGGGTCAGCAGGTCAGAGAGGTAGAGGTGGGGGCAAGGCCGTGAATGGCCTTGAAAGTGATTATAGCCAACATTGGCATAAACCCCGGTATCAGGGAATTTGAGTTATTTTGTGCACTGCCAGCCACCCACAATAAAATGACTCATCTACAGCATCAAAGACTGGGACACCCAGAGAGATCATGATATTGTCAGCTTGGATGAACAAACTCGGGATTTTAACTGCAAATTGGCTCACGTCTTCCACAGCTTGTCATGTCCAAGAGTTCTTGGCTCTTGTTTCCGGATATCATGGGCGCGTTATCTCAGTTCAGTAGTCAAAATAAATTAAAAGGTGCAGCTCCGCAGAGGTGTAATCTAATCAGCAGCATTGAGTAAACCAATTGCAACATTATTTGTGTAGCAACATTTATATAACATTGTTTGCTTTGCAAATGTTCAGGCATTACGATAAATCTAGATGCTTTTGATGATTTGTATTTGTACACACACACAGGTGCTTTATCTGGGCTTTCAAGAGGCTTTGCAATCACTCTGCATCTGATGACAGAATTGTGTATTTTTCAACCTTTTAACATTTTATAGAAATGGCCAGAATTAAATAGAGGTGAGTAATTGTTAAAGATCAATGAGTTTAAGGGTCAGTTTTAAATAGTTTTGGCAGTCTCTTCTGAAGTCATGAAATGTAACATTAAATACGAGTCTATAATAAAAATACAGAAAAGCCTGGAAATGCAGGTAGTTCAGTATCAAGAGGAAGGCAGAGCATTGTTTTGGATATGGCCCTCAGTCAGAAATGGATGTGTTAGACAACAACAACAAAATTACATTTATAGAGTGCCTTTCACTTTGGGAGGACATCCCAAGGCGCTGAGATGAGACATTCAGATTGATACTATTCCAGATTGATTGATTCCTGTGGTTACCAGAAAACCAGCTAGAGTTTGTAATAGTGTGTAATATTATATATAAACCTCACTTAACATTGTAGTTTAGTTCTTGCAAAGTGCAACTTCAAGCGAAACGACATTAAATGAATACATTTTTCCAATAAGAATGAATGTAAAAATTGGAGTTAGGTTATTTTGGACATTTTTTGTAACATTTTTCTAAAAAGCCCCATTATACAGTACTCACTCCCTGACTGCCTGCCCTGCTCACTCACTCGCTCGCTGCCGGTCTCACTCGCTGCCAGCTGGCTCTCTCGCGGGCATGCCCGCCTGGCTCATTCCCAGGTCCAAGTGCTGTCGTAGCCCCTTTCCACCCGCTGGTGAACAACGTAATAACGAGCGTCAAATGAATAAATGTTCCCAATGTATCAGCAACATAATAACGATAAAATGTTAACCGAGGTGACGTTAAGCAAGGTCTACCTGTATATATATGCTATCTATAAGGACCTTGGGCCGTTCTTCCGACATGAAAGGTGTAATATAAATGTAATTTTTTGTTGTTGCATATGTGCTGCGTATGTGTGTGTACGGTATATATATATATATATATGTGTGTGTACACTATATATATATATGTTCAGTAGAAGCCTGTTTATCCGGCACCCGTGGGACCTGGCCAATGCCAGTTAAATCGCCTACCAGATATTCGGGCGGCCCGCAGCCGAAAACCCACTACAAAAAAATTAAAGTGTTTTTAACACACACCATAAACACCAGACTAAGTAATAACAGATAATAAACAGAATATTATATTGCTACTTATTGTTAAAACTACTCTCTTGCGCTTCTCACCTTTACTGATTGAGGTTTACAGTCCAGCGATTCTTTTCTAAATGGAGCCAAGCGGGTGAAAAAAACGCCAACGCGATTTTAAATTCACACAACTTTACTAGCTGCAAGCCGAAGCCCTAGACTCTACTACAACAACAACAATAACTTCAATTTATATAGCGCCCTCCACGTCGGACGGCGTTACTAGCAGCAAACCTGCGCGACAGTCTGGGTTATCGGCTAGCATTATCGACTTGCCACTAGTGTGACTTTAAAGTCATGCGCTCTCCTTTTTTTTCACCCGTTCCATTTTAAAAAGAATCACTGGACTATAAACCTCAACCACAGCATCATGGCTGCAAGCTCAGCGTCTACCAGCAAAGGTAAAAAGCGCAAGAGAGTAGTTTTAACAATAGGTACAAATGCAATATTCTGTTATTATGTTATTATTTATGCATTTACAAATGCTCCATTGCTGTTCTGGATAAGTTCCTTCTGGATAAGGGACTTTTTGGGGGTATGCCGGTTATACGGAAGTGCAGGTGCATCGAGTCACAGATAAACGGGCTTCTACTGTTACTATATTATCTATAATGGATTTAGCTAATATGTGAAATGCTCTTCACTCTGATCTTTATGTACCTGTAGTGGTGCAATCTAGCTTAGTTAACAATGGAAATCACGTTCACAGACCCTTTGATATCATTGACATTGGGATGATGCTAACAATCCCACCTATCTATCTGAAAAGACAGGAAGGTTTTCTTTGAAGACTTCTGTGGCCTTTTTTGTGCTGTCTCCAGAAATCAATGTTAGAATGATATGTTGAACGTAACTGAGATGTGTTCACAGCAGTAACACCACGCTACAGTGAGTGCTCATTATTAGACGTGTTAAAGTGATATGAATACCTTCAGAAGATTTTAAACATTCTTTTCGATTTGGAGCTACATGTGATTGGACATGTTTATGTAAGTCCTGCTGTTATTTATCAAAACAGAAAGGTTTAAATGCACACGCAGGAGTTTTAATTTGGACTGTTACAGCTTGTTAATTACTACCAATTGCCACAATCGGTGTGTTCTGCCAGTACTTGGGAATGTAGGAACAAATTATCAGTTCACTTCATCAGCTTTCATTACTTGCCTAAATGTAGCAGCTAAAAGCCTCTGTAGACCACTTACGGGCTCAGAACTGCGAGATCCTCTTTCAGTGTGAATGTGACATATGAACTTGTTCTGTAACTACTTGTAAAGCGCAGGCACCTGGGACAGGTTTTATGTGTCCCTTGTGTACGGCTATGTCTGAAAGCTTCAACTAATAAAGTCTGATTTATTCAGATATCTTCGTAATTTGAGGGCTTGTGATGAAGCAGAGATAGCAAAGCAGATGTTTGCAGTATCACTTCCTCAATTTAGGCCACAAAGTAAATTTGCACTTTCAAACTGTTACATCAGTAGAGATTAGTACGAGTTGTTTTTATTTAGGATTGCATTACCACGGCAGTCTGTGGGGCAGCACCAAACAATAAACAGCAGAGATATATGTTTTGACAAAGCAATATTTTTTTTTGGTGGGGTGGGTGGGGGAAACATTTATAATTTAAGCTCCATGTGGTGAATGGATTGCTTTGTTAACCTGAATCTACCAAGGCTGGCTTATTGATTATTGAACTGAACAGTTTCAAATTGTTAGAGTCGAAATCATAGGATCCTTTCATGCCTTGGCACCTCCCTACCTCTCCATCTTGCTTACTCACCAGCCCACTGCCCACTGCCTCCGCTCAACTGGCTCTAGCCTTCTGCTTGTCCCTTGTGCCTTCCATTCCACTATCAGTAGCCATGCTTTCAGCCACTATGCCCCAATACTCTGGAACACTCCTCCTCCACCTTGCTCCCTCATTCCTCACCTTTGACTGTTCCTACAGTCTTCTCCCCCCGCTCGGCCACTTCTCCACCACTGTCAAGCTCTCTGGGACACTACCCTGCGTAATGTTATATAAATTCAAGTTGCTGTTTTTGCTTATCATATTCACTTGTGTCTCCTGTGTTGTGCTTGTTCCTCCTTGCTGTCCTTGGGCAGAAAACAATATAAACACTGCATGAATGAGCTAAATGTTAATTAATGCTGGTTTATTCACTAGCACTAACTACACCGGTCCCCATATTGTTCATTTTCAAATGTTCACACGTTTCTGTTTTGCATTGTTATGGGAGTTTAGTTTGAAATATTCACAATTAATTTAGAGTTTGGTTCGCAAATATCAATTGCAAAATTTACTGCTGGTAAATTGCAAATCCCAAGTTGTTTGCTGGCATCCTTTTTAGATTCTGTAAGCTTGATTCATTGGCTAATGATTTTTTTTTGCACAATGACAATTAATGTAACAAGGGTGGTTTGCAAATTGAAATACCCATTGTGTCTGATTCAAATACAGTACTACTTATTGCAAATAATTCACTTGATAATATACACATATTGAGCTATCATAAATCTTTGTATTACCTGATAGTTCAAGCGCTTTGAGGTGTCCTAACGTGAAAAGCACTACAGTACAAACATGTAAATTTTATTTGTATAGTTACTGCAACAAAGAATGTTATGGCTTGAGCCATTTGAGATTGTTTTAAATATATGTGGATACAACATTCATTGATCCTTCTTCTGCTGACTAAAATCCAAACTAGCAGTATTGGTAATATACATTCAGATTCATAAAACCAGTTACATTTGTCTCTCTAAACTCTCAAATGAAGTTACAAAAAATGTTTTTTGAGGCTTTGTTTACCGAAATAAATATTAATGATTCTTGCATTTAGTGTAGCGTCTTTCATGTCTCAAAGCACCTCACAGGATTTTACTGTGAAGTGCAATGATTGTGTATTTGTAGTCAATTCACAGCAAACAGCAACTAAGTGGATGACCAATTTTCCTCGGCATTTTTGACCAGGAAACCGGTAGAAACTTCTCTTTTCGAACAGTGTCATGGAAAAGGAGCAAAGATTAGTTATCCCCATCAGATGAGCTGGCACCATAGGCGGACTGGCCTCATGTGGTATACTTTCTATGGTGTACCACTGTCAATGTCTGCAGGAGAGGGGACATGAGAATGTTGGTGAATGAAAGCATTACTTTACAATGTTGGTTACTTTACAATCGCTTAACTTCCCACTGAATTGTCCTATCACTTTGATGGAAAAAGAGTAACTTTAGTAATGTGACTAAGAAGGGAACCTTTGGTTGTTCTTGTTCTCTTTAGCACAGTATCTGATTTTAAATGGGCATGGTCTATCCCTGCAGAGGGGACATTATAGTATTTGGCTTCACTGCATTATCGTTGGGAAAGTGGAAAGGGAGCTCAATTATCTTCTGTGGTTGAATAGCTGCTTTATCTACGCAGAGATAGGAAAGAAATGCCAAGGTGGTCTGTGACGAGGCCAAGAAACATGTACAGGACAAATAGGGCATGAGTGGGATCTGTTACAGGTTAGATGCACCCTTCAAATTACATGACAGGTCCGTCGCACCTGTCAGGTGTGGGATGTATCAAGTGACTGGACAGCTGAGGATTAGATTCCTGCCAATACAGAAACTTGGTCCTAAGGCAAAGCGACATTAAACAGGACTGATATAATTTTGCGTGAGTTTAAAATGCTGGTTGCTATCAGGGGACAAGTATGTAGCTTTCAATTTTATATCAAATGTTTTACATTTGTAGAAACTTCTTAAAAATGACAATTGGTACAATTTATTTATATTGAATGGTGCAAGCTGCATGCTACTTGTTTATGCTGTTGATAAAAACTTTATGCTGTTGATAAAAACTTTATGCTGTTGATAAAAACGAATGTCTGGATGTGTAAATAGAATGATTCTGTTATTTGCCTGCTATGAAGTAAGTCTTGTGTTGTTTGATATTGGGAATTCTTTGCCAGTTGTAACATGCTGAACGCAAATATCATGTAACTCAACGTTTGTTCACAAGTGCACAGATTCAAATCCTTCCCACCCCAAATTAAATTACAAAATTATTTTACTTTATTAACAGGGAGTATATTTCTATGACTTTCATATAGAAGTCCTAAAGCAATTAATAGTTTGAAATAAATTATTTTAACCTTAATCAACAAGATTGTTTTCAGAATATTGTGTCTTAAATGTGGAGATTTCAAAATGAATCCTTTTAAATTATGCTCCAGACGTCAAAATAATCCTTGCATTTGATACAGCTCTTTTCACATCAGGGGCACATCTCAAAGCATTTGACAGGATGTTACTGTTCTTTAATGACTAAATATTACAGCCAAATTGCTAACAGAAATGTCATATTTGGGGGAATGTTGGTCAGGACACTGGTATAAATCCTACTTTCATTATGAGTAATTTCATAGGAAATTAAATCCACCAGGTAAATGAGTCTTCGTCGGTTTAACGCCTCAAAGTAGATTTTGTCGACAGTTCTTGCACTCAGTGTAACAACGCTGGAGACCCCAGATTCAAAAGATTCTATCCATCACCCATGATTGTTTTTCATGGGTGAGCTTGACAGCCAAATTGGGATTGTTAGCCAGGACAGTGGGAGAATGAACCTCCATTTTCTTTCCTTTATCTGCCAACACGGAAAAGTGCTTTGAGGCATCCCAACTTGAATGGTGTGATCCAAACCCTCGATGGTTAAGGCGACTTCCTACGATAGGCTGGCCTACATCGAGTCCAATATTCCAAATGAGTTCTCACCAGTACACTGGCTAACTGGAAAAGCACCCCATTTCAAAATTGATGATCAAACGTAATGCAATTTGCTGCAGGGAATTGTAATCTGCATAAGGCATGTATTCTGTATTATATATTGTTTTATATATTATATATTTCTTATTATATATACAGTATATACTGTATATATATATATATATGTATTCAAATGAAAGACCTGAGTTTGATTCCCAGAGGGCAAAACCTTGGGCAAATTTCCTTACTCCACATGCCTAATAATAATCCCTCAAAAAAAATGGGTCAGTTCAATCCATGACTGTATGTGGGACATTGCTGTGTGCAATTGGCTGCCATGATTCGCCCACAAAAATAGTTAATTCAGTGTATTTGCAGTATATTCCGTGAAGCACTTTGAGACATCTAGATGTGACACGTGTCATATCAAATGCAAAGATTATTATTATCAAGTCTTATAAAATGTGGCTTGTGTCACACGGGTACGGAGTTTCACTCAATAAATTTATATAAAATTGTAGATTTTGATAAATGGAAAGAGTCCATGAGGGATCAATGTGTACATGATCAGGAAGAGACCGGAATGGGGTTGAGACATTGAAATATTTCTTGTTCCACATTATTTCTGTACCTTTTGATTTCACTCTGACTTGGCATTGTGGTAGCCTGGCCTGAGGAATTTTTCTGTGCACACCTTAGCAAAGTTGACTGGATGACCATTCCTCTTGAGATCAACCAACAGCAGCCATTGCTGGCAAAGAGGAAGTTGCATGTCATGGCTCAGAGCTGTTAGGCAGGTAGAAGTGGGAGAATGCTGCATTGTCAGGTAGATCACCCATTACAAAAAAAGTACCCAATCTTTACAGGGTATTGTGTGAAGTGTTTTGGGATGGCCTTCCAATGTGCTGTATCAAATGTGATAATTTGATACAATGTGATTATGTGATTATTTGATACAAATAATAATCCTTGTAATGATTAGTTTAGATGGTAAAGATAATGATATTCAGAAAGATTGATTTTAGATTAATTGGGCACCTTTATTACCAATGTTAGGAACTTGCAGTGTGCAAAATGACTGCCTTCTTAGTCACTGTATTTGACAGTATGTGAAACACTAATAATGCATATTATTTGTTTTACTTTTATTTAGCCTGATTTCTGTATTCCAAGGCTTCACCAAGTGTCCCCTGGTCAGGAGATGCTACACAACCACTATCTCGGTGACTGGCTTATTGGGGACTCACGCCCTAAATTTTATCTGGGACGTGGTTTCCCAGATGGTGGTGTGTAACACAGCTATAACTCATAACTTGATGCAAATATATTGTTGTACATATGAATGAATTATCAAATAAGCAAAGCAATATGAAAAACTACTTGCTGTATAAATTTTAGGATGAAGAAAGACAAGAAATCAGCCACATAGAAAACAGATTATGGAACATACTTTAGCTTTACTGCACATAAACTGTTGTTTAATGTGCTCATATTTACATAAACTATTACACAGGCATCGACAAAATATATATCACACAGTTTGTTGTACTCTTGTTGTTATGGAAGCTCATAATACTAGCTGCCCTGTCATGCAAAGCTTTGTTCAAAAGGCTTGATTGAGTTTTTCTGTTCCAAGATGAGTTGAAAAGCTGATCAGTCCTTAGCTTTATGCAGTACAACAAGATGTTGTCCATTGCCACACAATCAGGCAGCCATTGGTGAATCATTCCCTTGATCATACCTGCAGTCCAAACCAGTATATGTAAATCCCATCTTTGACGTATTAGAATTAGTCCTTACAGTACTGAATGTTAGTAATAAACTGCAACAAACGGTTTTATGTATTGATACAACAGTTTAAAAATCACAGTAGTGAAAGCATTTAAAGTTGAATGAGAATAAAACACAATCTATCAAATACGTTTTTACTAACTAGGTGAAATATACCCCATTGCATCATTGGTGGGATTCATAAATTACACATGCTGGGAGCACACATCATTTAGCAACTTTCCCACCGTAATATAACCAACAATGAAACATGGTTGTATTTATTACATTGGGTGTAACATGAACCATCGTCAAAAGCATCATGAAATCTAGACGGCTAAGTGATAACTAATTACAACTACCACTTTTATCTTAATAATTTCACAGAGTGAAATAACTCCAACCCATGTAATAAAATACTCTACCTTCTGACTACTTGAACATGTGAAACAGACTTCACAAGCATTGAAACCCTCAACCTTTTTGCTTCCTATACCACTAAATAAGGCAAATAAAAACTTATTTTAGTAAGATGCTATAAAAAGGGCAATACCTCCCCTCTTTCCAAATGCTTTTTAAGGAAATATTTCAAGAAGCAGTTGCAGAATATGATAATTCAAGGAAATATCTATTTTGTATTTTAAAAAAACTAGATTAGTCTATGAAATACATGAGTTGAATATTTGACAAAATATTATGCTGTTATGTGTCAAATGTATTTCACTCCAGTAGGGTCCGGCGATATATCGATATATCGATAAAACCCGATATAATTTTCATATCGATATGCCGATATAGACATTTCAAAAATATTGATATATCGAAAAAACGATATATCGAGGTAAAAAATCGGGATGCGAGCACACTGAACTACAAGTCCCAGAATGCTCATCTCTATACACAATGCACAGTCCGAGGTGCAAAGCCACCATATTGTATTCACAGTCCTCGAATACAATATACAGGTATGCAAGGGCTGGGGGGGTGAGAGAGACGGCTGGGGGTGGGGGGGGAGGGGAGAGAGACGGCTTGGGGGAGGGGGAGATAGACAGCTGGGGGGGGGAGGAGAGGGGGAGAGAGACGGCTGGGGGGAGGGGGAGAGAGACAGCTGGGGGGAGAAAGACGGCTGGGGGTGTGAGAGAGACGGCTGAGGGGGGAGGGAGAGAGAGATGGCGGTGGGGGAGGGGGAGAGAGACGGCTGGGGGGAGGGGAAGAGAGACGGCTGGGGGGTGGTGTGGGAGAGAGACGACGGTGGTGGGGGGTGCGAGAGAGGGACGGCGGGGTGGGGGGGAGAGAGACGGGGTGGATGTGATAATATACAGATAGATGGAGATGGGGGGGGATGTGAGAGAGGAGAGAGGGAGATTGACACAGAGACACACAGACAGAAAAACACAGATGGAGAGAGTGAGAGACACAGAGAGAGAAAGATATTTACCTCCTGAGAAGATAGGCCCCGAATGCGCGCGCACTCCGAATGCGCGCGCGTATGCGCAGTACGAAAAAACTGAAAATATCGATATTTCGGTATATCTCGATATGAGCCCATCGATATATCTAATCGGAAAATTTTCCATATCGACGGACCCGACACTCCAGTGAAATGTGCTATATATTTCATTTTTGTGGAAATTCCAGTGAGAGATCTGAGTGATTAGATATGTTAATGACCTCAAATCCATGGGCTTTGGCATCGAAGAGGTCTTCTTGGATTTGAGATTTTTCAACATCTTGACACTGAGGGTTAGCAGCTGTGTCAGAGAGGGAGGTCAACACTATGTGAAATACTCCCAACAAAAGAGAATGGATGGTCCACTTATACTACACGGAGGACAGGCAGCTCTTCTATTGTTAGAAATATAAACGATGGTATAAGAGTGATTTTGAAAGTTCAAAATATTGGCTGAAACTTGCAACAGAAAAGCTGAGACAAACTTGCATCTCCTGGTCTTGCTTGCTGACATTCAAACTACAGATGCCGTTAGACTATTTTGACCTCTCCACAAAGGTGGTTACAGGACTTAGAATTTAATGAATGCCATTTAAATCGGAGTAATTTAGAACTTTTAGAACCACAGAAATTTACAGCACAGAGGAAGATCATTCAGAGCTGGATCAAAACACTCAAAATAAGGGTACTTTAAATCAGTACAACTATGGAAAATAAGAAATTACAGAAAAAAATGGAGACAGAACAAAGACCAAATAGGAAAAAAAAATGTGAGGAAACAAAAGGAAAAAAAATAGCTGTGTGACAGCCTGGGTCTGAAGAGATTAAAGATCTAGATTCCTCAAAATAGTAGGTGATATATTGTTGATCTACTTCTCTGATGAATCCAAGAAGACTTTCGATGCTAAAGCCCATCGATATATAGATTTGAGGTAATAAACATTTCTAATTACCCAGACCTTTCACCAGAACTTCTACCAAAATGAAATGTATGAGTGCCAAAGGATCTTTAACATATACTGGACAGGCAGAAGGGATCTCGGTTTAACATCTCATCCAGACGACCACTGTACGAGTGCTACTAATCTTTAAACTCAGATTTTTATTATAAGATTTGCCCAGTAAAATTCCAGTCCACTAGCAGTAGCACAAATTGAGAGTGCATGGAAAATATATATTCTTTAAACATGTAGAACAATATTTAAAGCTGTCGGGGCAAAATGTTTACTTAGAACTACCCAGAGTCGTGAAAGAATGAATGTTATTCAAAACTTTGTCACATTTTGTATGCCAAGCTGAATATTAATAGGCCTTAAGGGATGTAGCCATAGATCAACATTCCCATGCTTGGCTAGGAAACACTAATTTGTTGATGAGAAATCATATTCGCTGATGAACCACAGAACGACTACATTAGTGCTCACTGTTTTACACACTATTATGGGGGGAGGGGGGAGAAACATCCTTAATGTAACTGACTTACGATAATTGGAGGGTAAGAAAAGCATGACTAATAGCTAGGAGATTAATGCAAATACATCCAAAAGCATTTACTATATATTGACAAAACTTCCACAGACACAAAAAAGGCAACAGGAATATCAGTGTATCCTTTAGAGAGAGAGAAAGGCTTTTCTGTGTGTGGCATTACATTCATCTTGGTAAATGGAATCAAATAACCTGCAAATAGTATTGGGATTTGCTTTGTCACCATCATATCATTAACAACAAATCAGATTTCCTCAACAGGAGTAGTAGTTACCATGGTTCTACGTATTCTTTACATCTGACAGCTCACAGTGCTCAAATATCAACCAGTGTCCCTTATGGACAACCATGGATTCCAAATTGGGTCCAATTCTATGCTGCAAAGCTATTCCATACTGGCAGCAATGGTGATCAGACCCACGCAATTTACTTAAGAGCAATGGCAATCCACATGTGTGAATGGGCCACACTCACTGTGCTCACTGAGAATGAGACATAGAAAATAATAAGAATTTTCTCTTTTTTGAAAAAAAAACCCCGACAGAAATTACAAACCAAAAGGGGAGGGAAACAGGAGGGAGAAAATGAAAAACAAGAGAGACCAAGTAGGTTGTAAAGGGAATCCAGGTCCACTGAATCAGGCTGAATAACTACAAGAAGAGAAATTACAATGAATTAATACAATGGAGAATATGATCAAACATAGTTGAACCAGAGAAAAGTTAACCGTAGCATTGAGCCACTGAATCAGATGTCTCCAAATAGGGGGTAACTGCAGTTTAGAGCCAAATTCCTAAGCCACTTATCCAGGAGTCAGCAATGTTTGTTCAGTCTCATCAGGCCCCTGATGGAATCAATGAATGAGGTAAGTGGACCTCGACCTTAAATTTGGGAGCCCTTTGCCTTAAACACTGCTCTCATATAGCACCTATCCGGTGATGAGGCACTTGCAGGGTCTGAAGATTAGGGCATGTAAAGTATGGTGCTGGGAGAAAGCATCCTGCTATCCCATTGGAAGCAAACGGTAGTGTTGGCCCATAGAACACCTCTTCTTTGCCTTCAATACTGACGTCTAGCACCTAAATAAAACAAAAACATGTAAACTAACCAGATTTCGTGTTGAGATGATTTATTTATATTTCACCAGAAATCTCTATGGAAACAATTTTAGTTGAAAATAATCATCTATTCATTATCCTCACAAATATTTTACTCATGCAGATCACACATTATTTTTCCCGAAGTGTCAGTCTCTGCTGATTGGATTTTAAACTTGAAATATGCACTCCATAAACTTGCTACACACTGTACTAAATAATACTCTACACCCTTTTAACACTAGTTATTCATGAAGAATTGGAACAGCCGGGTCTAAGCACATTACAAATTAGTTCACGGCAGTTTCTGACAGTTTTATTCCTCTATCCATTGCTATATTTGTGCCTTGTTGTAGCTTTAGATTAGTTTGTGCTACATCTTGTATGATTATTGATTTTTTTAAAAAAAATCAGATTTTAAAAACAATACTTTAAAAGAGATTTCATACTATTATTATCATTATTATTTTTCTCTCATGTCTTCTGCACACAAAGGAACAAGTGATCCATCAACATATTTACCTGAATACAGGCTAATGGCTCGTTTGTCCAGATAGAGTACCCACCAACCAAATAGATTCTTCCACTGTGCACAGCCACCCCTGATTCATTTTGGCCTTAAATAAAAGAATACAAAACGCAGATCGGTTAGCTCACTAACCTGACAATAAACACCCTAGAATCTTAATAAAAATGTCTTAAGTTGAAGTGAGAGATGTTACTGCATTCACGATGAGATCAAGTCTCTCATTACAGTGTGGAGTTGCAGATCCCATATTTCCATGTTATTCCTATACTTCATTCAGTCTCTTCTTAGTTCCAACCAACACTATTGGTACAGATCTGACAGTGAGTTTACTAGTAAATTCCGCACTATTTAAAAGATACAAGATTATTAATAATAATAATCCTTGAATTTGATTTAGTGCTTTTCACATCTTCTGGACATCTCAAAGTGCTTCACAGAATATACTGTAAAGTAAATTGACTGTGTATTTGTGGGTGAAACGCTGCAGCCAATTGTGCACAACAGTGTCCCACAAAAAGTCGTGGATTGAAAAATGACCAGCATGTTAACTGGATTGGAGGGGTTCAAAGAAGGAATGGCGAGAAAGGAAGGAGCAAAGCTGGGACACAACAGCTCATAACAACATTGCAATGTTAGACTGAAGCTTTGCAATTTTTCTGGATGAAGTTGAGTTTTGTTTGTTGTCTCCCAGAGATGAAGAAAATTAGGTACAGGCTCATTGTTCATGGTCTTGGTAAAAAAACAAACTTGATGTTTTAATGGATTTTTTCCTATTTCCCTGGAGTGGCAAGTCTACACACCATCAGGTCTGCAGATTCAATAGCAGGCCTGATGGTGTGTAGGAAGTGCAAGCATTTGAAGTAAATCACCGATTTATCTTTCTTACGGATCACAACTCATTTGTTAATTCAGAGCTTGGATGCAAAGCAGTCGTCCAGATCTCAGGGGATGAACAACTCTGGTTAAAATATAAGGAATATTAATATGGGATCAGTCAAAAAACAGCCAAATATAACAATCGGGGGAAGGTGAAACACCAAAAGGTAAAAGACACATTCTTTGTGATATTCCCTGAATGAATGATACAGTAAAACTCACAAGTCATATTAGTCAGCACCATATCATTTAAGGTGATGCACAAAGTCTGAGCAGGCAATCTATATACTCATATCAAATCCAATGTAATCAATAATCTACACTGTGCACATGTAATTCAATGCAGCCGGTAAGCACGCACATGGTAGTTTGTCACTGCAGCAGGTAAATGCGCATGTGGTGACGAGTCAAGACTTCATTTACCCAATTCAATGTGTCTCCACCTGTCGCTGCATGCACACTTATTGGCAAGCATTGTAAAAACAAATAATAAATTGCATTTTTATAGTACCTTTCACGTCGAGAGGATGTCTTAAGGCATTGGACAGTTGAGCTTTTGCACTCATGCTGGGGTTTGGATTCTGGAGAATTTGGGAAATGATGACCAAAGGTATGGTCAAAGAGGAAAATCTTGAGGCAGTTCTTGAAAGAGGCAAGGGAATGGAAGAGGCAGAATGACTCTTGGATGAAGTTCGAGAGTGTAGGGGCAGAAATGCTGAAAGCCTGATCGTTGATGGTGGGGCGGGTTGGACCGAGGCGTAAAACAGGCCAGTGCTTGCTGAGCAAGTTGGTTGGTAGACTTTTAGAAGGTTGCAGGGGTAGAGTGGGGGAAACCAGGGGGGTGGGGATTTAAAAATGAGGACAGCCATCTTGAACTTGATTCTCTAGGGCAGTGGTGGCCAAGGTTTCTGTTGGCTAACAAAAATAAATTTTTCGATTGAATATTTCTCAATTTATGCAATAATCAAGGAATATTCAATCAAGAAAAAACTGAAAACAAAACATTGATTTAAAACAGATTCATCTAGCAAACTGCAGATGTTCGACAGCCACTTCTTGATGTCCCCGTGGGCCACTTCTGCCCGTGGCCAAGGGTTGGCCACTACTACCCTAGGAGGTGCTAGTGGAGTCAGGCAGGGGCATTTGCTATGTTTGCAATAATGGTGCAGTCAAAGCTTTCCCACTAAACTAAAATATCAAAAAAGTACCTACCTGTGAGTAAGCTGAGATGGCAGCGGACCCACTGGTCGGTGTCAATGTTATAACAATCAATTTGGCGAACGAGAATCCGATCATTGTTGTAGTCCAAGTCATTTCCTCCAAGGACATAAAGTTTTCTGCTGACGGCTGCCATGACATGGTAAACCCGCCTCTGAAGCATTGGACTGCGAGCAATCCATTTATTCTGAGGGTTAAAAAGTTAAAATAATAATGCTGGTTTCAGAAGGTTTCTTTTTCCTTCCCTAAAAACAAAATTATTAACTACATTCTTGCTGTTTGCACCGGACTCATTAATGTTATTGTCAGACTGTTAAAAGTGTGGAATCTCTATTCCCAATTATAGGCTGCTTCCCAGTACACTGAAAGTGTTTTAGACAGAGTAAGGTCTGAAGCAATGCAGGAAATATGAACAAAACATGAGTATTTACTAATCCACTAAATCAATATTACAATGTATAATGTTTGCAATGCACAATTTTATTTCTGATAAAAAAAATTAGTTCAACACTTCAAACCCTTGACAAATGGCTACAAGCGCCATCTGTTTGTGAGAGGATGTCACCTAGGTTCTTCAGTTAAATCCTCCTCTTCCCTCAATAGCACAGCCTGGCAGGTGAGCTCCTGGACGCCATAAGGAACAGAAACTTAGGGCATTGCAGGGATCATTCCTAATCAAATGACAAGCCACTACTAATCATTATGGAGGAAGCAGGGGTCATTGCCTCTCAACAGGTATCTATGTGCTCCTTGGCAGATGGTAGCTATTATACACACTTGACAATGCCCTGAAAAAGAAACAAACTCGTATACCAAATTATAGAGATATTGGGATTCAGAGCCATGCACTTCCAGATGTGACTGACGTCAGTAGCTATATCCAAACAATATGCTACATGAATTTCAAAAAGGCTGAATGTGCATGTAAACACACATTCAGACTCAACTTGAATCACTCTTGGATTACTGCAGCAACATTTTTTTAACAAACAAACTGCATTCAATAATATTCTTTTCAGTTTTTACATTTTTTAATCAAAGGCCACAATCCACCAGTATTTGTCACTACATCGTTTGCTTTGCATTTTGTTTTTAAAAAGACCACTAAAATGAAATTGCAGGTGCATTGATCTATGAAGAATAATGAATTTGTTTCAATGATCAAGGGGATCCTGTTTTCCTCTTGTAGTACACCAAAAAGACTGCTACACTCGTCTGCCTAGGCTCTATACAATCCAGGCTGACACTCCTGTGGGGCACTGGTTAGAAGTGCTAGCTTTTGGATGAGACATGAAAAGCTCATTAGCCTGTTCAGGTGGATTTTAAAGAACCCAAGGCCCTATTTGAAAAGAGAAAACCTACAAGTCAAACGATTCTTCACTTTATGAACACCCGTCTACTCATCCCACCATTGTAAGTTGTTTTTTAAATGAGTCCAGTGTCCTGGCTTCTACCGCCTTCCCTGCTAACCTGTTCCAACCATTGATCACATGCTCCATAAAGAACAATTTCGTAATATCTGTGCTAAAATTGCTCTTGACAATTTTAAACCTTTGACAGCATTTATTTTTGTGGCATTTGAAAGTGAAAGATGGCCATATATCAAATGCAAGGATTATTATCGTTACTACACATGTTTGATTCAAATCAGATCAAATTCACTGTTTTCAAATCAAATATATAGTTGTACACTACAGCTATTAGTAAATGGTTCCCTAAGCATTTTTGTTACTAATGATTTATGAACTAATATGAAGTACAGACTGCGGGCTACATTCAAAACCAGCAGAATTAATTTCACTTAATAACACTTCAAAATGCCCTGCTTTAAGATATTAAATACAATGTCAATGTAAGGCAAAAATTCCCATTAGTTTTGTGTAAGGCATGTAAAGCAGTGAATTCTGTGCTCATTAATATCTGCAAATAGAGTCCTGACCTTCAAATCCCTTCAAAAACTTGCCCCTCTTGACTTCTGCAATCTCCTTCAGCCCCCTTCGCTAGTCCCCCTGCCCCATCCCCCACCCCCACCCTCACACTCCACACTCCCCAAACCAAACCCTAGCTCAGGTCCATAACACTGATTGTCCAGCACCTAGGGTCATCCTCCCACCGTGAAAGACGCTATACAAATGTAACTTTGTTGCTGTTGCTTCATACCACGATTGGTGGCTAAGATTTGCCTGCTCTCTCGAAGTCTCTTTCAAATATCCCTTTACCTGTTTAAGCTGGATCTTAAACACCATTTTTTAAACTGTACATTTGGTCAACATTCATACACTAGCTCCTTCCATTGCTTTTGTGAAGCACTTCAAGATGGCTGTCCTACATATGAGGTAGTACTGAATGTGGAGAGGAAAGAGGAAAAACTATTTACATTTTCCAATTAAACAGTAAAGGATCAGAAACAGGTTGAAACATTTCTGCAGGCCACATTGAGTAGCACACCGGACCCCATCTGGCCTCTGAAAAAGGGTGTCGGTAACTGACAGAGCTAAAACCATGTGGCCACTGGCTGTGTCAGGAAGGTGGTTGCCAAATAGAGGTGGTTTATCATGGAGACCAGTCCAAATTGTTCCAGGGTGCTTGTTGATAGCAGGTGGTTGCTGAATAGAGGTGGTTGCTTTGACATATTTGACTATTATGGCATTTGGATAGTACATTTTATATTTAAAGTTCTCAGTAATAATCAACACAGGAATTTGCGATCTGAAATATACTTATTTTCTTCCTCTGCCAATGTGACAAACACCAAGTGTTTATATTCGCAATGGGTCAATTTCAAATACCACAAGGATTTGTTGGAACAAGATCTACTATCATCACTGTCTATGTGCAGATACATTTCCAAACCAACACAACATGTATAATTACAAATGTGGCAAAAAAAAGACATTTCCAGGTGACAATTGGGAAAATAGGAGGAATAGAAAATGAGGGGAGAAATAAATTACATTCTCAGATATCAGCAATAAGTGCTCCATCTGTCTAAAGATACAACAAATTGATGCCAAGGACTGGTTTTAATGAGAAGCAGGATCAATTAGATCACAAGCAATCAAACTCAGATCACCAAGAGGGGGCGATAATAAACTGTTTTGTTGAAAGATTAAAAAAAACATTGTCTTTTCCATGAACTACAATGTGCGAGGAAAACACATGCCTACAGTTATCTAAACTAGAACAATTCTCAAATTAACAGTGTCACCTACCTGGCTTGGATCAAACACCGTAAGTCTGTTCTGATACTGAGCTGTGTTGGTTACTCCACCTGCCGCAAATTTAAAAAAATTAGCTCGAGCACAATGATGATGCAATGGCATTTTCACATTAAAATGCTGCATTTCTCACTTCTCAACATCTCTCTTCGAAGCTAATGGCCAAATGCTATAAACACAATTGTATAAAACAAAAGTTGAGTGCAATACATTGCTCGGTTTCACATTAATAAATTAAACTCTAAATTGTCAGAGATTTGCAAAGCATCAAGACCTAGAGGGAACATTACTGTATTTTTCTGAACAAACTTTGCAGCATCAACATCCTTTTGAAGGCACAATGAATGTACTAAATAGTCTCTCACCAATAATTTTTGCAAGGAATAGTATAAGATGCAGACTAATAATCAATTTGCTTTTAGAATTATGGATTGTTAAAGCACAGAGACAGGCCACTTGTCCCATCGAGTCTCCATTGGAGTTTTATCCCACGTAAAATAATTAAATCTCACTCTCCATATCCTTTAATATTCCTCCACTTCAATTATCTATCCAATTCATTTAAAAGAATATGTGGACTTTCCCTTGATTATGATTTGTAGCAGAGAATTCCACATCATCAACACCACCTGTGTATCAGTTTGCTGACAGCCTCACTATTGATTTTCAATGAATATTCAATCATTACAATAATTTCCTTGTCCCTGTCCACTGTTGCTATTAGATGTTACTTTATCCATGTAAACATCAGCCTGGCTCGGTTGGTAGCACTCTCATCTCCAAGTGAGAACGTTGCAGATTCAGGATTAATTTTGGGTCATTGAACTCACGATCGAGGATGACACTTCACTCCAGTGACAGGAGTGTTGGAAGTACCTCTCTCTGGATGAGACATTAAACCGAGGTTTTGTTCAAATTGGCACAAAATAACCCATGGTATTATTTAAAGAGAAAGTAGTTTCTTCTCATGTCCTAACCAACAATTTCCCAAATAAAATTGGTCATTCACTTCATGCTTGTTGGTGGAAAATTTCACAAATTAGCAGCTGCTTTCACTTGCAAAATACACGATCACTCCATTTTAAAGTATATCCAGTGAGGAGCTCAGAAATATTTTCTTGACGTGAAAGGTGCAATACCAAATATAAGATTGTTGTTGAAGTCCCACAAGTCAATTCTTCACCACTTATTGTTTTCAACCCACAAGGATTATAACACAATACATTATTGTTGTATTTGTTGCTTCCTGCTACAGTATTTATGACATTATACTAAATTATTTTTAAAAATATGTATTTCTAAGACCTATCTTTAAAAGCTTAACTGATTTATATGTTTTTGAATGTGGTATATTTCCCTATTTTTCATCTAAACCTCTTGTTGGTAACATCAGCAAACTGATGTTACAAGGAACACTCTTCCAAATAATTTAAGAATATTGTATATGTAGCAATAACTTAAACAGTGCTGAGGATGTATTGAAGTGCCTGTATTTAAGAAAGATCATGCCCAACAAACCTCCTTGACTTGGTTGAGACAGATAAAATAGATACAAGAGCTCCCCATGCTATAGTTAATTTAGAATTTCAGAAAGCTTCTGACAAATGTTCCACATGAAAGACTTCTAATTAAACAAAAAGGCACAGGCATCCTGTATAGAGGATGAGACTGAATAAAAGTTGCTGAGCATGAGCAGTGCACAAGAGAAGTTTCAGACGCGGGGGTTGGGAAAGAATAGAAAAAGATTGTTGGTGAAGTCCCACACGAGTCAGTTCTTTTAATCCATATGGAAGGATCATAAGAAACACGTATAACAGATATGTTATCAAAATTATACACAGATGAAATTTACCTTCAGAGCATAACACACACTAAACACCACATGTCCATCACCCCAGTCCTTACTAGGCTCCATGGTCTCCATTTCAGCTTCCTTACTTTGATTCACATATCCCTTCATACTCTAGCATCTCCCTATCTCTCTTATCTCACTTACCCCCCCACCCTCCTCATCCCCTCTGCTTGGCAAACTCAGCTTTCTACATATCCCCCATCCTCTTTCCTCCTCTCTTCTAGTCGCAATCCAATCTCTATCCCTGTAAAGCATTTCCATAGATGCTGCCTGACCAGCTGGTTGTTCCCAGCAATTTTTGTTTTTGTTTCAGATTTCCAGCATCAGCATTATTTTGTGTTTTTGCTACAAATACAGTGTTCATTATTAGTCACCAAAAATATACAACTTGCATTAGGAAAGATTCCCAAGTCAGTTACAAACTGAAAGTGTATAGAGAATCACCTATAAAGAAACATTAGGAAAATATAATCCAAAAAGTCTCGAAGGGGTGGGGGAATCACTGGAATAGAAGATTGGTATGGATGAAGAAAGCCGTTTGGCCAATCCGATTTCAATCTTCCAGAACAGCCACTGTACTGTACCCCTATCATAGCATCAAACTGCGTCCAGTGTCCTGGCCTCAACCACCATTCCTGGCAACCTGGTCTAATCATGGATTATCCTCCAAGCAAAGAAAAAGGCAAAAATGTTCTAAAAATTACAATAATATATTAATAATAAATAATATTCCTTGCATTTGATATAGCACTTTTCCCATCTTCTCGATGTCTCAAAGCGCTTCACATAATATACTGTAAAGTGAACTGACTACATTTATGGGACTACATTTGTGGCAGCCAATTGCATACAGCAGTGTCCCACAAACAGGATTGTGGATTCAAACGGCCAATTTATTATAGTTTTTTTTGGAGGGATTATTATTAAGTGTGTGACGTAAGGAGGAGGGGGTGGCGGTAACGTCTCAAAGCACTTCACACAACTAACTTGAAGCCCAAGCTGGGAGTATTTGGATAACAGCTGCCGAGTTCCAAACATTGCCTTGGGAAGCCCTCCTGGCAGGAAAGGAACTGTACAAATATAATTCTGTAATGTATCATGCATCACTCGAATATGTACAGAGCGCTTAAAAGAATTAGCCAGAGACTCACTTAAAACCTCTGTCATTGTTTGGGGATTCCAGGCATCTATGTACAGTATAGAGAATTCTTTGAATTTCTCAATTATGTTTGATTTAGAATGATAACAATTTGCAGCACAGGAAAGGGCCATTGACTCATTGAGTTTACACCCACTTTCAGAACAAGTCCATTGCCCTTACCCCTTCAGCCTCTAACCCACAATGGATTCTGCCTCCATCACCTTACTTGGCAAGGCTTTCCATATATCAGGAACTTTCCAAGTGAAACAAATGCCAATGCTTTCCTTTCACTCTCTGTTCTTCTCGTGCTAACTTCAATAAGTTTTACTGAATATCTATTTCCATTATACATTATAATGCTAAAATGATTGTGAATGAAGCTCACAGTATTTATATACAGTAGAAGCCCGTTTATCCATGACTTGATGCACTGGCACTTCCGTATAACCGGCACACCAAAACAAAAGTCCCCATGCAATAAACCGGACCTTATCCAGAACAATAGCAGTGGAGCATTTGTAAATGCATAAATAATAACATAATAACAGAATATTGCTTTGGTACTTATTGTTAAAACTACTCTCTTGCGCTTTTTACCTTTGCTGGTAGATGCTGCGCTTGAAGCCATGAAGCTGCGGTTGAGGTTTATAGTCCAGCGATTCTTTTTAAAATGGAGTGGGTGAAAAAAACAGAGCGCAAGCCGATAACGCTAGCCGATAACCCACATTGTCGCACAGGTGCAGTATTTCGGTTTGCTGCTAGTAGAGTATAAGGCTTTGGCTTGCAGCTAGTAAAGTCGCGTGACTTTAAAATCGCGCTGCCGTTTTTTTCACCCGTTTGGCTTCCTCCATTTAAAAAAGAATCACTGGACTGTAAACCTCAATCAGTAAAGGTGAGAAGCGCAAGAGAGTAGTTTTAACAATAAGTACCAATATAATATTCTGTTATTATCTGTTATCACTTAGTCTGGTGTGTATGGTGTGTGTTAAAATAACTTTATTTTTTTGTTGTGGGTTTTCGGCCACGGGCCACCCAAATATATCTGGCAGGCGTTTTAACCGCCATTGGTCAGGTCCCACAGGTGTCAGATAAACGGGCTTCTACTGTACTTTGATTTTCAACATTTCCCTGATAACAGTTGGAAGCTGTGCAGTGATAAATTAATATTTGAAAATGAAAAACACATCTATTATTTAGTGATTTTTTTTCATTAGGTACAGATGTGCCATTTTGGGTTGTTCAGTAGCATATGTGCATAGCCAGAGACTGAGTTTCACAAATTAACCAGTGAAAACTGAATTGTCATCTGGTGTAATGCCAAACATTTCTGGCTATGGTACATTTATTTGTCCTGAGGTTGATCCAAAACAATCTAGACCACCAATGGAGCCGCTCCTAGATTCACCTGTATTGTTCTCTAATACTGCATACAACTTCAGGCTGGCTGATGTAAGGGAAACAACAAGCACCTACAGGAAGGTAAACAATTCACAAAATCGAAAATATCTTTTAAAATATAGTTGTCCGATGTGATTGTGAATGTAAGTTCTCACAGGTCATCAGAAACTCAATTATTGTACACATAGATTTATTACACTGGCACACTTTGAGTTTCTTTGTCAATGTGAGAAAGTGCTATACCAAATGCAAGGATTATTATTTAGATAACCACTAAATGAAACAGATGGGTGGCAGGCTGGGGGGTAGGGTGGGGGGGGAGGGAGTACGTGGATAGAGGGGGTCTGAGCAAATAAATCACTGGGAATTAAAAGTATATAGAAGCCTTCATACCAGCTTCATACCAAGATCCACACAGGTAAACAGCAGGGTGGGAAGTAAATCAAAAGAAACTACATTCTTCTCAGAGGTCGGGGTAGGTTTGCAGTTAGAACAAAACAAATAAAATGGAAAGGAATCACAAGTTTTCTTTTATATCTTACCATTGCCTGGCAAGATCACACCTTAAGAGACTATTTACCAGGACGCCATCAATATCCTTACAGAGAAAGATGGGATATAATTGCAATATAATTATCACGCTATCGAATATTTCACTCAAATCAGTTATCATGTCTACCTCACAGAGCCAGTGCAGAACCTCAATGTTTTGTTCGACTCTCAACAGTTCTTCAAACCTCACATCTGTGCCCTGGTCATTCAGCTTTCCCCCAACTCCACCACATTACCTGCCTCTGCCACAATCTCTCCCCTCAAGCCACCAAGGCCGTTGCCTATGCTCTCATCATGTCCAGGCAAGACTAAACAAACTTTGTTCAAGATTCTCATCATCACTTTTAAGTACCTCCATGGTCTTGCCCCGCCCTACCTCTGTGACCTTCTTAAACCATACAAATCTTCCTCTTTGACTCTACCTTTGGTCATCTTCCCCTTCCCAGCCCCACTTCCTTTGGCCCTCACCCACCCCCACTACCTTCCTCACCCCCACCCCAACCCTATCGACTCCAACTTGTGTACACTCCCTCAACTGTTCAGTGCCTGGGGATGTCTTTGTGATGTGAAAGGTGCGATATAAATATAGTTTATTGTTATGTCTGTCCGATGGTATGATCCCATCAATAATAATTTTATCACGCAATCCATGACTGTGGGACACTGCTGTGCGCAATTACCGCATTTCACCCACAAAATATACAGTCAATTCACTTTGCAGTATATTCTGTGAGGCGCTCTGAGACGTTGCGTTTTGCAATCCATATTCATTTCACGTACTGCACTCCAGCTTCACACTAATCTATCAGAAAGAAGTGCTGAGGATTTGCATAAAGATTCAACTGTACTGAAATAGATATTAAATTAGAGTGCCTTTATTGTTTAATTTGCTTACAACGGGGTGGGGGGAGGGTGGTGGTGGTGCCTGTATAACTTCTCAAAAGTCATCAAGCTGATTTCTCTGCTGTTAGGTTATGTTACCTCATGCTGGCACAGCATCCCTTGCAATCAAAGCCCTGCATAGATTCCAGGGCTCACCCGAACGAGTGTATCACATAGATCAACACTTCATTCCATCTGCCACCCCAGGAGTCTAATCAGCACACTGAGGAGCTGGGAATGCTGAAAGCTGTAATTAAATCACATGGCGCCGGGTAAGGAGTCATTCTGTACGTTTGTTTCACTCGTTCTAGATCACAATTTTACTTTGTAACTTGAAGGGCTGTTGCATAAATGGAAAGTGAGCTGCCTTTCAAATATTTACAAAATTCACAATTCTACATTCTCTAAATCGACACAATGGAGCTTGCATTTGCTACCAAATAATCTGATCAAGTGCCAATCAATAGATTATCTTTGTCTATGGTCCAAATATATGTTGTTTTAAAAAGTGATCCACACCAAATAATACAATTTTCTCCTGTTGCTCCATTCTTTCCAGTTCTTACTCTCTCTGATACTCTTACTTCTATCTATTTAGCATTTTGTTTAGAAATCTTCTATTGCCTTCTCTCTCAAAATTTTACATCTTTCCTTTTTTGTAAACTCTAATTTTCACATGATTTGTTCTCCTATTTCACTTTTTTCAGCTTTCTCGTCAGTTTCTTTTAATGTTCTAGACTAGGAAGGAATACGTAGATTCTCCATATCCAATGTAATATCTTTGCATTGACAAATATATCCACCAAGCTTTTATTTGTTTCATAAGACATCAAATGCAATGATTATTATATATTAATAACATCACAGGTTGCAATTGTCATCTTTCCCTCCTTTCCCCCTCCTCCCCCACCCCCCACTCCAACTGCCAACTCCCACTCCGCCCACCACACTCTTTGTGCAGTTCCAAGCTCTGTGACCCCATCTCCCCCATTCTCGCCCGACTCCATTGACTCCCCATCTCCCAGAGGATTCAAGATCCTGATCCTCACCTTCAAAGCCTTCCATTACCTTGCCCCACCCTACCTCTGCAACCTCCTAACCCCCTATCAACCCGCCTGCTCATCACCAAAGTGGGCTTCGGCCTGCTCTATGTCCCCGGACCCACTCCACCATCAGTGGGCAAGCCTTCAGCAACTCTGCCGCTAACCTCTGGAATTCCATCCCGCAGTCCTTCCACCTTGCCTCCTCCTTGGCCTACTTCAAGTCCCTTTTCAAGACCCTCCTCTTCGACAGTTCCATCAGTCACCCCAAATCTCCTCCTTTCCTGATCCCGACCCCAGCTCAGGTCTGAAACATCAACTGTCCAGCACCTTGGGAAGTCCTCCCAGCGTGAAAGGCGCTATACAAATGTAATTGTGTTGTTGTTCCTGCTGCCATTCAATGGGGTGTAGCACTATCAGCACTGCTATTTCTTTCAAATCAAAGTAGACCAGATGCGTTCCAAATCATCACTTTGTTGGTACATGGTGAATCAGCCTAGCTCAGTTGGTAGCACTCTAGCCTCCAAGTCAGATGGTTATGAGTTCAAGCCCCAAGTAGGGACTTGAACCCACATAATCTAAATGACACTCTAGTACAGTATTGGATGTACTGCAATGTCAAAGGTGCTGTCCATTGGATGAGATGTGAAACCAAGATCCTTTCTGTCTGTTCAGTTACATGTTAAAGATCTCATGGCAATATTCAAAAAGAGAAGGGTGTTTATCCACTCTAGTGTCCTGGCCAACAATCCCCCAAATAAAATTGTTCATTTGTTTTACAGCTATTTGTGAGATATTGCTATGTGATATTGAGCTACTAAATTCACCTATAAATAAATAATTACAGTACTTCACTTCACAATAAGTACTGTAAGTAACCTGTAAAGTGTTTTGGGATATCCTCCCTGTATGAAAGGCACTGTATGAAATGCAAGGATTATTATTAGTACCTGTACTACATTGTTGAGTTTTTTTTGAAAATCCAGTCAACCTTCTCAAATTCCAGTTTCCTCTAATCTAGCACCAGCTATAATGTAAATACAAGCAACTATATTTGCTAAGAAGAAGATCAATCATTCGTTGTGGAGTTAAAAGTTACACATATGACAAACTAAATAGGAAACTATTAGGCATAGGTTGGCAGGATCCAAAGCCTGGGCATTAGAAAGTATGCATTGAGTCCTGTAGCTCAGTGGTTAGAGAACCCGTCTTACAAGCGTGAGACCTGTGTTCCATTCCAAGCAGAGCGAAACCTTGGGTAAGTTTCCTTACTCCACACGCCTAATAATAATCCCTCAAAAATAAAACTGGCCATTTTAACCCACGACTGTTATTGGGACACTGCTGTGTGCAATTGGCTGCTGTGTTTCACCCACAAATATACAATCAATTCACTTTACAGAATATTCTTTGCAACGTCTAGAAGATGTGAAAAGTATCATATGAAATGCAAGGATTCTTCTTCTTATTATTATTATTGAGGTTCTGCTGGTGGTTAACCTGATGAAACTGCACAGATCTCATTATTCACAGTACTATTGTAAACACAGAGTCTGGCAAGCTGCCTGCTGCTTGTCTATCATGAACCTTCCTAGCAGCTAGGACTTTAGCGTGCAGGGTTAAAAGGAGCTAAATGGGAAGAATCTCAATCCCTAGTGACCGACCGGACAGCCCATCCAAGGACTGCTAATGAGTCACACTGGATGGACTGTCACCAACAGTGACCTTGAGTACTATGAATAATGAGAGGCAGATTATCATCAGGTAACTTGTCTTTGGAAGACTACCTCACAATTATATCTAACACAATGATGTGATCAGTGGACATACCCCATTGCTTCTGTGTTTAAAAAAAATTCTTTATGCAGTATAAATGTAACATAAAACATTCAAGAGTTGCAGATTTGGTACCCACAGGTTATAATCTCACTGTTTGATCTTTGATACAGGCTACTTTCCAGTTGCTCCAGAAAATAAGTACATTTAACACTTCTGAATGAGTTAACAATGCGCTTCACATTTCTGGTGTAGGTTTTGAAATGAACTGAAACTCACCTCCTCCGCCCCCACCCCCCACCACCAACCATACATTTTTAAATTCAACTTGATAACCTCACTTTCTATTCATCCTGATTTTCAGCCTGTAATTCATGACTTGTGGTTTGTACTGGAGTGGTAGCAGCTGCTGTGCTTTTGATCACTGGAGCAATGATTGCAGTATTTTGTTACTAATTGTGACTGATAATTACAAATGCACCATATTATGTTTTTGACATAAGTGATGCATTTCTGTCATCCACATAGAAGTTGAAATGGTAGCAAAAACCCCTATTAAAAACATTTGCGCTTCTATCAGTGACTGGCAAAATCATCATTGCGCATGATTCGATTTTAATTTGCTTTGCGACCAATTATCTGAAGGAATCATCCAATCGGTGAATAATCAAAATTGGTGGACAATCAAAATTCTAACTTGCTGTATGCTCCATATACAAGCACAGAACTAGTAATTAATAATCCTTGCGTTTGATATTGTACCTTACCATATCATCAGATCAACTTGCATTTTATAGCTCCCTGCATATAGGGTAGCATCTCAGAGCAGTGGGCCTGTCAAGGAGATTCACAGGATTTGACAGCAAAATGGAGACTGCATTTGCAGGCAAACCTAAGAAGACCTAGCCACATCCTACCACTCATGCAATTCTAGACCTTCACTTGCCTTGCCTTGTTGAAACATTTGTTTAAGCATTTGCAGCTGTTTTCATGCTAGCCCATGGGAACTCTAATCCATTGTAATTTACTTCATAAGAGGAGTTTACAAGATCCTAGAGTTATTCTAAAGAAGGGATCCCATTCGAAATTGATATCAATATATTTTGGATTCCATTATGTTATCCCAATCATCAATCTATAAATGTCATGATTGAGCATCTATTCTTATTTAGGGTAAATCTACTCGTCTTTATTCAAGACGGGACTGAAAATTGATGGTCGCTGGTCTCAGCATGTGTCAACACAAGAGAAAACACAAGAGAAAAAAATCCAAACAGTAATATCCTCACCTGATATCCAGAGAAGGCCATCGGCTATACATCCAGCATGGCAGGACAGCGATCTGTCAAATGACTGCACGAAAGACCACTTGTTCTTTTTCGTACAATACCTCTCCACTGTGGGCAAGACCTGACGCAGTTCATTCCTCCCACCCACAGCATAGAGACATTCACCTAAGGCTCCCAGCACAAAATGCTCACGGCAGTTTTTCATTGGAGCTATTTCTGTCCAACTGTTGTTGCGAGGATCGTAACGGCACGCTGTCCTCACTGCACATGTGCGACCAGTGGTGTGTTCCACCTCCCCACCCGCCACGAAAAGGAAGTCTCCCATCACAGCCGCACAATGATGACTTCTTCCTACAGGCATCTGACTCAGCTCGCTCCAGTTGGAAATCCCTGCAATGTGAACATTCTCTTGGTTCACTGGATTGAAGTACCGCAGGTCCTTCACTTTGCAAATTTCACGCTTCTTCCCACCTACAATGTAGAGTGTCTCGGACTGGAAGCGAGGTCGTGTCCTGATAGTTTGCCATATGGGTTGTGCATAGATGCTGTGGTGATATTCCAAGGACTCATTAATGAAAGACGTAGCAGTTTCACTGGCCTTAACCAAAGGGTGAGACAGAGCCACAGCGTGAAGTGTATCGACATCCATTAGGCCAAAGCGTATGTACTGTAAGAGTTCATCCATGTACTGATATCGACAGCCGTGCTCCAACCACCTCGCTGCCAGCTGTCAAAATAAAACAAGCAATGAAATTTAGAAGGCAGTTAATGACATCTTTTAAAAGCCTATCGATTATGATATCTCTTGGGCTTCTACATTTACGAATTTAAACTTTAAAAAATATATATTTTTATTTATTTCCTAACGGTTTGCATAAGAGGATTAAGACACATTTTGGAATAATAATAATGAGATGTCCAGAAGACGTGAAAAGCGCTATATCAAATGCAAAGATTATTATTCATAGTAGTATAGATGTCTCAAAGCACTTTATGGAATATACTGTAAAGTGAATTGACTGTATATTTGTGGGTGAAATGTGGCAGACAATTGCGCAGGAGTGTCCCACAAACAGTTGTGGATTGAAACGACCAATTTATTATTGTTGTTTTTTTCGAGGGATTATTATCAGGCGTGCGGAGTAAGGAAACTTGCCCAAGGTTACACCCTGCCTGGAATTGAACTCAGGTCTCTCGCCTGCAAGGCAAATGCTCTAACCACTGAGCTACAGGACTCCACAAGGGCATGCATGCAAATCCATGAGATTTTGTAATATGAATCTCAGAATGATATTTAACCTAAGATTGAAAAACTTTTGGTGACATATTTCAAAGTGACTCTTTTCTTTACCCAAAACTTTTGCAAAAATCTTTGTATTGTGAATGAATAATACTGTAATTTCAGCCCTCAAAATAAACAAAATGCACTAACTCACATAGATACTACACTATTTATTCCTTTGCCAATGCTCAGTTAAATTTTCTGCAACATTAAGATGCAACAAATATATAAATATTTTCTGAGAAATGTGTCAGTATAATATGTGCCTACAAAACCAGTCACTGCACTTGAAAAGGTTATTGTTTTAGAAGCACTCTTCTCACATTTCAATTTGAAAAGCAGCAATAAAAATGCTATATCTAAATTTTTACTACTCACTGTTGATCCAGTACATCAAACGTGTCTCTGACCAAATTGCTACAGAATTAAAAGATAAATAATTGACAAGTACATTTTGTAGTTCTATTTACAAATGTAAGTAGCTGCTATGAAGTACTCTTAAATTTCTATGATGCATTATAGCGCTGGTTAGTTATGAAATAGAAATGTCACAATGTTGTATTTGACAATGGTTTTCTGAGGGTGGGATTAAGGTGCATTGTTAGATCAAAATAGAGGGAATGTACACCCGTCCTATGGAGTGTTTCGGGGGAGCAGTTCAATCTGAAAACACTGCCACATTTACTCGAAAAAGCATTATAAATCCAGTTCACTATTTGTAATCCTAAAGTCAGGATGCTCGATAACACCTATGCTGAAAGCACCTTGAGAAATTATTTACATCTCCACAGTCACTGGATGGACTGAACATAAAGCTTTAGAAGCGGACACTTCTATTGTACTGTAATTAAAGCAAGGAGCTCATCAACATTTAAAAATATAACTAACTAGCGATTATTGCCAGGTAGTAGAGCTCCGCTATCGTGTTTGCTTAGTTACCTTCTAGCCTCACTATGAAACATAATGTTTGACTAAAAAATTATAAATGCTATTTCGCAATCAAAACTTCACAAACTCTGTTGCCATTTGTGAACATAGAAAAACATCTCTCAGAGCTTATTCAAGGGATACTGACCAACCTCTGATTTTATGCCATGATCACTAAAGAAGCTCTGAAGAGCTGCTTTTGATGGTCAACAAGGATATCAGCTGTGCAGAATCCACAATGGGAGTGCCAAGGACTTTTAATTTAGTTTGGGGCTTTTACTATCAATAGTGTCTGTTAATGGAATGCAAATATTTTAGATTTCCATTTTTGTACAAAACATCATTCTACCATTATTCACTGTACAATTCTATAGGAATTCAATAGAAAGTTAAAATAAAAAACAAGATATTTTAATGATGAATAATCAGGACTGATTTTAAACTGATGTTACTGACAAAACATCAACTTAAATACTTGTGTGGCAACTTCTTTTAATAATTTACATTAGCCTTTTCCGTTCTTCTTTTAAAAAAAGATCAGCAGATGATCCTAACCAGGCTGTTTAACCCTGTATGTTTTTCCTCAAATGATTGGCACCTCGTTCACACAGTCACCAAACAGAACTCTTAGCCAACACCACAGCAGTTCTGATCAAAGCCTGTGAAGGTCACAACCAAGCAAATGAACTTCCTGAAGGCTGAAATAAATAAATTGCAAGGAAATAAACTAAAATACAATCTCTAGTGTTCAAGACACGAACTGTAAATGACAATGATTGACAGCTGAGCTATATCCATGCAATATCCGAGATGGCACGTTCTCATTTACCTCAGTGAAGCCAGCAAGCACACATTAAACATCGTCTCATGCCCAAATTAACCTTCTCAGGAAACTGAAACAGGCACAAACTATCATAATCAGTCTTTCATTATCACAGCAGCCTCTACTTAAAGGGTCAGAATAATTGTGCCATCAGAGCAATGATTGTTTTCAATCAACAGACGGCTGGAATGACAGGTCTGTGATTGAATAGTTTGATGAAACTGCACTAGGCCTAATCAGACCAGATGAAAGGGAGGCATGATTGGTGCAAATGAACATTCAAGCCTCTTCTCTTCATTTACAATCTGAAATTACACTTAAATTCTAGGGGGGTTTTTTTGGAGTGTCTTAAGGGGGATGTTTGATTTGTTATCAGTTATGACAGCTGAGTGTTATAAAACATGGGTTGGGGTTTTGGATCTTGCAGTAACTACAGTAACTACACTAACAGTCACATACATTCTTCCGAAGTTCACATTTTAACTCCGCAAGGTCACAAACAGCGAGCATTGATTTAACGTTGCTGCCCTGTTACACTTTAATGGAATGGTCAAAGCCAAACAAAAATCTACAGTAATTTAGATTTGGACACCAAACATAACTAAGGTCATTTTTAATCTTCTGACAAGCTAATTATTTTTGCAACATAGGGTTTCCGAAGCCCCGGCTCATTAACAGTCACCAAAAATAAAATCAACTTCTGTGTTACACAAATTTCTTTGGGTTTCAAAACCAGACTGGAGGCAGGGGAGGGCAGAGGGTGGGATATTGGCTAGAGTTCTGATGTTTTCTTTACTGATGATAAAAAGATGAATTTGAGAATTTTTAATAGAGGTTATTTAGACTGAACAAGCTGATCTGATTTGAGATGCCTCACCTCCAACTAGCTGCTTTATTACCATAACCCTTTCTCTGCAGAAATACTTCTAGCTGTCTCTAAATCCATTCGTACTGCTTGAGTTAGTAGCTTTTGATAAACAATTCCATGTGCAGAAAAATTGTTATCCTTTTATTCCTTATGTCCTAACTTTTTTAATTGTGCCCTTTGAAGGTATCATATTGAAACACTGACCAATATCAATCAGTTGACACAATTCCCTTCATAATCTTAATAATGTTACCTTGTTACTCTCTTCAAATATAACCCAACTTCCTTAACTTTTTCTCACAAGTTACAAAGGATCATTTGGTTATTCAATTCCCTACTCTCTTTAAGGGCAATAATATCCTTATTAAGATTAGCTGACCAAAACATATGTCTGATAAATATTTTATACAGTAACAAATTTAAGTGTGGCCTGCTCCACGTCCTTACCATCAGTGATCGGGCCTTCAGCCTTTTTGCCGTACCCTATGGAACTCCATCCTACATTCATTCCCTTCATCCCACTCCCTCCTTTATCTCTTTCAAGGCGCATCTCTAAACCCTCCTCTTCGACTGAGTCTTTGCCCATCTTCCTACCTTCCACTTCCCTGATCCTGATCCCCAGCTCAGGTCCAAATCCCTGTCTGTCCAGTGCCTTGGCATGCCCTCCCGATGTAAAAGGTGCTATACAAATGTAACTTTTCATTGTAAAACATTTTAATTTCTATCCTTCCTCTAATGGAATTTGTTTTCACTATAATCTCAAGATTTCTTTCTTGATAAACGGACAAATGACAAACCATTTTTGTATTCACACTAAACTACATCTGCTACTCAATAGCCCAGCCACTGAAAACATTAATATCCTTGTGAAACAGACTGCATTCATCATTATTTCCTCTGCTGTATTGAGAAAACTTGAATATTGTTGTTGTTGCCGCAGCTTAGCTTTGTCTATGTTCTTTATTTTTTTCCCACCACCGTTTGTCTACGTGCATGCTCTGTGACACAGGGTGCCATTGTGCCAGTTTGACTCAGCTGCCACCATATGTAACTGCAGCAAAAAATGCAAAACTGAAATACATTTTAAGTTATAGCTCATAATTGGTGGGAGATACCTGACAAAAAACAATGTCACTCCCAGTAACAAGAATTTTCCAATGAGGTATGAATGTGTGAGGAGTGTGTTTGATTAATCCAACAGGAGGTGACAAATACATGTACAGTAAAAGCCAATTTATTTGTGACCCGATCAACCGGATTGCGTGACCCCCTCCCGGGGCAATTCCCCATTCCAGCAATCGCGAGTATGCTCACTTTCACATGTGTGCATGTGCACTTATTAAACTTATGAACGCTGGGTTTTTACCGAGTGTGCTAGAATCTTTATTGGTAAGTATCCATGCAATATTCTGTTACTATTTAGTATATTTTTAATATGGTATGTTTTAAAATAAGCAAAAAAAATTACTGCATAAGAGTTTTGATGCTTTTAGGGTAAGGTACGGTCGGAGGTGGGCAATGTGGCAGAGGGGGTAGAAGGCAGTCCTGGTTAGGGACCGGATATGGAGGACGAAGGATAGCTGGGGTCAAACCGGATGCCTAGATTGCACACCGGTTCGGTGAGTCTGAGGGAGAGCCCAGGGAAATTGAGTTTAGATCCACAGGTGTGAAAACGTTGATGGGAGCCAAGCAGGATGGCTTCTGGCTTGTCCACATTCAGCTGCAGAAAATTGGCACTCATCCAGTCCCTGATGGAACATCAGCAGACCTGGAGTTGGTACTGGAGGAGGCAAAGTAGATTTGTGTGTCATTGCATACATGTGGAAGTTTATGCTGTGCCTGCGGATGACACGTTGTTTGATAAATTTGACAAGCTCTGCCTTTGTGCAGTGGACAGGGTGAAAACCAGGCTGCAGGGTCTCAAGGTACCCCAAATTTATCAAAGCACTAAATTGAAGCCTACAATTATAGTGAAATCTGATTAGTGAACAAGAGCATAAATTTTCAAAAGGATGATGTTTTGAGGACACTTGGCTATTATGATCTTATACCACAAGTGGTGGGTGAGTGTACATGTGAGAGAAATGTTCAACAATCAAATACCCTGTTTACAGAGCTGAAAATTACTCAATTTCACAGAAAACTTGATTTATGCTTTCTACTGCTCAATGCAAAGGTGGGGATGCACGGAGGCTTTACATATACAAAGAACAATTATTAAATGGTATATTAATTAATAAAACAAAAAATAAAGTCTCTTAAAGTTCTAACAAAGTAATAATTCTGAGCAGAGACCAAATTGATTTTTTACATGTGAAGCTTATTCTGCATCAGTGTGAATCAATGTATCGCTGAAACTATCTCTTCAAGAAATCTTGACAATGGGGTTCCTATATAAGTGCAAATTGTGTGATTCATTGTGGGATTGAGCGGGGCCTTAGCGTTTGTACTGTGTTGTGTATTCTTGTGGCAAATCTTCACAAAAATTGTAGTATAGACACATCTTTAAAAGAAGAAAGCAAGAGGAATATTTTCAATTTAAAGCACTTTCTCCACCTAAGTAATGTAGATACAAAGAAAGGCCATGAAATGTCCTAAAACCTCTGTGTTCTGAGAAGACGTCCCACATTTTCAAGCCTTTAGATTCACTGGAGAGTCACTCATCTGCCACTGTAAGTGGCTCCCTGGGAAACAAATTGCAGGTTGGTATTTTTTTCCAGTTCTAGTTACTGATTGGAAAGGTAATTTCAGCCCTGAGCAGGCATGCTGCGTTACCTGGTCAAAAAAGTGCACTGAAGTTTTCAGGCTCAGTTTCCTCTTAGGAAAATACTTAATCAAAATTATCAACATACAAACCATTTATAATCATATAAACAATCAACCGTATCCACATCAATCATGCAGCACCAACCAGGTGCTAATAAAAAAAACTTAAACTAAATATGACCTATATTTAACTGGTAAATCTTCCCCATGAGAATGATAAGGATTAAATATGGGGAAATAGCCAGTGTCCTAATGTGTGAAGGCACTGTGTCATGAACTAAAAGCCCTAGGTTAGAATAGCAGAACCAGCTGGCATTCACACTTGGCTTCTCTACATACACAGTGGAAAGTCTTGAATGATCATCAGTAGCAGCACTGTGCAGAGCTAAGGATTTGAGTGGTTGAAGCTCTTCCATCAGATACTAATCATGTCCTTCTCGCATTCGACAGGTTCCAGTTTAACAGTCCTGATTGCCACATCTTCACTAAGTCTCTAGACACTGTCATTCCCCACAGCGATAGGCTAGCCATACTGAAAGCTTTTCTTCTCTATAAATGCGTGGGCCATGATTCACCTACTCACAATCTTATCTTGCTGGCAGGACGTTTATTTAAATTTAATGATTTTTCTTTTGATAACAGTTTTTTTGCCAACGAGTTGCCATGGGGACCAATATGAATCCCAGTTATACCAATTTGCTGCAGGGATGATTTAAACAACATCTCTCTGAGAGAGAAGCTAATTCACCACATATAATCACACATCACAAACCAAGGCTTCTGTCTTTTTTCTCAACCTCATTGAAAATCAAAAAACATACTTGGAAGAGTTTGGGGAAGAAAAATGCTGTCATCTTACAATCAACATAGTTATGTTGCAAGGGCCTTTGTAACCAAGGGGTCTGCTACCATGCAAAGCTCCTCCATCAATTATTGCTTTGTTTAAAATAACAAATAAATAATAAGGCCTCCCAGCAGGATAAGATTGTGAGTAGGTGAATCATGGTGCACACATTTACAGAGAAAAAAGAAGCTTTCAGTGTGATAAGCCTAACACTGGGAGCATAACGGTGTCAAGAGGAGGTAAAATTTATTAAGGGCATACAATAATTAATAGCATCATCTTTTTTTAAAAAAAATCTGAAATGCATAGGAAGACGGAAGAGAGATTATTTGTCAGCAAGTGGAGACCTATAGCTCAGTGGTTTGAGCAGTCACCTCAGCACCTAGGTTTGTTTCCTGACAGGGCAAAACATTGGGCAAGTTATTAAGGCTGATAATAATCCCTCAAGAAAAAAAAATTGGTCACTTCAATCCCTGACTGTTTATGGAACATTGCTGTGTACAATTGGCTGCTGAGTTTCGCCCCAAAATGTACGATCAATTCATTTTACAGTATATCCTGCGAAGCATTTTGAGACATCTAGAAGATGTAAAAAGCACTATATCAAATGCAAGGATTATATATAATTTGGCTTGATGTCTAAATTCAATAAAATAGCCTTCAAATAGAATTGAAGAGTCAACCAGAAGTTGAAGCATTCAACTTTGGGCATTGAGCTAGGACACACAGCTAATTCCATTCATTGGCTGAAATGTTTGTGGGTTAATGCTGTAAGTACAGTAAAAGCCTGTTTATCGGACACCCTCGGGACCTGGCCGATGCCAGTTAAAGCGCCTGCCGGATATTCGGCCGAAAACAAAAAATAAATAAATAAACAAATAAATAAATAAATGAATTTCAATGCATTTTTCCGGATAAATTCTGGTTAATCTAATGTGGACATTTGTTTTTTCCAATGCCGGTTATACGGAAGTTACAATTGATCAGGTGCCGGATAAACGGGCTTTTACTGTAAATGGTTTAGCGCATTAAGACAATGCTATATTTTACTACAAATACACAGAATTGTATCCCCTTTCAAAATGCGAAGTCTTACAGTTGCTAGCAGTCTAGCGGGCCACAATATGGATCTGTAACTAGTTTTATACTGAATCCGTGTTTCAAATAGTAAAAAGAGATCCTCTATTATACGTCTGTGCCCTAAAATACATAATGAAATGTGCAACCACTCAAATATCCAAGCAAGAATCCAAATAAGTTTTTTGTATTAGTTTACTGCCCAACATACTTGAACTATTGTAAATACATAGCGACCAATAAAAATGTTGAAAGTTATTTATATTTTTCATTCCTTTAATCATAATTTTGTAATAAACAGGATATTTAAATTAAATTAAAATAATATTAGATTATCTCAAACCCGTGCAACTAATCAATCAGACATTATACAACTAGGAATAACCTCTCATTACTGCACTATATTGTAGTCGTGACATCTTTCAACATGATGGCACTGTTCAAAAAATTAAGTGAGTTTGTCATTGTGTCCTCGCCAACAGTCACTCAGATAAAAATTGGTCCTTCACTTCATGATTAAGACTGTGCAAATTGGTGTCACATTGACCTACAAATACACTTTACAGTAAATCCTGCGAAGCGCTTTGAGACACTTTGACATTGTGATAATCCGTTGATTTGAACCAAACATTATATCTAAATTCAATTAGAACTTGAAACGCTTTGAGATGTCTCAAAGAGGGGATAAGGCACTATCATATGTTTGTTGGCAATATATAATCAGATTATAGTGCCATTTATTCTTCACACTATGCAATACTCAATTCATGACTTTTAAAAATAACTGGAACGTTTAATGTAGTATTTTGATTTCAAATGAATAAACCCCTACAGTTATCGTTACTCAAAACATGCAGAGCATCACTCAACCGTATAACTATTGTTCTTAAATCACCAAAACCAAAATGGAATACCTTTGATGCATATCTTTTATTATTATCTTGATTATTCTTACTCTAAGAATTTGTGATTTTCGATAAGGATAATCTGAAGATCCCATCAAATTATTCATTTTGACTTCTATAGTCTTCTTAAATTGTGCTCAATATCTGAAATGATTCACTTACTTAAGTATAATAATGTACTAATGTATTATAGTATTCAGTATACTTTAAATGGCTACAGTTAGTGTATTAAACAATTAAATAAACTAAAATGTGTCCAAATTACTTCAAATTGAACAATCCAAATTGGTTTTACATTCTGTATGTCGAGTTCACTATTTCGCACCCAAAATGTTGACAGAACAACCACAACAAAATTACACTTGTACAGCACTTTCATGTCGGGAGGATATCTCAAGGCGCCGGACAGTGTTTCAGACCTAAAATGGGGATCAGCGAGTGTGGAGGCAGAGGGGAAGGAGGGTGACTGAAGAAACATTCAAAGAGGAGGGTCTTGCGGTAATGAGTCTTGAAGGAGGCAAGGGAGGGGGTGAGGTGGAGGGACTGCAGGATGGAGTTCCAGTGGTTGGGAGCAGAAGTAGTGGGGAGCAAGGAGGGCTTTGAAAGTGAGGACCAGGATCTTGAAATGTATCCTGTGTGACAGGAAGCCAGTGGAATCAGGCAAGGATGGAGTTGATGGAGCTGAGCTGCAGAGTTCCGGATTATCTGCAGCCTGTGCAGACACACACTGCTGTGTGTGTCTAGTCAGACACACACAGCAGTGATAATCTGGCTTCTAACTCTAACAGTCAGACTGTCTGTCTCTCTCTTTTCTATTGTAATAGATCTCATTTACACGTGGACATTACATGCTAGTTTCAAGCAAGAAATGGAGGAGAATAAATCTCTAGATTTTGTTTTTGGTGTGTGTGTGTTCTATTTTGTGTTTAGAGATGGAGGGAGAGAAGGAGAGAGGAAGAGAGGAGAGGGAGGGAGAGAATGAGAGGGGGAAAGGAGGGAGAGAAGGAGCGAGGGGAAAGGAGGGAGAGAAGGAGAGAGGCGAGGGAGGGAGGGAGAGAAGGAGAGGGGGAAAGTTGGGAGAGAAGGAGAGAGGAAGAGAGAAGAGGGAGGGAGAGAAGGAGAGGGTGAAAGGGGGGAGAGAAGGGGCGAGGGGAAAGGAGGGAGAGAAGGAGAGAGGAAGAGAGGAGAGGGAGGGAGGGATAGAATGAGAGGGGGAAAGGAGGGAGAGAAGGAGCGAGGGGAAAGGAGGGAGAGAGGGGAGGGAGGGAGAGGGGGAAAGTTGGGAGAGAAGGAGAGAGGAAGAGAGGAGAGGGAGGGAGAGAAGGAGAGGGGGAAAGGAGGGAGAGAAGGAGCGAGGGGAAAGGAGGGAGAGAAGGAGAGAGGGGAGGGAGGGAGGGATGGACAGAAGGAGAGAGGGGAGGGAGAGAAGGAGAGAGGGGAGGGAGAGAGGGAGGGAGAGGAGAGAGGGGAGGGAGGGAGGGAGAGAAGGAGAGAAGGGAGGGAGGGAGAGAAGGAGAGGGGGAAAGGAGGGAGAGGAGACAGAGAGGAGGGAGAGGAGAGAGTGGAGGGGGAGGGAGAGAAGGAGAGGAGGGAGGGAGGGAGAGAAGCAGAGGGGGAAAGGAGGGAGAGAAGGAGAGAGGAGGGAGAGAAGGAGAGGGGAAAGGAGGGAGAGAAGGAGAGAGGAGAGGAGGGAGAGAAGGAGAGTGGGAGGTAGGGAGCAAACAACATCGTATAATTCAACAGACCTTGACACCAACATTACAAACTTTCTGGACCTAGAGCACGCATTTCGAAATGTGCGTGCACCGCGACTGTGCGCGCATCGTCAGTGCGGACGCACCGTCAATGCGCGCGCACCGCGACTGAGCGCGCACCATAAATGCGCGCGCGCCATCAATGCACGCGCACTTCGAATGCACGTGCATGCGCAGAATAAAAACTCGATAGATCGGTTTAAGCAGGTATGAGCAAACCGATATATCCATATCCGGAAAAATGCCATATTGCCGTTCCCTAGAACCAAGCAGAATATAGGAAGTGTAGGATAGAACTAAAAAAGGAAGTTAGAGGGGCAAAGAGACGGCATGAGAAACAATTAGCGAGTAAGATTAAGAGGAACCCTAAGGTTTTTCACCAGCATATTAAGAGTAAAAGGTTGGTCAAGGATAGGGTGGGGCCAATTAGGGACCTAGGAGGAAATCTCATTGTGGAGGCAGAGGGCATGGCTGATGAACTGAATGAGTACTTCGCCTCTGTCTTCACAAATGAAAAGGATACAGCCAATGACATAGTATTGGAGGAGAGGGTAGGAGAAATGGATAGAATAATTATAACCAGAGAGGAAGTTCTAAAAAGGTTGACGTCGCTCAAGGTGGATAAGTCACCTGGTCCGGATTGGATGCACCCTAGGTTACTAAGTGAGGCACGGGAGCAAATAGCAGGGACTCTGGCCACGATCTTTCAGTCTTCCTTGGACACAGGGGTCGTGCCAGAGGACTGGAGAATAGCTAATGTTACTCCCTTGTATAAAAAGGGGCAGAAGGACAAGCCTGGTAACTACAGACCAGTCAGTCTAACGTCGGTAGTGGGCAAACTTCTAGAGTCCATAATCAGGGACAAGATAGATCTTCACTTAGAAAGATATAGGCTAATAAAGGACAGTCAATATGGATTTGTTAAAGGCAAATCTTGCCTTACAAATCTGATAGAATTTTTTGATGAGGTAACGGAATGGGTGCATAATGGTAGCGCAGTTGATGTAGTTTACATGGACTTTCAAAAGGCATTTGACAAAGTGGTTACAGATTTAAAATAGTTTCAAGGTGAAGTAGAGGGGAGCTGAGGATAAATTTTTTCACTCAGCGAGTTGTTCGAATCTGGAATGCATTGCCTGAAAAGGTGGTGGAGGCTGATTCGATAACAACTTTTAAAAGGGAATTAGATCTTTATTTAGGGAGAACAGGTCTATTAGGCTATGGGGAGCGGGCAGGGCAGTGGGATTGAATCGCTCTTTTCAAAGAGCCGGCACAGACTAGATGGGCCGAATGGCCTCCTTTTGTGCTGTAAATTCTATGAATCTATGAATCTAAGTAGTATTCGAACCAGGCAAGGGCTGGAAAATCCAATCATACAAACCATAACCAAGTGTGTATCAAGACATGCATCTTTACTTTGATCCCTTAAGCCTGCTTTAATTTCTAAAGTGTATCAATTGCTTATTTGCCATGGTTCAATCTTGTTTTTTGAATGATTTTTCTAAGATGTTTGATATTTTTGAATACAATTTATATAAACCCAAATGCAGCAATGATCAGTTCAAAAATTTGCTGAAGAACAAAGATACAATTTTAATGAATCTTAACACACAAGCTTTAAGACAATATTTTCCAAGACACTATGCCTTTTTTTAAAGAAATCTTATTATTATGAGATTTATTTAGCTCCACAAAATACAAAAACAGATCCGAGTTCACTCATCTATATTCTCGATTCCAAAGCTCATTCACATATTGAAGTCGAGGCATGAATTCCTCCCACTGCTCATTAACTAAACAGAAGCAAATGATCAGAGAGCTGCAGGTAATCATCACTATGACATGTCTGATTGTTATCTGATTGCAGTTTGTTTTTGAGCTGTTAGGCCATGTTACCACATACTGGGTTCTCCAATCTTCAGCACATGCCCCTGCTATTGAAGCACAGGACTCAGCAGAATGTCTCCAGGCAAGCTGCTCTCTGCCTTTAATTCATCTGTCCTTTCCCCCACCCCACCCCCAACCCAATTTCTCCTTGCATGGCTAACAACCTTGGATGCTGCTATTCTTTTTTGTGGGATTGAGAATGCAGAAAAGTCAATGAGCACTTTATTAAAGTCAGAGAGCTTGGTAATGAACAATTCAACAATTTAATGAGATTTCGTAGATCTGTCTCCAGTCTGCCCATCAAGTTTCACTTCTATAAAGAATCCTGACACTAATCCTACAGACTATCCAATCTGCACCCAAGGCTGCATATTAGATTCTTCCATGGTATATTGCATTAACAGCATAACCTCAGTAGAAATGCTGAAACTTAACTACACTTGAGACATTATGGTTCAGTTGATTTTATTTTACACTGTTAGGTTTTACTATAAAAATTACCTATTTATTCAGACACTGGGAACAAGCATTTATGGACCACTGAACGCATAATTGGTGAACAATCCTCCATGTCTATTAATTCACCCCTTGGATCAGAGACCAAAATGCAGCCTGAGGGAGAGCAATATAGGAAGCTGTGTAAAAAACCTTATTAGTCGCTATGAAAGCAGACAAACATTCATTCTAATCACCCAGCAATAAGAAGTTGATAATTACTTCACCAAACTGTACTCTAAATATATATGGTCAATCAATGGATGAAGGTAAAATCCCTACCTCAGAATTGTTAAATCAAAGACTGAGTTTATTTCAAGATTTTGTAATTTACCATCGTTAAGGATATATAAAGTTTTTATTTTAACCTAATTTTTTGGCAGTATTGTGAAAAAAAAATTAAATGAGCCTCAGAAATCCATAGTCATCCTCAACGTGCTTAAGCTGGTCAGTCATGATATCATGGAATTACAGGCAATCAACATTTTGAATTTAAAGAATTCTAAAAACGCAATACCGTATATCTCCGCGTATAAGGCGCACTTTTTTTCAGGTCGGAAGATCTCGAAAGTTGGGGGTGCGCCCTATACGCAGATACAAGCAATTTTGAGCCTCGGAAATACAGTAAACAGGAGGGGCGGCCGGCGCGCTGTCAGCCGGGGTTTGGTCAGTGTCCGGCGGGGGTTGGGGGGAGCGGGTGACGGGGCTTCGGCCTCGGCCGCCCGGGCAGCGGCAGCAGCAGCGGACTTCACTGCTGTGCTTACCTTCTGCCGAACCCACTCTGCCTGCCTCACTCCCTGCCGCTCTCCCTCCCTGCCTGCGTGCCTGCCTGCCTCTCTCCTTCTCTCTCTCCCGGGCTGCCGGCCTGCCGCTCTCCCTCTCTCTCTCCCAGGCTGCCGCTCTCCCTCTCTCCCTCTCTCTCTCCCAGGCTGCCGGCCTGCCTCTCTCCCTCTCTCTCTCCCGGGCTGCCGGCCTGCCTCTCTCCCTCTCTCTCCCACGCTGCCGGCCTGCCTCTCTCTCTCCCTACCTACCTACCTGTCTCTCCTCCCTTCTGCCGGCAATATCATTGAAAATGCTTCCTTTTTTTTTCACCAAGAAAAGGTAAAAAACGGGGGGTGCGCCTTATACGCGGGTGCGCCTTATATGCGGAGATATACGGTACTTACAATTAATAATAAAATACAGTGTTTATCTGGCACCCTTGAGACCTGGCCAGTGCCGGTTAAAGCGCCTGTTGGATATTCAGCAAAAAACCCAACACAAAAAAAATATATTTTTTTTTAATTACATTTTTAAAAATCTAGCATATTAATAATAGACAAGATAATCATGTATATGATAATATAATATATAAATAATAATTATAATAATTTTACACACAGCGACCAGACAGTTCAGAGAGATCTTTAAACTAGTTTAAAAGGTACACATCTGAATGTCACTGTTCTCATTGGGGGCAGAAGAGAGGAAAGCTCGTGTTATTGAGAAAGCAGAGAGTGAGTGGCGGCCGCTCAGTTCAGTTAACTTTCTTTCCAAAAAGCCTTGTGATGCCTGTGTGTGTGTGTATGCACTAAGTTGAAAACACTGCACTCTGTAAAACGAACATTGCAGGGATGAGTCTTTTTTATTAAAATAAAAGCCAATGAATTGATCTGCAAGCTTTGCCCAGTGTGGGTGTGTTTTGCTGTTTTGTGGCTAAATTAAATTTAAATTGATCAACTCACCCTCTGCTTCTCTCAAAGAGTACACTCCGGAGAGTGCATTGCTTTACAGTACTGGCAGCATTCTGAGCTAGCGGCACCATCAGGCACCTAGTAGCAGCATTCCAAAATACTGACGCAACACAAACACCCCAAAAATGCATTTTTCTGGATAAATTCCGGTTTATCGAATGCGGACCTTTTTTTTGCGGTGCCAGTTATACGGAAGTTACGATTGATCAAGTCATGGATAAAAGGGCTTCTACTGTATACTAATCCTTGATTCTGACAGTATCTTATCACATCAAAATGTCTTACAGCTTTCACAGGATTTACTGTAAACCATAGTAACATAATTTTGTAGGTGAATGCAGCAGCTAATATGTACACAGCGATATCCCACAAACAGATATAAAGTAAATTATCATTTTCTCTGGTAGAAAATCGCTTTTCTTTTCAAATAATGCTATGGAATCTTTAACATCCACTTGAACAGCGAGATGGGACTATTAGCAAAAATAGTAATGCAATATGAGTAACTTAACCACATTTGTTTTTTTATAAATGGTTGTATGTCTGGACTTCATATCCTACAGTATATTTTTGTTAAATTAAAAAAGTAAATGTAACACAAAATGTAACACAAGATAAATAAAAGTATGCTGAATTATAATTTCCATGGACAGAAATCAATATCAATTGATGAAAATTCACTAGGTTGCATTATGCATTTTCCAACCACATTTGCATTTCATATTGTGGTCTCCACAATAGATATTATTCTTCCAACGATGAGTGGAATGCTTTTAAACATACTGATAACTTCTGCTAACTGGGTCATGTGCAAATGGAGTCCAAACTAAGATATTCTCAAACTGCATTCAATGAGCTAATTCAGATTTCCTTTCACAAATATTGTAGGAATCCTCAATTAATAGTTCATTCCACACATCATTGTGCATCAACAAAATGAAATTCTCCCCAGTGTATATAGTATATTTGACACTGTGGACCACTCCATCCTCCTCCACCATCTCTCCTCTCACCCTAACCTTCAAGGTTTTGCCATTGAAATGTTCAGATCCTATCTCTCACACTGGCTCCACTTTGCCTCCACAAATGGCTTCTCCTCCAGCTTCTCCTCCACACCACCTCATGCAGTGTTCCTCAAGGCTCTGTCCTCGGTGCTCTTCAACCTGTACATGTTCTCTCTTGGGTGACATCATCCGTAGACATGGGATCAACTTCCACATGTGCACAGTTGATACCCAACTCTATCTCTCCCCCTCCACCCTCAACACGAGAACCACCAATCTCCTGCCAGAATGTCTGTCCCACATCAAGTCCAGGATGAGAGACAACTTTCTACAGCTGAACGTCAGCAAGACCGAGGCCCTCCTTATTGGTTCATGCCAGCACCTCTACACCTCAGCTATTGGCAGCATCAGCATCCAAGGATGCACACTCCACCTCACCAAGCCAGTCAGGCACCTAAGCATACGGTTTGTCCTTCAAGTGTGCTTTCTCCCCCACATCCCTGCCATGACCCGCTTTGCCTTCCACCACCTCTGCAACATTGTCTGACAACACCACTACCTCACCCGTCACCCCTCAGGAAGCCAAAACCCTAGTTTATGCCTTTATTACAACCAGGCTCGACTAGTGGGGAGGACATAGACAAGCAGATCTGCAAGCGTATCACGGAGAAATGCAGAGCTAATAGAGTAGTGATAATGGGTGACTTCAACTATCCCAACATAGACTGGCAGAATAGTAGAGTAAAGGGCAAGGAGGGAGAAGAATTCCTGAAGTGTGTGCAGGACAATTTTCTTGATCAGTATGTTTCCAGTCCAACGAGGAAAGAAGCATTGCTGGATCTAGTTTTGGGAAATGAGGTAGGGCAAGTTCAACAGGTTTCTGTAGGTGAGCATCTAGGGAATAGTGACCACAATATCGTTAGATTCAGAATAATTATGGAAAGGGATAAGGAACAATCACAGGTGAGGACACTCAACTGGAAAAGGGCTAATTTCAATGAGTTGAGGTGTGACCTAGCCAAGGTGGATTGGAAAGAAAAATTGGCAGGTAAGACAACTAACGAGCAGTGGGCAGCGTTCAAAGAGGAGATAGTTCAGGCACAGGTCAAAAGCATCCCCACAAAGGTGAAATGTAAGGCATCCAAACCTCCCTGGATGACTAAGGAAATCGGGGCCAAAATCAAACAAAAAAAAGAGGCTTATGATAAGTGTCAGGCTCAAAATTCAGAAGGGAACCAAGCAGAATATAGGAAGTGTAGGATAGAACTAAAAAAGGAAGTTAGAGGGGCAAAGAGACTGCATGAAAAACAATTAGCGAGTAAGATTAAGGGGAACCCTAAGGTTTTTTACCAACATATTAAGAGTAAAAGGTTGGTCAAGGATAGGGTGGGGCCAATTAGGGACCTAGGAGGAAATCTCATTGTGGAGGCAGAGGGCATGGCTGATGTACTGAATGAGTACTTCGCCTCTGTCTTCACAAAAGAAAAGGATACAGCCAATGCCATGGTATTAGAGGAGAGGGTAGGAGAAATGGATAGAATAATTACAACCAGAGAGGAAGTTCTAAAAAGGTTGACGTCGCTCAAGGTGGATAAGTCACCTGGTCCGGATTGGATGCACCCTAGGTTACTAAGTGAGGCACGGGAACAAATAGCAGGGATTCTGGCCACGATCTTTCAATCTTCCTTGGACACAGGGGTCGTGCCAGAGGCCTGGAGGATAGCTAATGTTACTCCCTTGTATAAAAAGGGGCAGAAGGACAAGCCTGGTAACTACAGACCAGTCAGTCTAAAGTCAGTAGTGGGCAAACTTCTAGAGTCCATAATCAGGGACAAGGTAGATCTTCACTTAGAAAGATATAGGCTAATAAAGGACAGTCAACATGGATTTGTTAAAGGCAAATCTTGCCTTACAAATCTGATAGAATTTTTTGATGAGGTAACGGAATGGGTGGATAATGGTAGCGCAGTTGATGTAGTTTACATGGACTTTCAGAAGGCATTTGACAAAGTGCCACATGAGAGACTTATTATGAAATTAAAGGCCCATGGCGTAAAAGGTACAGTGGCAGCATGGATCCACAACTGGCTGCGAGACAGAAAGCAGAGAGTTGTAGTGAGCGGCTGTTTTTCAGATTGGAGGGAAGTGAGCAGTGGTGTGCCACAGGGATCAGTTTTGGGACCATTGCTGTTTGTAATCTACATCAATGATCTGGACTTGGGTGTACGGAGAACAGTTTCCAAGTTTGCAGATGACACTAAGTTAGGGAGAATAGTAAATAGTGAGGAGGATAGTAGCCATCTGCAAGAGGATATAGACAAATTGGTAAAGTGGGCAGACACATGGCAGATGAAGTTTAATGCAGAGAAGTGTGAGGTGATGCATTTTGGGAGAAGAAATGAAGGGAGGCAATATAGGCTAGATAGTACAATTTTACATGGTGTGAAGGAACAGAGAGACCTGGGGATTTGTGTTAGTGACTCGTTGAAGGTGGCAGGACAGGTAGACAAGGCTGTTAAGAAGGCATATGGGATACTAGGCTTTATAAATAGGGGTATAGAGTACAAAAGTCAGGAAGTGCTGACTAACCTCTATAAGACTTTGGTGAGGCCTCAGCTGGAATACTGTGTTCAATTCTGGTCACCACACTACAGGAAGGATGTGAAGGCATTGGAAAGGGTACAAAGAAGATTTACTAGGATGGTGCCAGGATTGAGGGACTTCAGCTATGAGGAGAGGCTAGATAGGCTAGGGTTATTCTCTCTGGAGCAGAGAAGATTGAGGGGAGACCTAATAGAGGTTTATAAGATCATGAGGGGTTTCGACAGGGCAAATAGAGAAAAACTATTTCCACTCGTGGGTGAATCTGTGACTCGTGGTCACAGATTTAAAATAGTTTCAAGGCGAAGTAGAGGGGAGCTGAGGAGAATTTTTTTCACTCAGCGAGTTGTTCGAATCTGGAATGCATTGCCTGAAAAGGTGGTGGAGGCTGATTCGATAACAACTTTTAAAAGGGAATTAGATCTTTATTTAGGGAGAACAGGTCTATTAGGCTATGGGGAGCGGGCAGGGCAGTGGGATTGAATCGCTCTTTTCAAAGAGCCGGCACAGACTAGATGGGCCGAATGGCCTCCTTTTGTGCCGTAAAATTCTATGAATCTATGAATCTATGCCAATGCCCTGCTTGGCAGACTTCCCAAATCTTCCCTCCACAAGCTACAGATCATTCAGAACTCTGCAGTTCATGTCCTTTTCCATACCAGGCTCAGTGACCACATCAACCAAACTTCACCTGGCTTCACTGGCTCCCCATCCTGCAGAAGATCAAGTTAAATTCCTCGTCCTTACCATCAAGGCTCTCCACTAACTTGCCCCTTCCGACCTCTCTGACCTGCTAACTCTTTATCAACCTGTCCGCTCCCTCCACTCGGTGGGCTCTGACCTGCACCATGTCTCCTACCCGACCCACCCCACCATCAGTGGCTGTGCTTTCAGTCTCTCTTCCCCCACCCTCTGGAACTCCATCCCACATTTCCTACTCCTCACTCCCTCCCTTGCCTCCTTCAAGGTTGGTCTCAAGACTCTCCTCTTCAACCGTGCCTTCGGCCTTTACCCACAAATTCCTAAACACACTGAAAGTATGCATTTGTATGTGTATATGTGTTTGGGAGCGGGTGGGTGGGTTGTAAATAATGTAACGTAGCTGCGATACTCATCACCAGTATTACAGTATGTTGTGGAAAATTCCACCCTTCTCTGTGCTGAACCGTTCCATTCCCATCCCTTCCTACTTTCGCCACAATAGTTGGCCCTGACTCTGGCCTGCAGTATTTTGGTGCTGGTTCTCAGAACAATATTAATAAGAAGAATCCTTGCATTTGATATAGCTCTTTACCATGTATTCTAGATGTTTCAAAGCACCTCACATCATTATAAAGTGAAATTGACTGTAGGTTTTATCAGCAAAACGCAGCAGCCTATTGCTCACAGCAGTGTCCTATGAACAGTCGTGGATTAAGTGACCAATTTTTTTAAAGGGATTATTACCCCTGGAATAGGGATCCACCAATTGACTAACAACCCGGTACCTACTTATTGGTAAGTAAACAGAGGTGTGTGGACTAAGGAAACTTACCCAACATTTCGCCCTGTCAAGAATCAAACCTAGTTCCTCTCACTTGTGAGTTGAGTGCACTAACCACTGAGCTACAGGAATATCAATTTAACTCGGATGGAGATTAATCAATGCAATGTCAAGCAGCAATAGAGTGCATTTTGATTCTTGCTCTTATCCCTCTCCTATTGCAACTTAAGATCTTACTTTTCTGAACTTTCCCAAAAAAAAGAACTATTATTTATTCATAAATTATTTGCAGACAATTTTCTGCACCAAATGTCTTTGTCACAAGATATTAAAGCGGGTTCACTTACGGCTGATCTGGCTTAATGAGGTACACCAGAACAGCGGCAAAATTTATATTGCTTATTACATGTCAGGACGACATCCCAATAAAACCACACAGATCTGCAGTGATATGAAGAAATATAGGTACTTTTTAAAAGAAGAGTAATTGGGAGTGTGCCCAGCTTCATAGAATAATGCCATTTAAATGCCACTGAAGCGAATCTGACAATAATCTAAAAACATGCTTTTTTCCATCAAGATTTCAAGAAATTATTAAATATAATTGAATTAACCCCATTTACAGTAACGATGTGAAATATTGTCTGTTCAAGCTTTGTAGGTGGGGTCTCGGTAAAATGTTCTGCTTGTATAGCAATTTCTCCAATCTTATTTAAGAAAACTAAAGTCAGCTAAAAATACATGCAACTCTACATCAGACAAGGGTAAACAGCTAATAAATAATAATCCTTGCATTTAATAAAGCATTTTTCACATCTTCTAGACATTTCAAAGCGTTTCACAGAGTATACCTTAAAGTGAATTGACTGTACATATGTGGGCGAAATGCAGCAGCCAATTGCGCACAGCAGTGTCCTACAAATAGCCGTGGATTGAGTATTCTTTTGGAGGGATTAGTATCTGGTGTGTGGAGTAAGGAAATTTGCCCAAGGTTTTGCCCTGCCTGGAATCGAACCCAGGTCTCTCGCTTACAAGGCAAGTCCCACCCAGCTATATTGGTAAGTATCCAGACAATATTCTGTTATTATTTAGTCTATTATTAATATGGCATGTAATTAATTATTTTATTAAAGTATTTTTTGTGTTGGGTTTTCGGCAGCTGGCTGCCCGAATATCTAGCACATGGTTTAACTGGCATTGGCAAGGTACCGAGGGTGCTGGATTAACGGGCTTTTACTGTAATAAGAAAAATACTAATAATCCTTTCATTTGATATAGCACAACAACAAAATTTCATTTGTATAGCGCCTTTCATATTAGAAGGCCATCCCAAAGCACCATTCACATTGGGAGGATGTTGCAAAGTCCTTTACATGAGATACTGTAAAGTGACCGTGTGTTTTGAAGGCAAATGTGGCAACCACTATGTATCCAGCAATGTCCCACACATGTGATCAAGTGAATAACTGATTTTAACAGGAACATTGTTGCCCAGGACACTCTCTCCCTTTCTCAAATAGCGCTAAGGGGACGCTTAACGTCCACCTGAATAGGCAGACGAGACCTCGGTTTAATGTCTCATCCACAAGTGGCACCTCCAATAACACTCTAACACTGTATAGGAGCCTCAGAATAGACGGTATAAGTGCAAAGTCCTGATGTAGGGACAACCTTCTAACTCAGAGGCAAATATGCCTACCAACTGAGTCAGGCTGACATCTGACAATAATAGAATCATACAGCACAGAAGGAAGCTATTTGGCCCATCGTGTGTGTTCCGGCTCTTTAAAAAGAGCTGTATAAATCAATTCCACTTTCCCCTCTCTCCCCATAGCCCTGTAAATGTGTTCTCCGCAAGTAACTATCTATGTCTCTCTTAAAAGTTGACATAAAATTGGCTTCCACCACCCTCTCAGACAATGCATTCCAGATCTGAACAAACTCGCTGGTGAACAAATTTCTCCTCACCTCCCCTGTTTTTTTTCACAGCAATCTTTTGAGATGTTGAATGGACCAGTGATCCATAACTGCCTAGTACTGTTATGAAACATACCAAGAAATAAAAGACAGCCGCCAGAGAAAAATAATATCCAAATATAATCTGTTGTGATACAGAATCAATTGCATTAATGTGAATATTACATTTGTAGTTTCGGCTGCATAGGGCTTTTAATAAGATACATTCATTTGATCAGTCACTTGGGTTGCTATTTTGCCTTAACTTGGCCCTCAATGATTTGTTAGAAATAACCTAAAACTAGAATGATCAGTTATGCTTCACTTCGGCAAATAATATGTTTTTTTAATCTGGTTTATACAAGCGATACTTCAATCAGAAGGAAAAAGAGTTTGAGATATAGTGAACAAAGTTATGAACCACAATAAACAGCAGGGGTAGCAAGGTAGTTTCATAGAACATTTAACAACACCTGAATTGACACTGAGCCGGAAAGGGATGAGGTGTGTGGGAGGAGGGGGAAGTGGCCAAAGGCACGATCAAAGAGTAAAATCTTTAGGTGTGATTTGAAAATAGTCAAGGAAGGGTTAAGATGGAGGAATTGATGGAGGAAGTTCCAAAGATTCGGAGCATAGAGGCTGAAAGCAAGGCTACCAATACTGGAGCAGAGGGGACAATGGGTGTGCAGAAGACCTATGACAACTGAGCAAAGACACTGAGTAAGGAGTGGGATGTGAACAGGTTGGAGACCTAAAGAGGTGCCAGGGTTTCAAAGATATTTCAAAGCTAATAAAGATCTTGAAGGAAGAGACGGTTATGGAGTTCAGAACCGCAGGTCAGAAGGCATTGATGGGAGTCACAAATTTGTTGTGCAAATTGTTTCATTTGGTTATCCAAGCATTCCCTAGTTATTCAAGCATTCCCTTTTTCAATCATTTCTGTAATGCAATCACCAAACCAGAGTGTTGGTGAATAAAATAAATTTCAAAACTTATTCAGAAATTGAGCTTCAGTACACTTGAACATGTATTGAAAGAAAATCAAAACCTGCATTGTAAACTACTTACACCTTATATCTGCTGGATAGAACACTTTCCTCAGTATTAACGTAGAGGATTACCAGCTTCCTCCCTCCCCTTTCTCTACACAAATAGTGGCAGTTTGATGATGGTCTCTTTTTTTAACAAAAAACAGAGGGAAAATGGTTGCAAGTACATGCTTGAATGATCACATCTTGCTTGTGAATTGTTTCACTTTGTAATCCAGGCGTTCCGTTGCTCAACCCTTTCTCTTATATGATTACCAAAGCAGCAGCTTTGAAGGATGCTTTTCAGCCTAAATTAATGAATAATCAATAAGCAATTTGTACACAGCCCTTGTGTTATTTGAAATGATCTTTGCAGGGCCTCAAGGAACTGGAAGCGAAAAGCATAAGGTTTCAACTAGAAGATTTAAATAGAGACTTTCAGGTTTAGTGTTTGCTGGACCTCACAAAGTTGGAAGATACATCAACATCTTTGGCAAATTGTGTGGCAGATTGGAAATATCCTCTTATTTGCTCAATAAGCAAGGTGTGTTTGTTGGACTCCAAACTGTCAAACAGAACATCTACTGCCGTATTTTGATGTACAGTTTACATCCACTACAGAACTTGCAATTCCTTTTCTGTCAGGAAAATAGGACAAGAATTGGGGTCCTATGTGTTCAAGATGATATATCCAGATATGTACTACACACATTTATGCAAGTGCGTACTTTGGAATGTTTAACCAGACAATGCAGAAACCTCGCAAATAATTTTTAAAAAGGATTTATTGGGAAGAAACTTGATGTATATTACCTTGTGTTTTAATGATTAACTTCAATCACCTGCTATCTCAGTGAATGAAATACTTTTGCAAGAATTTTTAACATAGTGGTTTTAACAATGCTCAGCAAGACGTTCTGTGGCAAAGGTGAACATCAATGTTGTGCAATAGAGTAGGGAAAACTAGACTTTGTAAAGGCTTTGTAAATGGAAATATGAAAACCAACAAAGTTGATGCCTAACTTGTGTAAATCATAGGGAACGGCGATATATCGATATATCGCTAAAACCCGATATAATATTCATATCGATATGCCGATATAGGCATTTTAAAAATATCGATATATCGAAAAAACGATATATCGAGGTAAAAAATCGGGATGCGAGCACAATCCACTACAAGACCCAGAATGCTCATCTCTATACACAATGCACAGACCGAGGTGCAAAGCCGCCATCTTGTATTCATAGTCCTCGAATACAATATACAGGTAAACAAGGGGTGGGAGGAGAGAGACGGCTGTGGGTGGGGGGGGGGGGGTGAGGGGGAGAGAGACGGCTGGGGGGGGGTGTGAGGGGGAGAGAGACGGCTGGGGGGAGGGGGAGATAGACGGCTGGTGGGGGAGGGAGAGAGAGACGGTGGGGGGGGGGAGGAGAGGGGGACGGCTGTGGGGAGGGGGAGAGAGACGGCTGGGGGGGAGGGAGAGAGAGACGGCGGGCGGGGGGGAGAAAGAGACGGCTGGGGTGGTGGTGGGGGAGAGAGACGACGGGGGTGGGGGGTGCGAGAGAGGGACGGCAGGGGGGGGTGGGGGGGGGGGATGTGATAATATACAGATAGATAGAGATGGGGGGGGATGTGAGAGAGGAGAGAGGGAGAGAGGCATAGAGAGACACAGACAGAAAAACACAGAGATGGAGCGAGTGAGAGACACAGAGAGAGAAATATATTTACCTCCTAGAAGATAGGCCCTGAATGCGCGCGCATGCGCAGTATGAAAAAACTGAAAATATCAATATTTCGGTATATCTCGATATGAGCCAACCGATATATCCATATCGGGAAATTCCCATATCGCCGGACCCTAGTAAATCATTAGATACACCATTTAGGAATCCCCTAATCCTTTAGGAAGATATCAGGGCTACAGAGAAATTGTTTGAGACGTCTCAATAGTTCTCATTGATTAGATGCTATATCAAATGTGAGGATTATTATTAATTATTATTACATGTTTGACATTGAATTAAAAAAAACTATTAGCCATACAAAGAAAACCCATCAACTGTATCAACAACAACTGGGATTTATATAGTGCCCTCCACCCTAGGCGGCGTCTCAGTGTGCTTTACAAAACCGATCCGGGGCTGAGCCAGTGGGAGGGGATAAAAGGTGACCAAAAGCGCAGTCAAAAAGAAAAGTCTTTAAGCACAACCTGAAAATAGGAAAGGAGGAGGCATGGTGAAGGGAGTGAGGGAGGGAGTTCTAGAGCCTCAGCACGAAGTGGCTGAAGGCCTGGCCGCCAATGTTGGAACGGAGGATTCAGGGGACAAGGAGGAGTCCAGATCCAGTAGAGCAAATGCAACAAGACATAGAAAAATTCAATGGACTTTTGTTATAACCAATCTAAACTTTGATCAAATCCTACAACACTTATTCAAGTGTGATTCTTCGGAAGCCTCCTGTGAGTTTGACCACATGTGATTATCACTTCTTCATTTTAACATGATTATCTTCTCAACTGTGAACCCAACTGCTCCCTAATATAAATACTTGACCTCTCCTCTATCCCATCCCACCACAAAACTAAATTTCAGTATTATCACCATTACATTTCTCTACAAGTCAAAATTATTCTTCCACTGTAATGAAAGTTAAGGCTCCACATGAAGATGATCTTGACAATAGCAAGTCATGCAGAAAACTCATGGGGAATGAAATATCATAAAATTTTTGGTTACCTGCCAGATCTCTTCTTCACTCAGTGATGTGAGACGGTCACTCTTTAAGACTTCTCGGAGGAGTCGGTACGGCAGTGCCATGACCTCCTCAGGGTGATTCTTCAGCAGATCAGAAAGGTGTTTGACCAAGAAGTTAACCACTGCCTCCTCGAGCATGGTAAGGTTAAAGAGGTCAGCAAGCTTGTACAGGTCCAGATAATTGAAACTCGTCAGTTCCTAAGATGAAAAAATAATCATTATTATTGGTCATGCATGCCCTGTAGATCTTTATGTGGTCATGAATGCCCTTTTAGATCTTTGCTGTGATCTATGGCACATCATTGGCTACCTATACCGAGAAAAGCGACCCACCAATTGATGAACAACCGGGTTCCTACATACTGCTAGGGTAAAAGGCGTGTGGAGTAAGGAAACTTGCACAATGTTTCGTCCCGCCCAGGAATCGAACCCAGGTCTTTTGCTTTCAAGGCAAGTGAGCTACAGGACTCCACAAATCGTATACCAAATGCAAAGATAATTATTATCATTATCTGGTAATTCTAAGATTATGGATATCATGAAAGTGGTTTATTACCCTAGTGAAAGTCACACCACTAAATGAGTGTAATTCTCCACAATAAAATAACTGGGATATTTAAAGGAATATAATAAGTCATACAAAGTAACATTGAATTTTTGCAAGGTCCTTGCCCAACCTCCCCCACTTCACTAAGGGCATCTTGATATTCAATGTAATAAAGGCCAACCTAGATCGATTCCTGTAATTGCACTCCAGAGTTATGAGAATGAAGCCTGGATTGCTCATACTAAAGTGAAGGAGAGATCTTAATATGTATAAGAGAATGGGGAAATAGCAGGTAAATGGGATTGAAGGGATTACTCTTAAAAGAGCCAACACAAACATCATGGGCCGAATATTATGTGAACCCTGAAATTAAATGCTAGTCTTGTTTCTCCACATCTTGGCATAATGGTCACCTCATTACTATAACACTATTCCTAGACAGTACAATGTTGCTGCAGAGACAACACAAATGAAGTGTAGCAATGGAGTACATTTTGCAGCAACAAAAACGGTTGCACCTAAAGTTTGTGACAAACCAATGAGGACAATTGTTGCTCAGAAAAAAGATTCAAAGTTATCTGAAGACAAAGAGTGTACACCTATTCAGTTTGCAAAACTTCAAATATAATTTTGTGCCAAGGGTGTACATTAGAATTTGTTGGAAGATTCTTAAAATCTTAAGATACATAGGTGAGAGTGCTGCAAATGTGCTAGTATGTTGGTTAATAACATGAAAATACATGAAATAAATTTTAATTTCACATCAGTTACATTGCAGGTCAAAGTGCAATAAACAAAACAACATAGTTATTAAACAGGCTGGAAGGTCTTCTTTTAAATTAGATGTACCACCGCTTATATAAAAGCTTCCTGTAACATAGTCTGCATAATAAATGATGCAACATGCATTTTATAAATCTAATACTGCATCTCAGCATCTCAGCACAGTATAAGGTTTATGCATGGCTCACAGATAGCTTTACAGGGAGAATCCAATATACCAACATCTGAGGGTATTTGAAGCAATTTATTCACCATTTAACTTCTCTCTTTTGAATTTTACTATATTAAACATTTAATCATAGCTCTAGTCCAGCGTTTATCCAACCAAACTGGGCCACTTAGCCACAGTGAGGTCCTTTGATTGATTCTGTTCTGTATGCATCTCCAGTGAATAGGATTCTGGCTCTTTCCAACTCAAGAATGTAATGCCTGCTCTGTGAACATTAATCACCTGCACTTAATGGGACTCAGAATTTATCATATAATTCATGCATTACCATGCATCGTGAGATAGCAAACAATTAAAATTATGGTCAAATTTCCGTTAGTGGAAAAAAAGCAGAAAATAAAAAAATCTCATTGCCCAGAAGGCCATAGCAGCTACAGAGTGCCACTGGACAATTAAATGGCAATTTACAAATAGTGTCTGGAAAGCAGCCTTCTGGATTGGGTCATTTTGCTTTGACTGTTCCTGTTCCAAGGATCAGAGCACTTTGCATTGCTTCAAGGATGAATGCACTGTGCTGTGCAAGTTAGTTTTATTAACCCTTTGGGCCTCGATTTTTCCCAGTTAGTTCTGAAAGATGATTTGTGCAACATTTATGAGTTGGGTTAACAACCCATGTGCAACATTTATGAGGTGGGTTAACCACGTTGTTAACAGTGACAAACTGGGCAAGAAGCTTCAGGCAGATATTGACAGGTTAGAAAACTGGGCAGATTTGTGGAAAATGGAGTTTAATAGAGAAACGGTATGTAAGGATGACACCAGTGATGTAGGAATATAGCTATGAGGGAGGATAGAGAGTTTAGCAGTCTTCCTATTGGTGCAGAGAAGGTTGAGAGATGATATAATTGAGATATTTAAGATAATGAAATGGTTTGAACGGAATAATCATGAAAACAATATTTCCACCAAAAGGGCGCTTGAGGACAAAAGGGCACAGATTCCCGATTGTGAAGTAAAATGAGAGGTTTGGAAGATGTGGAGTCAATTATCAGGGGGACTGTTGGAGCCAAGTCGATTAGGACATTTAAAAAAAAATTGAATTGGACAAGCAAATGTAGAGGAAGGCTGATGAAGCAAAAGCAAGGAACTGTGTTGTACATTTCTATAGTTTTATGTGTAAAGGTGCAAGTCCAGAGGCAATGACAGGTGTATTTAAATATGTAACTAACCAAAAAAGATCAAGGAATGCTTCACATTGGTAATTATAAAATGAAGAACATCTACAATTCCCTTTGGGCATGTGTTTGCACATAGGTAGCACACACCACAATTTATTTTTTATAGTTTTCTTCAAATGATCCAATCATCTGTAATCATTTTCATTCATTAAATAATTAAGGACATTTATATGGGTCTGAACATGTTTTAGCCTTGGGGCTAGATCTCATTACTTACATACTGTTATTCTTTCTAAAAATTAATTACAAATTATCACATTTTTTGATCCACCGGATGTCTGACACGCATGGAAACTCATTGCCTTGCTGAAACATCCAAATCAAACTACCTGTACTTTGAGTCCCACACAATAATAGATTATGTACATTGCACACTTGTACTGAAACTATGCAATACAATGGATATTTTCACCCACAAAATAAACAATCAATTCACTTTACAGTATATTCTGTGAAGCACTTTGAGCGTCTAGATGATGTGAAAAGCGCTATAGCACTAAAAAGCACTCCACCCTTCTGGCGTGGAGGGCACTATATAAATCAAAGTTGTTGTTGCTGTTATATCAAATGCAAGGATTATTATTATTATTATAAGCCTTCAGATATTATGCACTGACTTTATAGAGTATGCTGGTCATCGGAAACTTCAGACAAACAAAAGAGTTTGAACTCTACAAGTTGAACAATAGTAATCAATGCAAGGAAGTGAAAATAAATCACAACTGGAAAGATTGAGGATTAATGAGGCTTAATGCATGGCTTTAATCAGATGACCTGAATCTAAATGTAGAACATTTAACTCGTATAACGTTTATTGAGAGTTTGTAAATATAATTTTCCCAATAGTAAGTGACTGTTCTTCTGGAGAAATGAAAAATTGCAAAAGCTTGTTCACTGACTTTACCTTACCCAGCCCTACTGAACTTGCTTCTCTGGCTTTTTACCTAAAACTATTGAATTCAGCTCTCACACACCCCTTGTGAGTTTGCTTATACTGAACTGCAGGTTTCCATAAATTTCGCACAGATAGCCTAAACTTGTGTTTCATACATGAGTCCCTGACTATATCAATCATACAAGTTTGCGGGCCCTCCTTAATTCAATACAGGGTAGTTTCTTTTTTTTACAAAAAAGTCTTTCTACTTCACAGAACTTTTTTGGGGGGAGAGTTACAAGGAGTCTGGAGCTCCACGGGCAAGGAAACTGCTAATGTAATATAAAACAGTGGCTCTGTTGGAAATTCTGCAGATTGGTGTATTCCTCACACCCGGATGACAGCCGAGAGCATTTGAGCGATCAACACTCAAAGTATCTTTATCTGCTCACTGATGATGTTTCTACACCAGCGTCATCTTAGCAGTTCTCTTCCTGGAATGGCCATCTTCACACAGGGGGAATGCACCCCAAGGAAGAACATTATAAACATTTCCTGGAATGCAGCTTGCAGATTTGATTTAATTTAGGACATTTTTCTCCACCCATTACTCTCAAACGTTTACAAACAGACAAATACAATATTGTCCAGGCAACCAGTAAACAGTAAATAGTCTCAACACAGTTGTCAAGATGGAACAAATTGACATTTCACCACTGTTATGCTATAGTTAAAGTATATCTGCATTACACAATGTATAATTGATATATACTTCCAAGGTTTGCCAGTCAAAACCTCAAGTGACTCATGTATCACATTTCACAGCATCTGTCTGTCTGTCTGTGTCATACACACACAGAAATGGTGCTGGTCAATAAAAACATAACTGAAATATAATACATTTGCAGAAATTGAATAACTCACTTATTTCTTCCTCACTCAAGTTATGGGGTCATTGCTCGTTATAGGATAATATTTATAACCCACTGCTCATCACCAGGACTTCTGACTATATTCATTAGCTTTCTTTAATAATGTAAGGCAGCTGCAGGGTGATACTGGAAGAGGAGTCACTGTGTATCCTGCAGCAGACACCTCTTTCAGATCACGTTCACAACATAAAAGTACTAGACTAATGGTTCTTAATGACAAATTAATGCTTGTAAATTAAAAATACACTTAGAATCAGGGAAGAGTAATTTACCATTACAATATCATCATTGGACATGCTCCTTGTTTAATAAGATGTATTCAATTCCGAACGTAATGACTGAAATATGAAAGAAAGGAGATGAACCTTGCAATTTCTCTTGCAAGTCTGTCAGCTTATTTGTCTACCTAAGGATAATTTACAGTTGAATGACAAGAAATAGCCAAATTTACATTGCACTGCAATAAATGATTGTTTATGCATTTATAATAATAATCCTTGAATTTGATATACCACCTTATCACATATTCGAGACGTCTCCAAGCACTTCATAGAATAAACTGTAAAGTGAATTGACTGTATATTTGCAGGCGAAACTCGGCTATTGCTACTTGATGTTTTGTTTTTCAGCAGTAGTTATTTTTCTGAGATTGTATTGGCAGAGTATGAAATAGGTGAAACTCGGCAGCCAATTGAGCACAGCAGAGTCGCACAAACAGCTATGGATTGAATTGACCAATTTATTAGTATTATCTTGAAGGAATTATTACCCCAGAAGAGCAATCCACCAATTGGCTAACAACCTGGTTCCTACTTACTGCAAGGTGAACTGAGGCAAATGAAGTGAGGAAACTCTTCCAATTTTTGCCCTGCCATTTACTCTAAAGATAACCTGTTATCCTTTCCTTTTAATATCTGCAAATCAAATTGGTTATAATTTCAAAAGTAAATCAAAAGCTTCTTTAAGCCCGGAAGAAAAAGTATTCTTTTAAAAAAATATGCAATGTCCCTCAGATTTAGTGGGACAATACTGCCATCTAGTGACTTTGTTGAAACAATGAATGAATGAGACAAAACTAAATGAGATGGGAAATTGAAAAAGAATGCACCTTAAAGGGCACTGTGTGCATGAAAGCACCTGGCAAACAATTTTCCACTTGCAAACAATTGCTGAATGAAAAGATGTAAATCTTACTGAAATTCATCATTGCACTGTCATGACAAGGTGATGAAAATGACCAAGGGCCCTTCTCCCTTTCCAAAGAAGAAATAAATTCTTTTAAAAATTCATTAAAGTAACACCACTTTAAAATCCACAAACAGCTACATCAACCAACACTTCCAAAGTACTGTATAATGAAAATGTTTTAATGTTTTCGATTTAGCAGTCATATTATGAAGATCTTTAAATGAGAACTGGAGAAAGCTTTAACATTGAATTGGTGATGATAATCCTTATCCTTGTTATGGTGCTTTATTATATTGGAATGCCACAAATTGCATCACAGAATTTGCTCTACAGTGCAGTGTCTGTGTATTTGTAGGAAAACTAAGCAACCAATTTCCACATGGTAGTGTCCTCAAAACATTTATGAAGTGACCATTTTCTTAATCTAGAGGATTGTTGGCCAGGACATGCTCCGCCAGTATTGTACTGGAATGTCAGACTAGACTGTGAGCTCAAAGCCTGTGAGCATAATGAGCTTGAACCCACAACCTTTCTGTCTCAAAGCCAACTGAGCCAGTCTGGCATATTATACACTAGTGCAATATATTGCTGCAAGATGAAGAAGAGGAAAGGCAATTGGTGAGAAGATTTTCTGCACACATACACAGAGAAAGGAAAGGAATTTCACATGTACAACAGTTTTCAATTATACTTAAAATCTTTCATTTGCTCTTTAATTTCTAATCAGGCATCTACCAGATACCTCATATCCAGGAGTTGTAACCAGCTGTTGGCATTCAACTGAAACAAAGTATTTCAGCACAGTTCACCACAGTTGATTTTTTAAAACAAAAACTAGAATATATCTAGCATTACCCAGGTACCCACCTGTTTAATATCACTAACTTTAGTCTAACCAACAACAGGCATTTGGTTTCCTCCCATGCCTTCTCAGTCCTGAGAGAAAATGACTCAGATGGGACTTGATAGTGGTGTATAATATTTCAAATGGGATTGATAAAGTAAACCCTGATTAATACTTTAGGAAATACCAAGGCACTTATCACATTGGACTGCACTAGGTTTTGATTTGCAAGTGGTAATTTCAGGGTAGATACGAACAGTATTTTCTTTACTCAGAGGACAATGACTGAAACCTGTTGTCAGGAAGGGTGATTGAGGGCAGACATTTTTCTTATTTAAAAAGCACCCTAATATTGGATGGGAGTGATGTTCTGGAAGGATGAGATCAGATGAGCCAAAGAGTCTTCTTTATCCACACTAATCTTGTGATATTCCAGGAGCTATAACCATTATTGTCCCCCATGCTTTTGTCAATCCTTAGGTATTGTATTTTACAGATGTAGCAATAACTTGACATTTTGTTTTTCAGAAAAGAGATTGTATTGGCAGAGCGTGAATTGGCTTGGTGACTGTGATAGTAAATTCCCAGCACAAATTAAGATACAACTTGAGAGCACATTGCTACCAAATAAGTTAACAAGCAGACATCATCTTTGAGCACATTTGAAATATATGATTATTTCTGGTAAGCGTTCTGAGACGCCGTCCGGCGTGGAGGGCGTTATATAAATCAAAGTTATTGTTGTTGTTGATACAGAAACAAAAAAGTGTGAGTATTATCCTTGAGATTAAATGATTACAGCAAATTTGCTATTAATTCCAAAAGCTTTTAGCTGTCCACGCCAGCCCCCTCGAGAATCATCTCTTGCATCCAATACTTTGCTAAAATCTAAATCTAATAATAATCTTTGTATTTGTTGTAGCATCTTATCATAACATCAAAACATCTCAAATTATCTCACAGGAAACACTCTGTATAGTGGTATAGTTACTATGGGCGAACTTCATAATGGTAACATAATTTAATTAATGTACATAAAAATACCATAAAGAATTACTCTCATCCACAAGTTATTTTGTCAAAGAAATCAAATACTTAGCCTCTACTATAATCTTCTCTGAAGCCATGTTAAGTTCCTCTTACAATTCCATATTTCTCCAAAGCTCCATATAATACTCTTCATTTATTACATAGCAAATATAATTTATTGGGAGGGAATATTTAAATTTTTCTTCATAAATCTTCAAACCTTATTCTACCAGCCAAAAGTTGACTTTCTGCTTCCAATGGAGTGAATTGGATCACTATCTACCACAAATGTTTCATATCCATAGCAGGATATATTTGTTAGGCTATAGGACTGTGCAGATATTGACATAATTACATAATGCTGGCTTCCTGACTGGAAGTAATGTGTCAGGTATTTCCTTCTCCAGACAGCTGGTATTGAGAAGAAATGGGATGTCAACAGCTACAACAATTCATATTTATACGTCAACTTTTATGTTGGGGGTGCATCTCAAAGTCCTTCAAGCAGCTGACTGAGAATGCATTTGGGGAAATGGGGAAGAGACAGCAGCCAAAAATATCAATCAATCAAAACTTAGATGGCAAGGGGAGGGGTCGGGATAGGGGGAAGGAGAGCATGAAAGCCGTCTGTATACTTGTGGGCAAAACGTGGCAGCCAAATTGCACACAGCAGTGATCCACAAACAGTCGTGGAAATGGGGTCAGGGGAGAAAGGGGGAAAAGAGGGTAAGGGGGGGAGAGGGAGGGAAAGGTCGGGTGGAAGAGGGGGAAGAAAGATATCAAGATATCTTTAGATGTAACAGGCGCATTTAATCTCATTCTTGCAGAGCATCCGTCCTATTGTCTCCCCCAACTAAAAAATATTGTGCTGGTTTGTAAATGAGTACAGGATCTTTGATTCAAACATGGTTTGAATGTTTCAAACCATGAAGTGCTCCTCTCCTCCAGCTCCCCCCTACCCTCAGCTCAGGCTCCCAGGCGATTCTGTAAAATGTTGTGAGATATCTTCCTGACATGAACAGTGTTTTATCAATATAAAATTGTTGTCGTGTATAAAACACTTTCAAATCAAGAAAATTAATTAAAGTAAATTTCAAACTGCCTTGTGTTTTATATTCTCTGTCAGTGCACAGCTTTCTTTTATTTTGATAACCAACCTCTATTCAGTTCCTTCCTAAGCACCTCACACTATTCCCCTTCCCTTGTCAGACTCAGTATTTTAAAGGTGATATGTCCACGGATATAAACATTCCTTCCACAGGATGGATGACAAAATAATACAGCAAACCAAAATACCCATCATTCTTATCTATTAAATGCATTGCATTTGATATTTGTGCTTAAAGAATAATAATGCTTGCGTTTGATACAGTACCTTATCAACACATTTCGCCCTTGTTGAGACACCTCAAAGCCCTTCACAGAATATACTGTAAAATGAACTGACTGTATATTTTACGAACATGAACTAACATGAAATGCAATTAAATAATACTGTAGACCCTTTTGTGGGTCATTATTAATACCATGTTTTCATATTATGTAGAAGGCAAAAGGCAGCAAAATATTTTCAGACCTTCATAGGACTTTATTAACCTCATCAGCTACAAACACCTAAATCCTCTTTTATGAAAGCAGATGTGTGCTCTGCAATCATTGTGAATAGAAAAGTGTACATCTCTTTATATTCAGGATTGGAGGCTTGGGAATTAAATCACATGCCACAGCAGACCAAAGCCTTCATTACCTGCCAAAGAAAGCGTGGAATTAAATGGAATAGAAAATAGACACTGAGCGAAAACCCTTAAGTATCCACTGTTGAGTGCCTTACTTAGCAGCCATTCACAGTGAATTACCCTTCTCCAAACCTCCCGTGTAGCCGAGAACCAGCAAGAATGAATTGGCATGGACTGTGGCAAGCTGATTGGCCAACACATTCATAACCACAAAACACCTGCCATTGAACAGCATAGAAGCCTTACTTCGTCAGCCAACACTGGAACTCAGTTATGACAAATAATTGCTGTATGCTTCATTTTTATGCTGCAGAGATACTGAGACGCTGACTACACACAAACAAATCCACGATGCTGGATTGTAAAATCAGTTGAATTCACATTCCCGGAAGTTAGATTTGTCAGCCATTAACCAGAGTACAATAAAGCTCTGGCCATTATGGAAGCTTTAGAAATACTGCAAATAAAAGCAACTAGGTTGCTCCTGGAGGCTCTGGTGGCTCAGTGGTTAGAGCACTTGTCTTGCAAGCTGGGGATAGCAAGCTGGGGAGACCTGTGTTTGAATCCAGGTGGGTCAGGGCAAAATCTTGGGCAGGTTTCCTTCTCCACATGCCTAATAATAATCTGTCCCAAAAAAAACCAATGATAAAATTGGTCATTTCAATCCACAACTGATTGTGGGACACTGCTGTGTGCAATTGGCTGCCACGATTCGCCCACAAATATACAGTCAATTCACTTTACAGTATACTCTGTGAAGCGCTTTGGGACGTCGATAAGATGTGAAAAGCACTATACTAAATGCAAGGATTATTATTATTATTAGGTTGATCCCCACTGTTAAATATTCAACTGTAGAAAGTTGCTCTCATCCAGCACTTGATGTCTGACAGGCAGTCTGTCGGGACAGCAGTGGTCTTGGAGTCGAGGGTATCATAGAATCATAGAATCATAGAATTTTACGGCACAAAAGGAGGCCATTCGGCCCATCTAGTCTGTGCCGGCTCTTTGAAAAGAGCGATTCAATCCCATTGCCCTGCCCGCTCCCCATAGCCTAATAGACCCGTTCTCCCTAAATAAAGATCTAATTCCCTTTTAAAAGTTGTTATCGAATCAGCCTCCACCACCTTTTCAGGCAATGCATTCCAGATTCGAACAACTCGCTGAGTGAAAAAATTTCTCCTCAGCTCCTCTCTACTGCGCCTTGAAACTATTTTAAATCTGTGACCACGAGTCACAGATTCACCCACGAGTGGAAATAGTTTTTCTCTATTTGCCCTGTCGAAACCCCTCATGATCTTATAAACCTCTATTAGGTCTCCCCTCAATCTTCTCTGCTCCAGAGAGAATAACCCTAGCCTATCTAGCCTCTCCTCATAGCTGAAGTCCCTCAATCCTGGCACCATCCTAGTAAATCTTCGTTGTACCCTTTCCAATGCCTTCACATCCTTTCTGTAGTGTGGTGACCAGAATTGAACACAGTATTCCAGCTGAGGCCTCACCAAAGTCCTATAGAGGTTAGTCAGCACTTCCTGACTTTTGTACTCTATACCCCTATTTATAAAGCCTAGTATCCCATATGCCTTCTTAACAGCCTTGTCTACCTGTCCTGCCACCTTCAACGAGTCACTAACACAAATCCCCAGGTCTCTCTGTTCCTTCACACCATTTAAAATTGTACTATCTAGCCTATATTGCCTCCCTTCATTTCTTCTCCCAAAATGCATCACCTCACACTTCTCTGCATTAAACTTCATCTGCCATGTGTCTGCCCACTTTACCAATTTGTCTATATCCTCTTGCAGATGGCTACTATCCTCCTCACTGTTTACTATTCTCCCTAACTTAGTGTCATCTGCAAACTTGGAAACTGTACTCCGTACACCCAAGTCCAGATCATTGATGTAGATTACAAACAGCAATGGTCCCAAAACCGATCCCTGTGGCACACCACTGCTCACTTCCCTCCAATCTGAAAAACAGCCGCTCACTACAACTCTCTGCTTTCTGTCTCGCAGCCAGTTGTGGATCCACGCTGCCACTGTACCTTTTACGCCATGGGCCTTTAATTTCATAATAAGTCTCTCATGTGGCACTTTGTCAAATGCCTTTTGAAAGTCCATGTAAACTACATCAACTGCGCTACCATTATCCACCCATTCCGTTACCTCATCAAAAAATTCTATCAGATTTGTAAGGCAAGATTTGCCTTTAACAAATCCATGTTGACTGTCCTTTATTAGCCTATATCTTTCTAAGTGAAGATCTACCTTGTCCCTGATTATGGACTCTAGAAGTTTGCCCACTACCGACGTTAGACTGACTGGTCTGTAGTTACCAGGCTTGTCCTTCTGCCCCTTTTTATACAAGGGAGTAACATTAGCTATCCTCCAGTCCTCTGGCACGACCCCTGTGTCCAAGGAAGATTGAAAGATCGTGGCCAGAGTCCCTGCTATTTGCTCCCGTGCCTCACTTAGTAACCTAGGGTGCATCCCATCTGGACCAGGTGACTTATCCACCTTGAGCGACGTCAACCTTTTTAGAACTTCCTCTCTGGTTATAATTATTCTATCCATTTCTCCTACCCTCTCCTCTAATACCATGGCATTGGCTGTATCATTTTCTTTTGTGAAGACAGAGGCGAAGTACTCATTCAGTACATCAGCCATGCCCTCTGCCTCCACAATGAGATTTCCTCCTAGGTCCCTAATTGGCCCCACCCTCTCCTTGACCAACCTTTTACTCTTAATATGTTGGTAAAAAACCTTAGGGTTCCCCTTAATCTTACTCGCTAATTGTTTTTCATGCAGTCTCTTTGCCCCTCTAACTTCCTTTTTTAGTTCTATCCTACACTTCCTATATTCTGCTTGGTTCCCTTCTGAATTTTGAGCCTGACACTTATCATAAGCCTCTTTTTTTTGTTTGATTTTGGCCCCGATTTCCTTAGTCATCCAGGGAGGTTTGGATGCCTTACATTTCACCTTTGTGGGGATGCTTTTGACCTGTGCCTGAACTATCTCCTCTTTGAACGCTGCCCACTGCTCGTTAGTTGTCTTACCTGCCAATTTTTCTTTCCAATCCACCTTGGCTAGGTCACACCTCAACTCATTGAAATTAGCCCTTTTCCAGTTGAGTGTCCTCACCTGTGATCGTTCCTTATCCCTTTCCATAATTATTCTGAATCTAACGATATTGTGGTCACTATTCCCTAGATGCTCACCTACAGAAACCTGTTGAACTTGCCCTACCTCATTTCCCAAAACTAGATCCAGCAATGCTTCTTTCCTCGTTGAAAAGGCAGAAAGATAGAGTTGGATATCATTCGCATACATATAGAAGTTGACCCTTGTCTGCAGATGATGTCAACAAGGTTGAGCATGTAGATATTAAAAAGTAGTTGGTCAAGGACAGAGCCCTGTGGTTGGAGTCAAACCAGGTGAGGGCAGGTCCGTGAATATTGACGTGGGAGGAGAGCAGTGCAGGAGGATGGAGTGTCGAAGGTAGCAGAGGTCAAGGAGGACAAAGAGGTAGAGAGGGCCCTGATCACAGATGTTTAAAATGCCAGTAGAGACTTTGACCAGGTCTGTCCCTGTGCTATGGGCAGCACAGAAGCGGGATTGTAGGGGTTTGAAGAGCGGTCTTAGTGTTCTACTACAGTCTTGATACAATTAAAATACAAATCAGTACAACTCCTGCTTGGCTCCCAGCAGTACCTCCTTACCTCAGCCACTGACACTATCACCATTCATAATTACACTCTTTACCTCACGAAGCCAAACTGAAACCTTGGCTTCCTTTTCAACCTTCAGCTATACACTGCAAACCTCATGTTTGTGCGGTGACCTGTTTCGCTTTTCCACACATCCTTAACATTGCCCACCTCTGGCTCTGCCGTTGCCTCTCACTGCATGCCCCCAAGACCCTGATGCACAGTTTCATCACGTCCCAGCTTGACGACACCAACAGCTTGCTTACTCAACATCCCAATCCTTCCCTCCACAAGATGCAGATTTTTCAGAACTTGACAGCTTGTGTCTTCTCCTGCAACAGACTAATTGGGAACTCTATCCCACAATCCCTCTACCTCAAACCCTTTCTTAACTCCTTCAAGTCCCATATGAAGACCTTCCTCTTCGACCATGCCTCCAGCTGCCCTCCCAACTCAACACCAATAAAATTATACTTGTATAATGCCTTTCACGTCAGTAGGACGTCCAAAGGTGCTGGAACTCAATCAGCCCCACCCCTCCCCCAACCCTCCTCCCCTTCTGACCCCAACTCCCAGCTCTGGTCCAAAACCAATGATGGGGACGTCTTTCCAATGTGCCATTGGGCCCAGTTATGTCATGTTTGTGGATCCCTTGTGCCTAGAATGAGCCAAGATGGCACATTGACCCTCCAATACAATGTTTGGGAATTGCCACAATGTCAGACATATCATCACATAACAACCATAAGAAACGCTAAACATAAAAAAACCTTGCATTTGATATAGCACTTTTCACATCTTCTAGACATCTAAAAGCGCTTCACAGAATATACCATAAAGTGAATTGACTGTATATTTGTGGGCGAAACCCGGCAGCACAAACATCGTGAATTGTGTGACCAAATTATTATTGGGAGGGTTTCTGGAGGGATTATTATTAGACATAGTCAAGGTCCATCTAGTCCACTATCCACCATTTCCACCATCACATATGTCCCAACTATCTGTAAGAGCATAGGAAACACTTAATAACAAAAATCAAAGTTCAGGTCAGTCTTCGGATGAGACTGTAAATAACACACTATTTGCCTGTCCGGATCCCATGACTCTATTCAAAAAGCTAAGGAAGTTTTTCCAGAGGTCCTGGCTAACAATTCTGCTCCCCACCCCATCCACCCCCTGATAAAACTGATCATGCGCTTACGGCTGTTATGGGACCTTGAGGTGCACAAACTACTGTCTACTGTGCTTCCCAGTAAAATCCTGTGCTTTGAAACAACACAATGACAGCAATGACGTGATATGGGTCTAAAGTAAATGCAAGGATCATTATTATATGATTGAGGACTAACATACTGCTGCAGTAAAAGCTGGATCATTTTGAAGCTCACCTGGATTAGATAATGGGAGCACAACTTGAGCAACTCCAGTAGCTGAAGATGGCTTCCTGCGGCAAGTACATCCTGCACCACACCAGGTTCCAAAAGGATCTGAAAATGAAGTATTTGAGTCACTAAAAAAGAATAACTGTGTAAAATAAATAAATTTTCTGGTGTCCTGTAGTACAGTGGTTAGAGCACTCGCCTTACAAGCATAAGACCTGTGTTCGAAGCCAGGCATATCAGGCCGAAACCTAGGGCGAGTTTCCATACTCCACATGCCTAATAATAATCCCTCCAAAAGAACACACAATAACAATTGGCTGCCGAGTTCCGCCCACAAATATACAGACAATTAACTTTACAATATATTCTGTGAAGCACTTTGAGACGTCGATAAGACGTGAAAAGCGCAATATCAAATGCAAGGATTATTATATTATTCTAATGTTGCATGCTCATACATGTAATGTCAATGCAGTATAGATGTTATGCCTGAGGGCAGTCTCTCGGCTCGATCTGGCCCCAGCGCCTTGGGACATCCTCCTGACGTGAAACGCACCGTACAAGTGTAAGTTTGTTGTTGTTGTTATTGAAGCTGCTAGTCTTATAAAAGTGATGAGTGCCTCCAGTAGGGCTTGCTGAGGATCAGTAACTCATCACTAAGGTGCTGTATACCCACAGTCCTGGGAGGACAGGCCACAAAGGCATCGGTCTATAGTCAGTTGTACCCACATGGGATTATAAGGACACTAGAGATTTATTATTTATTCTAAACCAAGCCTCATCTTTTTTAAATAAAATTGGATAAATAAATACTCTTTGGCCGTATTTCCTTACTTTGTCAACTGTTTGACCAGTCCATGATCTGTCTGTCAATGCAATATATTTAAATGCCTTTACTTTAAAGCCGTTACTTCTCATTCTTTGGCACATCTGAGAAAAATTAACTGCTGTCCACACTGCTGTTTTTGTGTGATTATGAGTTTAACTTTAGTGCAAATCCTAGTACGTTAAAGGATATTAGGTACACCAACTAAACGGGATGCAAATGGCATAGACCATGGAGATATAACAATAGATTGCCTGAATATCATCTAAATCTGCAAAATGTTCCTATTACATTATTAACTCATCTTAATTTGATCAAACATATCATTTTGAAGAGTAAAATAAATCAGTAATAACATTTTAAAGAGGATTCCCCACATTATTGCTTTGATTTGCGTTTCTCTCTCCTTTCAATTTTTGGCATTTTATTTTTTGCTTTTTTTTAATAAAGAAAAAAAAGCTTGGAAGCAATGAAACTGAAATTCAGTTGTACTGTATTCGCAGTACACTATATTTTCCTTACATGCCTCTAGACAATACTGCATCAACAACAACAACAACAACAATTTACATTTATATAGCGCCTTTCACGTCGGGAGGACGTCCCAAGGCGCTAAACAATAGGCGTGTGACCCGAGCTGGGAGGGGAGTGTTTGGCAAGGGGTGAAACACGAAGGGGAGGTAAAAGAGTTCGGGGTGAAACAAAAGGCACGATCGAAGAGGAAAGTCTTCAAATCGGCCTTGAAAGAGGCCTATCACCATCTAGTGGTAGAAATATATACAGCAAGAAAACTTTTTTAACAATTACATTTGTACAGCAACTTTCATGTCGGGTGGACATCCCAAGGGCTTGAACCATTGAGAATGAGGACCTGAGCTTGTGGGGGTGGGGGAGGGTTTAGATGAGGGAGGAAAGATAGGTGGGAGTGGGGGTCTGAAGGTACGTTTAAAAAGGAGGGTTTTGAGATGTGCCTTAAAAGAGTTCCAAAGGGTCGAGGCAGAGAGGCTGAAAGTAACGCTAGGGCTGGTCATGCAGGAGACACGGAGTAAGCCATATCCTGTGGAACGGAGGGAGCGGACAGGTTGATAGGGGATCAGCAGGTCAGAGAGTTTGGAGGGGTTAGGCCATGGAGCGCCTTGAAAGTGAGGACGAGGATTTTGAATTCTATCCTCTGAGGGATGGGGAGCCAGTGGGATGGTAGGCGTCAAGGAACCTGGTATGAGAGGGGAGGTGAGCTGCAGAGTTCTGGATAACTTGCAGTTTGTGGAAAGAAGAGATGGGGAGGCCGACAAGGAGTTTCCATAGTTGATCTTTTCGATAACAAGTGCATGTATAAGGGTTATGGTGGAGATGAGGGAAGGCAGAGCGGGTCATGGCACAGATATGGGGGAGAAAGGTCAACTGAAGGTCAAACAAGACGCCCAGGTCCCAGACTAGCTTGGTGAGTAGGGTGTCCATCTGTGGATGCTGATGCTACTAATGCCTGAGGTGCGGAGGTGCTGGTCCTCTCTTGCACCAGGCTCTGCGACCCTATCACCCCCATTCTTGCCCGACTCCACTGACTCCCATAATTCAGTGGATTCAATTCAAGATCCTGGTCCTCACCTTTAAAGCCCTCCATGGCCTTACACCACCTTACCTCTGTAATGTCCTGCCCTCTACCAACCTGTCCGCTCCCAATGCTCAGCAGGCTCCAGCCTACTCCACGTCTCCACACTCACTACCCCACTACCATTGGGCGAGTCTTCAGCCACTCTTCTCCAATCTCTGGAATTCCTTCCCACAATCCCTCCATCTCGACCCCTCCCTGGCCTCCTTCAAGTCCTACATCAAGACCCTCCTCTTCGACTGTGCCATCGGTCACCACCCTCCACCCTTCCCAATCCTGACCCTAGCTCAGGTCTGAAACACTAACTGTCCAGCACCATGGGATGTCCTCCTGACGTGAAAGGCGCCATACAAATGTAATTTGTTATTTTCATTGGAGTAAGCCAATGAGGAGGGACTCGGTTTTCCTGACATTCAGCTGTAGAATGTTAGCTCTAATCCAGGACTTGATATCTGACAGACATTCCGTCAGGACGTTAGTTATCCTGGAATCGAGATTTAGAAATTAGATTGTCTATAACCAATAATACAATTGTACTGCAAAGAAAGTTAGCTTTGGAGTGATGGAACCTAAGGTATCCTTCATCACATCTGATCTCATCCTTTCAGAATATCCACCCTAAGGTGATTTCTGAACCAAAGAGTTATAAGAATGAAAAATACACTCACGTGGAATGTCATAGATGCAGTTTTGACTACAATGTTTGAAAAGCAGATAATTATTTGAGAAATTAGGTTATTCATCATAAAGAAAAGGCAAGGAAATGGGATTGTGCTGAATAGCCTGAAAAGGAAGGGCAAAAAGGCTGAATAGTGTCCACTGGTTCCTCTGTTATTATGACTAACAGTTAAGCTAAACCTGAAATCACTAACCAACATAAATTTCACTACAATTCGTTCTGCATGGACATCTTTCTTTAGAAAGACTGAGGTAATGTGCCATATGTTAATTTGTAGTGTCTCCAGTGTTAGGGGAATGAGCCACGAGCAACTATTAGACAAACTAGGGCTATTCTATCAATTTATAAATGAGATTGAGAAGTAAAATCAGAACAATTCATTTGGTAGCACTGAAACAGAAGAACAAATACCCTTCATAGGTTTACAGTCACAGAGTGCAATTTTAGGACAGTCACCTTCACAGAGAGGGTAATCAATAATTGAAACAGATTCACAAGAATGCTATGATAGAAAGACAGTGGGGTGGGTATTTTGGGGTGGGAAGCATAAGATTGAATGGGTTGATAGGCCTTCTTCATCCCAAACTCTCTTTTTGTGAATAATACCAAAAGATTTTAAACTACTGTATACACTATATTCAAAATCATAGAACAGAAAGAATCTAGTCTTGAGACTCTGAGCTCAATAGTTCATTTTAAAAACATGGCATTTTTGATTGTTGTTTTAGGGTAATAATATCTTCCATTTCATGTAAGATGATCATTTTAAAATGTTTCACAGAAACAACCATATTAATAATAATTCTTGTATTTGATATGGAGCCTTATCACACCATCTAGATATCTCAAAGCACTTCACAGCATGGAGTAATAAGAAAGAAGTGGAGGAAGGAAAATGTATGGTATTACCCAAAGCACTGTCAAAGAGCTGGGTTTCTTAGTGGCTTCTAAAGGCAGGAAGAGGGAAAGGAAGTCCAAAGGAATTCCCCTCTCTCCTTCCACAGGCCTCAAAGATCAATTGTGTGAAACGGTTTGAGACGTCCTCCCGATGTGAAAGGCGCTTTATAAATGTAATTTTGTTGTTGTTGAGACATTCGCCTGACGTGAAAGGCTGTTTGTAAAACATAAATTGTTTGGTTTTTATTTTATTAAAATAATAATAAAAATAATCCTTGCATTTGATATAGCGCTTTTCACATTTTATCGATGTCTCAAAGCGCTTCACAGAGTATACTGTAAAGTGAATTGTCTGTCTATTTGTGGGTAAAACGCAGCAGCCAATTGTGCAAAGCAGTGTCCCACAAAGAGTCGTGGATTGAACTGACCAATTTTTATTATTGTGGGTTTTTTTTTGAGGAATTATTGTTAGGCATGTGGAGTAAGGAAATCTGCCCAAGGTTTCACCATGACCTGCCTGGATTCGAACACAGGACTCACCCTTGTAAGGCGAGTGCTCTAACCACTGTACAGTTTGATGTTGTTGCTGCTGTTTGATTCAATACAGAATTTAGGCATAATTTAGTGAGATAAGAGTTTGAACATCTATTGATCCAGTACTGCACTTTCACAGAAAGGAAGAACAGAAAAATGATTTTTTAGTTTCATAAGGCTACTAGTTTGTGTCTTAGGAAAATCTGGGCTAATATAGGTTTTTCAATCTTGAAATAAATCAACAGCATGAAAAAATCTTACAGGTACGGCTTCTATTTAGGACATTTCGATTGAAGGACCATCATTTTTTAACACCTTTTGATTGATATAGGACACTTGGATTCGTTTTAATGAACAAAATTTTTGTTTGCGCATGCGCAGTACATATTTTGAATATCGCGGTCGCATTTGGTGTGTCCTTTTTGTCCATACGCACAGTCCATAATGTATTCGCAGGTAAATCCCGCTCGTACCTGATATCCAAGCGTTTGAACTGGCCATGTCGCCATGTCATTGTTTAAAGCCAGCTGATTTTGAAGCAACACCATACCACATCAGTATTATTGTAATTTCCAAACATTCCCAAGCAACTTCGAGCGATTTACAGCCTCTACCGCGTTTATAGCAAGTTTATAGTAAGTGAAATGAGCAGCAGTAATACCGCTAGCAGCCAGAAACCTCGCAAAGTCATCATTTTAAATACAAAATTAGAGGTGATAAAGCGCATGGATTCTGGTGAAAAGGGTATGTATGTCAGGAGTGCTTTAGGGCTAGCTAGATCAACGGTGGCTACTATAAAACAGAATAAGGACAATATACTGGCAAGTTCAAGGTGTGTTACAGCTACAGGTGCAAGCAGATTAGCAAAACATAGGAGTGATGTGATGGAAAACATGGAAAGAATACTGAGTGTCTGGTTTGAGGATCAGAACCAGTGTAATATATCACTCAATACCCTGGTTATCCGAGAGAAGGCAAAATCATTGTTTAGGAAGTTAAATGATCAGGAAGGAGAAGGCTCAATGGCACCATCTTTCAGTGCTAGCAGAGGGTGGTTTCAACGGTTTAAAAGATGCCATGGGCTCCACAACATCAAGATGAGTGAGGAAGCTGCAACTGCCATTGCCCCTGTCACACTGCCAGTATTAAAGTTTGTCAGTAGTGTACTGTATTTAAGTTTGCCAGTATTAAAGTACAATACTGTACAGTTACCCCAAGTACCCCTTCTTGCCTATGTGTGTTAATTTATGTGTTATGTTGTGTGGTTTTGTGTGTTATTTAGTGGGTTTAAAGTCCGAATATTTTGTGAAAAGAACACATCTCTGGTTATATAATGGGACCGCATGGGAAATCGCATTTCGATTTAGGACATTTCGATCTAGATACAGTTTTTCAGAAACATAACCCTGTCCTAAATAGAGGTTTACCTGTACGTACAGATAAGGTAATTAGATTCAGACCAATGCAGTTCATTAGGGAAATACTGTATTGTGTTTCAACCCTTCTGAAACTCTTCCCTGCAAAACAAAATCAATAATGGTCTATTTTCCCCATAGATGCTGCCTGACCTGCTGAGTGTTCCCAGCAATTTCTGTTTTTGTTTCAGATTTCCAGCATATGCAGTATTTGTGTTTTGTCAAAAATGGTCTCACTAAGTAAAAATTAGATTTGTAAACATTTTAATTGCTAAACCAGAAAAAGGGGGCTCAATTATTAGACACAGTGAATATAAGCCAAAGTATGCATTTATGGATGAATGCAGTGGTGGAAAGACGCATCCTTGATCCTTTGGTTTTATAGGAAGAAAATTCAATCAATTTTGTTTGTGAATGGAAAGAAAAACACATTGGCAAATCAAGCGCAATTCCGAAGATCACAATACCTTGCTTGAGAGGGACAATACACTCCTGATATCCTACGCCTGGCTACTAACTGAGCTGATTTGAAGACTTATGGCACGACTTATAACTCCAATGCAATGCTGAGGATGTGAAGCATTATTGGGAGGTGCCACGGTTTGTATATGAGACATTAAACCAAGGCCCAGAATGCCTGTTCAGATGGGCATTAAAGATCACATTGCAGTATTCAAAAAGAGATGGGAGTTTCTCCCATGTTGTGGCCAACAAACCCCCAGCAAAAAAATTGGTGATTTACTTCATGGTTGTTCGTGGAACCTTGCTGTGCACAAATGTCATGTTAGCCCACAAAAAAAGTACAGTAGTTACTAGGGAACGGCGATTAATCGGTTTTTCGATTAAACCCGATATGATTTTCAGATCGGTATGCCGATATGGTGATTCTAAAAAAACTGTTATATCGAGAGATTCGATTTTAAAAATATACATCGTTATATTTTTAATATCGTTCCTGGCAATATATCAATATTGTTGGTATTATCAGTGTAATGCGATCTTTTCCAGCTTACCTTGTCGCCCGCATTGCAACCTCCTAGATCTAGAGCATGGAATGTGCGTACATTCGGTGCACAATTAACGGGCGCACACATCTGATGCGCGCGCACACTTTACTGTGTATACTCGACGTGAGTCGTGGCGTCTTAACAAAGTCGCATCGCTGAAAATTGTAGTTTGAAAATTTACCTTTCTCATCATGGGGAAAAGAACTATGGGACTACTTTGAAAACAATGCAGTCAGTAATGGTGTGTATAGATGTACAGTTTGCAAGGTCTTGGTTAAGACATCTGATTCGAGCACGAGCAACCTGCGACAACACATTAAGCAGCACCACCCCGCCCAGCACGCTGCCCTCAGAGCGAAATCATTGTCGGCAACAGCAGGAAGTCGAACCAGCGCTTCGTAGAAAGCGACAGGTAGTGGGGCCAGCGCAGCTCAAACAATTCCTGCTTTATTTAAGAGGAGAACATTGTACCAGAGAGGGGACAAAAAGTGGCAAAGTATCACGAACGCTGTCACTTTTTGCATAGCAAAGGAGAGCTTGCCAATGGCGAAGGACATTAATTCAGACTTCAGACTACATAAAAATAAGAGCCATTTTGTGGCTGTAAGTGTTATTTTTGTGTGTGAGAGAGTTAGAAGCCAAACTATCACTGCCTCTATGTGTGTGTCTAGTCAGACACACACATAGAAACAGTGATAATCTGGCTTCTAACTCTTAACAGTCAGACTGTCTGTCTCTCTCTTTTCTATTGTAATAGATCTCATTTACACGTGGACATTACATGCTACTTTCAAGCAAGAAATGGAGGAGAATAAATCTCTAGATTTTGTTTTTGGTGTTGTATGTGTTCTATTTTGTGTTTAGAGATGGAGGGAGAGAAGGAGAGGGGGAAAGTTGGGAGAGAAGGAGAGAGGAAGAGAGGAGAGGGAGGGAGAGAATGAGAGGGGGAAAGGAGGGAGAGAAGGAGAGAGGCGAGGGAGGGAGGGAGAGAAGGAGAGGGGGAAAGTTGGGAGAGAAGGAGAGAGGAAGAGAGAAGAGGGAGGGAGAGAAGGAGAGGGTGAAAGGAGGGAGAGAAGGAGCGAGGGGAAAGGAGGGAGAGAAGGAGAGGGGGGAGGGAGGGAGAAGGGGAAAGTTGGGAGAGAAGGAGAGAGGAAGAGAGGAGAGGGAGGGAGAGAAGGAGAGGGGGAAAGGAGGGAGAGAAAGAGCGAGGGGAAAGGAGGGAGAGAAGGAGAGAAGGGAGGGACAGAAGGAGAGAGGGGAGGGAGAGAAGCAGAGGGGGAAAGGAGGGAGAAGAGATAGGGAGGAGGGAGAGGAGAGAGGGAGAGTGGAGTGGGAGGGAGAGAAGGAGAGGGGAAAGGAGGGAGAGGAGACAGGGAGGAGAGGAGGGAGAGAAGGAGAGGGGGAAAGGAGGGAGAGGAGAGAGGGAGAGTGGAGGGGGAGGGAGAGAAGAGAGGGGGGAGGGAGGGAGGGAGGGAGGGAGGGAGAGAAGGAGAGGGGGAGGTAGGGAGCAAACAACATATAATTCAACAGACCTTGACACCAACATTACAAACTTTCTGGACCTAGAGCACGCATTTCGAAATGTGCGCGCGCATCGTCAGTGCGGACGCACCGTCAATGCGCGTGCACCGCGACTGAGCGCGCACCATAAATGCGCGCGCGCCATCAATGCACGCGCACTTCGAATGCACGCGCATGCGCAGTATAAAAACTCGATAGATCGGTTTAAGCAGGTATGAGCAAACGGATATATCCATATCCGGAAAAATCCCATATCGCCGTTCCCTAGTAGTTACTACACTTTACAGTACATCTTGTGAAGTGCTACGAGACACCCTCTCAATGTGAAAAGTGCAATACAAAATGTAAGGATTATTAATATTATTACAACACCAGTATAGACCTTGGGGGCTAAGGGTCAACATTATGAAAATGCAAATGTAATAGCCTTTGCAGGATCTCTTACAAAAACAATTTTATACAATAAATAACTAATGGCAATTTGGATAATTTTGAAGTCCATCAATATTTAGTGTATGAAAGAGGTCCTGTAGATGTACATCTTATGAACTCCAATATTGTTGGAATGAATCTTGGATGGTATGTTGCCTCCCTGGTGCAATGGTTGAAGATGTCACCAAACGGGTACATAAAATTCTAGAGGGGAAAGGGGAACATCCAGAAGTTGTGGTCCATGTAGGGACCCACGATATTGGGAGGAAGAGGCCTGAGATGCTCCAGGGAGAATATCAGAAGCTGGGGAAAATAGCTGAAAACTGGAATCTCGAAGGTGCTGATTTCTGGATGACTCCCGGTGCCTCGAGCAAGTGAATTTCTAAACAGTAGGATAAGGCACATGAACGCTTGGCTGGAGAAGTGGTGTAGAAAAGAGGGCTTCAGGTTCCTGGATCATTGGGACCAATTCTGGGGCAGGTGGCACCTGTATAAGATGGATGTGTTACAGCTGAACAACGCTGGGACCAATGTCCTTGCAGGGAGATTATCTAACTCTGTAGGGGGGTGTTTAAATTAATTTTGAGGGGGGATGGGAATGCATACAGTAGTTCAGTTAGAGGAGGGGTAAGACAGGGGACAAGGGGAGGGGTAGGACAGGAGAAAAGTTAGAGCAGGCCAATTCTGTCTTGAAGTACATGTATGCAAATGCACGTAGTTTGACAAACAAAATTGATGAGCTGCAGGCTCAAGTTGCTGTAAGGGGATATGATGTGGTAACACTAACAGAGACCTGGCTCAAGGAAGGGCAGGAATGGGAATTGAACATTCCTGGCTATAATGTATTCAGGAGGGATAGAGAAGGGAGAAAAGGAGTGGGGGTGGCAATATTAATTATGGACTCGGTTACAGCCTTAGAAAGGATTGAGGTGGAAGAAGGCCTGAAAACCGAATCTATTTGGTTGGAGTTGAGGAACAAAAAAGGAGCAGTTACACTGTTAGGGGTATACTATAGACCATCAAATAGTGGGAAGGAGATAGACGAGCGGATCTGCAAGCAGATTTCAGAAAGATGCAGAGCTAATAGAATAATAATATTGGGTGACTTTAATTATCCCGACATCAACTGGCAGAACAGTAATGTAAAGGGCAAGGAGAGAGAAGAATTCCTGAAATGTATACAGGACAACTTACTCGATTAATATGTTTCCAGTCCAACAAGGAAGGAAGCAGTTCTGGATCTAGTTTTAGTGAATGAGGTGGGGCAAGTAGAGCACCTAGGGAATAGTGATCACAATATCATTAGGTTCAGTGTAATTATGGAAAGGGATAGGGAACACTCAAAGGTGAAGACACTCAACTGGAAGAAGGCTAATTTCAGTGAACTAAAGCGGGACCTCGACCAGGGTGGACTGGAAAGGAAGATTGGCAGGTCAAATGGCTAACAAGCAGTAGGCAGTCTTCAAGGAAGAGATAATTCGGGCACAGGTTAGAAACATTCCAACACAGGTAAAATGTAGGGCATCCAAACCTCCCTGGATGACTAGAGCAATTGGGGAGAAAATAAACATAATAAGGGTAAAATGGTCAAGGGTAGGGTGGGGCCAATAAGGGAATCTTTATTGTGGAGGCAGAGGGCATGGTTGATGTACTGAATGAGTACTTTGCCTCTGTCTTCACAAGAGAAGATGCAGCCAATGTCACTGTATTGGATGAGAGTGTAGTAGAAATGGACAAGATAAGCATAAGCAGAGAGGAAGTCCTAAAAAGGTTGATGGCGCTCAAGGTGGATAAGTCACCCGGTTCAGATAAGATGCTTCCTAGGTTACTAAGGGAAGTACAGGAGCAATTAGCAGAGACTCTGGCCACAATCTCTCAATCTTCCTTTGACATAGGGGTGGTACCAGAGGACTGTAGGGTTGCTAACGTTACTCCCTTGTACAAAAAGGGGCAGAAGGACAAACCTGGGAACTACAGGCAAGTCAGTCTAATGTCTGTAGTGGGCAAACTTCTAGAGTCTATAATCAGGGCCAAGATAGATTTTCACTTAGAAAAATATAGGCTGATAAAGGACAGCCTATCACTCTCCTCCACAACCCTTTCTCTGCCACTCTTGACTTCCTTGTTACCTTGGTCAGCCTGGTTCAGTCACTGAATGTCAGCTATGCTCAGTTTATGTGGGTAAGCCTGGCTCAATCTCTGTGTTTCAGCGAGTCTCCTCCATGCTCCACGCTCAACTCAATGGCTGAATGGCTGAATGGCATCACCAGCCCTCCCGGCCCGGCCTAGCACCAGCCCTCCCGGCCCTGCCCGTCAACAGCCCTCCCGGCCCTGCCCGTCACCACCCCACCCGGCCAAGCCCAGCCTCCGAGTCCCACCAGAGCATGTTGATCAGCAGGAGGACTTCAGACCGTGTAGGAGATTCATTCTCCGGTGCACTCCGAGACATCCTCCCTGCCTGCATCCGTGAGACCAGCAACAAGTCGCTGGAGATCATCTTCAGCTCCCAACTCTCCTACGAGATTTGCCTACCTCCCCCGCTGTCCTATGTGTGTATGGCTGTGTGTGTGTGTGTGTGTGTGTGAGGCTGTGTGTGTGCGTGTGTGGCTGTGTGTGTCCAGCCCTGGCCCCGGCCCCCGCAGCCCCGAGACCCACAGCCCCAGCCCCAAGACCCACAGCCCCGGCCCCGGCTCCAGCCCCGGCCCGGAGACCCATAGCCCAGGCCCCCGCAGCCCCAGCTCCAACCCCAGCCCCGAGACCTGCAGCACCGGCTCCAGCCCCCACAGCCTGGGCCCCCACTGCCCTGGCTCCCGGTCCTGAGACCCACAGCCCCGGCCACAGCCCCGGCCAGGACCCAGACTGCAGCGCCTATGCATACCCCAGCCATAGCCACACATCCTTTGGGATGATGGCGCCCCATTGATCCCTCGCTCCTGGTCTCCCGCGTGCGCAATATGGCTGCCGCCATGACCCGAGATTCCCTCCCCCTCCTCCTGCCTCTCCCCCCAAACCCCCTCTCCGTTATTCCCTCTCTACCCTTCTTTCTCTTCGCCCTCCTCGCCTTTTGTCCCTGATCGACCCTCCCACCGCTTCCCTTTGTTCCAATTTTGGAATCCTCCGTCAGGCTCACCGTGGCACTCAGCGTTGGCCGTCCAATAGCAGCCACACCAAGTGCCCTGTCCCCCACCATCCCCGCCAGCCCCACCGGACCCAGACAATTTCTCCTCCCTTGTTCAGATCCCAACCCTCCCCGCTGACCATCCCAGCCCCCCCTCACACCCCTCGGCCAACTGCTCTTTCCGCATTAGCCTCCAAAATGTCTGCTCTGTCTACAACAAGACCCTGGCCATCAACGATCTCATCCTTGATGAAAACATTGACATCATGGCCCTGATGGAGACTTGGATCACCCCAGGCGACACCTTTTCCCCTGGTCGTAGCCACACCACCCAACTACACATTCCACCATGCCCCACGACCCAACCGTCGTGGCGGTGGTGTGGCCCTCATCTCCAAGGCATCCTTCGCCCAATCCCCCTACGCCTCTGGTTCCTTCACCTCTTTTGAACAGCTCACCCTCTCTCACTCTTCCCACAGTTCCCTCAAAATCCTTTTAGTGTATTGCCCCCCCTAAACCCTCCCCCTCTTTCATTTCAGATTTCTTCTCATTTTTACCTCCCTTTGTGCCTCCTCTGATCGCCTCATCATTCTTGGCGACTTCAACCTCCATTTCACCCCTTCCTGCACCACCTCCTTTGAATTTTCCTCTTTGCTCTCATCTTTTAACCTTTCCCTTCACATTCACACTGCCACCCACGTCCATGGCCATCCGCTCGATCTGGTGATCACCCAAGGCCTCAACGCCTCTGGCGTCACCATCACCGACAAAGCCATGTCAGACCATTTTTTCATTTCTCTCAACATCTCTATCCCTCCCCACTCCACCTCCAAACCCACCACCATCTTCTACTGGCCCTGGAAGAAGATTCCCCCACAAACTTTCACCGCTGCCCTCGAAACCTCCGACCTCCTCCCCCTGTGGCACTCTTCCTGTACCGACACATCCCCTGCCTCCACCACCCTCCATAACACCCTCTCACTACCCTCGATACCCTGGACCCCTCACCTCTCGAATTGTCTCCCACTCCCGATCATCACCATGGTACACAACTCACCTCCGCTGCCTCAAGAGCCAAGTGCGAGCAGTAGAACGCACCTGGCTCAAATCTGGCCTCACGGTCCACCGGCAAATCTGGCTGGACCGCATCAAATTTTACCGCGCCGCCCTAGCCATCGCCAAATCAGCCTTCTAGTCCAGGATAATCCTGGAAGCGAAGGACAAATACCGCCTCCTCTTCGCCACCACCAACCAGCTCCTCCGCCCCCCCCGTCCCGCTTCGCAAATCCTCTCCTCTAACGCATGTTATGAGGAGATACTGGACTTCCTCGAGTCCAAAATCGAGAGAATCCGTTCTGCGGTTTCCTCCCCCCATCTTTCCCCCACCTTCGCCCTTCCATCCGTTACTTCACCCCCCACCCACCCTCCTTTTCACACTTCCACCCTCACCTCCCCGTCCTCAGTCACAAGAACAATCACTTCCATGAAACCCACCACGTGTTCACTGGACCCCATCCCCACCCCCCTCCTCCGCACCCAGCTCCACCTCCTGGCCCCGCTCACACCATCAACCATCTCCCTTTCCTCTGGCACCGTCCCCACCTCCCTTAAAACAGCCACCATCACCCCTATCCTGAAAAAACCCTCCCTTGATGCATCGCAGCTTTCAAGCTACCGACCCATCTCCAACCTCCGATTCTTTTCTAAGGTCCTTGAAAGAGTGGTTGCCTCCCAGCTCCGCTCTTTCCTCTCAACTCACTCACTCCTTGAACCCTTCCAATCAGGTTTCTGCCCTGCTCACAGCACGGAAACTGCCTTGGTTAAGGTTACAAACGACATCCTAACCGCCTGCGACCAGGGCTCCCTCTGCCTCCTCGTCCTCCTTGAATTGTCTGCTGCATTCGACATAGTCGATCACACTGTCCTCCTCCAACGCCTTTCTTCCCACCTCAACCTTCAAGGCCCAGTCCTCGAATGGTTCCATTCCTACCTGACCCACCGCCTACATTTCGTATCCTCTAATAGGTTTTCCTCAAACCCCCATACAGTCTCTCATGGCGTCCCCCAGGGTTCTATCCTTGGCCCCCTCCTTTTCACCATATACATGCTCCCTCTGGGCAATGTCATCCGCAAACATGGGGTAAACTTCCACATGTATGCGGACGACTCCGCCTCATCCCTCAACCCCCAGACCATCGATGTTCTGACAGCATGTTTGTCTGACATCAAGTCCTGGACGAGGGACAATTTCCTCCAAATGAACGTGAGCAAGACCCCTCCTGATTGGCTCAAGCCAGCGCCTCCGCACATCGAGCGCTGCCAGCATCAACATCCAAGGCTGTACTCTCCACCTCACAAAGCCAGTCAGGAACCTCGGCATCACGTTCGACCCCAAACTCTTCTTCCTCCCCCACATCCGTGCCTTGACCGGCACTGCCTATTTCCACCTGCGCAACATTGCCAGGCTCCGCAACTATCTCACTCCCCACGCTGCCGAAACACTCGTGCACGCATACATCACCTCACGGCTGGACTGTGGGAACTCTCTCCTTGTCGGACTCCCCAGCTCCTCCATTCACAGGCTGTAGATCATCCAAAACTCTGCAGCCTGTGTACTATCCCGCATCTGCCTCCGCGACCACATAACCCCCACCCTCGCCCGTCTCCATTGGCTCCCCATCCCCCAAAGGATTGAGTTCAAGATCCTCGTCCTCACCTTCAAGGTCTTACACGGCCTTGCCCCGCCCTATCTTTCTGACCTACTCTCCCCCTATAAGCCCACCCGGACCCTCCTTTCAGCAGGACTTGGCTTGCTCCAAGACCCAGCCCGAACCGCCCCACCATCGGAGGCCAGGCCTTCAATTTCTCCGCTCCCACCCTTCAGAACTCCATCCCCCAATCCCTCCGCCTTGTTTCCTCCCTTTCCTCTTTCAAGGCCGGTTTGAAGACTTTCCTTTTCGACCGTGCCTTCTGTTCCCCCTCTAATTCTTCGACCTCCCCTACGTTTCTTACCCCCTCCCGAACACTCCCCTCCCAGCTCGGGTCACACACCTCCTGTGCAGCGCCTTGGGACGTCCTCCTGACGTAAAAGGTGCTCTCTATGTGCAATTTGTTGTTGTTGTAGCCAGCATGGATTTGTTAAAGGCAAATCTTGCCTTATAAATCTGATAGAATTTTTCAACGATATAACAGAATGGGTGGACGAGGGCACCCAAAATAGACACCCATGGGGTTAAAGGGACAGTGGTAGTGTGAATCCACAACTGGTGCGAGACAGAAAGCAGAGAGTTGTGGTGATTGGCTGTTTTTCAAACTGGAGGGAAGTGTGCAGCGGCATCCCCCAGGGATCAGTTTTGGGACCACTGCTCTTTTTAATATACATTAATGATTTGGGTTTAGGGAGTATGGTTTCTAAATTTGCAGATTATACTAAGTTAGGGAGAATAGTAAATAGTGAGGAGGATAGTAGCCATCTGCAAGAGGATATAGATAAAATGGTAAAGTGGGCAGACCCATGGCAGATAGTGTCCGGCGATATATCAATATATCGGTTATATCGGTATAATTTTTCATATCGATATGCCGAAATTGGAAATTTGAATATATTGGTATATTTAAAAATTCGGTATATAAAAAAATGGTATATCACAAAACATCAGTATATAGTGTCCAGGGATATATCGGTTATATCGGTATAATATGAACTTTTTCAACATACCTTGTTGCCCGCATTGCAAACATTCTGGGCGTAGAGCACGCATATCGGAATGCGCGCGCACACCGGAATGTGTCTGCACACTCGAATGCGCGCGCATATACAGGATAAGAAAACCTGGTGATATCGATATATCGATACAGGAAAAATTCCATATCGTCGGACACTAACAGCAGATGAAGTTTAATACAGAGAAGTGTGAGGTGATACACTTTGGGAGAAGAAATGAGGGGAGGCAATATAGGCTAGATAGTACAATTTTAAAGGGTGTGAAGGAACAGAGAGACCTGGGGATTTGTGTTAGTGACTCTTTGAAAGTGGCAGGACAGGTAGACAAAGCCGTTAAGAAGGCACATGGGCTACTAGGCTTTATAAATAGGGGTATAGAATACAAAAGTCAGAAAGTGCTGATTAACCTCTATAAGACTTTGGTTAGGCCTCAGCTGGAGTACTGTGTACAATTCTGGTCACCACATTTTAGGAAGGATATTAAGGCATTGGAAAGGGTGCAGAGGAGATTTACTAGGATGGCACCAGGAATGAGGGACTTCAGCTACGAGGAAAGGCTCGATAGGCTAGCCTTATTCTCTCTAGAACAAAGAAGATTGAGAGGAGACCTGATAGAGGTTTATAAGATTATGAGAGGTTTCGACAGGGTGAATAGGGAAAGACTGTTTCCAATGGTGACTCGTGGTCACAGATTAAAGAATAGTTTCAAAAAGAAGCAGAGGGGAGCTGAGGAGAATTTTTTTTACTCAGCGGGTTGTTCGAATCTGGAATGCATTGCCTGAAAAGGTGGTGGAGGTAGATTCCATAACAGCTTTTAAAAGGGAACTAGATCTTTATTTAGGAAGAGCAGGTCTGTTAGGTTATGGGGAGAAAGCTGGGCAGTGGGATTGAGTTGCTCTGTTCAAAGAGCTGGCATAGTCTAGATGGCCTGAATGGCTTCCTTTTGTGCCATATAATTCTATGATTGTTCTCAAGCAGGTACTTAAGCATTTTTTTGAAGGAGTTATTTAATGGAGCACCAACTACTGGTTGAGAAGCAGAATAAAGGTTCAATTCCTACTGATTACCGTATATCGTATATCTCCGCGTATAAGGCGCCACCCCCCCCCCCCCCCCCCCCCCCCCCCCGTTTTTGACCTTTTCTTGGTGAAAAAAAACGGAAGCATTTTCAATGATATTGCCGGCAGAAGAGAGGAGAGACAGGAGAGACAGGTAGGTAGGGAGAGAGAGAGGCAGGCAGCCAGGGAGGAGAGAGGGAGGCAGGGAGAGAGAGAGGGAGAGAGGCAGGCCGGCAACCAGGGAGGGAGGAGAGAGAGAGGGAGAGAGCAGGCTGGCAGCCAGGGAGAGAGAAAGGGAGAGAGGCAGGCCGGCAGCCTGGAGAGAGAGAGGGAGAGAGGCAGGCCGGCAGCCAGGGAGAGAGAGAGGGAGAGAGGCAGCAGGCAGGCCGGGAGAGAGAGAGGGAGAGAGGCAGGCAGGCAGGCACGCAGGCAGGCAGGGAGGGAGGGGAGAGCGGCAGGGAGTGAGGCAGGCAGACTGGGTTCAGCAGAAGGTAAGCACAGCACTGAAGTCCGCTGCTGCTGCCGCTGCCCGGGCGGCCGAGGCCGAAGCCCCGTCACCCGCTCCTCCCAACCCCCGCGGACACTGACCAAACCCCGGCTGACAGCGCGCCGGCCGCCCCTCCTGTTTACTGTATTTCCGAGGCTCAAAATCTCTTGTACCTGCGTATAGGGCGCACCCCGAACTTTCGAGATCTTCCGACCTGAAAAAAAGTGCGCCTTATACGCAGAGATATACGGTAGTTTCATTGTTTAAGTGATGATTTGTTACTGCTGTGTTAAACCCTGATTAGTGAGTGCAGCTGTAGTGCTAATTTATAATAATAATTTTGTTTCTGTTACAAATCTCCTGGCAATTCATTCCACATTCTAACAACCATTTGAAGGATTTATTTTTCCTTTCTCCTTCAATGCACCTCCTTGGAAACTTAAAATTCATGTTCTCAACAGCAAGTCACACATTAGTAAAAATAGTCTGTTACCAATTATCCTTTCAAACGTTCACCTACAAATATACAATCACTGCACTTCACAATAACAATCCTAAGAAGTGAGAATGTTTTCCTGATATAACAAATTCAAGAATGACTATAACTATTATTTTGAACTTCTCAATCACATAACCACTCCACTGAAAGCATTCTAACCTCTCTGGTCTCTGATCATTTCTATCCATCAGCCCGACTCAGTTGTAACACTCTCACCTTTAAGTCAAGAGTTTGTGGTTTGAAGCCCACATCAAGATTTCAAGAGCCAACTCTAGACTGATACTCCATTCAGAACTAGGAGTGCTATATTGTCAGATGTGCCATCCTTCAGATAAGACATTAAACTGAGATCCCACTTGCCTGCTCAGGTGGACATTAAGATGAGAATCTGTCGATGAGAGTTTCCTCCAGTGACCCGACCAACAACATACCCCACACGACAAAAATGATCATTCATTTCATGACTGTTTGTGGGACATTAGAGTATAATGTGTAGACATTATACAAACTGCATGCATAAGGGAGAAGTGAATAAGGGGCATGACAAGGTGATACGGAGATGATTAGGATAGGTAACAGTCATGTGGAGTATACACAACAGCCAGATTCATTCTATGTAAATGTACAGTCATGATAATTTGCAGAGAATTCTGTGAAGATGCTTTGAAACATTCAACTTTATAGATGCTACAATCAAATGCGAAAGGATTACTATACAGCATCATTCCTGTGAATCTACACTGCAATCTTTCTATAGCTCCGATATCTGTTCTTTGCGGTGGTGCCCTAAATTGCACAAAATATTCCAGCTGCAATCCAATCAACATTTTGTAAAATTTCCATAGATGAGGAAGAAGAGCAGCAGGGATTGGAATGAGCCAGGGAGCATTAGTTATCTGTTAATGAACAGCAGGTACCTGTACCTTTTCTGGATACCTGCTGTTTGCGGTCTGACTAATTAAGTTCAATAAGCAACATTTGCTTTGTTGCTGAATCCTGTTTTCAGACTTCTTCTTTATTCACTGCAGCCTTCCTGTCGTGATCTTTGCCTGTCCTCCTGTATGAGAGTATGATAAGCAGCAGCAGTACATGTTGTCTCAGTGAAATATGTGAGCTGAATATCAGCACCACCTACTCCTAGTCAAGGAGGAACGGAGTGGGGGAGGAGAAAGCTAAGGACAGTATTGTTTGGTGCCATCCTTCTCACCCAGATGAATCAGAGAAAAGCACAACAGTGGTCAAGGTAATGGGTGGTCAGCAGGATTTGCAATACAAAACATTGGGTTGGTGAGGATGGAAAAAAAGCAGGGACAAAGTGTACTGCACGGGACTGCAGGACAGGAGCAGGAGGCCGGTGCCAGTCGAGCGGAGGCACTTGGTGGTGGATTGGGGAGTGAAAGGTTCGGTGAGGTAGGAAGGTGCCAGAGAGTGAATCGATTTGAACACAAGTATAAGGATCTACTAGGGGTCTAGTCAGAACTGGTGTGAGGTGGGAATGGAGTTTGGTCCGGGTCGGTATGTGGGCAGCAGGTTAGTGACTACTCAATGAGAAATTGTAATTTAGTAAGAGGAAACACATAGCACAGTTTACTGACTGCAGACACATTGTCAGGGGTGTAAATGCTTTCATTATTTTACCTTAATATAATGTTTTGTCCCCAATTATTAAGGCTCTTCTTTATTCCACGTGTTCAATATTTCCTGTATAGATATATTTTTCCAAAGATTTGTGGCAGCCACTAGCAACACAAAGCATAGTCAACACTCTTCTAAAGAGCTATGTGTGTCACCCACAGCACATAGGAAGTGCTCTGAGATGCTGCTATATAAGTGAAAGTTGTTGTTGTATGAAGTGATGTCAGTAAAGATCCATTCATTTGGAGCTATTTTGAAAAAAAAAAAACTTTGGGGATCAAAACAACAGAAATTTATATACACTGCAAAGCATCCCAGAGATCACGGGATTGAGCTAGCCTGACTTGTGCACATGCAATGAAATCAGCTATCAAGGCTTTTTAAAAAGGCAGGTTTGGATTTTCTGGATTCGAACCATGGCAGTAATAACTAGAATCACATTGTATGAAAAAAATTGCCCCAAAACGTGAGTTTGGGATCTACAATCATGGAACAATTCCTACTGGAGGCAGGCTGGTCAGAACACTTCAAGAGCAAATCTGACACTTACAGTCTAAACTCAGCCATGATCAGATTTTGCTGCAGTTGAATAAGAACCACCACAAGGGGTCATGGCTGCTCTACAGTCATAATTCTTTATACAAGAAGCAGTAAGAAATAACAATGGAAGGCAACCACTTTTCTGACTTAATTCTGTATTGTTTATCCGGTACTCAACCAAACGGCACACTCAACCAACCAGTATCTCCCAATACCATTCCAGCAACCGTATCTCATACTGTAGCCATCTGGGACACTTTAAGTATGCTTACTTTGCTCATTATTATTATATTATAAATTATATTATTATTATAAATGCGTGTGCATGCACACTTACTAAACTTTACGAATGCTGGAATTTTTATTTTACCGAGTGTGTTGAAATGCTTTATTGGTAAGTATCCATACAATACTCTGTTACTATTTGGGTCTGTTACAGTATTACTGTAATATGGTATGTTTTAAAAAAAGTTAATTTATTTTTGTTTGATTTCCGGCAACTTGTCACTCGAATATCCGGCTTATTTGATTAATTGGCACCGGTCAGGTCCCGAGTGTGCCGGACAACAAAGGTTTCAATGAGTTACAGAATCTTACAGTTCACATTGTGGCAAGCATCTTTAAAAATGAAATCCCCCTGGAATCTACACCAACATTTTATTTGCAACTTCCACTTTGAGTAGAATGAAGTAGAGAGCCTTTTTCTCCAGGCACAAATTAATCAGTCAGATGGAACCCCAAACTGCTGTCTTTCTATTCATTAAGGTAATGTCTGTTTACAAACAGTGGGAGGTTGTGTTTGATTATAATAATAGATTAATTATGCTAACCATATATTTGACCAGTTTGGAGCAATGGCACTTGCTGCCTATGTAGTGTGTGGACCGCTCGAGCTATTAGGATTTTAGTTTGGAGGTTTGTACACAAGTTTCGCCCACAAAATACATAATAAATTCACTTTACAGTATATTCTGTGAAGCACTTCAATACATCGCAAAGACCTAATAAGGTAATCTACCAAATCAAGGATTCCTATTGCTATACAAACTCCTATCATAATTATCAGTGTGAACAACAACAGCAACAACAATTTAAACTTATAAAGCGCCTTTCACGTCGGGAGGACGTCCCAAGGCACCGCACAGGAGGCGTGTGACCCGAGCGGGGAGTGGACTGTTCGGGAAGGGGTGAAACACGTAGGGGAGGTCGAAAAGTTCGGGGGGGAACAAAAGGCACGGTCGAAGAGGAAAGTCTTCAAACCGGCCTTGAAAGAGGAAAGGGAAGAAACAAGGCAGAGGGATTGGGGGATGGAATTCCATAGGGTGGGAGCAGAGAAACTGAAGGCCCGGCCTCCGATGGTGGGGCGGTTCGGGCGGGGGGCTTGGAGCAATTCCTGCTGAACAGAGGGTCCGGGTGGGCTTATAGGGAGAGAGTAAATCGGTTAAGTAGGGCGGGGCAAGGCCGTGTAAGGCCTTCAAGGTGAGGACGAGGATCTTGAACTCGATCCTCTGGAGGATGGGGAGCCAGTGGAGACGGGCAAGGGTGGGGGTTATGTGGTCACGGAGGCGGGTGCGGGAAAGTACATGGGCTGCAGAGTTTTGGATGACCTGCAGCCTGTGAATGGAGGTACTGGGGAGGCCGACGAGGAGAGTGTTTCCGTAGTCCAGCCATGAGGTGATGTACGCGTGCACGAGTGTTTTGGCAGCGTGGGGAGTGAGCTAATTGCGGAGACTGGCAATGTTGCGCAGGTGGAAATAAGCAGTGCCGGTCAAGGCACGGATGTGGGGGAGGAAGGAGAGTTTTTGGTCGAACATGATGCCGAGGTTCCTGACTGGCTTTGTGAGGTGGAGAGTACAGCCTTGAATGTTGAGGCTGGCAGCGCCCGATGTGCGGAGGCGCTGGCTTGAGCCGATCAGGAGGGCCTCAGTCTTGCTCACGTTCAATTGGAGGAAATTGTCCCTCGTCCAGGACTCGATTTGGGCAGACATGCTGTCAGAACATCGATGGTCTGGGGGTTGAGGGATGAGGCGAAAAGGTACAGTTGGGTGTCGTCCGCATACATGTAGAAATTTACCCCATGTTTGCGGATGACATCGCCCAGAGGGAGCGTGTAAATGGTGAAAAGGAGGGGGCCGAGGACACAGCCCTGGGGGACACCATGAAAAACTGTGCGAGGGTTTGAGGAGAAAACCGTTGGAAGATACAATATGTAGGCGGTGGGTCAGGTAGGAATGGAACCAGTCAAGGACTGTGCCTTGAAGGTTGAAGTGGGAGGAAAGACGTTGGAGGAGGATGGTGTGATCGACTGTGTCAAACGCAGCAGACAGGTCAAGGAGGACGAGGAGGCAGAGGGAGCCCTGGTCGCAGGCGGTTTGGATGTCGTTTGTGACCTTAACCAGGGCAGTTTTCGTGCTGTGAACAGGGCGGAAACCTGATTGGAGTGGTTCAAGGAGTGAGTGAGTTGAAAGGAAAGAGCGGAGCTGGGAGGCAACCATTCTTTCAAGGACCTTGGATAAAAACGGGAGGTTGGAGATGGGTCGGTAGCTTGATGGCTGCGACGCATCAAGGGAGGGATTTTTCAGGATAGGGGTGATGGTGGCTGTTTTAAGGGAGGTAGGGACGGTGCCTGAGGAGAGGGAAAGTTTGATGTTGTCAGAAATGAGCGGGATCAGAAGGTGGAGTTGGGTGCGGAGGAGTGGGGTGGGGATGGGGTCCAGTGAACACGTGGTGGGTTTCATGGAAGTGATTATTTTTGTGACTGAAGTCGGGGAGATGGGGATGAAAGTAGGGGGGTGGGTGGGGGCTGGAATAGCGGATGAAGGGGCGGAGGTGAAGGAGAGGTGGGGGGAGGAAACCGCAGAGCGGATTCTCTCGATTTTGGACTCGAGGAAGTCCAACATCTCCTCGTGTGTTTGAGGAGAGGATCTGCAAAGCGAGATGGGGGGGGGGGGGGGGGGGGTGGGAGGGGGTGCGGAGGAGCTGGTTGGTGGTGGTGAAGAGGAGGCGGTATTTGTCCTTCGCTTACAGGATTATCATGGAGTAGAAGGCTGATTTGGCGGTGGCTCGGGCGGAGCGGTAATATTTGATGCGGTCCAGCCAGATTTGCCGGTGGACCGTGAGGCCAGATTTGAGCCAGGTGCGTTCAGCTGCTCTCACTTGGCTTTTAAGGGAACGGAAGTGAGTTGTGTACCACGGAAAACTTGCCTGAAACCTGCTACACCTCGTCTTCAAACCAGCGTTATGAACTCTGGTGAAAATTTCTCAGTAACCATGAATTCACCTGAATTCCGCTTCAAGATTTGAATCAAGCAGACAACACCTGTATTTAGTTTTTATGAAATGTAATTTGATTAATTTCATGCGGAAATGGCTACATCTGAAAAGTAAAATGGGTACATATGGCAAGTGGCTCCCAGATTGGACAGCGCTGCTTTTTGTCATTCCTGAATTGTTCTATTTTTAATCTGACTCAGTTACTTTTTTTTCCAGTACTCGCGTCCAACCATCAATGTTTTGTTGAAGGATTAGATCTTTTTACAGTTGCAGGTTATTAATAGAACATTTAAAAAATATTTTATACTTCTATCCACTTCCTCATTGAAAATGACCTTGGTATCAATAAAGTTTCATTAGGGTTTCATTTACGATAGCTCTCATTGAGGAATCCCTTTAAGAAGCACTGCAAATGAAATCCGAATTACACTTTATTGAGGAATCCAACTCAGAGAAATAGGGGCTTCCTGCTGTAATGTTAATGTTACAAAACGCAATGTTGATTCGCTCAATTCTTTAATGCAGACTTTACAAATAATCTCTTTCACACTCGCTTTCAAATCTCCTCAGTCTTCGCAGAATCCTTGTGTACTTGCCCCATACATAATTGCCATTTATTCTGCTAAAGCTAATATACCTACAACAAGAAATACAACACGCCAATCCACAGGAGCTCTCTGATACAAACCACATCTGGAGCAGAACAGGCATTGGAGTTAATTGGAGTTCCAATTAAGAAATACAGGAAATTCTTTATCTGCAAGCCATCGATTTTCTCTGCATCATTCGTGCATCTTTTTGAAGATGCACCCAAGGTTCTTCTCATTTAATTTAAGGTAGACTAACTGATGGCCCAAAGAGCACATTTCTGACTTCAATATTTTAGCTCCCAGCTGCATCTCTCTTCCCATCAACCTTGTGAAAGGCAATGCGATGAGCGACGAGGAGAGGCGGAGCAGGAAGTACGACTCATATCTCCCAGGTGTGCCCCTCCACCTGTCACTCTCCACACTACCTGATACACCCTTGTGAGAGAGCGATAGGAAGAGAGGCACGGCAGAAGTATATTAAAAAAGATATTATTGCATATTTTGCAATTCTAAAACTACTGAGTTTCAGTAAGAAAAGCAAGGTAGATGCAGAAGATAGAGGACACCGGAGCTCTGGTTCATGAGAAACATTTTCCACAATATTATTATTGTGTACTTTGTTAGGGCTATTAAATTATATGCATTTAATTCACTTCATTCTTTATTTCACTTTCAATATTTACTCTGGATATAATGATTATTCTTGAATATATGTACTGTATTGATAAAGTTGAATATTGTTTCAAAATACGTATGATTTTTGCATTGCCTATTTAAAGATTGCATCGTAACTAAACTATAGTGAAATGAAGTAACGCAATTACACAATTTAAAACATAGGATTTCTATTTGATTCTTATGGGTTATATTTGTGGAACAGAATAACAAAATATTGCCTATGCAGCCTTTCTAAAATGTGGCATTCAGCAGCCAAAAGATTTAGCCCCCTGATCTAAAGGACAGTGGCATTTTAAACACAGAGCTGTAAAAGGTAGTTTAGATGAAATCTATAAACGATGGCAATATATAAATGCTGACATTGCCTGAATTGCTCAACCCGTTCTAGTTTTGTAATATGCTCCAATTTTATATGGTTTATATGCATTCCTTGCAGTAAAACAAAGAGCAGGCTGACAGGCTCAAGTTTGATTTATTCTGACAAAGGAATAAAACTGTAAAATTCAATTCCATAAATGTGCCAGAAAGCTGCAAGTGAACCAACAAAATGGAGAAGTAATTCAATGTGTCATATAAACCAGGATTACAGATGATTTCAGTATTGATTCAGATTCATAGCCACATTTAAAAGTAAATTCATTGAACACTCAATACTCCCTCCAGAGCCTTTGTACAATCTTCCCCATTGTCCACTTCGCTCAATTATTTACACTGTGTTCACACTGTGTGTCTCTTGGTGGTCTTAACGTGAAAAGCACAGGATGATTTACAATAGAATGGTACCAAAGTCTGATCACTGAGATCAACTTGAGGAGCAGCACATCAATCTGAATCTATGACGTATCAAACATCCTTGGAGTCGAGTGATTACCCAGGAGACTGGAGGTGGCTAATGTATTACTTACTTAAAAAAATAGGATTAGCCAAGTAATTATAGAGCAGTCAGTTTTACGGCCATATTGGGCAAACGTACCAGGCTATAAGTGATAATATTGATAATCACTTACAAAGGAATGGGTTGCTTCCTAAATCTAACCATTATTTGGCAAAATAACTAAGAGAATAGATGATGGTGTTGCAGTATATGTATCTATGGATTTTCAAAAGGTTTTTAATTATGCACTACATGGGAAGCATGTTAATAAACTCAGCTACATAGTAATTAATGGAAAGTTAGCAGCATGGATAGAAAGGTGGTTAAAGGATAGTAAGCGGAGGATGGGAGCACAAGGGTATTACTCACAATGTATAGATATAAATAAGGAGTCCCCCAGGAGTTCAGTAATTAGGATCACTGCTTTTTTCCATTTTTTGTGGAGTTTAGAACAATATTTCAAACACTCCTGCTTATCACATCCGCACCTTTGCTCAGCTGGCTTCCTTCATCTCCTTCGTCCCCTCAGCTCCACCATCAGCGGCTGTGCATTCATCAACTTTGACCCAATACTCTGGAACTGTCTGCCTCAATCCCTCTGCCATGCGCTCTCCTTGCTCAACCAAATTAGATCCAAAGGCCTTCTTCCCCTTCAACTGTACCTAGCCTTACTATACAAAGGTAATTTTTTGTTACCTTTGTCACTTCCTAGTACGGCACAAACAGCCATGGATTTTTTGGAGGGATTATTATCCACTGCAAGCAATCTAACAATCAAATTCCTACAATCTGATAGGTAAACAACAACGACTTGGATTTATATAGCCCCCTCCATGCCGGACGGCTTGTGGGGTAAGGAATCTTGCCTAAGGTTTCGTCCCCACTGGGAATCAAACCCGGGTCCATGCACTTGCAAGGCAAGCGTACTAATTTCTGGAACAAAAACTTCTCCATGCCTTCCTTGAGAGAAGAATTAAGTTTATGCATGGAACAACAAAACCTTCAAGTGGATCTATTTAAACTTTCTGAAATCACCTCAATTGTGATAAGACTTTTGTTTTATGACAAAATACAATGTTGCCATCTATAAAACTGATTTGTTCCGCTTCAGATGGGTTAATTGTCACCTTGGTTCATTACAGCATCATAGCTTGTGATTTTCATTCATATGTTTAAGGACATTAAACTTTTATGCAATGGAACTACTACCAAGGAAATTATTCTCACTTGCTGAACTATTTTGCTTTTAATCTTCAGTCAAATTAGAATATTTTCATTACTGTAAATGAAGCAAAGAATATTTTTAAAAGAAAATAATAGAAAATTCTTTGGCTCCATATTGTATTCTGAAGAATACTACTTTAGTAACTGAGTCATGTAAAATTGAAATAATCTCAATGACCTTATTAAAGTACAACAAATGGAGCAAAACAAAAGTCTTAAATAGCAGATGAGATAAAATGGAGAGATAAAAGTCAACTGAAAGCTAAACAGTCAATCATGGATAGCATACCCGGACACAAAAAAATATTTGAAATATATTTCTATCCAACAACAAGGAAGCTGAAGCGATAAAAACTTTTCAAAGAGAGGTGGATGGGTATTTGGGGAGGAGTGTTTGCGGGGTTATGGGGGAACACTAGGGAACGGCGATGTATCTGTTTTTCGATTAAACCCGATATGATTTTCAGATCGGTATGCCGATATGGTGATTCTAAAAAAAACCGTTATATCGAGAGATTCGATTTAAAAAATATACATCGTTATATTTTTAATATCGTTCCTGGCAATATATGAATATTGTTGGTATTATCAGTGTAATGCGATCTTTTCCAGCTTACCTTGTCGCCGGCATTGCAACCTCCTAGACCTAGAGCACGGAATGCGCGTACATTCGATGCGCGCGCACAATTAACAGGCGCGCACATCCGATGCGCACGCACACTTTACTGTGTATACTCGACGTGAGTCGTGGCGTCTTAACAAAGTCGCATCGCTGAAAATTGTAGTTTGAAAATTTACCTTTCTCTTCATGGGGAAAAGAAGCCCCGTATGGGAATACTTTGAAAACAATGCAGTCAGTAATGGTGTGTATAGATGTACAGTTTGCAAGGTCTTGGTTAAGACATCTGATTCGAGCACGAGCAGCCTGCGACAACACATTAAGCAGCACCACCCCGCCCAGCACGCTGCCCTCAGAGCGAAATCATTGTCGACAACAGCAGGAAGTCGAACCAGCGCTTCGGAGAAAGCGACAGGTAGTGGGGCCAGTGCAGCTCAAACAATTCCTGCTTTATTTAAGAGGAGAACATTGTACCAGAGAGAGGACAAAAAGTGGCAAAGTATCACGAACGCTGTCACTTTTTGCATAGCAAAGGAGAGCTTGCCAATGGCGAAGGACATTAATTCAGACTTCAGACTACATAATAATAAGTGGCATTTTGTGGCTGTAAGTGTTATTTTTGTGTGTGAGAGAGTTAGAAGCCAGATTATCACTGTTTCTATGTGTGTGTCTAGTCAGACACACACATAGAAACAGTGATAATCTGGCTTCTAACTCTAACAGTCAGACTGTCTGTCTCTCTCTTTTCTATTGTAATGGATCTCATTTACACGTGGACATTACATGCTAGTTTCAAGCAAGAAATGGAGGAGAATAAATCTCTAGATTTTGTTTTTGGTGTGTGTGTGTTCTATTTTGTGTTTAGAGATGGAGGGAGAGAAGGAGAGGGGGAAAGTTGGGAGAGAAGGAGAGAGGAAGAGAGGAGAGGGAGGGAGAGAATGAGAGGGGGAAAGGAGGGAGAGAAGGAGCGAGGGGAAAGGAGGGAGAGAAGGAGAGAGGAAGAGAGGAGAGGGAGGGAGGGAGAGAAGGAGAGGGGGAAAGGAGGGAGAGAAGGAGAGAGGGGAGGGAGGGAGAGGGGGAAAGTTGGGAGAGAAGGAGAGAGGAAGAGAGGAGAGGGAGGGAGAGAAGGAGAGGGGGAAAGGAGTCAGAGTAGGAGCGAGGGGAAAGGAGGGAGAGAAGGAGAGAGGGGAGGGAGAGAGGGAGGGAGAGAAGGAGAGAGGGGAGGGAGAGAAGGAGAGAGGGGAGGGAGGGAGGGAGGGAGGGAGAGAAGGTGAGGGGGAAAGGAGGGAGAGGAGACAGGGAGGAGGGAGAGGAGAGAGGGAGAGTGGAGGGGGAGGGAGAGAAGGAGAGGGGAAGGGAGAGAAGGAGAGGGGAAAGGAGGGAGAGAAGGAGAGAGGAGAGGAGGGAGAGAAGGAGAGGGGGAGGTAGGGAGGCAACAACATCGTATAATTCAACAGACCTTGACACCAACATTACAAACTTTCTGGACCTAGAGCACGCATTTCGAAATGTGCGTGCACCGCGACTGAGCGCGCACCATAAATGCGCGCGCGCCATCAATGCACGCGCACTTCGAATGCACGCGCATGCGCAGTATAAAAACTCGATAGATCGGTTTAAGCAGGGATGAGCAAACCGATATATCCATATCCGGAAAAGTCCCATATCGCCGTTCCCTAGGGAACACTGAGGAGTGGGATTGAATAGCTCTTTTCAAAGATCCGGCACAGACTCAATGGGCTGAATGGCCTCCTCTTTTACTGTAAAATTCTATGATTCTATGATCAAATTGCATTTACTATACAATGACTTTGGACAATTTACATGGCCAAACACTAGCTTTAATTGATGAAAGTCTGCTGCTCTAAAGAGAAATTTATGATTCAGAGACAATACAATTGCCAACGCACAATTGATGAAAACAGTTACTTTCCTAGGGTCGAACAACCATGCACTCCTGAAACAAATTTCATTTTCAGACACATTCTCTATATCACACCCAATAAGAAAGTTTAGGCTTCAGATCATCCAGAACACTGCAGCCACGTCCTCTCCCGCAACTGGCTCCATGAACCTATCACCCCTATTCACACCCGATACCAATAGCTCCCATCACCCACAGGATTTAATTCAAGATCCTGGTCCTCACCTTCAAGGCTCTCCATGGCCTTGCCCCATCCTACCTTTGCAATCTCCCAACCTGTCCGTTCCTTCCATTCAGCGGGCTCCAGCCTGCTCCACATCCCCTGACCCACCCACCCACCATCAGCGGCAAGCTTTCAGCCACTCTGCCCCCAACCTTTGGAATTTCATCCCGCATTCTCTCCGCCTCTATCCCTTGCCTCCTTCAAGAACCCCTTCAAGGCCCTCCTCTTCAATCATGCTCTTGATCAACTTCCCTCTCCCCCCTGCCCCCTACCCTCCCCAATTCCTTGTCCCAGCTCAGGTCCGAAATACTGTCTGTCCAGTACTTTGGAACGTCCTCCCAACATCAACGGTGCATTTTTGTAGTTTTGTTGTTGTTGTTGACACATATTCATTAAGTTTAATGTTATTAGTACTCACGCCAGATCAGGGAGAAGCAGCAAACAACAACAACAACAACAAAATTACATTTGTATAGCAGCTTACACATCGAGAGGACATCCAAGCAGTGTCTATTGAACTCTTATTGATTTGTACAAAGATGAATTAAATTATATTGGTGTCTGTGACTGGACATGAATTTAAATAAGCTGAACTTCCAGTTACTCTATTACCTCACAATTACTCATGTTATTTAATGCCATTCGAAGAACAGAATAACACATGCTGATTTACTAATGGTTGGATCACACTAACCCAGTGCTCAATATCAGTAACAGTAACAAAACACCCTATTCAGAATGTAGCAAAGGTACAGAACATCCAGACCAGTTAGGAGATGCAAAAACAGCAGTGCTCAATGATTTTGCATGTGTATAAATTAACCCTGCTACAAGGCGATTTTTACTGTTCATAAAAATGGAAGTTCCAGCCTTCTTGGGGCTACATAGTAATATGGAGAATTTGTACACATTATACGTTCACCCACATGTTGAATAACTGGTTTCACCAGTCCCTCACCAGCATCGCCTTCTTCCACCTCTGCCAATATCTCACCATAAAAGCTGCCAAAACCCTGGTCCATGCCTTTGTCACCTCTCGGCTGGACTACTTCAAAGCCCTCCTCGCTAGTCTCCCCTCCACCACTATTCACAAAATCCAGCTCATACAGAACTCCACCGCCCACATTCTCACCTGAACCAAACTTCGCTCCCCGATTACACCATACCTCGCCTGACTTCACTGGCTCCCTGTCACAGAACGAATCGACTTCAAGATCCTCAGTCTTGTATTTAAATCCCTCCACTCCCCTGCACCTCCTAATTCGCTAACCTCTTCTCTCTTCACAGCAGTACCCGCTGCCTCCGCTCTACCGGGTTTGGCCTCCTCCTTGTCCCCCAAATCCTCCACTTCATCATCGGCAGCCACGCTTTCAATCACTTTTCCTCGAAACTCTGGAACTCCCCCACTCAATCTCTCCGCCTCACCCACTCCTTTACAATTTTCAAGTCGCACCTGAAGACTTTTCTGTTCAAACATGCCTCCTGTCACCTTCCCCCTCCCCCTGGTTCGGCCTCGGGCTCCGCTATTGTGAAGCGCTCTGAGCGTCTGGAGTGGAGGGCGCTATATAAATCCAAGTTGTTGTTGTTTCATGCATGTTGTTGTTTCAGGAAACATAGCTTTAGTTTCAAACTGGCATAAAGAATAAAGACTTGTAAAAATTTAACTTCTACATCGCTGGTCAGTGGGATATTGTGGACTCGGAATCACACAAAAAAGCAATTTTCCCACATCAAACAATGGAGAAGGGTTCTTCAAAACCAATGAGTTAAATCAGTAATAGAATAATATATTTGGGATAGCATATTTCATGTCAGGAGGATATCCCAATGTGCTTCACAGAATGTACTGTAAAGTAATATGACTGTGTGTATTTTGTATTTTGTGGGCAAACACAACGTAAACGAACACAGCAATACCCTCAAACAACCACAAACAATCTTTTTCATTGGCAAATTGTTGGCCAGGACACCAAAGAAACTCTTTTCTCTTTTCGAATCGTGCCAATGGGATCTTTAATAGTCACCTGAACAGGCAGACAGGACCTTGGTATCAATGCAATTTCTTTGCAATAGTGAGCTCCAAGATTTACAGTATTCCCAACAGCGGATTCAACATTTAGAATAAGGCTAGGTTACAATGTCCAATAGATTTCTGACACTTTGTTACAACCTACATCGAGATCAAATTACTTCAGTGTTGATGGATATCTTCAAGAAATATTAAATAAGAAGGATTTTAACAACAACAATATTACACTTGTATAGCGCCTTTCACCTCAGGAGGACAGTTACTGCTTCAGTCCTGAGCTGAGGACAGGGAGGGTAGGGGCGAGGGAAGGGGGGGATTAGGAGTTGCCGATGGGTCCATCGAAGAGGAGAGTCAGGTTTTTATATGCATGCCAAGAGCTTAACCCACCTACTAATAAGAAATAACATTTGGTTCATCATTCAAGTTTATAAAGAATGTACTTGGTACTTCATTCCTGATTCATGTAACTGCCTAAGGAAAAGCTCAGCATTAACTTCTTCTCAAAAGATAATCTAATGAAACCCAAGAAAATGTATCTTCCCTACTCCTGTGCAATTCAATCCTGACATTTGGTGACATTTCCTTACTGCCAGCAAGGTTCACTTGTACTTGTTACAATTACACTTAAATAACAGCTAATCATCATTTTGAAGCTCTGGATCAGATTTCTCCTCTTTCCTTGAGACTGTGCATATTAGCCTCGATAGACAATCAAGCAAAATCATATAGAAAGCACTAGGGAACGGCGATATGGGAATTTCCCGGATATGGATATATCGGTTAGCTCATATCGAGATATACCGAAATACCGATATTTTCCGTTTTTTTCGTACTGCGCATGCGCGCGCGCATCGGAGTGCGCGCGCATTCTGGGTGCGCGCGCATTCGAGACCTATCTTCTCAGGAGGTAAATATCTTTCTCTCTCTGTGTCTCTCACTCTCTCCATCTCTGTGTTATTCTGTCTGTGTCTCTCTATGTCTCTCTCCCTCTCTCCTATCCCCTCCCATCTCTATCTATCTGTATATTATCACATCCACCCCGTCTCTCCCCCCCCCTCCCCCCCCCCCCCGGCCGTCCCTCTCTCGCACCCCCCACCCCCGTCGTCTCTCTCTCCCTCCCCCTCCCCCCCCAGCCGTCTCTCTCCCCCTCCCCCCAGCCGTCTCTCTCCCCCTCCCCCCAGCCGTCTCTCTCCCCCTCTCCTCCCCCCACCCCGCCGTCTCTCTCCCTCCCCCCCCAGCGTCTCTCTCCTCCTCCACCCAGCCGTCCTCTCTCCCCCTCTCCTCCCCCCCACCCGCCGTCTCTCTTCTCCCCCCCAGCCGTCTCTCTCCCCCCCCCCCCCAGCCCTCTCTCCACCTCTCCTCCCGTCCCCCCAGCCGTCTCTCTCCCCCTCTCCCCCCCCCCAAGCCGCCTATCTCCCCCTCCCACCAGCCGTCTCTCTCCCCCTCTCCTCCTCCCCCCAGCGTCTCTCTCCCCCTCTCCCCCCCGCAGCCGTCTCTCTCCCCCTCTCCCCCCCCCCAGCCATCTCTCTCCCCCTCTCCCCTCCAGCCATCTCTCTCCCCATCTCCCCCACAGCCGTCTCTCTCGACCTCTCCCCCACCCCTAGCCGTCTCTCTCCCCTCTCCCCCCCCGCAGCCGTCTCTCTCCCCATCTCCCCCCCCCCCAGCCGTCTCTCTCCACCTCTCCCCCCCCCAGCCGTCTATCTCCCCCTCCCCCCCAGCCGTCTCTCTCCCCCTCTCCTCCTCCCCCCAGCCCGTCTCTCTCCCCTCTCCTCCCCCCCCCCAGCCGTCTCTCTCCCCCTCTCCACCCCCCAGCCGTCTCTCTCCCCATTTCCCCCCCCCCCCCCAGCCGTCTATCTCCCCTCCCCCCCAGCCGTCTCTCTCCCTCTCAACCCCCCCCAGCTGTCACTCTCCCCCTCACCCCCCCCCCCAGCAGTCTCTCTCCCCCTCACCCCCCCCCCCCACCCACAGCCGTCTCTCTTCCCCCACCCCTTGCATACCTGTATATTGTATTCGAGGACTATGAATACAAGATGGCGGCTTTGCACCTCGGTCTGTGCATTGTGTATAGAGATGAGCATTCTGGGTCTTGTAGTTGATTGTGCTCGCATCCCGATTTTTTACCTCGATATACCGTTTTTCGATATATCGGTATTTTTAAAATGTCTATATCGGCATACCGATATGAAAATCATATCGGGTTTTACCGATATACCGATATATCGCCGTTCCCTAGAAAGCACTACATATAGAGATAGGTCTAGCTCTAATTAACATGAAAAATCTTGCACAGTGATGTTTAATGCCAAAAATACACATTGAATACTTATGTAGGAAGTGTAGTATCTGATGTCAAGAATCGTTTCTGAATCAGATATCAATAGACTAGGTTCAGTTCAATTTCAACTTATGTTTTGCATGTCCATACACAGTGTTAAGTGATTTTGGTGCATCACTTTTTTGAAAATGTTTAGGCCATGATTTGTGTACTTCGTCATACAATAACTCAAGGAGCATTCCATCCTTGTTACAAATCAAGTTGGGCTAGAAAAGAGTAAATAATCTGTACCTGTCCTGTATAGGCAAAATCAAGAGCTTGTTTCAAACCCAGACTGGTCACTCCATGGAGGCTTACTTCCTCAGCAACACTCTCCACCATGCAAAGGCTAAACATGGCCTGGGGATACAAAAAGACAAGGGAAAACAATCAAGCTTTTTCAACTAAATCATAACAACAATAACAAATTGCATTTATATACCACCCTGCACATGGGATAATCTCTTGGGAGTTCTTAACCATAGCAGAGCTGAGGTGGGGAGAGCTGCCCATAGGCACAGTCAGAGAGAAAGGTTTTCAGGTGTAATTAATTCTCAAGGAGGCAAATTAGAAGGAATGAAGCAAAAGCTTCTATAGTTTGGGGATGTAGTTGCTGAAATGCATGGATGTGTGGGATGCAGTTTAGATATTCTTAGGCATGGTGATTGGTTTCCACATGTGTCTGACACTCGACTGATCATGAGAGAACGGGGGAATTATACATTATTATAATAAGAAATACATTTGATATAGCACCTTATCACGTCATTGGGATGTCGCAAGATGTTATGATAGAGAGCACAAGCTTGAAATCAGAACAATTTTAGGAGTATACTGTTTATCAAATTGTTTTTTTTTAATCTTTGAAAAGTTCAGATCATTTATCAGATCATTAAAATTAACAGTGGGAACATGATCAAAAATGATTTGGATGTAGAAAAGCCAATAAATAGACTGCATAAATAGATAACTTATTGAGTAACACTGAGCTCATCTCTCACAATACTCAAATATATCGGAATTTCGCATTTCCAACTACATCTGAAATTCAGTGGGCAATAAAAGGCAGTTATTCATCAAATGTCATCCTTTTGGGTAAATACCAGCAGTACCTGAACTGGTTTTAATGAGGATCCCAGGCTGATCTTAATAAGGATCCCAGACTGATCTTATGATCAGTGTAAATGACTGCTTAAAGGAAAAGGCATAGCCACCAACATACAAACAGCTGTGGAAGGACAGCTGACACTTGTCAAGGATATATCGAACTGTGAAAATGTAGTGCTGTTCCAGACATCCTGCATCTCAAGTTTGAATCAGTTAGGACCCCTGGTACAATTCACTCAGCAGGTGAATTGCCTAATGGTTTAGGCTCACGTTTTTTCTGTGCCTCTACTCTTCCCTGCAGTTTGACAGGAATGAATTCATCTTCAGCATAATTAATTTTACCGTGAATAAAAGGACACTTTGGGCTTCTTCTATTTTGCCATTCAATGAATATTTATGGTAAGCACAAAGAAAAGACATTGGGTCGCAGTAAAGAATATAAATGCTGAGAATCATGGGTGTATAAAGATGTTCCATTTAGGGAAAAGAGCATTGCTCACTCAAAGAAGCTGTAAACAACTGGAAAAACATAACAGAAACAGCTCATTTACCAATGTATGAAGCTTACTTATGTGAAACGATTTCTGTTTTATTGCAGATAGATGTGCTAATTATATTTCCAAGTACTGTACAGTAACAGGGTGAAATTTGAACATGGCAATTTTGTAGGGAACGGTGATATATCGGTATATCGCTAAATCCCGATATGATTTTCATATCGATATGCCGATATAGACATTCTAAAAATATCGATATATCGAAAAAACGATATATCGAGGTACAAAATCGGGATGCAAGCACAATCAACTACAAGACCCAGAATGCTCATCTCTGTACACAATGCACAGACTGAGGTGCAAAGCCGCCATCCTGTATTCATAGTCCTCGAATACAATATACAGGTATGCAAGGGGTGGGGGGAGAGAGACGGCTGTGGGTGGGGGGGGTGAGGGGGAGAGAGACGGCTGGGGGGGGGAGAGGGGGAGAGAGACGGCTGGGGGGGGGAGAGGGGGAGAGAGACGGCTGGGGGGGGGAGGGGGGGGAGAGAGACGGCTGGGGAGGGAGGAGAGGGGGAGAGACGGCTGGGGGGGGGGAGAGGGGGAGAGAGACGGCTGGGGGGGGGGGGGGGAGGAGAGGGGGAGAGAGACGGCTGGGGGGGGGAGGAGAGGGGGAGAGAGACGGCTGGGGGGAGGAGGAGAGGGGGAGATAGACGGCTGGGGGGGGGGGAGAGAGGAGAGAGACGGCTGGGGGGGGGAGAGGGGGAGAGAGATGGCTGGGGGGGGGAGGGGGGGAGAGAGACGGCTGGGGGGAGGAGGAGAGGGGGAGAGAGACGGCTGGGGGGGGGGAGAGGGGGAGAGAGACGGCTGGGGGGGGGGGGGGGAGGAGAGGGGGAGAGAGACGGCTGGGGGGGGGAGGAGAGGGGGAGAGAGACGGCTGGGGGGAGGAGGAGAGGGGGAGATAGACGGCTGGGGGGGGGGAGAGAGGAGAGAGACGGCTGGGGGGGGGAGAGGGGGAGAGAGATGGCTGGGGGGGAGAGGGGGAGAGAGACGGCAGGGGGGTGAGGGAGAGAGAGACGGCGGTGGGGGGGGGGGGTGGAGAAAGAGACGGCTGGGGGGGTGGTGGGGGAGAGAGACGACGGGGGTGGGGGGTGCGAGAGAGGGACGGCGGGGTGGGTGGGGGAGAGACGGGGTGGATGTGATAATATACAGATAGATAGAGATGGGGGGGGATATGAGAGAGGAGAGAGGGAGAGAGACATAGAGAGACACAGACAGAAAAACACAGAGATGGAGAGAGTGAGAGACACAAAGAGAGAAAGATATTTACCTCCTGAGAAGATAGGCCCCGAATGCGCGCGCACCGGAATGCGCGCGCACTCCGATGCGCGCGTGCATGTGCAGTACGAAAAAACTGAAAATATTGATATTTCGGTATATCTCGATATGAGCCAACCGATATATCCATATCGGGAAATTCCCATATCGCCGCTCCCTACAATTTTGGGTACACTCTCAAATGTCCCATAATAAACAGTGAACAGCTCCACAATAAACCTCCAGTGTTTGTAGTGGGATAGGAAAGATTTTACGGTGGGTCAGGAAAGTAATTAGCTGCTCAAATGTGTTCATCAGTTTTATTCCTTTACAGCGTCCACACACAATTAAAATTACCTCAAATCACAAATCCATTGAGTCACGTCTGCAAACTCCCAAATTACACTAAACTGTCTCCAACATGAAATGCAGCATTCTGTAAACAATATTCCAGTTGGTTGAAACATCACAAAGCGCTTCACAGGATTTATTGTACACAATAGAGAATGCATATTTTGTAGACAAAACGGGCAGTCAATTTGCTCACAGTAATGTCTCACAGATGGCTATGAAGTGAATAACTAATAGTGGAGGCCTACAGCTCAGTGGTTAAAGCACTCGCCTCTGAAACAAAGAGACTTGGGTTGATTTCTGGCAAGGTGAAACATAATAATAATAATCCTTGAATTTGACATAGCGCTTTTCACATCTTCTAGATGTCTCAAAGTGCTTCATAGAGTATACTGTAAAGTGAATTGACTATTCTTGTGGGCGAAACTCAGGAGACAATTGCACAAAGCAGTGTCCCACAAACAATCGTGGATTGAAATGACCAATTTTATTGTTGTGTTTTTTTTGAGGGACTATTATTTTCTTGCTTCACACGCCACTGTTTATCTAGAAGTAGGAACCTCATTATTAGTCAATTGCTGGATCACTTTTCCAGGAGTAATAATTCCTTCAAATTCCAGACATGGGGCTTGAACTCACAACCTAATAATCCCTCCAAAGAAACCACAATAATAAAATTGATCATTTCAATCTACAACTGTGTGTGGGACACTGCTGTGCGCAATTGGCTGCCGCGATTCGCCCACAAATATATACAGTCAATTCACTTTACAGTATATTCTGTGAAGCGCTTTGGGACGTTGATAAGATGTGGAAAGCGCTATATCAAATGCAAGGATTATTATTATTATATTATTATAACCTTTGACTCAAGAGGCAAGAGTGCGACTAACTGAGCCAAGCTGACATCTAATGCCACTCCCTTCCAGATTTGTTATGAATAGCCAAAAAAACATTTTCGTTACCTAACCATACAGAATACTAGCATGCTCACTCCTTTATCAGGGAAAGATGAATATCTGATACAATAAGCCTTAACCAGTCTCTAAAGTTCTGAGAAAAGAGCCTATACTGTTGAAATGTCATATGGTAATGCCCAAAGGAGCCTACAAACAAGTTCGTAGATTTTGATGTTACGTGAACCTATTGTGCAAGCAGTCTGTTACTGACAAGCCTTTTAAATCTCCAATTGCTCTTCACACATGTGGCCCTTTTAGACCAAGCTTTGTTTAAATGCATTCAAGACTGAGGTTTCTATCACAGGCTATGTTTCAAATGACACATATTTGTTGGAGTACAATATTGGAGCTTCTCCACAACTGTTTGTGGGACTCTGCTGTGTTCAATTGGCTACCGTGTTTCGCCCACAAAATATACAGTCAATTCACTTTGCAATATATTCTGTTCGACGCTTTGAGATGTCTTGAAAACCTCATAATGCTCTATATTAAATGGAGCGATTATTTATTATTTACATGTTGATAGTCTGATAATCTACCTGACTAATATTGTCCATTAGAAACATTAAATTTATTTTTAAATCATATGTCATTGTGAAGGAGTGGCAATATGTAAGCCACGGTTCATGATAATAATAATAATCTGTGCATTTGTTATAGCACTTTTCACATCTTCTAGATGTGTCAAAGTGCTTCACAGAATATACTGTAAAGTGAATTGACCGCATTTTTGTGGGTGAAACGTGGCAGCCAATTGCACACAACAGTATCCCATAAACAGTCATGGATTGAAATGACCAATTTTATCATAGTTGTTTTTTGAGGGATTATTATTAGGCATGTGAAGTAAGGAAACTTTCCCAAAGTTTCACCACCCTTTTGCTGACATTAAGAAGTAATAAATGTTTCCAATGTGCGCTTGCTCGGTGACTATTTTGTAGGTCAGGAAAACATTCCATTTTAAATACTGTATGATGGGTCTCACAGAACCAGATAATCTCAATCAACAATCACAGAAAAGAGCAAAAGCCTAGAATTATCAATCCCCAAATATCCAGAATGATTTTGAAGAGATACGACAGTGCAAGGTGTTCATGTTGTATTATCTCAACTTCCAAAAGTATTTTGACAAAGTATAACACTAGAGACTCTTTTACAAACTGCTGCCAGAATGTATTAAGCATGAGATGTGGAATTGGATTAGTAATGAGCTAAAACAAAAGAAGCAGAAGAAGCTATACAAGGTCACGATTGGGGAGGGGGCAGGGAAACAGTGGTGGATTGCCTCATGGACTATTTCTTCCCCCCGCCATGCCAAACAAATAACATGGATTTGCACACAGTATTCAATCATTGCTGTCTGGAGGGCGATAATTAGGGTAAGTGGGAGGAAAACATTTATTGAAATAAAGGAGGCATCTAAAGTCTTACACAAAGAGCTTGATCATGCATGCCTTGCATGGCATATGAAGCTAAAAACAGCAAAATGTAAGGTACTGCATATAGAACAGGCTCTGGCAAATAAAAAAGCATGTAACAAATCAACTCCTTTTAGTGTATTATTTTGCAATTGAAAACAAGGCCGGATATTTCCTGTTCATTTAAATTGATGAAATTAAACCTTAGGAGCATAAGAACATATGAATTTGCAAAAGAAGCCCACTTACACTCCTAACGCAGGAGAACAAGTTTAAACTAATCATGTGCTTGAAAAATACAAATTAAGTCTACAAGTTTGTTTCCCAATGCAAGTCGATTTAAAAAGAAAATAATTTAATTTAATTTAATTTAATTAATTAGGCAGTACCAATGCCTAAAATATCATAAAGGGCAATATTTATAACTATTTTCCTTGGGGATCAGATCTTAACAATCCCTCCCTAAACCCCCACTATTTACACTGAAAGAAATTGCTTTTGTTATACAGCTTTTTGCATGGAATCCATTTTCAACTGGATCATATTTGGGCCAAAATTACATCTGAACACCAATGTTGCAGCCAAGAGCAACTGGATTTTGCAATTTCATGCTTCACCTTTTATCACTGAGATTTATAACAGTTGGATCCTTTACTCACTTTTTTTTGAAAAGACGCAACACCAGAAAAGTGAAGGAAACATTCACCTTGTGTAAACACACACTAAAAAAACTCAATCAAAAGAAAAGCATATAATCAAGCCCACAAATGCTTCCTTCTACTCACATTGATTGCTGCTACAATATACAAAGCTATAATTCACTCTTTCATGCTACATAACTGTGCACTATGCAAAGACAGCTTTAATTAAAAAGGAAAATTGACACTGATAGATGAAAAACAAATGCCAAAAACTATAAAATTATAAACTGACTACTTCGTGGTTAATAAAATAACTAACAACTTTAGGGAATTTCTATCATATAAAGTTGCATCCAACAGATTTCACCATATGCTACAAGGATTATTTGCATCATAAAGCAAAGAGCAATATTTGCACCAATTTTCTATGTGCAGTTTGCACACGGTGCTTATCTTCCATTAAAGGGATATCAACATAACCTAGGCCTGCCAGCTGTCGTGTGTTTGATAATTCTGAAAAACACAATTATAGACTACAGCTTTCATTTGGAGTCAAAGATCCTGGTTTTCCAAGTATTTTGAAATATTGCAAGGCCATGTTCAACTTTGGATTGTGTCACAAATCATTCTACAGTTTTAGCATATATGTAAGCATTGCTTTATGATAGGTCACAGGAAAGCAGTGCACTTTACTGCTCAGTCTACACACATAATCAATTTACTGTTTCAACTTTTTCATAAATTTCCCTTTTTAGGGTGAAGATGTCCAGGGTAGAGAACAGAAAGCAGCAAAGTCCAGGGTTAAGGAGACATTTCCATTTCCACTTCAAGTTATCAGCTTTGAATACCCCAAATCTACTGACTAGACCAAAGGAAAGGTTTTCAGTTTTCCATACTCTCCATGCATATAGCAGTTCATAGAAACTTTAGTAAAATTATTAATTTAGCAACAAATACAAGTTTACGTCTTGCTGCAATCTTTCCTGAAATGCATTCAGTTCTGCAAATCTTTCATCATCCAAGATTTCCAGTCCCCTGATCCTGATCAGTTTTCCATGAACAGTGTTAAAGGCATTGATATTTATTAAAACGATAGGGTTATAAGATTCATTGCATAGCCGGAACAGTTACATATATACTGATGGCATAAAAAGGAGTGCAGCTAACAATTAAGATTATAAGCAACTGAAGGAAGGGATACAATAAAGTAGATTGGGCAGACAGATGGCAACAAAATTGTAAAAACATAAGGAAGTTAACTTGGGGGTACACAGAGGCATTGAGTATAAAACCAAACAAGTGATGATTAACCTACATAAACTGTAAGACCACAGCAAGTACACCAGTTTTAGTAAGGAGAGGGTTCAGAGGATATTGACTCAAGGTGAAACCAGAGGTGATACCAGAGACGAGTAGTTTGACCTACGAGTATAAACTGGAGCAATATATTATCCATGAGTCACATGTGGTAAAATAGGATTCCAGGAAAGGCATAATTGCATTTTTGATTAGTGAATAAAAAATGAGTAACAGATATCAACATTGGGAATGTGATCTCAGTACAGGTACTGAGATCACATTCCCAATGCATAAATGTGTACTGTGACCTTTTTGTGAGTTTGTTGGTTAATGGGAAGACAAAAAATAGCATGTGAGTGTTTTTTTTAAAATCGCTGTACAGTGTGTGCTTTATTTCCATGATCACTAATTTTTTGAGTGTCTGCTAAAATGGTGCTTATCACGGAGGAAAACGCCTGAGTTCAGGACCACAAAACACTAGCAATATTGTAAAGAGAAGGGAGTTGTCAATTGTGGTCAGCTCAACCTCTTGGAATAACTTCTTGAGGCCAGCAGAAGAAAGCAAGTCCAGACAATAATGAATAGCTCCAACAGGGAAAGTCATGGCAAAGGGTTGGCTCTGGTGTGTTTCATGAAACAAAATTAAAAAAGACTGCAAAGTTTCCAACTGAATTGTGAAAGAGACAACAATTCACATTTATATAATAACCTTCACACAGAATAGCGTCCCAGAGTGCTTCACAGTGGCAGAGCATAATGCCAAGCCGGGGGGAGGTGGAAGAGACCTTAAGCAGGTCAAAGAGGAATTTCTTCAGACATGACCTAGATTCATAGATTCATAGAATTTTACGGCACAAAAGGAGGCCATTCGGCCCATCTAGTCTGTGCCGGCTCTTTGAAAAGAGCAATTCAATCCCACTGCCCTGCCCGCTCCCCGTAGCCTAATAGACCTGTTCTCCCTAAATAAAGATCTAATTCCTTTTCAAAAGTTGTTATCGAATCAGCCTCCACCACCTTTTCAGGCAATGCATTCCAGATTCGAACAACTCGCTGAGTGAAAAAAATTCTCCTCAGCTCCCCTATACTTCGCCTTGAAACTATTTTAAATCTGTGACCACGAGTCACAGATTCGCCCACGAGTGGAAATAGTTTTTCTCTATTTGCCCTGTCGAAACCCCTCATGATCTTATAAACCTCTATAAGGTCTCCCCTCAATCTTCTCTGCTCCAGAGAGAATAACCCTAGCCTATCTAGCCTCTCCTCATAGCTGAAGTCCCTCAATCCTGGCACCATCCTAGTAAATCTTCTTTGTACCCTTTCCAAAGTCTTCACATCCTTTCTGTAGTGTGGTGACCAGAATTGAACACAGTATTCCAGCTGAGGCCTCACCAAAGTCTTATAGAGGTTAGTCAGCACTTCCTGACTTTTGTACTCTATACCCCTATTTATAAAGCCTAGTATCCCATATGCCTTCTTAACAGCCTTGTCTACATGTCCTGCCACCTTCAACGAGTCTGAAGAGAGGGAAGGAAAGGGCAAGATGGAGCGATAGCAAAAGAGTTTTCCAGGGTTTTAGAGCGTTGTGGCTAAAAGCGTGGCCACTGATAGTGGAACGAAGGGCACAGAGGACATACAGAAGGCTACAGCCAGTTGAGCGAAGGCAGCAGATAGTGAGTTGGGGAGTAAGCAAGTCAGAAAGGTAAGGAGTTGCCACGGCATACAACAACAACAACAACAATTTACATTTATAGAGCGCCTTTCACGTCGGGAGGACGTCCCAAGGCGCTGTACAGGAATTTGAAAACTAGTAGGTGAGGATCTTGAAATTGATCTGTTTCACAATAGGGAGCCAGCAGAGCCTGGCTACAACTGGTGTGAATGGGGTACAGAATTTAGTGCTGGTGAGTATGCAGGCAGCAGAGTTTTGGATCAGCTGGATCTCTGGGCATGGTGGAGCTGGGGAGATTGGCGGGAGGAAAAACAATTTGATGAGGCAAAGTGAAGGCAATTTATTAGGTAGGACTCGAATCATGCTTGTCTGAAGTAGTAACTGTCCAGCGCCTTGGTACATCCTCCTGACGTGAAAGGCGCTAAACAAATGTAATTTTGTTGTTGGTGGTAAATGGGACAGAATGGATTGCTTTGTCAAAAAAAAAGTACAGACACGAGGAATCAATGACATTCTTCTGTATGCTTCTACAGTTCTGTATAAGAACATAATTTACCGTTCACACATTGTGAATTTCATGTTCGAACCTGGATTATACTCCAACATGTATTGTTTTATATTCGCTCCACATTTGTGAATTTCAACACCAGCACCACCGCTTGCCCATTACAGGTCTGAGGTCACATTATACTCGTGAACAGAGGGTTGGATATTTAAGCTCTTTTCCAGTTTCTACAGAGGCCATTGCTTAAACATAGCAATTTCCCATCAGACGTTTACTTTAAGTCCCCTGCAGTACAGATTTAGAGGACTTGATAGTGTATCATTAGCAGATTTTGCTGACCCATTCACAGATTGCTCAAGAGCATTGGTTCTGGATATCTCCATCCGCTTGCCTGGGCTATGCTGAGTGCCCGAGTGACAAAGGATCACATGGATATGCTGGTTGCAGTTTCACAAGCAATTTTGGCATTCAGTTTATAGTTTCTTGTCTTTTAATTTTTTTTTAAAAAGGCACCCACTCTCAATAAAGAAGGTGTAGGGATGGAAACTAATACTGAAAGGCAATTGTAAATTGTTTTGATGGAAAAGGTTTTGAGCCATCCAAGCAAGTGTTTGAATTAGTCTTGACGGCTATGGTTTAAAGTAATTAATTTCATCTTGGTACTTAGATTTCACAAGCCTCAAGAGTCACCTGATAAACTCAGCAGGTGTCAGCCTGGCTCAGTTGGTGTCAGTTGAACATAGGAACAGGATTAGGCCATTCAGTCCTTCGTGCCTATTCCGCCATTGAATTAGATCTTGGCTGATCTGTATCTCAACTAATCTTTTCAAGGACTATGGGATCAAGTCCCACCTCAGGACTTTGAGTTCACAATTTCAGCTGGCAGTCTGATTCGGTGTTTCAGGCATCCCACATTGTTGAAGATGCCACCTTTCAGAATGGATTAGGTCCCATCTGCCTTTTCAAATGGACCTTAACCATTGCATTATTCAAAAAGGACAGGATTTCTCCCAGCCCTCGCCACCAATCCACCTACAAAATTGGTCATTCACATCATGGCTGTTGTGGGACATTGCTGTATGCAAATTCAAGGATTATTAAAACTTGTGTTGAAATTAAATAAACTTACAAGTTATAATATTTTCATCATTTTAAGCATTAAGCAGGCATCTCTTATTTTAAGCTTACCATCCAAAATTATATTAACATTCTTCAGAATTCATCATGTGTGCTCTCACAAATAGAGTTTCCATATTTTTGGTATGCACATTGCTGCACATGGTGCAAGTTAAATGAAAGCGGGTCCTTTCAGGGAATGAAAATAGTCCTTCTGCAGAAATAGGTCACTGTCTGCATCAGCTGCCTCAGACATGTTAATTGTTCCTGCCCTACAGTACACACATCAAATGACTTCAACTAAAACTGCTCTGATAGAAATCAACTGGGACCAGTGACTATACACCATACACTGAAGTAGTCTTTGAAAAAGTTGCTCTCAATATATATTATATATATATATATATTTTATATATATTAGGGTCCGGCGATATATCGATAAAACCCGATATAATTGTCATATCGATACGCCGATATAGGCATTTAAAAAATATCGATATATCGAAAAATCGATACATCGAGGTAAAAAAATCGGAATATGCGCACACTGAACTACAAGACCCAGAACGCTGTGGGGGGGGGGGGGGGGGGAGAGACGAGGCGAATGTGATAATATACAGATAGATAGAGATGGGGGGCGATGTGAGAGAGACACAGAGACACAGACAGAAAAACACAGAGATGGAGAGAGTGAGAGACACAGAGAGAGAAAGATATTTACCTCCTGAGGAAATAGGCCCTGAATGCGCGCGCACCCAGAATACGCACGCACTCTGAATGCGCGCGCATGCGCAGTACGAAAACCCCGGAAATATCAATATTTCGGTATATCTCGATATGAGCCCATTGATATATCTAAATCGGAAAATTTCCATATCGACGGACCCTAATATATATATGTCTACATATAATATGGTATTGAACCTCACCAAGAAAAGCAAAAAAGACATACTGTATATGAATCTGGTTACTATATTTACTTGATTACAAAGTATTTTTTCCCCCATTTAAAAAAAATACTCTGCAGTCAAGAATCAAATTGGCCTTAATGTAGTGTCCATATCAGAGAAGTTATTACAAAGCAACTTAAATTGAGATATAATAATATTAATCCCTTTGATTTATCATTTGATGTAGAGCCTTATCACATCTTCGATAAGTCTCAAGGCACTTCACAGAATATGCTGGAAAATGAATTGACTTATATTTTGTGGGGGAAACACGACAGCCAAGTGTGCATAGCAGAGTCCCATAAACAGTTGTACTAAATGACCAAATTATTATTTATTTATTTTATTGGAAGGGATGATTACCTGGGAAAAGTGAGCCACCAATCAACTAATAACCAGGTTCTTACTTACTGCTTGGTGAACAGAAGTATGTAGACTAATAAAATTTGCCCAAATTTTGCCGGGAATCGAACCCAGGTCTCTCATTTGGGTTAAACAAATAAGCTGCAGAACTCCATCAGAGGATCGTCAAAGAAAGCAAAATCAGTGTGAGATGGATGGGTGGACATGATGAGAAACAGTTAATAAACAAGAACATCGGACACACAAAATAAGAATGTAAATTTTCTACTTGACTGTAAAATAAACAGGGTATCAGGAAATTTCAATTCATATTAATAAGTGGGGATTCAACAAAGTGAAATTTGTCATTTAAATAAAATCCACCTAAGAAGTGTATAATATTAAAAAGGAGGGATAATCTACTCAGCATTCTGTTCCCTATACGAGCTGGTGGTTAAGCACCTTGAGGTTACTTTACATTACATAGTTTGAAGCCTCAATAGGTCAAATAAGAACAAAGGAATACTGTGCGAAAAACATGCAACTTTCCATTCACTTATTTCAGCATCCACTAATTTTGAAACTTCTTTAATGTGCACGAACTAAATTAAAACTTTAAACAATCCTCTATATAATCCCCCTAAAGTGAAAGACGCTCTGTAAATGTAATTTTGTTGTTGTTGTTTGCAGCCCAACTACAGTACATTGATAATTAGTTCAAGCACTACTCATTCCCATGTTTTTTTGTAAGCATTCTGAGATGCTGCCCTGTGTGGAGGGAGCTATATAAGTGCAAGTTTTTGTAGTTGAAGTTAAAGCCTTTCCTAATTCAAGATCTCTTCGTTTCAATCTCGTCTTTTTAAGAAAGAAAAGTACCATGAGTTCAATATATCCTCATAAAACAGTGCCCTAAATTTTAGAATTAAATAATTACCTTTCTGTTCCATTCTTTCTAAAAACTGATTATCTATTTTGAAATAATGGTCAACATTGCATCCAATACTCCAGTTACCCTAAATTCTATCCAGTCTTCACCCATGGTTTTTTTAAAAAAAATTCAAGTAAATGTGATGAATTCCATAATCCGATTCAACAATCCTGCACTTAAATCAACCATTCACCTCCTGACTGTTTGCGGGGCATTGTTGTGTCTAAATTGCCTACAGCGATCACCTACAAATATATACTTGTGAAGAACTTTGAGATGTTTCGACATAATGATGCACAAAATCAAATGCAAGGAATATCATTAATATTCCAAATACTGTATTATAATGGTTATTATAAAGCTTCCTACATTAACAGTCATTGTTAGAACAAGACATTGTCTAATCTTTATCGTTAATCTGATAATTATTTTTACTCTGCTCATTTGTAACCAGTTTGAAGCTGCCCACAGGAATCACATAGTGCAAATATCAGTCACCTTTACCTCTGGGTCATGTTTCCAGGCATCAAAGGAAAAAGGCAGAAGGAATTTTAAATATATATCTATATATACATACACACACAGTACTTCGCACTTACTCTAAAATAATCACTGCAAGCTGCTAGGACTGCCTTGTGGGCATGAAATCTTTCTTCCTCCGCAACCAGGATGACATCACAAAGTATCCCATCTTTCCGCTGTTGGTTCAGAGCGGCTAGAACAGCATCCTTGTGGGACTTTGATTGACAGAGTCTATGACCTGTCAGCATTTCTTGAATGCTGCAAACAAACAAAAATAAAGGTAAACTTCAACAAAAATAAACGGGCTCCTGCAAAGAGATAAAACTATAAATTCAAGGGAGGAATCATTCGCCTTTTAAAAAAAACCATGCCGAGAAACTTTAAATAAGAAGCTTTGGAACAGAAAGCAAGGATTACCTCCCCAACATACAATTATAAAATGATTTACCACCATTTGTGTGGGCCACATGCTGGGTAAGAATCAAAGCCTCAAGAACCTCTCCATCATTTGGCCCACGCAATTTAATCACATAAACAGAGATGCAAGAGAGCACACACAGCACTGCTATGGGAACTATTTTGAAGAAACCAGAAATATCAGGAAACAAATTAAAAATGAAAAAATAATCTGAGAAGAAAGAAACATGCTACATCTTCTGCACCAGCTGTGAGTTCACATTTGCAATCTTTCAATTTGACAGAAGCTTTGAAAGCTTCATCTGCTGACGGATCTAAATTAAACGCAAGCTGGCTCAAGAGGACATCACATGCATACAAGGGTCAAATGTACAGTACCTGAGGCACATTTCAGATGGCATACTTTTATCCACACCCAGCGGGTAACAATACAAAAGGCCTTGGTAGGAAGTGCAAAAACGTTAGCTGAAAGTGCAAGAGAGATAAAGCAACAGGTGAGTATGAATAGATTTAGCTTCAATTAATTGTATGATCAGATTCCAAACAGAATCCAGGCTCAGCCTTACTATTGAATCAGTCTTACTATTTTATTACTAATGAAAACAAATGAAAGGATACTTCATAATAATTGTTATGCCACTAACACTTGATTCTCATTTTTCAAAGCACATGGTATTCTTTTAATAAATAATTTTGATGAACAGTTGTTTTCAGAATTATACAAGCTATTTTAAAGCCGACAAAATATTCTCTCCTACGCAAAGCTCCATGAGTCCACATTTGCTATCCTTACAAGGCTCTAATACTTCCCGATTATATGACAGACCAATCCTGAGAGGTAAATACGTCCATGACCACATAATAACAACAAGAAAATTACACTTGTATAGTGCCTTTCACGTCAGGGGGATGTCCCAACACGCCTGACAGTCATTGTTTCAGACCCGAGCTGGGGGCTGGAACGGGGAGAGTGAGAGGGATTTCGGGGTGACCAATGAGACCATAGAAGAGGAAGGTCTTGAGGCGGGACTTGAAGGAGGCTAGGGAGGGGGCGAGGCAGAGTGATTGCGGCTGGAGTTGGGGGCAGAGTGGCTAAAGGCTCACCTACCAATGATGGGGCGGGGGATGTGGAGCAGCCTGGAGCCTGCTGAGCGGAGGGGATGGGCAGGTTGGTAGATGGTTAGGAGGTCGCAGAGTGGGCCGAGGCCATGGAGGGCTTTGTATGTGAGGACTAGGATCTTGAATTGAATCCTCTGGATGATGGGGAGCCAATGGAGCCAGGCGAGGATGGGGAAGATGGGGTCATGAAGCTTGGAGCGATAGAGAATACAGATTCTTGATTATCTGCAGCCTATTGAGTGAGGAATTGGGAAGGCTGACAAGCAGGGCGTTGGTGTAGTCGAGCTGGGATGTGATGAAGGTATGAATGAGGGTTTCTGCGATCATATCTCTGCAATCTCCTGCAGTGTAAATACCTCACCAACTCCCTCCAATCAGCCAACTCTGGTCTGTTTCATACCACTCACCTGCTCAAACCAAGAAATGGGATACCATTACTCCCCCAAAATACCACGCATTTTAAAAGTTCTAAATATTAGCTAAGCTACACATAGAAAAAGACATTCTGCTTTTTTTTCCATAGGTTGGGGAGGAAACTGAAAAGGAGAAAATCATAGATTGTGAATCTCCTAGAAACCAGCTCAGAAGCACTAGTGGCAAAAGTCTAGGAACAGATATGGTACAAAACAGATTTGTATAGAACTTTCAAGTCTGGAGACTCAAGCTCACATATACTGCATCAAGAGCAAGAAATTAATTTAATTCAGCGCTGATTCCAGAGGCAAAATTGAGAATGATCATTTTCTCAATCTCTTCACAGGAGATAAAACCGATTGCTCCTCAACCTTTTGGTTAAGATGAAGTGAAGTACAATATCTGTTCTTATAAGTAATTTCTTTGGTTGTGCAGTTCCTGGCAGTGGGATCTGCCTTTGAGGTCTTGGATGGGTATATAACTGCCACAGCTCTAAGCTTTCCCATGATTTATTCCTATGGTATCCTCAGTGTTCATCCTTTGATGCAATGAGTTTATTCATGGGGGATAGATGCAGCTGGGCACAGGAATTCTACCCTTTTTAGCTAAGATCGGGATTGCAGGACCTACCATTCTGAGTGGTCTGATCCACTTTCACAAGGAAAAGCGAAGAAACTGTAATACAAACCTACCTTGAGCCCTTTAGTCACTAGCCTCGGACTAGGCTTATCCGGGTCAGAGAGGCGACCTGGCTACTTGACTTGCTCGAGCGATCATTTGCAAATGTTATGTAATCTGATCCATTTCCTGTTGCATAAGGTTCTGTGGAACGATGAAAGAATCTGGCTGATTCTGGGCCCATACCTCTCGAGTGACTTCGGAAGGTCTGTAAGAACTATTGAGGTAACTATGGCATTGGCTATTGGTGGAGTCCAGTAGGATCACACTATGTGTTAGTGCCTTGGCTTGAGAGTTAACATGATCTTAATGGCAAGAATCCCAGTCATTTGTATAGCACCTTTCAAGTCCAGAGGATGGCCAGATACCTGGAGACTCAGCATCTCACACACGAAATTCAGTGAGAGAGCTAATCAGATAAAATATATCCATAAGAACTAAAAGCCACAGTTGTTTCATAACTTCAACCTAGGACAATTTCACACGTTTGTGTAAATAAATCTGTTGTTGAGGGTTGAACTAATGGCTTAGCTCTTAAATATTTACAGTACAAGTCACTACCAACCGGAATCAATAGAAATCTGTTTAATAGCAATCAAATAATGATGGTCCACTGCCCGCTGCATGTGTATTAAAATGATGTACTCAACTTCAAGACAGCAGGAAATTAATAAGCATAGAAATAACATGGTCCACATTATATTTCACCACTGAATCACTAGGAATCTTCCTGTTAACTCTTAAGATAAAGCTCTAACAGGTGATTGATCCTACCTGGATAGCAATATCCAATCAGTATTTGTGATGGAGAAAGTGCAGTTTCAGCTGGTTAACCTAGAGCAATACCCCAATGTTAACACATTGGGATCCTCATGTCATGGATCATATTGTGGATCAAATTCATATTGTGAATTTGCACCTAAACTTTACAGGATTAGGTAAACAAAAAGATTTCTTCCGGAGTAAAATTGCTCAGAAAATCACCTTTAGATACTTACGTAAAACACTCAGTAGTTTGGTTTGGCTGCTGTTTTAAGATGTGCGCTTCAATTATTGTACTGCACTTAATTGTCCACATTAAATGTTATTGATAGTGAACTGACAAAACAAGAGTCTGGGCTACTGTATCATTTGAAGTGGTAAGGGCTGGTATTTTGTACAAGAATTGCTACTTGTATGTTTAACTTTACAAAAGCAACTGACTGGTTATTTATCCTAGCACCATGGCTCGCTGCTGAATAAAGCTGCACGAGGACGTGCATGGTGCTGTGAAATGCTTTATCTCTGCTTAAGGGATTTTCAGAGATGATGGCAAGTCATATTTGAAGAGAGGAGAAAGGCAGCCTACATTCAAAGTGAGTATTACAAAGCAATGCTGAATTGTCTTTGCAAGATCTATTCACCATTACTTTATTTTTTTTAAAGTGACATAAATAACAAAGGGTTTTTCTACCTTTTAAACATATTGGTTCACACATGGGAAAAGGGGAAACACTATTAATTCCTTAAAAAAACTACTTTAATATTCTGATCTACAATTTTTAATTAAAAAAACACAACATTGCAAAATGAAGACAGGGAAAATGGTTAAAGGTACCATATAGCACAATATCAATTAATACATCAAACTTGTTAAGCACTGAGTGAAGAATATATGGGTTTATGCTCATTTCTGTATTAAGATGATAAATTGTTGCCAAAGGAAACCACAAGCAATGTACGATTTTCACAACACTCTCTGTTATCAGGCCTGCTATATGTCAACTTGGAAGTGTTAACGTTAATGCAATTATCAAGTCACCTTCAGTATCCCATGATAGAGGCCTCCTTAAAATCTCAAATGCAGCAACTCAAAACACATTTGTCTTATAAATAAGGTGTTACATTTTCTAACAACAGTAGTTTGCATGATGCAGTTTCTCACTTCAGTTTTAAGGGCGATTGATCAATATAGGCTGGTCTACAATTTTCTAATACTGTACAACTGTTTCACACAGGAGTGATGGTCAATAATAAACTTGTTTGCAATAACACCTGCTGAATTTTCCAAAATGTTCACATACCGCACACAATTCAAGGTTATTGTGTTTCAACACATGTTTTTTAAATGCAAAGAAGATGCAAAGAAAGAAGAATATTTTCACCATTCAGAATTACTAAATTATGAAAGGATTATTTTTAAGGTTTGGGTGACAAGAGTGGATTAACACTAACACAGTCAGTTTTGTCTCTGGGATTTGGTTTCTAACACAGCTAAAGTATGGTACATTAAAAGCCTCACCTCCACCAGTCAGAGGGTGCTTATGTAAACTAGTTTGGACAGAGTCAGTTACCGGTAAGCATTCAGTGGAAGTGGGCACCACAATGGAGCAATAAATTGGTAATCTCACACAGAGAAAACACGAATCACTAGTGCAGGAAAAATATATAAAGTAAATAATTTGCTTTGCATCTTCTCAAGTTATATGTGATAGCCTGGTTCAGTTAGAAGCATTTTCATCGCTGAGTCAGAAGGTTGTGGGTTCAAGTCCTGCATTCATGTGAGCTCATATTCTAGACTGACACTTCAATGCAGTGCTGGAGGGAAATGCTGCATTGTTGAATTGTTCTTGGATTGTGTGTCTTGTATTTTTATAAATTTTCTGATTTTATTATATATTTCTACTATCATTTGATCTTTCTTGAAAAGCTTCTAAATTCCACTGGATCTTTATTTTGCTCCTCTATCCTTTTTTAAAAAAAAAAAAAAATCTATAATAAGTGTACAGGTAAACCTCTATTTAGAACGGGGTTATGTTCCTGAAAAACGGATTTCAGATCGAAACGTCCTAAATCGAAATGTGGTTTCCCATGCAGTCCCATTATATAACCTGAGATGCATTCTTTTCACAAAATTTTCGGACATTAAGCCCATTAAATAACACACAAAACACCACACAAAGGCAAGAAGGGGTACTTGGGGTAACTGTATAGTATTGTACTTTAATACTGGCAAACTTTAATACAGTCCTATGTTTGTTAACCTGCTTGCACCTGTAGCTGTAACACACCTTGAACTTGCCAGTGTACTGGTTCCTTATTCTGTTTTATAGTAGCCACCATCGATCTAGCTAGCCCTAAAGCCCTCCCGATCTCCGTACCTTGTTTGCCAGACTCGATGCACTTTATCACCTCCAATTTAGTATTTAATTTGATGACTTTGCGGGGTTTCTGGCCACTAGCGGTATTACCACTGCTCATTTCACTTACTGCTCTTGGTAGAATCGCGGTAGAGGCTGTAAATCTCTTGAAGTTGCTCGGGAATGTTTGGAAATTACTGTAATTCTGACATAGTGTGGTGTCACTTCAAAATCAGGGGCTTTTAAACAATGACCTGGCAACATGCTATCAGCCATTTTAAACGCTTAGATACACTATATCAGATGCAAGCAAGATTTACCCGTGAATACACTATGGACTGTGCATATGGACAAATAGGATGTGCCAAAAAAAAGACTGCGATATTCAAAATATGTATTGCGCATGCACAAAAATAATTTTGTTCGTTAAAACGAAATCAAGTGTCCTATATCGATAAAAAGGGGTTAAAAATTTGTCATTATTATAAAATTATTATAAAATCTAAACAGTCCTAAATAGAAGCGTCCTTAATTGAGGCTTATCTGTACTGGTATCCCCCACTTAACGAAAGGGTTAGGGACTTCAAAACCCCCGTTAAGCGAAAATTGCATTATGCGGGCAGGTGGGAGGTTCCTACTGTGTTTCCGTATATGAAAAAATTTGTTCTCAGTAATATCTTGCGCCTAGCGCTAACATTTACAGTGTATCAGCGACGGCATAAGGTAGATAGCACTGCTATTGAAGGCAGGGAGAGAGAGTTAAAGAGAAAGAGACTGAGACAGAGAGAGACAGAGAGACTGTGAGTGAGATTGTGACAGCCAGAGACTCAAACAGAGAGAGAAAGAGACACACACAGAGAGAGAGATACAGAGATACAGAGAGGGACAGAGAGAGAGAGAGAGCGCGACCCAGACAGATAGAGAGAGGGAAAGAGACATGGAGAGAGAGAGACAGAGGGAGACTGAGACAGAGAGAGAGAGACTGAGAAAGAGAGAGACAGAGAGAAGGAGAGGCAGCCAGACAGAGCATCCTACCGCTTAAGCTCCTCCCACACTGTAGCGCCTTCTCTTGGATTAGTTGGCGCTGCAGTAAGTGTGTGTATGTGCGCTTGTGTCGCGGAGGCTGCCGGGAGACAAGAAGCACGCGAGATTTAAACTTTCGTTATAACGAGCGCAGCCTTCACTAAACACATACGGGGTACAAATAGAAACCCTCGTTATAGTGAAGTTTCGTTAACAGGGCGTTCGGTAAGCGGGGGCTACCTGTACTGAATTAGTATGTATACCATCTCTCATCTCATTATATAAAGCATGTTATTCCAGCTGAGATGTTCAAATTCTAATGAAGGCCCCACCCAAATATCTGAACCCAATTCATTCAGTGCAGACTGCTATAAATACCTTGCGATCTGTGGTTTTACGTCATTAAATGTAATATGCCATCTTTATTAACCATTCACCAACAATATGCTGGCTCTGTCACTCTGTTTAGCAGTAAGTCACAGCCATTTTTATTTTTTCTGAATAAACTTTACACAACATTTCATCTAAACAAAGTAGGCATTCATTTTCAGTGTTTGCTGAAACTCTTGAGCTTTGACCTCATTAGTTAGGATAATAGGATCACTTCACTAAATTGCCACCATCCAATTGTAATTGTATTACCTGGCAGTAGATTTTTGAATTCATCCCAAATGATTGTACACTGCCACAGGTTAGCCAAGAACAGCTTGCATTCTTTCCCCCTCATCAATTTCCTCCATGCCAAGGAGTCAGACACTTTGACTTCTGTTGGAACACAATTCTATGGATGCCAAGTGGCTTCTATTCCTGCTATATAAGCAATAAGCAAGCAACAAGAAGCCACGGCATAGCCTTGTTTGGATACAATGGCTAGGACCCAAAGTCACCTTATAAGGAGGCAAGAATAGTCCATTTTCAATTCACAAAGCCAACTAGCTCCCATCCAGTACACAAGAAGTAACATGGCAATAACCTGAAGACCAGGATGGCAATCATATTTAGCATGCAGGAACATAATTATCCAACTTCTGGAAACAGGATTTTCATCTCCATCACAATACGCACGCACAGTGGCAGCCAAATGACCTGGAAGTCTGCCATTATAGCGTGTGAACCAGTCAGAGTGAAGGAACCAAGCCAACTGGCTGCATACATGTTCAGTTAATGGAATTCACACAGTAATCAGGTTATAGACAAATCAATGCTATAACAGAGAATATTCGATTGGGGTGCACACTATTAACCAATCCAAGTAGGTAGATGCAGTCATGATCAAACCCAATCTTGCCCTGGTGCAATATTCACACACAAAACTCAGATCAGGGTCACTTTAATACAGTCAGTGTGGGAAACTGTCTAATTTTCCCCACCGCAAGCCCCCAAAGAGTTAATCTACAATTTAAATTCCCATTAGTATTAGCAATATTGTTTAAACTCCAGAGAGAAGCCTTTTCTGTAGAACCCTGCAGACCCTGAAGTTGTTGTCAAATGGTCAACTTATAATTCCGAGAAAGCACAAGACCCAGGACAATTGAAAGATGCCACACTAAACGTTGTAGAGCTAGAAATTCTATACAAGCTAAAGTGGATAGAGCTGGAGTGGACCTGGGAGCAAGAGGGGAGGTAGGAGAGTTTGTGTGGGAGCAAGATATAATAATATAATAATCCTTGCATTTGATATAGCGTTTTTCACATCTTATCGATGGTAGGGGCATGAAGCTTGCAATGGAGCTTTGATCAGATTCTAAATACTGTTTACATTAAAGCAATGAAAAACAATTCTTATCTGAAAAAACACAAACTCAGCAGAAGCAGATGCATGAAAATAACCTGGGCACTGGGGCTCTTTTTCTGAATGTCAAGCGTAAGCAGCAAACAAATCCATTGTGTATAAATGTAGAAATATGCAAAAGCACTCATCAGCACAATTAGCAGGTTACAATAGGTCATAGTGACATTTCTCTTCAAGTGTGTGGCGGTGTGTGTATTATAGTTAGAGGTTTTAGGCCATAATGACCATATTGATGTGTTGAATTTATACAGGGTTGAGTGACATTCTGAAAATGTCTCTTTCCCATCCCCCTCTCCCCACCATACAAAACACTTTTCACACAGAGTACATTTAAAAAGTGATAGCTTAGTACTGTATTCCTTCATTCGTCACAATATTATTTTGCCTTCCCAAACAGATTGATTTTAAAAGATGAAACAATCATTCATAACCTATGTAGGTATCATCCTGGCTCAGTTTGGTACCACTCTCATCTCTGAGTCAGAAGATTGATGGTTCATGCCCCATGTTTGGACGTGGAATCACAGTCTCAGTTGACACGTCAACGCAATGTCAGGGGAGAATTGCATTACCAGAGGTGCTATCCTTCAGATGTTGTTAAACAAAGGAGCCGTCTGCATGTCCAGATGATTGTTAACTATCCTGTGGCACCATTTGAAAACTGAAGAATTTTTCCCAATGTCCTGGCCAACAATTCCTCAGTTAAATTTAGTCATTCACTTCATGGCTGTGTGGGATATTACTATGCACAAATAACTTCTGCATTTGTCTGCAAATGTAAAGCTATTGCACGTAAAAATCCTGTGAAGCGCTTTGAGACCTCTGGCTGATGTGATATGGTGTCATATCAATGCAAGATTTGTTATTATCATCATCTTTTTTTTAATAAAAGGCACACAAGTACCACTTCACTTTTTTAAACTACACAACAAAGACCACATAGTTCATATGTATAGGAGTAGATGATGGACATGTATTTTTTTGAATAGTTTAGTGAATTAAAAAAAATAGTTTAGTTAGTTAAAAATGGTTTGGATTTTGATGTTGAGAGGTTTGAAGTTAGTTATCCTGAAGCAAAAGGGCAGGCAATTTCAGAAAGAAGTACATTTGCTTTTCTCCGCATTAAAAGATCTGTATAAAATGATGTTGGTTTACAAAACAAATGTAGCTTCCTGTCATTAGTTAATTTGATTTTGAACACATTAGCAATTATAGCAAATACCAAATTAGGTGCAGTGAAGCATCATTTTGATTTGCATATTGCAAATGGTGCTAGAAGCAGGATCTAAAATCGCTTTCAAAATGAAACATAAATATATTAAAAAGGAAAATGAACAAAAGAGCATAGGGAAAAGTCAGTGCATTGGGATTTAACTAGAAAGCTCTTTCAGTGAATCGATAGGCCAAATGGTTTCTGGGCTGTAATATTCTATGATTTGGGAAAACACATGTATTTTTCAATTCAAATAAAATCAATCAAGTGAATGGGGATAATTGGGACATCAAAGTCAAATGAACTTTGAATTCTGTCTCAAGTGACTTCCAATGCAGTGTTAGGAGGAGTGTGCTGCATTGCCAGAGGTGCTATCTTTCAGATGAGATATTAATCTGGGACTAGAATGCTCTTTTATTCTCAGAATTTCTCTGCACATCTCTTGGTTTCAGTTACATCCTAGATATCATCAACCTCTCCTTATCCACCGGCATTGCCCCAACCCGCCTAAAAACAGCTGTCATCACCCCCAAGCTGAAGGAACCATTCCTGTACTCATCCCTATTCTCCAGCTACCATATTATCTCCAACCTGCCATTTCTCTACAAGGCCCTGGAATGAGTGGAACCAGAATCTAATTTAACTAGCACTGCTACAGAGTAATATCATGTTGGAATATATCAAAGCTATTTAAAATAATTACTTTCAAGTAAAAGGAACAGACAAACTTCGATGAATGACCAGTTTTTTTTTAAGAAATGTTGTATTATTTGATATCTCCCGCAACAAACAGGACCTCAGTTTTAACATTGCATCTGAAAGATGCACCTCGAACAACAATGGCAAAATGACACTAGTCTTTCACATCAGGAGTACGTCCCAAGGTGCACTCGTTACTCCACTGGGTCAATTTCAAATGAAAATTTGTGATCAAAGTAAATGGTATTGATGAAGGCACCTCACTACAAATTGGAGTTTGTCAATGAATGGTTGAATTTAGTAATACTTTAATCTCTATGTGGTATCAGTTATATTTCAAAGCTACAATTCAATCTACCAACATTCGCAAACTATGAGTATGTACTTATTCTATCAGGTCTCTGTTACTGAATTTCATTTCATTGAATGCTCTCCAGAATATAGCATTTTATACACTATATCACTCTTTGACTCTAACAATGCACAGATTTAAACCTAAAGACACGAAAGCTATTTATTGCTTATTGACAACGGTCAGATAATAACTGTTGGCCTCATTAATTACTTTAATTATCTCCTGCATCAGGCCACTAAAACTCTCACCCATGCATTTGTCACCTCATGATTTGACTACGAAACTCCCTCCTTTTCGCCCTCCCAACTCTTCCCTCCACAAGCTGCAGATCATTAAAAACTCTGCAGCTTGTATCCTCTCCCACACCAGTCTCCATGATCCCATCAAGCCCACCCTCGCCCAGCTCCACTAGTTCCCCATCCCACAGGGGATAAACTTGAATATCCTCGTCCTCACTTTCAAGGCGCTCCATGGTCTTCCCTTTCCTACATTCCTGAGCCGCTGCCCCCCCCCCACCCCACCTCCAATCAACCTGTTCGCTTCCTCCATTCAGAAGGCTCCAGCCTGTTCCATGTCTCCCCCTAAACCACCCTAGCATTAGTGGCTGGGCTTTCAGCCTCCTTCCCCCATCCTTTGGAACTCCATCCACAATCCTTTTGCCTTGTTCCCTTCCTTGCCTCCTTCAAGGCCTGTCTCAAGACCCACCTTTTCGACCGTGCCTTTTCGACCGCCCCCTATCTCTCTGCCCTCCCTCATACCAAATCTGCATCCCCACAATACTCGAGTCCTGATCCCTGAACTTTCAGCGACTTGGGGCATCCTCATATCATGAAAGGTGCTCTACAATATAATTTTGTTGTTGTTAATTAATTAAAATAATCGAAGTGCAATATGCAACCTACGTTTTCCCTCTCAGTTCTCCACCCGTACACCATTCTATGAACATCCAACAATAATTTTTCAACCTGCATGCAGAACTTAAAACAGCTTGATTTCATTCATTTAATTTCACAAAGTATAAGATGAATTGGGGGCAGGATAGCATAGCGAATCCCCATTGTTAAGGATTTGGATTCAAATGCAATTCAAACTATAATAGCCCTCCTGTAATTTTTCTGCACTGACATCTAATGCTTTTATACTCACAATCTTCTCTGTGAAAACTGAGGCAATGCTTTTTTCTAAAGTTCCTCAAATTTGTTCACTCTCCACTGTAATCTTCTCCATCTCAACAGCCCTACTCCTTTACTGTTTCATTCTTCTGATTTGCTCATGAAAGCTGAGTAACATCACATTATGGGTGAACGATTGCAATGTATCAACAACGAGGAACTGATCGTTTGGATAAATATGTACAAATCAGAGACAGTCAACATAGTTTTATGAAAGGAAGATCTCATCTCACAAGCAATTAGGGTAAGTAGTAGAGCTATTCGACAGAATCACAGAGGTAATAAAGAAGGATTGATGGATGTAATTTATATTCGCCCACGGAATCTACAGTCAATTCACTTTACAGTATGTTCTTTGAAGTGCTTTGAGGCGTCTAGAAGATGTGAAAAGCGCTATATCAAATGTGAGGATTATTATTATTATATAGGTTTTCAGAACATATTTGAAAAGAGATCACCAGCCAAAATTTAGGGACTGGGAATTGAAGGCAGGAGCATGACTTAATTTGGAAATTGGTTCAGAGACGTGAAGTAGAATCAAATATGTTTCTCTGATTTGGATGTTGTGACAACAACAAATTACATTTATGTAGCACATTGAACATTGGAAGGATGTCCCAAAGCAGACATTTAAGGGTTTGCACCTGAGCTGGGGTGAAAAGCAATTGGAATCAAGAGGAATGGAGCGTAAGGCCCAACCACAGAAGAAATGACAAGCAGGGGATCTGGAGCAAGTCTGTGCCTGCCAAGTACAGGGAGCAGTAAGATTGGCATGGTGTGAAGAGGTCACAGAGGTAGCAAGAAGCAAGCCGGAGGAGAACTTTACAAGTGAAGACAAAAACAAATAGTGTAGGATAAACTTGCATTATATTCCTTAGAGATGAGGAACTTAAGTGAAGATCTAAGTGAAGTGTTGAAAACAATAAAAGAAGATGACAGATTAAATAATGGACAACTCTTTTTTCTGGTGGAGAAGGATCCAAAATAAAGCAACATTATCCTGACGTATGAACTGGAAAGTGAGATCAGAAAACATTTCTTCACACATTTGGTAGTGAAAATGTGGAATGAATTGCCTCAGAGTCTACCACAGCAGTAGATCAATTGACAGAAGTTGCTGGGAAAACTCAACATGTCAGGCAGCATCCATGGAGAAAGGAAAGTGAGCCAATTTCGTGTCCACAACCCGGTGTGAAACAAAAAGGGGGTGGGTTTAAACAGAACTGGAGGAGAAGAGGTGTTAATAGTGAAGAGCAGACAAGAGAGGCAAGGGGTGTCTGGAGTGATGATTGTAATGGGGGAGGGGAAGCTTTTATGGTCTGAAGTGGCTGAAATTGACGTTGAGGCCAGAGGGCTATAGGGTCCCCAGTGGATTTTTGTTTCACACTGATATCAACTCTTTAACCCATCAACTAACACATTTTCTCCTTTATCTTCTTTTTCTGTCTTCTTTGTCTTCCTTGTCCTGCCTCCCCCTCTCTAACTTGTCCTTAAAAACCTCTCCCTCCCAACATTCCCCAGTTCTGATGAAGGGTCGTGGACCCAAAACGTTGACTCAGTTTCCTTTCTCCATGGATGCTGACCTGCTGAGTTTTCCTAGCAACTACTGTTTTTGTTTCAGATTTCCAGCATCTGTAGTATTTTGTGTTTAGTAGATCAATTGAGATTGATCAGCGCCTTGAGACATGAAAGGCGCTCTATAAATGCAATTTTGTTGTTGTTGTTGAAATGTTTACAATACATGTCTGCTACATGTATTCCATTTCTGATCCAAATTTTTGTTGAATACATTCTTTTCTTAATAGTCAATTTGGGCATGGATCCTTGTCGTCACCAGATAACAGTTTGAAATATGGAATTCAACAAAATTACATTTGTATAGCGCCTTTCACATCAGGAGGATGCACCAAGATGCTGACCGTTCTATAATCAAGAATTTCTGCTATTCCTCAAGAATTCCTGTTACTTTTTTTCCAACAGACGATTTTCAACAATAATCGTTTTTGAATAATTTTTTCTCATTTCACTCACTACATCAAATGATCATGAAAAATAATATCTATTCCATTATATGAAAATGAGGGAAGTACAGACAATAAAAGCAAAAGCAAAGTATTCTCGGAAATACTAATTTAAAAAAAAACCTGTTATAAACTTTTCTTGATGTGAATAGTGATTAAGATGAAAGTTGTGCTCCGAATTTAATACATTTGCATTCTGGGTACTTGCAGGCATCACGTACTCCTGGGGCAAGGAGATGCCCAAATACATAACAAAACTTTCTAATTTACCTAAGTAACGTGCATTCATCTCAGTCTCATAAGCCAATTGAGGTGATGAATGTTTATTCTTCACAGAAGATATAGTCCGAGCATTCTGATTGAGTACAATAATCTGGGACATTTTGCACTGCAGGTCGTCCCTATGCACTAAAAATTGAATGAATATTGCAGGACCTTGAATTGGATCCTCTGGATCATTGGGAGCCAATGGAGCCAAGCAGGATTCCAATACCTAGTGTAAAAGGAAATATTCAACCTTTGCAGTCAACACTGCATCTAAATTCAATGTCTTGAGGTTAAAAATAAGGCCCGATTCTGATGACGCACAACCAACAGCAACATAATGTTAAAGAATGTTTTAATAGCACACAAATGAGATCAGCTTCACAAACCTACATCCATACTATTTCCACATACAGAAGGTATTTAATAATGTCTCTCTGATATAATATAAATCCTGGCAAAGCATTATTTCCAGCTTCCTAACTGGCACATCACTACAATCTTAAAAAGCTTCCCTGCAACCTTTGCTCCCCAAGGTAGTACTGTAATAAAATAGGAATCATATTTCATACTGAATTTTTGAATTCAAGAGTCTCCTAAAATTTGGAATTAGATCAATTGCAATTTTACCAATAGAATGTGGGTGCAAATAAGCCTTCAGCCTGAAGCTATCTAGCGGAATAAATCTTAATCTGCATCGTCAGAAAACCAGAGAACATTTATGTTTGAAATCTAGGAAAGATTGTAAAGAAATTTGGATAGAGAATCTTCAGCCAATCAATCACATTTTTCCAGAATACTAATTCCTACTTACAGTGCAACAATTCCTGAAATGAGGCTAGTGTCCTGACTTCAATCACGTTTTCTAATTAATTACTCATTGGGTAATCTTAATAACTCATATGTAAATGCAAAATCATAAAGTTAACAATATTTATCACCTGGCTGCTGATCAAGAAAATTCAGTACGTTTTGGATTCAGTTCTGGCCAAGACCGAGAATCTTGAAACATTCACATAATTGGTACTCTTTTTCACCCAATTATCTTCACCCATAAAATATCCAGTGAATTCACTAGTATATTATGTGATGCACTTCTGGACATCTCAATATTAATAATCCTTGCATTTGATATTACTCTTTATCACGTCTTTGAGGCATCTCAAATCGCTTCACAGAATATACTGCAAAGTGTAGTGATGAAATTTTATGGGCAAAACAATGCAAATGCCCTGCTTGTCGGCGTTTCCAATTCCTCCCTCCACAGGTTGCAGATGATCCAGAACTCTGCGGTTCTCTCCCATGTCCTCTACTGTTCCAAACTCCGTGATCCCCAACTCCCCCATCCTCACCCGACTCCATTGGCTTCCCAATGATCCAGAGGATCCAATTCAAGGTCCTGGTCCTCACATTCAAAGCCCTCCACAACCTTGCCCCACCCTACATCCTTGACGTTCTAACCCCCTACCAACATGCCCGCCCCCACCGCTCAGCCTGCTCCACATCCCCCGACCCATCCATCCCACCATTGGCGAGGGAACTTTTAGCCACTCTGCCCCCAACCTCTACAACTCCATCCCGCAGTCCCTCCTCCTCGCCCCCTCCCTGGCCTCCTTCAAGTCCTGCCTCAAAACTCTCCTCTTCTATGGTGCCATCGGCAACTCCTAATCCCCCACTCCCCCCACCCCCCCCACTCCGTGACCAGTTGACCTGATGAGGATGGATGGGGCTAGGGTAAATGGGAGTACAGAGCTTGGTGAGTGGACAAGTCGAGATGAGTGGACGTTTACAGACAGTGAAACGAAGAAGGCAAGATGAGTATGGACACAGTTAGCCTCAAGATGCTAAAGAATGGATGAGACGCCAAGGGTGGGCAACATAAAACGCTTAGATTTACCTCAACGATGAGCCAATTTAGCTCAGATGCTGGGATGTAGTATCAGGCAAGATGACCACTTTCAGTCACATTTCAGCACTGCTACCATCTCTCTGCAGAACAGTACAGTATTGGAAAAGTTTATGCAGATACACACATTCCCTCAGATAGACAAGAGTGAACATTCTCTCAGTCAGGAGCTTATGCTCATCTGGGAAAATTGAAACTGTGCAATGTTCAGATCACACAAAACATAATGTGGTCTCAGGTCCCAATCATGCAATGAAATCACGTTAAAACTATAACTAGTTAAAACTGCAATTTACCAGGGGATTCAGTGTGTTACTAAATTTCTACTGAAACATTAAAGCTGAGCAAACATATTTAAAAAAAAACTAGTTTCATTAAAATATTCCATTATTAAATTAGTTAACCCCATAGGAAGTACATTTCACGGCAATTGAAATTGAAATTGAAGCGTTCTCGCTATTTCAAATTGCTCTCAATAACATTTCAAAATGGGAATAGTACTTACAGCATTCACTGTTAGCCATTAACTCGGTGATCACATTTATGTGAATTCCACTTCGATAGTAAATGCAAAATTCTCACAATTGAACTAAATCCCACAAAAAAAAACATGTACAGTACAGCTCTGTTGCATTCACGACCAAATTCTTCCTTGAAACAAGGTCACTTGGTATCCTTACCTTACAGATGTGTTGCCATGGTAAAGCTTAAGAAGCCAGGACCCCCCCCCCCCCGCCCCCCTCCTCCCCCAACCCAATAAAAATGTGTTAACTTAATCTCGACCAGCAAAACAATGCAATGCACCGACGGAAACGAAATGTGCGCAATTTTAATGCACGTGAAATCAGAATAATAAAACACTGAAGGCAATGGTGCGGTGCATCCCAACCAGACTCACTGTGAACACAGCCCCCCCCCGGCTCTGTCACTGCTCAGCTGTGGCCGCTCCCCTCAAACACACCCAACGGTTCGCTCTCACTCACCTTCTGAGCACGTCCTCGCTGAGCGGCCACTGACTATATTCACCCCGGGGCTGGTCAACCCTCACACCAGATACACAGCACAAGCCTCATCTCTCCCTCCCCTCGCTTGTGGGGGAGCCGGTTTTGCTCAGCTGTTCGCTCCCCCTGTGTGTGTGTGTATAGCAGTTTGTCTGAGTGTGTGTTACAGCTCCCCTCTCTCTGTATCACTGTGGGTGTGCAGTAGCTCCCCTCTCTCTCTCTGTATCACTGTGGGTGTGCAGTAGCTCCCCTCTCTCTCTCTGTATCACTGTGGGTGTGCAGTAGCTCCCCTCTCTCTGTATCACTGTGGGTGTGCAGTAGCTCCCCTCTCTCTCTCTGTATCACTGTGGGTGTGCAGTAGCTCCCCTCTCTCTCTCTGTATCACTGTGGGTGTGCAGTAGCTCCCCTCTCTCTGTATCACTGTGGGTGTGCAGTAGCTCCCCTCTCTCTCTCTGTATCACTGTGGGTGTGCAGTAGCTCCCCTCTCTCTGTATCACTGTGGGTGTGTGGTAGCTCCCCTCTCTCTCTCTGTATCACTGTGGGTGTGCAGTAGCTCCCCTCTCTCTGTATCACTGTGGGTGTGCAGTAGCTCCCCTCTCTCTGTATCACTGTGGGTGTGCAGTAGCTCCCCTCTCTCTCTCTGTATCACTGTGGGTGTGCAGTAGCTCCCCTCTCTCTGTATCACTGTGGGTGTGCAGTAGTTCTCTCTCTCTGTATCACTGTGGGTGTGCAGTAGCTCCCCTCTCTCTCTCTGTATCACTGTGGGTGTGCAGTAGTTCTCTCTCTCTGTATCACTGTGGGTGTGTAGTAGCTCCCCTCTCTCTCTCTGTATCACTGTGGGTGTGCAGTAGTTCTCTCTCTCTGTATCACTGTGGGTGTGTAGTAGCTCCCCTCTCTGTCTGTATCACTGTGGGTGTGCAGTAGCTCCCCTCTCTCTCTGTCTGTATCACTGTGGGTGTGCAGTAGCTCCCCTCTCTCTCTGTCTGTATCACTGTGGGTGTGCAGTAGCTCCCCTCTCTCTCTGTCTGTATCACTGTGGGTGTGCAGTAGCTCCCCTCTCTGTCTGTATCACTGTGGGTGTGTGGTAGCTCCCCTCTCTCTGTATCACTGTGGGTGTGTGGTAGCTCCCCTCTCTCTCTCTGTATCACTGTGGGTGTGCAGTAGCTCCCCTCTCTGTCTGTAGCTCTGTGTGTTTGTGTGTGTGCAGCAGTTCATCTGGGTGTGTATTTCTGTGTATCTGTGTATAGCAGCAGCTCCTTTCTCTGTGTGTCTGTGTGTGTATAGCAGCCCCGTCTCTCTCTCTCGCTGTGTGTGTGTCTGTGTGTGTATAGCAGTCACTCTCTGTGTATCTCTGTGTGTAGCAGTCCCCCTCTCTCTCTGTGTATCTGTGTGTACAGCGGTCTCTCTCTCTCTGTGTGTATATCTCTGTGTGTGTGTGTATAGCAGCAGCTCCTCTCTCTCTCTCCCTGTGTATATCTCTGTGTGTGTACAGCAGCAGCTCCTCTCTCTCTCTCTGTGTGTATCTGTGTGTGTATAGCAGCGCCTCTCTCTCTCTCTGTGTGTATATCTCTGTGTGTGTGTGTATAGCAGCAGCTCCTCTCTCTCTCTCCCTGTGTATATCTCTCTGTGTGTGTGTACAGCAGCAGCTCCTCTCTCTCTCTCTGTGTATCTGTATCTGTGTGTGTGTCAGGCTCGGCCCCACTGACCACACGTACGCGTGTGAGTGACTGATTGACACGTGACGCGAGGCTTGTGCCCTCTCCCCCCCCCCCCCCCCCCCAATGTTGTTCCAGTGAGATTGGATATTGACTATCTGGGCAGAGAGAGGAGAGACAGAGAGGGTGGGCTGGGCTGGGCTGGGCTGGGAGGGAGTGGGATTAGCACTGGCAGGTTAATGTTCAGCATCTATTGAAGCGACTGGCAGAAAAGCGCTATATCAAATACAAGGATTATTATTTATTATTGTTTGCTCCAGTTTTGCTGACCTGACTGACAGATGCTGAGATGTACAGCAACATAGTGAATACATTTTCACTTGGAAAAATATGGGTTTAATAATGGACAGCCAACACGGATTTGTTAAAAGGTGAATCATGGCTAACAAACCTGATAAGGGTTTGGGGATAAGGTCAAAGAGAGAGTGGATGAAGATAGTGCAGTTGATGTAGTTTATATGGGTTTTCAAAAGGCATTTGATAAAGTGGTAGATAAGAGACTTGTAAGCAAAATTGTATTAAAGGGGCAGTGGTAGCATGGATACAGAACTGGCTGGGAGACAGAAAGAAGAGAATGGTGGTGAACGGTTGCCTTACCAACAGGAGGGAAGTGTGCAGTGGTGTCCTCCAGGGGTCGGTAATAATAATAATACTCCTTACATTTGATGTAGTACTTATCAAGTCTTCCAGACATCTCAAAGCGGTAATGGGACCACTACTCTATTTCCTCTGGATAAATGACCTGGACTTGGGTATAGGGGTAACAATTTCCAAGTTTGCAGGTGATACTAAACTAGGAAAGATAGTAACTGTGAGGCGGATAGTGGTAAGATGAGCAGACACATGGCAAGTGAAGTTTAATGTGAAGAAATGCAAAGGGATTCATTTTAGAGGAAGAATGAGCTAGATGGTACAATATTAAATGGAGTGAATGAACAGAGATCTGAGGGTTCATATAAGTGAATCTTTGAACATGGCAAGACTAGTAGATAAAGCATTTTTTTTAATAACATATGGGATACCAGGCTTTATAAATAGGGACATAGAGTACAAAAGTCAAGAAGTCATGATGTACCTTCACAAAACACTGCTTAGGCCTTAGCTGGAGTACTGGGTTCAGTTCTGGGCACCACACTTTAGGAAGGTTGTTAAAGCCTTAGAGAGTGTGCAAAGCAGATTTACCACGATGGCACTAGGAATAAGAGACTTCAGTTATGAAGAGAGGCTAGAGAAGCCAGGATTATTCTCCTTTGAGCAGAGAAGGTTAAGAGGGGACTTAATAAGAAGTTTTCAAAATTTTCAAGGAATTTGATAGGGTGAACAAAGAGAAACTACAGTATTTCCACTGGCAAGTGGGTCAACCCAATGACACCATTTTAAGATAGTTGTTAAAAGAAACAGAGGGGAAATTAGGAGAAATTGTTTCAAACAGCAAGTTGTTTGGATTTGGAATGTATTGCCCAAAAGGGTAGTGGAAGCCAATTCAATTACAACTTTTAAGAGGGAAGTAGATAATTATTTCAGGAGCACAAGTTTGCAGGGCTATGGATAGAGAATGGGGGAATAAGATTGATTTGGACAGTTCTTTTCAAAGAGCCAGCACAGGACCGATGAGCCAAATGTTCCTTCTGTGCTGTATAATTCTGTGTTTCTATGATTTTATGATTCTATGATAGAAACAGAAATAGGTTATCCCTCTCCTAGAGCATGGTCCACCATTCTATAAGATCATGGCTGATTTGTACCTCAAGTCCTGTTACCTTCCCTTGACCCATATCCCTTAATATGCTGACCTAACAAATATATATCCACCTCAGCCTTGAAAATATGAATGGATCCCACATCCACAGATTTTTGGGGGAGTTCCAGATTTCCACTACCTTTTAGCCTTCTGATTTGATTTGAATTCCTCCACCAGAGGAATGATAATAATAATAATAATAATCCTTGCATTTTGATATAGAGCTTTCCATGTCTTCTAGACATCTCAAAGCGCTTCACAGAATATACTGTAAAGTGAATTGACTGTATATTTGTGGCCGAAATGCGGCAGCTAATTGTGCACAGCAGTGTCCCACAAAACGTTGTGGATTGAAATGACCATTTTATTATTGTTTTTTTGAGGGATTATTATCAGGCGTGTGGAGTAAGGAAACTTGCCCAAGGTTTCATCCTGATCTGCCTGGATTCGAACACAGTCTCATGCTTGTAAAGCGCGTGCTCTAACCACTGAGCTACAGGAACTCCACAGAAATAATTTCTCTGTATCTACACTGTCAAATCGCTTTATTATTTTAAAAACCTCGCTCAGAATACCCCCTCAATATTCTGAACTCAAGGGACTAGAGCCGAGGAATTATCTTCAATATTTTTGGAGGAGACCATTGCTTGCTCCAATCAACTCATCAACCTGCCAAAAGATTTCTACCACACACTCTGGTTATACTCGGAAAGCAACTTTATAATAACATTTACAAGCTGAAGTGGACCATTGGTTCATCCAGTTAATCCATGGATGGACTTTCCAAAGGATGCCTAACACCACCCATGTCTCATCACCTAGTAATCCCAAAACCTGAAATTCCACAATGTGGAATTATCTCAAAACCTACAGTGTAACTGTCGATTTACAGAATCTATCCAAATGAATGGAAATTCTATTACAGACAGTAACTACACTTAACAGAAAACACTGGGAAGTGTTTTGAAATGTTTTGACATCACAAGGTGCTATGTGGCATGAAGTGATTATTAGTGTAATGTGACACAGTCGACCACGCCATCCTCCTCCACCGTCTGTCCTCCGCCATCCACCTCAGTGGGACCGCACTCGCCTGGTTCGAGTCCCACCTCACAAACCGCCAGCAGTACATCTGCACAAATGGTTTTTCCTCCCGCATTCACCCAGTTACCTGTGGGGTACCCCAGGGATCCATCCTTGGCCCCCTCCTTTTCCTCATCTACACGCTTCCTCTTAGGGATGTGATCTGCAGACATGGGGCACACTTCCACATTTATGCGGATGACACCCAACTCTATCTCTCCACTTCACTTTGTGACCCCCAGTCCCCCGATGTTCTGTCAGCCTGCCTTTCGGACATCAGGGGCTGGATGAGCACAAATTTCTTGCAGCTGAATGTTGACAAGACGGAGGCCATACTCCTTGGCTCTCGTCAACGTCTCCATTTGCACGGCTCTCACCTCCTCCACCTTCCCGGCCTGCCCCTAAAACTCACCGAACCTGTGCGTAACCTTGGCATCAGGTTTGACCCCCAACTGTCCTTTCTCCCCCACATCCGGTCCGTCACCAGCACTGCCTTCTACCACCTCCGACAGATCACCCGTCTCCAGCAATACCTCACCTTAAAAGCCGCCGAAACCTTGGTCCACGCCTTTGTCACCTCTCAGCTGGACTACTGCAACGCCCTCCTCGCCGGTCTCCCCTCCACCACAATCCACAAAATCCAGCTTATCCAGAACTCTGCCGCCCGCAAACTCACCCGCTCTAAGCTTCGCTCCCCCATTACCCCAGTCCTTGCCAGACTTCACTGGCTCCCTACCCCAGAGAGGATCGACTTCAATATCCTCACCCTTGTTTTCAAATCCCTCCACTCTTCTGCACCCCCCTATCTCTCTGATCTCCTCTCCCCACAACCCACCACCCGCTGCCTTCGTTCCTCTGGGTCTGGTCTCCTCCATGTCCCCCGAGTCCTCCGCTCCACCCTCGGCGGCCGTGCCTTTAGCCACTACGCCCTGAGGCTCTGGTACTCCCTTCCTCACTCGCTTCGCCTCGCCCCCTCTCTTCCTAGTTTCAGGTCACGGTTGAAGACCTTTCTCTTTGACCGAGCTTTTTGTCACCTTCCTGCCCCTGCTCCTGGCTTGGTCCTGGGATCCGCTACTGTGAAGCGCTCTGAGACGCCGTCTGGCGTGGAGGGCACTATATAAATCTAAGTTGTTGTTGTAGTGTAATGTGGGCTCACAAATGTAATGCTGTACAGTAGTTACACAATACCCACCCATCCCGCCACTGCCATCTCTCTATTTAGCCAATGGAAAGTAAGAGGCAGAGTAAGTAGGTATGGCTACAAACCTGGTTCCTCCGTTAGTGTTTATAAGTATGCAACATCATTTTGCTTCAACTGGGACTGTCATCACATGTTGGCTTAAACTAAACCTAACGTAACCTCACATAATAGAATCAACATTGTAAATTAACAATGAAGAGCAAGCAGCCTCATCAGCTTCTCACTGACATTCAACATGTAACTGGCATTCAAGTGCAGGTTAGCATGCACTGCAGAGCAATACTGTGTGTCAATAAGTTAATGGCACTGCCCTGCACAATTTTACTCCAGCTAATGTTTTGATATTGATAACTGCAATACAACCAGAAAAAAGGATGATGTGGGTTAAATGAATGACATTCTACAATATAGGTCATGTTTTTAAACAAAAATCACTGCTTCTCACACCGTGATAGATCTGTAAAGGTAAGCAACTGCATTTCAAAAATATATGTACAGCATGAATATTTTAGAAGGAAGAGTTAGGAGAAGCAATTTACACTTTCCATCGAAGGAGAGGAGTTTGATCCACATCTGTTGTGCACAACATCATGTTTGTGTAGCTCTAGGTCTTGGAAGTTAATATTTCCTCTCATGGAAGCAACAATAGGTTATAAATTTAGGATTATCACTAGAAGAAAAGAGAGGTTCAAACAAAAGCTTATAGACAAGGAGTTGTTTGAAAATTTAATGTTTTACCACAAATGACTATTTAATCTGAGTCTTTGGGAAAGAACTGAAAGAAATAATTTCAGCGAGAGAGGCCAGCATCAGAAAGACTGAATGACCTCCTTCTATGCTGTAAACTTTCTATGATTCTATCAATACCACTTTGTTGCTAATCAGCTGAATTGGACAGATCATAACAAAGAAAGAAAGTATGTGCCAAATACATGTGTGTGCTGGAGGAGGGATATAGTTTGCAAGAGTTGATAATTCAGGGCAACAAAACAAAACTAAATATATATATTTTAAATAAAACAGGAAAACAAAAGTGCGAAAGGAAAAGCTTAAATATTTTATATTAATCCACTGAACTTTTATGTATGAAGTCAATGTGAAATATTAATCTTAGCATCACATAATCATGGCTGCAAGTGGACGATGAGTATGTGATGAGGCTAACGAGGCTGCAATAATGTAAAATGCCAACGGAAGTGGTCCATTTAAGTTAGACTGTAAATGCAGAACAGGAGATTTGGAGTTAAAACAAAAAATACAAAATTAAATTTGTATAGCACCTTTCACATAGGGAGGACATCTCAAGGCAATGGACAGTCAGAGCTTTGGACCGGGAGGGGTGGGTGGAGTTGGGGTCAGGGAATTATGGAGGGCAGGGAGGGTAGGAGGTGGCCAAAGGCACGGTTGAAGAGGAGGATCTTGAGACATGCCTTGAAGGAGACAAGAGAGGGAGAGACAAAGAGAATGTGGGATGGAGTTCCAAAGGGAGATGTCAGTGAGGATGAATGCTGGACTGCAGACTGTGGGGCGGGCTGGACGGGGGATGTGGAGTAGGTTACAACCTGCTGAGCAGAAGGACTGGAAGGTTGATATGGGATTAGTAGGTCAAAGAGGTAGGAAGGAGCAAGACATTTGAAGATGAGGATGAGGAATTTTTTAAACTCTATCCTCTGGAGAACTAGTGGAGCCAGGTGAGGATGGGGGTGATAGGCTCACGGAGCCTAGTGCAGCTTGTGGAGGGAAGAATTGGGAAGGCCAACAAGCAGCAAGCCTAGATGTTTTAAGTGAGTCAAAGGTTTTCTACAACCAGCAGAAAGAATCATCAGTCAAGACCACATTGAAACCCAGGTCCAAAAGTGAACGTACTGTATTGTAACATACAATACCTCACAGCTCTGTTTGTATTTTTGTAATAACATCAAAGTATAAAATATCAAGTTTGTTTATGTTTACGGAGAAAAGATTGCATTAAGTGATTCAATTTACAAACTAATTTAATGACATAGTCATGCAAATCATGAAAGAATAATTGCCTTTATTGTGCAGACTTAATGGAAACTGGAATTATGTTACAAGATATATAATCATTGCAGGGCACGTTTTCACAGACAGAGTAACACTGCACTATGATATATACTTGTTTTTTGCTCTCTGGCTCAGATATGTTGGTGATAGAGAATTATATGATGCTCTTATTGGAGAACAACATGAAACACTTGTTAATTTGACTGAAATCATTTGTTTTGTTTTTATTGAATCTAGGTTTCTCAGCCCTTGGATTTGTGGTTAAAAAAAACAACTTGCATTTATATAAGTTAGTTCCTGGAGAGCTTGACAGCGGCGGGATCTGACAAAGAGCCAAGAGGTGTGGGAGAGGGAGGTGATCATAAGAATGATCAAAATAGAAGGTCTTTCGGTGGAATTTGAAGGTGGAGAAGGAAGGGGCTAAGTGGAGGGATTGGGGCAGAGAGTTCTAGAGTTTCGGGGCATAGAGGCTGAAGGCATGGCCATCGATGGTGAAACTACCCGAGTGGAGACAGCGAATGGTGGAGTGGGAGGTAAGTGGATCAGATAGTTAGGGAGGTGAGAGAGAACTAAGGTATTTGAAAACGAGTGAAAGGATCTTGAAATCGATCTGTTTGGTGATTGGTAGCCAGGGGAGCCTGAAAGATTTAGTGTAATGGGGGTAAGTATCCAGGCAGCTGATTTTTAAATTACAGTAAAAGCCCATTTATCCATGACCTGATCAACTGTAACTTCCGTTTAACCGGTATCACAAAAAAAGTCCGCATTCAATTAACTGGAATTTATCCGGAAAAATGCATTTTTAAAAAATATTATTTATTTTTGCATTTTCAGCCAAATATCCGGAACGTGCTTTAACCATCATTGGCAAGGTCCCGAGGGTGCCGGATAAACAGGCTTTTACTGTAAATGGATTTTGTGTATGGTGGAACTGGGGAGACCAATGTGGAGGGCAGTAAGTGTCGAAGCTGTGCACAAGGATTTCAGCTGAGTCTGTTGTGAGGTATGGACAGAGGAGGGCAATGTGACAGAGATGGAAAAAAAGCAATCCTGGTCAGGGAGTGGATGTGTGGTAGAAAGGAAAGCTGAGAATTGAATCTGGCGCCTAAGTTGCTCATGGCTTCAGAGAGTCTGAGGGAGAGCCCAAGGAGATTGATGAGTTCAGAACCACAGGAGAGAAGGCGTTGATGGGAGCCAAAGAGTATGGCCTCCGTCTTGTTGACAGTCAGCTGCAGATCCTATAAGTGATGGAGATTCCATGACATAACACTCTTGTTAATGATGGAGAGTGGGAAGAAGTACCTATTAATGATGGATCTGCAGACGTGCCACATGTATGGGGATGTACCCAAAAACTACTTTTTCACTTCCACTCTTGATTACAAGCTGCCTGATGTTCTGTCCACTTGCCAGCAGACACTAAGGCATGAATGAGCAACAGTTTCTTGCAACTCAATAGGAATAAGCAGAAATCATCCTCCTTGGCTCTGCCAAGGGCAACTCACATCCAACTATGAACCCCTTGACCTCCTGACCTTTGTCTCCAACTCCCCAATCCTCTGGAAGATTGAGTTCAAAATCCTCATCCTCACTTTTAAGTCTTATCCCACCTACATAACCTGCCCAGCCCATCCCACCATTGGTAGTTGGGTTTTCAGCCTTTCTGTCTCACTCTTGAGATCTCCAGAAACTCCTGCCACTTCATCTCCTTCTTTAAGGTCCACCTCAAGAGCTTCCTCTTTGACTCTGCTTTTGGTTGTCTTTCCCTACACTCCCACCCCCTTGGCCACATTCCTCCAAAATCCAACCCCAGCTCAGGTTCAAGCCCTCAACTGTCCAGTGCCTTGGAACGTCCTCCCAATGTGAAAAGCGCTATATAATTTGCTGTTGTTTTTGATGCTCAGCCAGGGAGATAGGGAAAGTGACTATAGGCAAGGTTGAAGAGAGCAAAGAGGGAGCATGGCAGAGGGATTGAGACAGAGAGTTGCAGAGTTTTGGGGGAATCATGGCTGAAGGCACAACCAGTCCCCTGGTCAAGCTTGTTTTCCTTCACCTCTACCACATCACATGACACAACATACTTATTGGTAGAGATTTTTGTGGGTGAATGACATGATGCTTTAATTTCTTATAGACAGCTGTAACCATTTCCTCATTTTGTACACAAGTTTGGATTACCTTGCATTTGATTTCCTGGAAAGTGAAGGATATCAGCAATGCAGAATCAACTCTTAATATTGACTTTTTGAATCCAGTACCATTATTAATTATTTCTAGGCCACATCTATAGTATAATCAAAATCCCTCTGCGGAGATGCTGAATGGTATTCAGTACCAGAAAATATATATTTTCAGTATCAAAAAATATAAATTTTCACTTGTTGATCTGAAACATGCACATATTGCACTGAAAGCTCGGGAAAATCACAGCAGGAATGAGGGAACATAAGATGAGAAATAATTAGCTGGAAAGATACTGGATGCAGATCACAGTTGAAAAAAAAAGGAAATTAAAGATAGAAAACAGAACGAAATTGACCTAGTTAATTGACCTGCAAAGCCCTCCATGGCCTTCCCCTTCCTATCTCTGTGACCTGCTAACCCCATATCAACCTGTCCGCTCAACAGGCTCTGACCTGCTCCATGTCTTCCGCCTGACCCACCTCACCACCGGCAGTTGAGCCTTCTGACCCCAGATCTATCCTATAGTCCCTTCATTTCGCTCCCTCCCTTACTTTCTTCAAAACACATCTTTACGCATTTCCAGCCACCCTACTAGCCCTATAGTCCGTGCCCTCTAACAACCCTGACCCCAGCCCATTGATCGGGTCTAAATCCCTGACTGTCCAGTGTCTTGGGACGTCCACCCAATGTGAAAAGCGCTATAAAAATCGAATTTGTTGTTGCTGATTACACCTATAAAATAAGAAAACTGCTTAGAACTCTGCTGCTACTGCACGATTACCACTACCTTAGAAGAAATCTTCTACTGCACAAGTGTGAACATTTGATTTTGAATATCATTTTTTGTGCTTCTTTGAATAATATTGCAGCATTAGTTAGAAACAATTTTGCAGTTTGGATACATGTCCATTGGATTAAACATGCCTAAACACATTTTTTAGTTTTTTTTTAAAGGCAAAAGGGATTAAGGGATATGGGGATAGGGTGGGTAAGTGGAATTAGGATAATAGATCAGCCATGATCTTATTAAATGGTTGGGCAGGCTAAAGGGGCTGAATGGCCTACTCCTGCTCCTACTTCTTATGTTCTTTATTTAACTATGGGACCTTGAAAAACCAAGGAGATTTCTATCGCATTCAATGGGGTTGGACTGAAAGTCATATCTCAGAAGTAGAAGGATATTGAGTCACCCATTTGTCTTTGTAAGAAAATGGATTACAACTATCTTACTTTTCATGTTCTGTGTCTTTATGCTATGGTTTTGCCAAATACAATACTAATACTATTACTAGTATGGATTATTAATTATTATTATCACTATTATAATGCAACTCTTATTGTATTTTCCATATACAGTAAATTCATCCTGTATAGGTTTCCCAATGGGCTTTTCAAAGTCAGTGTTCTTTCTTGTGCTTCCTTAAGTGATTCATCACAGCATTCTCATTTCAAATTGCAGTATTTTAATTTGTGCTGCTCTTTAATATGACACTGTAGTTAGGAGATTTTTTTAATCATAATTTCTCAGAAGGATTTGTGGTGACATTAGTTTTTCATGGGAACATGCAGAGTGCTATATTATTACATTGTATTACCTATTTTGGTAAATTGCTACACTGGATACCAATTACATTAACAACTTGAAATGAGCCTAATTCACAACTGTCTTCAACAACCTTGTGTCTACAACACTTGTGTCATATGCTCTTGTTTTTCAATTTGAAAACCTGTATTGCATGTATTTTTAGTTTGTTTATGTGAACATCTATTGGTTACACTCGATTTATTTTCAGAAATATGAAACATAGGAAAACATGAACAAATAGGCCATTCAAACTGTACTAGATGTTGAATGATCTTTTAATCCCAATGCCCTGCCCTTTTGCCTTACCCTTTAATACCTTTACTAACCAAGTATTTCCATATCATTCTTTCAAACATTTCTATTGATTCGGCTTCTACAGTTTTTTTTAGGCAGAACATTCTACCCTCTGTGTGGACAAATACTTTCTGACCTCAAATCTTCTCTAAGGCTTATATTTCCTTTCAAAAATTGGGTGCCCGAAACTTAACAAAGTACAGTACTCCACATGAGGTCTGAACAATGCTGAATATAAACGGAGAAGCATCTCTTACTTCACGATAAACATTGAGGAATACCTGTGCCTGTGCTATGATGCTATGCCTGTGCATAGCATCATATTAATTAGCAATTTGAGAATATGTTTTGCTCATTTCATATGTACAATATAATAAATCAAATCCCCGATTATTAAAGCAGCAAATTTGACCAATTTCAGTAATTTATGCATGAAATTGTAAATGATTGCTGGTGACAAATTAATCTTTCAAATTAACAAAATATTTATTTTCAATATAGCTTTTGGGGTTGAATCATTTCAAAGTGCTTCACAGGAATTTACTGTAACGTTTAATGACTGCAGGCAAATGCAGCAGCTAGTTTGCATATAGCAATGACCCAGGCATTTAGTGAATGATGAATTTTATCTGAGAATTGACAGTCAAAATCAAAATGAAGTCTTGTCATTTTTCAAATAGTACCAAGGGATTTTTAACCGGAATAGGCAGACAGGACCTTGGTTTATGTTTCATCTGGCAGTACCTCTGGCAATGCAACATTGTATTAGCACTGATCAGCCTAGATTTTATTTTGTCTAGAGTAGAGGAACTGAGATTTCACCCCTAGTTCGTTTTACAATAACGTAAATCTCAAATGTTCCACAAGGTTTCTTACCTCAATTGAATAAGGTTGAGATCAAACTGAGACCAAATTCACCAAACCTCTTGTGATCTTTTGATAAAACTCTGAAAATTTTACTCCAATATTGCTTTATAGTGGTAAGACTTCGACCAATATATTCTACTTGAAAACATGGAAGTGCAGATCGATGGCAAAATCTACAGGTCACCTTTTGCTTTGTTTGAAGATCATTCATTGATTTTCTGCCCTCTTGAAGCCATTACCTTTTCCCTCCAGTGAAACCTGCTCCCTGAGAAGTCTTGTGAAATGAATTCACAGGTTTTATGATAACAGATATTTTAACCAGTTCTTCCAATTGATCTGAACATTACGCAACATGATACAAACTCTGAGATTGAAAACGTGAAAAATGTCATTCAGGATCTGAAATTCAATAGTTGATTCATTGTGTCTGTTAAAACGTCCTTCAAAAATTGTGAACTCCTTAAAACAACAATAATAATAATAATCACTGAATCCACGGTTATTTGTGGGATACTACTGTACCCAATTGACTGCCACATTTTGCCCACAAAATATAGTCAATTAATTTCAGGCTTTGTGAGGATGAACTTTGTGAGTGTGCAAACCTTTATATGGGAAACCACTCATGCTACAGAGTACAGTATTAGATATCTTATATCTTCTAGAGAATGGAGAAAAGGAAGCTGGTGAGGAGAGCAGTGAAAACATCTATCCTTGAGGTGACAAAACTATAGATAATGGTTTCAGCAGCAGTGAATGTGAGACAAGGACATAAGCAGAAAATGTTCCAGAGTTTGAAAAAGGTAGTCATGACAATAGATTACATTGTGGAGGTTGGAAACTCAGCTCAAATTTAAGCAGAACACAAATGTTTCTCAATACCTGCTACAGCTTGATTACAGCAGCCAAGGGAGGATGATAGATTCAGAGCCAAATACACTTAGATGCTGGCCAGAACCATACAAAATGCATTTAGCTGAGGAATATTATGACTCACCTAAAACTTAGCATCAACAACAACAAAATTACACTTGTATAGTGCCTTTCACATCCGAAGGATGTCCGGAGGCCCTGGACAGTCACTGTGTCAGACCCGAGCTGGGGACGGATAGGGGGGATTAGGAGTTGCCGATGGGACCATCGTAGAGGAGAGTTTTGAGCGGGACTCAAAGGAGCCCAAGGAGAGGGCGAGGCGGAGGGACTGCGGGATGCAGTTCCAGTGATTGGGGACAGAGTGGCTAAAGGCTCGCCCGCCAATGGTGGGGCGGATGGGTCAGGGAACGTGCAGCAGGCCAGAGCCTGCTGAGTGGAGGGGGTGGGCAGGTTGGTAAGGGGTTAGAAGGTCACCGATGTAGGTTGGGGCGAGATTGTAGAGGGCTTTGAATGTGCGGACCAGGATCTTGAATGGATCCTCTGGGTGATGGGGAGCCAGTGGAGTCGGACGAGGATGGGGGAGATACGGTCACGGAGTTTGGAACGATGGAGGACAAGGGCCTCAGAGTCCTGGATCATCTGCAGCCTGTGGAGGGAGAAGTTGGGAAGGCCGACAAGCAGGGCATTTGCATAGTCATGTAATGAAGGCATGGATGATGGTTTCAGTGGCTTTGAGGGTGAGGTAGTGGCGGAGTCAGGCAATATTGTGGAGATGAGGAAAGGCAGAGCAAATCATTGCTTGGATGTGGAGGAAGAAAGACAGTTGAAGGTCGAACAAGACACCTAGGTTCCTGACTGGCTTGGAGACGTCGAGTGAGCAACAATTGAGGGTGATGCTGCCAGTACCTGATGTGTGATGGCACGGCGCGAGCCAACCAATAGGGCCTGTGTCTTGTTGACATTCAACTGTAGAAAGTTAGCTCTCATCAGTCTGTCAAGACAGTCGTAGTCCTGGAGTCGAGGGTAGAGGCAGAGAGATAGAGTTGGGTGTCATCTGGATACATGTGGAAGTGAACCCTATGTCTGTGGATGATGTCACCAAGTGGGAGCATGTAAATGTTGAAACGTATGGTGCCAAGGACAGAGCCCTGAGGGATGCCACAGGTGACAGTGCGGGAGCTGGAAGAAAAGCCGTTGGTGGCGACAAAGTGTAGACGATGGGAGAGGTAGGAGTCGAACCATGCGAGGGCAGGTCCACAGAGATTGAGGAGTGAGGAGAGGAAGATGGAATGGTCGACAGTTTTGAAGGCAGCAGAGAGGTCAAAGAAGACAGGGAGACAAAGAGAGCACTGGTCGCGGATGTTTAGAATGTCTTTGTGCTATGGGCTGCACGGAAGCCAGATTGAAGGGGTTCAAGGAGGGAGTGGCGAGAGAGAAAGGAGTGAAGTTGGGAAGCAATGACTCGTTCCAGGGCTATGGAGAGAAATGGGAGGTTGGAGATGGGGCGATAGCTGGAGAGTAGGGATCAATCAATCAATCAAAACTTACATTTATATGGATGGGTCTAGAGAAGGTTTTTTCAAGATGGGGGTGATGACAGCAGTTTTTAGAGGGGTGGGTACAGTGCTAGTGGATAGAAAGAGGTTGTTGACAGGTGTTAGGTGGGGGGCTAGGAGATAGAGCTGGGAGATGAGGAGAGGTGGGGATGGAGTCAAGGGAGCAGGTGGTGGGTTTCATTTTACGTAGGAGAGCTGAGAGGGCGAGGGGAGAGAGGGTTGTAGGAATGTAGTGGAGGGTGGGAGGAAGGTGGATCCTGTGGGGGGGGAAGTAGTGGAGGATGGGGTAGTGGTGGCTGAACGGATCCCCTCGATTTTTGATTCTAAGATATCCAGCATCTCCTCACAGTTAGAGTTGGAGGATAGGATGGGTGAGGAATGGGAGGTTGCGCAGAGCGGGTGGTTATTGCACTGCTTTCAGTAACAGTACTGGTATCAAAGTTGGCAACAATGAAATTCAATCAGTGATGTAGTGCTGGAACCTGGCAGAAATAACCTGTTTTTCTCATTTTCCCATTAACTAATCCCACATTGCCATTGCATCAGTCACCACTGCAAACCACTCTGAACCGCTCCAGCAGCATTACATCCCTGGGTACATTTAGGTTTTGTCTATATACAAGTGGAACCTAACCCAATACCTGTTGATGTTATTACCATCAGATAAATGCCAGCCAACATTTTTTCATTTGAATCATAATTTTGTAGATTCCAACCCCACATTGCATCAAATGTACAGTCAATTCACTTTACCGTATATTCTACAACAACAACTTTGATTTATATAGCGCCCTCCACACTGGAGAGTACTATATAAATAGTGGTGATCAGAGAGGTAGGGGGTGCAGAGGAGTGGAGTGATTTGAAAACAAGGGTGAGAATCTTGAAATTGATCCTCTCCGGGACAGGGAGACAGTGAAGTCTGGCAAGGACTGGGGTAATGGGGAAACAAATTCAGTGACATGTTCTGAAACTTCTAGAAGATGTGAAAAGTGCTATATTGAATGCAATGATTATTATTATCATAATTTGGAATTCATAAGGTCACATCAGGACTAACACTCCAATTGAGAGCGATTGGGTCTGCTGCATTGTTGGAGGTCCCATCTGCCTGTTCAGGTTAAAGATCCCATGGCACTTTTCAAAATCAGAAGGGAGTTTCTCCAAGTGTCCTGGCCAATAATCCCCCAAATACAATTGATCATTCACTTCACTTCATAAGAACACAAGAATTAGGAGTTGGCCAATTGGCCCATCGAGCCTGCACCGCCATTCAATCATGGCTGATATTCCATTCTAACTCCAGCTTCCTGCCTTATCCCTGTACCCCCTAATCCCTTTATGAATGAGAAATATATCTATCTCATGAATATGTTCAAGGACTGAGCACCAACAGCCCTTTGGGTAAAGAATTCCATACATTCACTACCCTCTGACAGAAGTTTTTCCTCAACTCAGTGCAAAAGGGCTGACCCCTAACTTTAAGACTGTGACCCCTGGTTTTAGTTTCTCCAACCAGGGGAAACAATCTCCCACTATCTACTTTGTCGTGCCCCTTAATAATCTTATAGGTTTCTATAAGATCCCCTCTAATTCTTCTATATTCCAGAGAATATAGGCTCAAATTAATCAACCTATCATCATAACTCATCCCCCCTCATTTCAGGTACTAACCTAGTAAACCTACATTGTACTCCCTCCAAGGCAAGTACATCCTTCCTTAAATAAGGAGACCAAAACTGCACACAGTATTCCAGGGCCCTATCTCACCAGGGCCCTATACAGCTGTAGCAAGACTTCCCTACTCTTATACTCTAACCTTTCATAATGAAAGCTAACATACCATTAGCCTTCCTAATTGCCTGCTGCACCTGCAAACTAACTTTCTGTGTTTGGTGTACAAGGGCACCCAAGTCCCTCTGGACACTAACACTTTCCAATCTCTCCCCCTATAAAAACATAACCTGCTCTGTTTTTGCCACCTAGGTGGATGACTTTGCACTTCCCTACATTATACTTAATCTGCCACCTACCTGCCCACTCACCTAACTTATCTGTATATCGCACTGCATTTTTTTAAATTTTAAAATATCAAGAGGATGTCTCAAAGCACTTTGTGGGAATCACGGTAAAGGTGCCTTTTGGTGTTAATGCTTCCTCCTAATTTCGCGTCATCAGCGAATGTAGATATATTCAGCTCAATGTCCTTATCTAGATCATTGATGTAGATGGTAAATAGGTGAGGCCCAAGGACTGATCCTCGTGGCACTCCACTAGTCACATCCTGCCAATCTGATAAGGACCCGTTTATCACTATCCTTTGTTTCCTAACCGTTAACCATTCCCTAATCCATGTTAATATGTTCCCCCCAATTCCGTGGGCCTCTATCTTTTGGATGAACCTTTTATGCAGCACCTTATCGAATGCCTTCTGGAAATCCAAAAAGACTACATCCACTGATTCACCCCTATCTAGCTTACTCGAAATATCCTTAAAAAATTCTATGAGATTTGTCAATCATGACTTCCCTTTTGTAAAGCCATTTGGACTTGGCCTAATTATATCGTGCTCCCCTAAATACCCCACTAAAACATCCTTAATCAAGGATTCTAAAAAATTTCCTATTACTGATGTCAGACTAACTGATTTATAGTTCCCCATCTTTTCCTTTCCACCGTTTTTAAATAGTGGTGTGACATTTGTGATTTTCCAATCCATGGGGACTGTTCCAGAATCCAAGGAATTTTGGAAGATCAGACACAAGGCTGCCACTATCTCATATGCTACCTCTTTTAAAACCCTGGGATGCAAGCCATCCGGACCAGGGGATTTGTCACCTTTTAGTGCTAACAGTTTCCTACATTTACAGTGGATTTACATTTACTCTCAAAGTACTCTCAAATTCATAGCTGTTTGTGGGACATGGCTGTGTTTTACCCACAAAATACTTTATAGTATATCCCGAGAAGTACTTTGAGACATCTTGATAATGTGATAAGGCTATATCCTTGTAAAAAAAAATACCATGGTAAAGGTGGTAGTACCATGGTTATGGTGGTAGTACCATGGTACTTTTTTTTACAAGGGATACAGTATATCAAATATCAATTATTATAATTATTATGTCAAGAGAATGTCTCGAAGCACTTTGTGGGAATCACGGTAAAGGTGGCTTTTGGTAGATTACATAATGCTGCGTTTGCCGACAAATATGCAGTCAATAACAACAACTTGGATTTATATATTGGATTTATCCACGCCAGATGGCGTCTCAGAGCGCTTCACAATAATGGATCCCGGGGCCGAGTCAGGCGGAGGGGGAAAAAGGTGACCAATAGTGCGGTCGAAAAGAAAGGTCTTTAGGTGTGACCTGAAAATAGGAAAAGAGCCGGCGAGGCAAAGGGATGAGGAAGGGAGTTCCAGAGCCTTGGGGCGTAGTAGCTGAAGGCAGGGCTGCCGACGGTGGAGCGGAGGTTTCAGGGGACAAGGAGGAGGCCAGACCCAGTAGAGTCCCTCAATTTCCCAACAATTCAGTGAAGCGCTCTGAGACGTTCTTCTTCTGAGCTGGTAAAGTGCTGAACCAAACGCAAGGATTATTATTGCTATGTATCAATCATATTGCTTGAGGATTTTTTCAATTCATGGACTCCCTTGAAAAGTTGGTCAATTCCATGTGTCCTCCCAGCCAGCGGGGGCGCTGTGTGCCGCGGTGCGGCTATTGTTGCAGCGGGGTACGGTGTGATTGATGTTTCAGAGGATAGGCGGCGTGGGGGGTGAGGGAGCTGAGCATACGCTGCCCGGGGACAGGGGAGGAGGAGGAGGAGCTGGCGGTAGAACGTGGACCGGCGCGTTCTGCATCACAGAACAATGGGGTCGCGCCTGACGCGTGCGCTGCGCAACTTCAACCTGGAGAGCAGGGCGCACGGGGAGATCGGCCGCCACAAGCCGCGAGCTGCTCCCAGGCATCCGGCCAGTCAGCGGCTCGTGCAGCAGCGGGACGGCAAACGTGAGTACGCCCTGCAGCCCGGGGACGGCTGACGTGCGAGGAGCCCCGTGTCTGCCCTTCAAGCTGCTGTCCTTTACTGTCGGTGCCGCTGCCGTGGCGGTGGCGGTGCTGGTGGGTTGGGTGCTTGGGTCGGTGGCTTGTACCTGTCAACAGTGTTCAAACTTTGCAATGCCACCATCCCCCGCTTTGAGAGTTGGGAGGTATTTTTGTTAGTAACCCCCGCCCCCCCCCCCCACCACCACCACTTTGTCACGTTAGCCGCCTGATTCAGAGCTGTAAGGTCAAGGTGATCTCGAGGTTATCTATCCCACTGCTTATGTGACATTCTTCCTATATCAAATGCAAGCATTATTATTACTGTTTGTTTTGCAAAATATTTCCTTTACAATAACATTTACAGTGACAATGACAACATTTACAAATATATTTACAACAATAATAATAATCCTTGCATTTAATCCTTGCGCCCTATCACATCTGGCGTCTCAAAATGCTTCCAAGAATATACTGTAAAGTGAATTGACTGCATATCTGTGGGCAAAACTTTGAGCGGACAGTCAGGGATCAAAATTTTTTTAATGAAGGGATCATTTCCCCCATATTCTGTGAAAGATTTTGAGATCTTAACAGCGCGATAAGGTGCTATGTGAAATGCAAGGATTCATGTGGGGACAAAACTGTACTAAAGGAATTAACGTAGGGGATTTAAGAGAGGTTGAACACCAAGAGTTTTCATTATTGCTGAAGTGACCTCTGCTGGAGATATTTGTGTTTGGTGTTAAAAGGATGCTGGTGGGATGACTAACACCCCCCCCAAACTCTCCGACCTCCTCTCTCCGACCTCCTCTCTCCTGACAACAGCACCCGTTGCTTTTGCTCCACCAAGGTCTGGCTTCATTGTCCCACGAATCCTCTGCTCCACCATCGGCAGCCGTGCCTTCAGCCACTACGCCCCGAGGCTCTGGAACTCCCTTCCTCATTCCCTTCGCCTCGCCCCCTCTCTTCCTATTTTCAGGTCTCGGTCAAAGACCTTTCTTTTCGACCGCGCCTTTGGTCACCTTCTTCCCTCTTCCCCTGGCTCGGGCTTGTGCTCGGTTATTGTGAAGCGTTCTGAGATGCCGTCTGGCGTGGAGGGAACTATATAAATCTAAGTTGTTGTTGTTGTAACTTGCATTGTCAAAACTTTGTCTTGAACAAGGTGCTGGAGAGAGTCGGCGGAATCAGATACCCCAAACAACTGGTTCTATCCAAATCAGATCATGTACTGAATGAGTACTTTGCATCTGAGCGGAAGGACCGAGCAGGTGTGTGGGGTGTTAGGAGGTTGCCGAGGTAGGGGGAGCAAGACAATGGAGGGCTTTCAAGGTGAGGGCCAGGAACTGTATCCTCTGTGTATCCTCAGGAAGCCAGTGGAGTCGGGAGAGGATGGGGTTGATAGAGCCGTGTCCTCTCCTGCACCGTAACCCTATGACCCTCATTTCCTTCGCTCCACTGGCCCCCATTCCCCAGAGGATAGAGTTCAAGATCCCCGTCCTCGCTTTCAAGGCCCTCCAGGGCTTTGTTTCTTCCTGCCTCGGTAACCCGCTAACTCCACATGAATCTGTCCACTCCCTCCGCTCAGCAGGCTGTGGCCTACTCCACGTCCCCCGCCCAGTCAGCCCCACCATTGGTGGTCGGCTTCACTCTCTGCCCTCACCCTCTAATATATGAGGTCAGGTGAAAAGGAATATACAAAAACTAGCTGTACCCCCGTGTAACATACGCGGCCTTGTGTTTTTGAACACGTTTATTCATATTTCTAAACTTTTTTTAAAATAATGTATTTGTTGTTTACAAAAAAAATGGGTGAGCTTTAATCACTGGGTTGTTTTTCTTTGTTTTTTTTAAGCTGTATTGGTTTTTGTTTTAGAAGTTCATTGTTACAATTGCGGAAACATACCTAAGGCCATATAGATAGATTCTGCGAAGCGCTTTGAGACATCTCAATGACACGATAATGCGCTGTATATATGCAATGATTATTATTATTATTATTACTACTACATTATTCCAACTTTAACCAGGCAAGTGAATTGCCGCTGTGTCTCACTGTATATCTCTTTCTCTCACACACACACACACACACAGGCAGCTCAGCTCAGCTCCTCTCCCCGCTGTATCATCAGATTTGACACAGCGCCATCCGCATCAGGAGGACACAATTGCGGAAACATACCTAAGGCTTTTATATATATATATATATATATAGATTAGGTGTTAATTTCTTATCATTTATATTTGATGGGGAAAGGAATTATCTTTAGTATGCAAACAATATTTCATTATTCTACAATCTCTTCAAGGATGGTACGTACCTGTTAGAAATGATTGTAATTTTGTATCAGACAGATTTCTTTAAAGCGAATCTTATGCAATTATGGAAAGTTGTAATCTTTTCCACTAGGGATTTTTAGCTTTTAACAGTTATTCAAACACTGTGCCTGTTGATTGTGGCGATTCTCTGTGACATTGTGAGTGCTTGATCTCAGCTAACTGGGTACCTGAGGATTCAGCTCAGGCTGTAATATTTTACTTTGCGACACCGGCAGAGTTTTGGATCTTGAATCTGCTGTTCTTTTTAAACCATAGAATGGCATCAGGAAGTCACCTAAGTCGTGCATGCTGTGTTTATTTTTTATGTTTAAATGCTGTAAGATCCCAGTTCCATCGTTAGGTTGAGGAGCATGCTGGAGATAGCTACTTGTTCTTCACACCACTTAAATGTGTTCAGTGTAAATGAATGAATCTCAGTGGTGTGATGCTACCCTATATGGAGGGTGCTATATAAGTGCAAGTTGTTGTTGTTCGTACTCTAATACTGGTGACGTCAGAATTCTGTTGTTCGTAGAAAAGAATCAATGCAGTAATCTGCATTTTCAATGTTTGTACTCCTTTCATCTGCATTTTTTCTCTAGTATTTAGTAGGAACTCTGAGAGAAGGTGAAGATATTTTCAATACATTACTGATCAATTATGTGACAAAGTTGTGTCAAGATCTCAAAAGAACATTATTTCCCAATAGATTTTAACAGTCAGAATTATAATCACAAATGTATATGACATGATATGCCCACATTGTGCGAATTTATTTAATAAATTGCCTTGTTCTCAATAGCAGTAACAAATTTATTATCACAGTGATTGATTATGCAGCTTAAATATACAATTTTCAAACACGTATTTGGATTATACAAATGTAACGTTGTACCATTGCATCTTTGTTTGAACAATCAGTATGTATTGAAAATTATCCTTTGCTGAAATCGTGATGAAGAAAAAGTCTGCAATGCAGCTGGGCAAACATCTCAGGAACTGGGTTAAAGGTGACCAAATTAAGCCTCTAGGATTCCAAGCCACAATCATATACTCAAAATTTAAATGCAACTAGATGAATTGCTTAATACATTTCAATCAGTTTTCACTGTCTTATGGCATGGTCTCATGTGTAAGCTCTGATGATACTAGGGTCTGGCGATCTATCGATATATCACTAAAACCCAATATAATTTTCATATCGATATGCCGATATAGGCATTTCAAAAATAGCGATATATCGAAAAATTGATATATCGAGGGAAAAAATCGGAACGCGCGCACACTGAACTACAAGACCCGGAATGCTCATCTCTATACACAATGCACAGACTGAGGTGCAAGCTGCCATATTGTATTCATAGTCCTTGAATACAATATACAGGTATGCAAGGGGTGGGGGGTGGGGGTGGGGAGAGACGGCTGGGGGGGTGGTGGGGGGGGGAGGAGAGACGGCTGGGGGGGTGGTGGGGGGGGAGGAGAGACGGCTGGGGGGGGGAGGGGGAGAGAGACGCCTGGGGGGGTGGGTGGGGGAGAGAGACGGCTGGGGGGGGGTGCGGGGGAGGGAAAGAGAGACGGCTGGGGGGGAGGGGGAGAGAGATGGCTGGGGGTTGGGGGAGAGAGAGACGGTGGTGGGGGGGGGAAAGGGGGAAAGAGACGGCTGGGGGGGGGGGGGGGTGGGAGAGAGAGACGACGGAAGGGGAGTGGGAGAGAGGGACGGTGGCGGTGGGGGGAGGAGAGAGGGAAGGCGGCGGGGAGGGGGTGGGGAGAGAGACGGGGTGGATGTGATAATATACAGATAGATAGAGATGGGGGGCATGTGAGAGAGGAGAGAGACACAGCGACACAGACAGAAAAACACAGAGATGGAGAGAGTGAGAGACACAGAGAGAGAAAGATATTTACCTCCTGAGGAGATAGGCCCTGAATGCGCACGCGCGCCGCACTCTGAATGCGCGCGCACTCCGCATGCGCAGTACAAAAAACCCGAAAATATCGATATTTCGGTATATCTCGATATGAGCCCATCGATATATCTAAATCGGAAAATTTCCTTATCGACGGACCCTTGATGATACTAATATTTTTTTTCTTTTATAGGTCAAAGTGAAATAGATGAAGTAACCAGAAAGAATGAAAATCTTGCGTCTTTACTCAAAAATGTTTATGTAGATTCAAAGGATACTCCCATAGAGGTTTGTACTAAAATGTATCTGTAGTAATAAAAACAAATAACATATAGCACCCTTCACAAAAGTTAGTGACTCAGAGCGCTTAATAATGGTGGAGCTAGACGCTGAGCCAACACAGAGGTCACCTCCCCTCTGTTGGCTCAGCGTCTAGCTCCACCATTATTAAGCGTTCTTTAGGAGTGATCTGAAGACAGGGAGGGATTGAGATAGAGAATAAACAGATGCTATGGGCAAAATGGTCCACCACAAAGTGCAGAAGAAATTTTTTAGAATTAATTTGGGAACAATGGTTATCAGCTTGGATGAAGAAATAAGCAGTGGTGAAATTATGTATCATTGGAAGTGACCAAACCTAGGTGCCATGTTGAAGAACAAATCCTAGCAGTGCCCTGGGACGCTATTGATTTGTTATTGTTTTAACTAATGACAGGTGTTTGATGTGCAGGCTGGTGGACTGTAGCACTAACTTGATAAGCATCGATCCCGAAGTGAAAGGCGCTGTATAAATGTAATTTTGCTGTTGTTTCATTGATGTGGCTTTTCTTCCTGCTCTCACCCGGTTACCTGTGGGGTACCCCAAGGATCCATCCTTGGCCCCCTCCTCTTCCTAATCTATATGTTTCCTCTTGGTGATGTCATCCGCAGACATGAGGTACACTTCCACATATGTGCGGATGACACCCAACTCTAATTGTCCACCTCACTTTGTGACCCCCAGTACATTCATGTTCTGTCAGCCTGCCTTTCAGACATCAGGAGCTGGATGAGCGCAAATTTCCTGCAGCTGAATATTGACAAGATGGAAGCCGTACTCTGGCTCTCGTCATCGTATTCAGTCACATAGCTCTCACCTACTCCACCTACCCGATCTGCCCCTAAAACTCTCCGAACCGGTACTCAACTTTGGCATCAGTTTCGACCCCTAACTGTCGTTTCTCCCCCACATCCGATCTCTCACCAGCAATACTTTGCCTCAAAAGCCACTGAAACTGTGGTCCATGCCTTTGTCACCTCTCGGCTGGACTACGCAAATTCACTCCTCGCTGGTCTTCCCTCCACCACAGTCCATAAAATTCAGCTCGTTCAGAACTTTGCCGCCCCCGTTCTCACCTGCACCAAACCTCTCCCCGATTACCCCAGTCCTTATCAGACTTTGCTGGATCCCAGTCCCGGAGAGGATTGATTTCAAGATCCTCACTCTTGTTTTCAAGTCTTTCCACTCCTCTGCACCCCGCTACCTCTCTGACCTCCTCTCTCTCCAACACAGCACAGCCTTCACTCCTCCGGTTCTGGTCTCCTCCTTGTCCCCCGAATCTGCTGCTCCACCATCAGTGGCCGTGCCTTCAACCACCACGCCCCGAAACTCTGGAACTCCCTTCCTCACTCCCTTCGCCTCACCCCCTCTCTTCCTAGTTTCAGGACTCAGCTGAAGACCTTTCTTTTCAACCGCGCCTTTGGTCACCTTTCTCCTCCTCCCCCCCCCCCCCCCCCCCGGCTCGGGCCCGGGATCCGTTATTGTGAAGTGCTCTGAGACGCCGTCCAGCATGGAGGGCGCTATATAAATCAAAGTTGTTGTTGATATTGTTTCCTTGAGTGATATGGATATAGAAAGAAGATGCTCCCTTTGGTGTTTTAGATTGCCTTTGTGGCAATTTGCTGTGAACAAATAGTCTAAATTGTGCTTGAGATGCTTTCAATACAGCAGTTCCGCACTACTAGAATGTAAATATTGCTGCAAATGGTCTTGACCTCCTCTAAGAAATGGATCATTAAAATTCTGGCAGACCAGCTCTCCAACAATATAATTAACCCTGGTGAGCAGAGTCTGCTAAATTATCAATCTGCTAATAAAATCATCCAAGCTTCCAGATCGTGTTAGATGCAGTAAGAAGCATGAAAAGTATTTAACCCTCCAATAGCTGACCTTTTGGCATATAAGAAATTACACTGTTTCCCTTTCCTTTTTCCAGAAACTTCCAATTCCTAAAAGGTCCAAGCCGCAGCAGGAGATGAGACATTCGAAGGTTGTTTTGAAACACGACCCATTTGCAGTTACAAATATTCCCAAAGGCAAACTATCCATAGTAGAGGTGCTTACCATCCTTAACAACCACAAACTTAATCCTAAAACATGGACATCTGATAAAATAGCTGAAGAGTACATTTTGGAGCCTAAACATGTCGAAGGATTATTGGACTTCTTCAAAGCTTTTGAATTACAAATTCTACCTCCAGAGGAAAAAAAGGAACGGATCAGTGCGAGATAGTCAAGAAACATACATACCTGCTGCAAACCTGATCAGTCTGTACGTCCATTGTGCGGGATTGTGTTCAATATTTAATATTAGTCACACTGTTTGTTCAAATACTGAAGCAGGAATTTATATTTTACCTTGATGCAACAGGAAATGCCTTATAATGTGACACATTCAAAGTCAAGTACCTGTAGACTTTCTAGCAGTGCTCTAAATGAATGTCTATTATGTAAGTTCTAGTTTGTAATAGGCTTCAGGATTGTTTTTGGATTGGCACTGTAGATTGCTGTTTCGACATTATATAATATTGTCATATTATCTTGCCAAACAAAAATGTCTACTTCAAGTTGTTACGCCATGTTATGCAAGCACTTTGGACAGAATAATAGTAATGGTTCTTTGAGGATACAGTATAATGTCCAATCCAGGTATGGTCCAAAATGAGGTGGCAACTAGGGTATGTTTGCTATGTACGACGTGTATGTATTTAAATGGAGATTGCACTGACATAGAATGAATAAATGGTCATTTAATGTGTTCCTATACTTTGAAAACATAAACTAAAACAGTAATTTTCATGATAAAAAAAAAAACCGTTTAGTGTGGTTTTATCCCTTCACACACATGACAAACAGCTCTCATAATATTTGATTTGAGAAATTAGACATAGTTGTACACCAGTGGAGAGATGATATCAATTTAAGATAGATAGCAAATGAGATTAAGATAATTTGTTCTCATACAGAGTTATTGTTTGAATAAAGAATGCTCTGACTGGAGCAGTGATTGAGGCAGAATTGATATTACCTTTCAAAAGTGAACTAGATAAATACCCAAATGAGTAAATTATAGGGGTTTGGGGAAACGGCCGGTAAATGTGACTGAAAGGATTGCTCTTTAATAGAGCCAGCACAGAAACAATAATTGCCTTCTGTCTGTAAATTCTTATGGTTCTATGGCTCTTCTAAGTAACAATCAATCAGGAAAATTGCATGTTCAATCATGTATTAATTCAATTGTTTAATTCACTGTAATTCAAATTCTGTACCCATCATTCCAGACACCACAATCTCTGTATCCCTGAGCAGATAGACAGCAAGATCTTCGTTCTAACTTTCAAATACTGTACCTCCATGTCTTTGCCTCATCCCTACTTTTGCAGTATTCTCCAGCTTCCCTCCTGACCTGCTGCACATCCACGACCCTTCGGCTACTGAATCTTCTCTCTGGAACCCTTCCTGGAATCCTTCATCCTGGGCTTTCAAAACCTTCCTCTTCAAACATATTTTCAATCAGCTCCCTCTATCCCCACCCATCTCCATTCCCTACTCAGAACTCTGCAGCTTGTGTCCTCTCCCACACCAGGCTCCGTGAACAGATCACCTCCATCCTTGCCTTGCTTCACTGGCTCCCCACCCCACAGTGAATCAAGTTGAAAACCGTTGTGCGCTCCTTCAAATCCCTGCATGGTCTTGCTTCCCCCCTACCTAATCCCATATCAGCTAGACTGTTCCCACCGCTTGTCAAACACCAGTCTGCTTCAGGTTCTCCGCACTTTTCCGACCCACCATTGGCAGTCAAGCATATCTGCCCCGACACACTGGAACTCTATCGCGCAATCCCTCCACCCCACCCCCTCCCTTGCCTCCAAGTCCCATGTAAAGACCTTTAGTCACCCTACTGACCCCCTCATCCCCAGCTTCCACCTATCCTGATCCCAGCTTGGGTCCAAAACTCCTGATTGTTCAGTGCCCTGCAATGTCTTTCCAACATGAAGGGTGTTATCCAAATATAATTTGTTGTTGGTTGGGTTTCTACTCTGTTTCTAAGGTGCTTTGAGATGTTATCCTACCCAAGAGGTGCAGATATAAGTCAGTTGGTTATGTATAAATAATTAACTCTTGTAGTGTGATATTTACTTGATTATAGAACAACATTTTCTAAACAGAATCACTTGTCCAATTTAGACTGCTTATTAGGAGTAGCTCGACGTTAAAGGCCCATTTGTGAGATAGATTACAACAACAAGAATACATTTGTATAAGTGCCTTTCTAGTTGGGAGGCCATCCCAAATCCCAAGACTAGTCAACTATTAACATATTCCAGACTGTCTGGCTAAGCTTGGACTTTGATTAACCTGAGGTTGACCACACCAAGCCCCATAGTATTAGAATCTATAATACTTTTTTTAACATCAAAAGTGTACTCACGGAGGTAACTCGGCACCACACTTCAGTGTTGGTCTACCAATTACCAGGAATATTATATTTTAATATGGCTATCCTGTTTTTATCTGTTATTATTATAGCTTGAATACTGCAAAATCTAGTACCAAGTTAATCAAATGGGTGATAGGGAGTTTAAAGGGTTGATCTTCATAAGTACATCCAACAGAGGGAGCAGTCTAACAAGAGTGGAGATTTGAAAGAATCGTCTTGAATGTTGCAGGCAACACCTTTTAAAACAATCTCCATATAAAACTGATAAATTTAACTTAGATTAAACCTTACGAAAACTACACAAAATGTATGGCAAATTTTGTGGACTTTTACTGAAAGATTACTTTCTTTTGATTAATGTTTGATCATTTGAACATTATTGCTGTCTATTCTGGTATAACCAGCGGTACGGAAAATATGTAGTATCTGCTTGTGACTGTTATTAACATAGTAGTTAACACTGCATTGTATTTTTACATTTGATGCATGCTTTTCTGAATTCATTTTGAACATTGGCCTGACTGGAAATGTGCCTGAGTCAAAGTCCTGTGACCACAAACTCGCTTATATAAACGTGTATTGTGGGATAGATTTGAAAAGTTGAATCGAATAAGAATGTGATTTTTTTTACAGTTGATGACATCAATTTGAATGTAAACTAAAATATTTTGATCACCTCAATATCTTTATAACACTATGTTTTTATTAAACCTGTTCTCTGACGTTGCTATTTTCATGTTTTATTTCTGTAACGGGCATTTTGTCTGTACTGGTTTCAATTGAACCAGGCCTGTCTGCAGGTCTCCAAAGCTTGGTAGACTAATCACTGGAGGTAGGGATTCCTCCCACTCAACTACTGTTAACTCTGCAAGCCCAAAGGCCCTAATGGTCAGGTCTTAGATTAACAAGCAATGGGAAGCTTGCCAGTCTTTGTAATGGAAACGATATAGGTTAATCTAGTTAACCTCCAGCAATTCCAAAACTTCAGTTTTGGCCAATTTGTGCCTAAACTCTGGAATTAGTTAAGCACGTGTGATTGAGGAGAGTGCTTGTTTCGTACAGGCACACACAAATCATGTGGAATTCTCAATAGTTTGGCTTGAGACTTAAGCTTGGTTCTGCTGTGCGTCCCTGCTACCAATGACCGATCCTTCCGATTGTCAACCCCAAACTCCCTTCTGCCCTCTGTCTTTAATTGTCTGGTTTTAACTGTAAATTCTTTGCAAATAAATGGAGATCTTTTGTCTTATAACTAGTTGTAATTAATAATAATCCTTGCATTATACTTTGCTGTTAGTTTACATCCAAAACTTAATAATTGTTGAAAGGGAAATAATGGGAATTACTTCCCTTATTATTTGTAATAAATTAATATTTATAATAAATCTTTTATAGCTTTGTTTCTCTATATGTATTATAATCATTCTTGCATTTGATATAGTGCCTAATCACACCATTGAGACATCTTAAAACCACTTCATAGAATACATTCTAAAGTGGATTGACTGCATATTTTGTGGACAAGTGAAATGCGACAGCCAATTGAGCACAGTCATGGATTGAGTAAATTTTGGGGGGAGATTATTACATCTCCCACAAGTATACAGTCAATTTTCCTACTTTCCTTCCCCCAACGACGATCCCTCCCCCTCTGCTCTGGTCCCTACCTCTTCTACCCCTTTTCTTATCTCTTGTCTTCTCCCTTACCCCCACTGCTCTGGTCCCAACCTTGGGAGTTGTTGTATTCTGTGAAGCACTTTGAGACGTCGATAAGATGTGGAAAGCGCTATATAAATGTAAGGATTATTATTATTTATTATTATTATCAAGTAAACTGCCAATTGACTGACAACCAGGTTCCTACTTAATGGTAGGTAAACACAGGTGTGTGGAGTAAGGAAACTTAACTTAAGGTCTCATCCTGTCCGGAAATTGAACCCATGTAGTCTCGCTTGTGAGGCGAGCACGCTAACCATAACTCTACAGAACTCTATTTTGAGTTCACTTTGCAAGTTTGTGTAACAGTTAACAGCTTACACTCAATAACTGATGATGTAGCCCATGACATTCTTGCTTCTCCAGTTGAGGCAATAAGAAAACTCAAGCTCACTGCTCATTTATCCACAGGATCATATCAAGGTAACTAAACAGGAGAACCATTAAGGAAAAACAAGGCCTTTAAAACCAGTCAAAATAACCAACAATGTTCCTTCCGTGTGCGCTTCTTTCCTTTGCCTCTTAGTCCTCCTCGTTCCCTCTCACCTATGATACCATCGACCGCTTCAACTGTCTGCACCCTCTTGGCTCTACGTTACACCTGTGGCTCTGTACCTTCGCACTTACATTACCTTCACACAGTGCCTCAACTTTGGCTGGAATAACTTCTCCAGGCCCTCACCATCAGTGTTCCACCTCCCCCGATCCCAACCCCCAACTCAGGTCTGAAACACTGAATGTTCAGTGTTTCGGGCCACCGTCCCGATATGAAAGGCACCTCGAGCTACACGAGTCCTCCTTGTTCTCCTCAATCTCTCTGCTGCTTTCGAAACTGTCGACCACTCCATCCTCCTACACTGCCTCTACACCCAGCTCAATCTTCATGGACCTTCCCTCACCTGGTTCAACTCCTACCTTTCTCACCATCTCCACTTTGTCACCGCCACAGTCTTCTCTTCCAGCCCCCACACTGTCATCTGTGGCATCCCCCAGGGCTGTGTCCTTGGCACCTTTTCAACATCTACATGCTCCCCCTTGGTGACATCATCGGCAGACATGGGGTTAACTTCCACATGCATGCGGATGACACCCAACTCTATCTTTCTGCCTCCACCCTCTACTCCAGGACTACTACTGTCCTGACAGACTGCCTGTCAGACATCAAGTCCTGGATGAGAGCTAACTTTCAACAGTTGAATGTCAACAAGACCGAGGCCTTCCTGATTGGCTCACACCAGCACCTTCACACATCAGGCACTGGCAGCATCAAACTCCATGGTTGACACTCCACCTCACCAAGCCAATCAAGAACCTAGGTGTCTTGTTTCATCCTCAATTGTCTTTCTTTCCCAACATCCAAGCCATGACCTACTCTGCCTTCCCTCACCTCCACAGCATTGCCCGACTCCACCACTACCTCACCCCTCAGTCCATTGAAACTCTCATTCACGCCTTCACGACATCCAGGCCCGACTATGCCAATGCCCTGCTTGTTGGCCTCTCCCAATTCCTCCCTTCGTAGGCTGCAGATAATCCAGAACTCTGCGGCTCATGTCCTCCACCACCCCAAGCTTAGTGACCCAATCTCCCCATCCTCGCCTGACTATTGGCTCCCCATCAACAACAAAATTACACTTGCATAGCACCTTTCACGTCAGGAGGACATCCCAACGTGCTGGACAGTCAATGTTTCAGACCGAGCTGGGGTCGGGCCAGGGAGGATGGAGGGAAAGGGGGAGCATTTGGGGTGATGGATGGGACCGTCGAAGAGAAGGATCTTGAGGCAGGACTTGAAGGAGGCCAGGGAGGGGGTGAGGCAGAGGGACTGCGGGATGGAATTGCAGAAGTTGGGGGCAGTGGCGAAAGGTTCGCCCGCCAATGGTGGGGTGGGTGGGTCGGGGGACATTGAGCAGGTCAGAGCCTTCTGAGCAGAGGGGGCGGGCAGGTTGGTAGGGGGTTAGGAGGTCGCGGATGTCGGGTAGGGCGAGGACATGGAGGAATTTGAATTGGATTCTCTGGGTGATGGGATGATTGCACAAATGTCTTGTGTTGTTGTTGTTGTTCTCCTGACATCAGTGGTACATGCAGCCCCGTGACGTCACAAGGATAGGCAATATTCCGAGAGAGGGGGGAGGAGGATCAATCACGTGACACTGAAGCGCGGTCCCGTAGCCCGGGTATCGGGGCCGCGCGTGTGCGCGCTCGCGCCGCGCTCCTGTGGAGAGAACGCGGGCCGGAGGCGCGCGAGCCTGGCTGGTTGAGGAGCACGTGACATGCGGGCAACGCACAGAGAGATACACAGAGAGGAGCTGCTGCTACACTGTAGCCCAGGCGGCGCTCAGAGAAGCTGCTGCTGCACACACACACACACGGGGAGGGGGGGGCGAGCATCTCCATTCGTCTGTCTCCATTGCACACGAGAAGCAAGTGGAAGATGAAGCCGCTTTCGGGTGGCAGTGTAAACACCTGCACGGGGAGTGCATCAGCCCCTTAAACCCCAGCAAACACGTGCCTCGGGAGGTGAGTGAGTGTGTGAGTGGAAGTCATTCACATAATCGGCACCGCTGTTTGCCGGCACCGTCGCCGGGTGTGAGTGTCGGTGTGAGGGCTGCCGCCGCTGCACGGTCCGGGTGCTGCCGGGTCTGAGGGGCTGTGGTCATGTTTGATTTTTAGAAAAATACTCCGAAAAGATATGAAACGTGTGACGGTCTTTTGCCATCTCTCATGTGTTCTGTGGCTGAAGTGCGTTAGGGAGAACTTGGGATCCGAAGCGCTCCCAGGCGATACCCAACCTGATGGGCGCTGAATGGATGCAAATTGTTATAACTATAACTGGGATATTTTGGACAGATGGGGGTGGAGGCGGCTCCTTCTCTCATGTAGACTTCGCAGGTTTTAATCAACCTGGCTTTAGAGCAGTTTGATCTGATACAGGTTATACTTTAGGCTTGTTACTTCAGATTGAATCATATGAGTTATCTGGCAGTGTGTGTACTGCAATGTCCAAACCAAAATGTATTTCAATGAGATCCAGACTGATGATGGACTTGGATGATTACAGATGTGTTTCAACATAAAATGTGTGATTAACGTTTGGGTCTGATAATGGACCATAACTGACAGAATCAAGTCTGCAAATGTTCTCAACAAGATCAATCTACTGTGAGGAGAATCTTAGGGAATCAATTGAATCAAGTTGTTCTGATCCTATTGTACTGTATTATTGGGTGTCTAATTCTCTGAAGGAAAATATTGCTCAAAAGTGATTATGAATCTAGTGTTTAGAGTGTTTTCGACAATTTAATTTGCTTGTATTTAATAAATAAGATTAAAATAGGACATGCTGTAATAAATGACCCATTTAGATCTAAGTGGATTTTTGAAGATTGTGAGACAGAGCTATAGGGCAGAAATACTAAATATTGTGGAGATCAAAAAAGTGCAAACAGAACAGCTTCACAGTTAAGTAAACAATTCTTGAATTTGATATAATAATAATACTAATCCGTGCATTTGATATAACACCTTATCACTGCTGTCACTCACATTGGGAATATGTCTCAAAGGAATTCACGTAATTTGCTGTAAGGCATTTTTGGGGGAACAGATCCGCAGATAAAATTATAGTTTATTTGTGTTATGTTAACCCTATTAGAGGAAGAGCTGGATCATTAAGGAATCCTGTAACTCAATGTTCAGAGCTCTTGCCTCGCAAATGAGAGACCCGGGCTCAATTCACAAAATGCTAAATGTTGGACAAGTTTTCTAAATCCAAACGCCTCCGTTTACCTAGCAGTAAGTAGGAATCTGATTGTTAGTCGATTGGCGGATTGCTTTCCAGGGGTAATAATTCTTAAAACTTAATAAATTGTCACTTCAATCCACAACTGTTTGTGGGAGGGACACTGCTGCTAGCAATTGCCTGCCTTCATTCTCCCATGAAATATACAGTCAATTCACTTTGCATTCTTTTCTGTTAAGTGCTTTGCAGGTGTAATAAGGGGCTATATCAAATGCACGGATTATTATTATTATTTGGTAAGGATTGAGATTATAAACAAGATTTAAAATGATGCAATATTACTTGATCTATGGTGCTGAATACTCCCAAATTCTGTGAACCATGAAATTTGCTTGAAGTATTAGAACATATACCTACAAGGCAATATTACAATATACTGTACAAGGTAACCTCCAACTCCCAGTTGAGTGCAGACCACCCTAACCTAGACACCAGGTCCCAGTTTCTGTGCTGATCAGCTGGCTTCCTGTTGTCCAGATCACACTGAACTAACTTTCTGTTGTTCCACAGGAACTGTCACTAGTGGCATTTCAGTAGTCCACTATGTGCTGGAAGTGCCACTATTGTACAATATTGTACAGCAAATGACATTAGTGGCAATATTTTTGCAGTTACTAAAATGCAGGATCTGAAATAGCAGACCCAGACAACTGCATTATAATGTGGTTCCCTGTGTCATGAGCAGAGAATAACTCATCATACAACAACAACAACTCACACTTATATACTGCACTCCAAGCAGGGTAGCGACACAGAATGCATCACACTGGCAGAGCCTGACTCTGAACCTGGGTGGAGGTGGCCATAAACACGATGGAAGAGGAAGTTTTCAGGTGGGGCATTAAAAAGGGGAGAGGGGGCAAGGTCACGTGATTGAGGTTCCAGAATTTCAAGACATGGTGGCTGAATAACATGAATAATACAGTATGAGTTTAAAGTTAGATTTGCGTTAGTTCTGCTGATTTCCCTTGGGGGCTGAGAGTGGCTTTGCTGAATATTACCCCCTTTTTAAAGAAATATAATATACATATATATATATGTAATCATTACAAGGAGATGTTAAACCATAGCTAGAGTCAGATTTGGAGTGATGCAGTCCTGTAGCTCAGTGGATAGATCACTTGCCTTGCAAGTGGGATACCTGGGTTCCATTCCTGGCAGGGCAAAACCTTGGGCAAGTTTCTTACTCCACACCTCTTTGTTTACACTTATACAACAGAACAAAATTACATTTATAAAGCGCTTTTCACGCCATGAAGCCATCTCAAAGTGCTTGTCACAGCACCTGAGCTCGGAGGGGTTAATGTTTACCTATCAGTATATAGGAATCTGGTTGTTTCTTCACTCCACACTCCTGATAATACAATAACAACTTACATTTATGTAGTGCTCTTCGTGTTGGGCGGTGTCTAGGAGTGTTTCACAATGGTGGAGCCCGAGGTGGAAGAAGGTGACTGTAGTTGTGGTGAAAGGGAAATGTCTTCAGGCGGGACCTGAAGATGGAAAAGGGGGGAATGAGGCAAAGGGGTTGAGGGAGGGAGTTGCAAAGTTTCGGGGTGTAGTGGCTTAAAGCACAGATGGTGGAACAGAGGATTCGGGGGACAAGGAGGAAACTGGACCTAGTAGTGCAGAGGCAGTGGGTACTTCTTTGAGGAGAGAAGAGGTTCGAGAGGGAGGGGGATGCAGTGGAATGGAGGGATTTAAACACAACAGTGAGGATGTTGAAGTTGATCTGCTTTATGAAAGGGAGCCAGTGCAGTTCGGCAAGGAATGGGGTAATCGTGTACAAAGTTTGGTGCGAGTAAGAATGTGGGCAGTGGAGTTTTGTATGAGCTTAATTTTGTGGATGGTTGAGGAAGTGAGACCGGTGAGGAGGGCGTTGGAGTAGTCAAGCTGAGAGGTGACAAGGCATGGTCAAGGGTTTTGGCAGCTGTTGCGGTAAAGTATTGGCGGAGATGGGTAATGTGGTGGAGACGGACGAAAGCGGTGCTGGTAAGGGACCAGATGTGGGGGAGGAAGGATAACTGGGGATCAAATCTAATGCTTACGTTGCTCACAGGTTCAGAGAGTTTTAAGGACAAGTTGGGTTGGTTAAGGAGGTCAGAACCATGGGACAGAAGTTATCGATGGCAGCCAAAGAGTATGGTTTCTGTCTTTTTAATGTTGAACTACAGGAAATTTGTGCAATAATCCCTCAAATAAACACAATAATAAATTGGTCACTTCAATCCACGACTGTTTGTGTGACACTACTGTGCACAATTGGCTGCTGCCCATAAACATACAATCGATTCACTTTACACTACATTCTATGAAGCACTTTGGGATGTCTAGAAGATGTGAAAAGCGTTATATCAAATGCAAGGATTATTATTTTTACAGATTGATTTTCTTTAAAGGCCTGCAGTACTCTGGGACGTCCACCCAACATGAAAGGCTCTATAGTATACAAATGTAATAATAATAATAATAATAATAATCCTTGCATTTGATATAGCGCTTTTCACATCTTATCGACGTCTCAAAGCACTTCACAGAATATACAGTAAACTGAATTGACTGTATATTTGTGGGCGAAACGCGGCAGCCAATTGCGCACAGCAGTGTCCCACAAATAGTCGTGGATTGAAAATGACGAATTTTATTATGGTGTTTTTTGGGGGACGGATTATTATTAGGTCTGTGCGTGGAGTAAGGAAACTTGCCCATGGTTTCACCCTTTGTATTTAAAGATTGATTTTCTTTAAAGGCCTGCAGCACCTTGGGACGTCCTCTCGACATGAAAGGCACTACAGTATACAGATGTAATTGTGTTGTTGTTACTTATGTTTTTACTGACACATTGTATCATCGGTTTGTGTACGACTGACACAAGAAATTACTTCTTGTGCCTTTGAGGACTGAATTGAGGACTAACTTAATATCCGAAAGAATGGTGGGTTATGATTTCATCTTTGGATATTGAATGCTCCCATCTCATAGGGAAACAATCAATTACTAGTATCAGGTCAGTGATTGTAAACCTTTTTCAGTAATGTACCCCTTGTTAATTTTCAATATTATCGTGTATCCCCACCCAACCACATACACACACATTCTCATTCCGCTTGCTTTTTATGACCAAGCTTTTCTTATATAACAAAATAACCAGCACATACAAAACAATGGGGAATAACAATTAAATATACAATTTGGAAGACTATACAACAATAAATAAGAGAGCTAAGTAAATCAATGTACCACCACGTGCACCCCCTGGAAGTAATTTTGTACCCCCTGGGGTACATGTACTCTTGATTGAGAACCGCTGCTCTAGGTAACACATTTGAGTGTAAGCATCACCAACTAAATTTTGATATACAGTAATTGTATAGTATTAGTAAGAAGTAAATTTAATTCAGAAGATCGCTTTGTTTGATTTGCTAGATTTTCTGTAGCTGTGATACATTTTCAGATGGTTTGATATGGAAATAAAAGATGACCATATAAAAGAGGTAAGTGCTGGAGTTACAGACAGTATGTGAGTAAAATCCCTTTCTGCTGCCTGCTTACTGTAAAACTGTTGCTATAAAATACTACAACAATGGTTTTCATTTGTATAGTACGTTTCACATAGAATAACACTTGGAATGGTTTGCTACAACAAGAACAAAATTACATTCATTTCACGGTCAAAAAGAAAAGTCTTCCGCTGAGACCTGAAACTAGGAAGAGAGGGGGACGAGGCGAAGGGAGTGAGGAAGGGAGTTCCAGAGCTTCGGGGAGCAGTGGCTGAAGGCACGGCCGCCGATAGTGGAGCGAAGGATTCGGGGGACAAGGAAGGGACCAGAACTGGATGAACGAAAGCTGTATTGGGAAGAGAGGAGGTCAGAGAGGTAGGGGGGTGCAGAGGAGTGGAATGATTTGAAAGGATGAGATTGGAGAGAGGGTGGTCTATGGCATTTCAGTGCCCTTCTCTCCCCACCCACCCCCCATCACCTCTCTGACCTCCTCTCTCCTCACCACAGCACCTGTTGCCATCGTTCCACCGGGTATGGCCTCCACCTTGTCCCCCTGAATCCATCTCTCCACCATCGGTGGATGTACCTTCCGCCACTACGCCCCGAGGCTGTGGAACTCCCTTCACCTTGCCCCCTCTCTTCCTACTTTCAGGTCTCAGCTAAAGACCTTACTTTACAACTGCGCTTTTGGTCACCTTCTTCTCCCTCCCTCTGGCTCAACCCCGGGATCCGTTATTTGGAAGTGTGGAGGGCGCTATATAAATCCAAGTTGTTGTTGTTGTTATAAGATAAAGTGGGGGAGAAGGGAAAAAAGAGGGGATTCTGAGCACGATTCCTCTCCAGTGTGTCATTGTGCTCTATTACAGGTCAAATCTAGGATTTTATAAAGCCATGTGGCCATGTTGTATCTGATTATTGAGCCTGGCAGCCTCTTCCTCACCCCAGAAATGTACACTTTGTAAATCTGTGTCAGCATCTTGATTTATTTTTCCCCCTTTAGTCTACATTGTGTTTTTTTTTAAATGCTCTCAGCTTTTCATTGCATTCAGAGTGACATAATGCTATAATTGAAGTTTTCTTATTAAAGGTTCAGTGTTTTCTAAGAAAGTTCAGAATTTTTTGGCATTCATCGCTATTCAGAAGATTATCTTTAGTAAGATTCAGGGAGGAAGATGGGAGTGGGGTACATTCAGAGTTGTTCTTCAATAAAAAATTTACGAGAAGGAATGAGAAAGCTTCCCGAGGTTAAGTGTGCAGCCTTCATTTAGTACAGTGTTTCGGTGAATTTTGGTTATGAATTTATCCCCAAATAATCTGTGTTGTGGTCATGTCAGCAGATTAGTGTGTGAGGTGAAATAATTCTTATACTATTATTTATATGGTGCATTTCACATCTAGTGGATATTGCAAAGCACTTATTCAGTTTTTGTGAATTATCTTATTTTATGAGTGTGGTTTACATTGTCTTCCTTTTTGGGATGGGAAGTAGGTGTGGTCTCATTGGATTGGAACTGTTTGACAGTGCTTGGCAGTGGAGTGTCAGGATTCAGTCATTCTTCTGGATAGTCTCCAGAATGGATATGGTTAATGACAAACCAGCCAGCTTGGCTCATTGGCAGGATTGGGAGGGGCAGAATAGTTACTGGGGGCAGGGAGTTTTGGCTCCTATTAACCGTGCAAGCCTAAGCTCTAATGTGTAGGGTGGTCCTAGCTGGACAGATAATCATTCAATCCATCCATCCATCCATCCATCCATCCATCCATTTATAAAGCACCTTTCATGCCGAGAGGACGTCCCAAAGTGTCCAACAGTCAGGGACAAGAGCAGTGGGGGAGGGGTCGGGGCAGGATGAAGAAGGGTAGGAAAGTTGACTGTCATGGAAGTGGGATTAGGGGAAAAAGGGGGGAAAATGGCAAGGGGAGGGGTAGTGGGAAGGAGAGCAGGAAAACCCACTGTATACTTGTGGGCGAAACGCGACAGCCAAATTGCGCACAACAGTGTCCCACAAACAGCATGGAAGTGGGACTAGGGCAAAGATGGCAAGGGGAGGAGTCGAGGTAGGGGGAAGTAAAGCAAGAAAGTCGACTGTATGTTTGTGGGTGAAACACGGCAGCCAAATTGTGCACAACAGTGTCCCACACTGCTGAAATTTGGCCAAGGGAGAAAGGGGGAAAAGAGGGCAAGGGGGGAGAGGGAGGGAAAGGTGGGGTGGGGTAAGGTCAGGGAGGAAGAGGGGGGAGTAAGGGAGAGAGGGAGGGAAAGATGGTTGGGAGGCGAGAAAAGGGGGTAAGCGGGAAGAGGGAGGGAAGGGGAAAAGGGGAGAGAGAAAGTGGGGAAAGGGAATGAGGGAAGAAGAAGAGGTGGGGGGGCAAAGGCCAGGAGGCAAGTGGGGGGGAAGGCCAGGCGGGGGTGGGAATCAAACAACAACAATAAATAATGAAATCAACAACAATAAACAACAAAAATAATAATATTAACAACAAAAACAAGCAGTGGGAAAGCTTACCAGACAGTGCTTTCAATAAGCTATGTGGTTTGAGCTGATTAGATTCCCAATTGCCCACTGTATCCTCTGGTATTCCCAAGTCAAGGCTTGGCTCAGCTTTCATCATCTCTCATTACCTGTGGCTAATATTCCCCGGATTTTGGTAAGCAGCGCTCTGGAATTGAATGTATACTCTCTGGGGAGTGAATGTACATTCAATTCCAGACACATATGGCATACATATGTGGAATTCTCAGTTTAGTTTGGATATTCATAAGCAAGGTGATAAGTTCATGCATGTGTCAGTCACTCAGCTAACCAAACAAACAATTGAAAATATATGTAGAAATCTTTGGATATGCAAATTAAAAATCTTTCGATATGTGAACATACGTCTCAATAAAAGTAGTTGATGCTGCAATAGTCCAATGTTTTCCTAAAAACAAGTGGGACTGTATTAGTGTCTGCTCAAGGGCAGTTTGGGAGGATATTAGGATAGATGCAGACTAAATGAATAAATACTCCATAGAATACATTATTTCTGCCTTGTTATATGGCAATTCATTATGTAAATTTTCTTATAACTGGTTGCAATGTGAGCCCTGCTGATTGTGCATGTGTGCAACCAGTATTTGCTTCACGCTGATTGAGCATTAAAATGACTGACTTCCATTTGAGGTCAACATCGTGTCCTGCTTTGCAACCAGTCAAACCCTCTACTCTCCACCCCACCTCAGCTAAGGTGCCAAATCCATCACCTTGGGAATTGTCCTGTAATGAAAGGTACTATCTCAATGTAAATTTGTATTACATTTATATATTGGTTGGAATATTATGGATCCCAAACAATACATTATAACTGGGCGGCATATATGACCTGATTGACGCCTTTGGGTTTCCTTTGTCTTTTCCTCTTTCACGGTTTCTTTGTATACATTTTACCAAGGCAAAACATTGAGCAAGTTACCGTATTCCACACATCTCTGTTTATCTAACAGTAAGTAGAACCCCATTTGTTAGCCGATTGGCAGATTGCTGTCCAGAGGTAATAATCCTTCAAAAATAAAAAGTAATTATAATTTGGTCACCCAATCTGCTGTGTGCAATTTGCTGCTGTGTTTCGTCCACAAAATACAGTCACTACACTTTACTGGATATCCTGTGAAGCATTTTGAGACGTCTCAACAGTGTGACAAGGTGCTGTATCAAATGCAAGGATCATTATTACTCATTATCAAGTTCCACTTATTTTCCTTGGTTTTCTTTCAGCTTTTGTGTACATCTGAGCTTCAGAAATAGAACCACCCTCAGGTCTGTTATGCACAGCAATTGCTTAGAACTGATGTTAAGTATCAAAATCAAATGGCCTGGACTGTAACCCTTTCAAGCAAATTGTTTTTGTAAAAGGGAGGGGGAATGAAAGGTTGATCACATAAAGGTTGTTTGTGGATATTAGGTTTGTGATGTTAACTTGAACAAATTTCCCACAAATTTTAATTAGATTGATTGCTGAGTTTTAAACAACAAAATGTATTGATTTGTTCCTAGTCTTTGTCAGTCCACTGTGGATACCCCCATCATGGCAACTGGTTTTATACGTGTGAACCCATCACACTGTAGTTAAATGTTCCACTTTGCCTGCAACCTAGTAGACTATATGGACTATACTATACAGTGACTTATCAATAAATAATCTTTGCATTTGATATGAAGCCGATAGGATGTCTTAAAGCACTTCAGACTATAAAATGTAGTGATAACCAATTTGTGTCATTGGCTGTGCTTTTAACTACTACATCCCAAAATGTTGGAACTCACTGAATCCTTCGCCTTTCTCCCTCCTTCCCCATTTTCTAATGACACCTGCAGACGTTCCCCTTGAACTGTGCTTACGGTCACCTCTTCCTTCCCCTTGGCTTGGCGTCAGGCCCCACCACTGTTAGTAGCTCCAAGTCACTATGAAGGGAGCTATACAAATGAATGCAAGCTGTTGTAACTGTATTTTGTAGATGAATATTGTAAATATCACTGACTGAAGCATAATCTGCGTTTTATACATCAGGCTCACTGAAAGCAGCATGCTGGTTTCAAAATATTACCAAATCAATATAAGTTAATATGTCAGAGTATTAAGGGAAAAATATGAAAATTTGGGTGTGCAAATCATTTAATATTTATTGATGTATTCAGTTCAATTAAACTCCTAAATAATATAAGATAGCACCACCTGAGAATAACAATTCTCGAGCTTTTAATACAACATTAACAAAGGCAGCTTAATGGTAAAAATTGGGTTTTCTTTTGTTCTAAACTGTCAGCACTATTTTTACTATTGAAGTCAATGAAGTCTGCATTCCTAGTCAGCGCCTTCAAGTTGGAAAAGTAATCAACCCTTCTGCACAGCAAATCATGGTTTTTCTCTGATGCACTTACCCACTATTGTCTTTGCTCCGACTTCTCCATGGTTCCCCCCACCCCTCACACTCTGTGGAAAAATGGCACACTCCAAGCTTTATAGTTCTGTCGCACTTAATAGACATAATCCATAGGTGCAGAAGATCTAACACTTCTAAATCATAGCCAAATTACCAACAGATCACAAATATATATAAAATTTATTTGAATACATGTTAATGGAAATGAAACCCTGCTTTCTATTGCACTCTTGCATCAAAACTAAACTTCCTGTAGTGTTTGCTTTGGTGCTGGAACTCAAACTGAATCATGGCATTGAACCCAACTAACACTATGTTGCAGAGGCTCATGCATGGCTGCCATAGTTATATTGACGATGTTTTGATTGCCTGGAATTAGGTGGAAACAAATAGATTTCAGTAAAATATATAATTATACTAGTTTAGTTATTCATGCCTATGTGGATCCTATAGTTCAATAGGTTGTTGATGTTCTAAAGAATTTTGACTGTTTAATTTCAACCAGGTGACATTGGACAATTGAAGATCCCTGCAAAACAAATTAAAAACTGGTACAATTTTCTTACAGTTGTCAGCATCATAATATAATAAATAATAATCCTTGTATTTGATATAGCGCTTTTCACATCTTATCGACATCTCAAAGCGCTTCACAGAATATACTGTAAAGTGAATTGACTGTATATTTGTGGGCGAAATGCAGCAGCCAATTGCTCACAGCAGTGTCACACAAAAAGTCGTGGATTGAAATTACCAATTTTATTATTGTGATTTTTTTGACGGATTATTATCATAGGAGACAGAGTGAAGGTTGTATGTGATGAGAGCGCAACATCAGACAGAAGTTGACAAATGCAGAGTGAAACTGTCAGCAAGAAAGAGTACTGCAGTACAGTATTGGGTTATCAATCAAACATTATACATTTGGGAAAGAACAGGACCCTGTGGGACAAGTTAATGATGAGAGTCAAGTATCAACGTAAACACAAAAGTTATTGGAGAGTAATCTAGACAGCTGTAATAAAGCAGTGCAATATTTGAAAGTGGCACCACAAGAAAGTGAACAGTGTTCTGATTGCTTTCAAATGTAATACCGTACGTATCATCCTAAAGGCATCATTGTTTCATTACTGTGGATTATACAACAACAACAAAATTGCACTTATATAGCGCGTTTCATGTCGGGAGGACATCCTAAAGCGCTAACAAAAATACCACATCCATAACTTTAACAATGCAGTGCTTCCTCAAAACTGATGGAAGTGTCAACCTGAAGTGTGAGCTCAAAATTACAATGTGGGGCTTTGGATGAGAATGTTAAACTATAAAGTGTGTCACAGACTACTCCTCCCACCCACCTAAAGTTATTAGTTGATCATTAGCCACCTAGTATAAGAATAATAATCCTTACATTTGTAATCCTTACATAGCCCTTTCAGATTGGGAGGACGTCCCAAAGCACTACATAGGATATTCTGTTAAGTACAGACACTGTATATTCACTGGGTGAATGTGGCAGCCAATTGGATATTTCTTCCTCTGACATTCAACTGGCTTCTAAAACACAACCTTGGTGTTATTTATATGTTACTTAATTTCTCTTGACATTTGGTGACTTACTACAAAGACTTTCACCTTCAGCTGGTTCTCAATTTTTTTTAAAAAAAGAAGAAAGTCTTTAATATTGAAAATGTATTTTAAGTGTACTTGCCAGGCTAAGGAATGTCACAAATAATTATTTTAAAATGTCTCACCTGGAGCTCCAACACTGAATGAATATTTGTTGAATATTTTCTAGGAATTCAGATAATCATTCCAGATGAACAGAGTTGTTCTTTGAGGAATTGTATCATGGGGCTGGAGAAACCAAGTTACTGCAACAGCTTGCTTTTGGAACCATAGCACCTTGTGACTAGTCCTTTAAATGCAGCACATAATGATCAGACAACAGGTTTGTATACTGTCAAGCTATGGAATAAGGTATGTTGCATACATTTTTGACCTTACTTTCAGTCATCTTTCACCTTTGAATTCAACCCCAAACTCAGACTTCTAACCAGCAGTGCACGTTGAGACATTCTCCCAATGACAATTGCTACAGAAATGCATATTGTTTTGATGGAAGCTAATATCCAGGCTGCAACAATAATCAGCACTGTTTAAGATGAGCATACCTTGATGTCAAACTTGAAAGCACGATTCCTTAAAAGCCCTCTTTCTTTCCCTCCTTTTCCTTCCCCCTCCCCTTATAAATCAGTTCTAGCACACAGCCTTCTCGAGTATTCACTCTATGAATAATTCAATACGAGAATAGGAGAGAGATCCTCAACTCATTGATACATTCTTTCAATTTTTGATTTAAATTGCTTTGAACAGAACTTACCTGTTTTAAACTATTTTCCTGGTACTGTATTACAATTTCTGCATTACACTTGCCGCATCATTCAGTGTAGTCTAATCAGCATTCTGGCAGCAGAGCAAAAACTGGTAACTTGGCCTGCTTCTATTTTGCAATTTGCAGTATAAAATTGGAATGCCCTATTGACACTGAATGAGATGCACCTAGTCCTAACTGCTGATTAGAATCCAGAAACCCAGTTAAGCCAACATTCATTTTTTGTTGTGTCATTGTTGTGCAACACTTTCATTAGGTATTAACATATGAAAAGATTTTCATTCGCTGGAAATGGTGCTGTTTATAGCCTGTGATTCTACTGCATGTGCTGTAGAATCTCACACCCTGAGTTAGTCCTGTTTTTGAAGCAGATTTGGAACACAACCATTAACTAATAAATAAATAAGTAAATCACTTTTAGCATTTTACTGAGGACTCCCCAATTATCCTTCCTCCCCCATATTTGGTCCCTCACCAGTATTGCTTTCTTCCATCTCCGCCACATTGCCCATCTCTGCCAATACCTCACCCCAACAGCCACCAAAACCCTGATCCTTGCCTTTGTAACCTCTAAGCTGGACTACTCTAATGCCCTTCTCGCCAGTCTCCCCTCCTCCACCATCCACAAAATTCAACTCATCCCCCCAAAAACTCTGCTGCCTGTATTCCCACCCGCACCAAACTTCGTACCCTGATTACCCCAGTCCTTGATAAACTGCACTGCCTTCCTGTCATAGAGCAGATCAACTTAAGGATCCTCATTCTTGTGTTTAAATCCCTCCACTTCTCTGCACTTCTCCACCTCTATCCTCCTTTCTCCTCACAGTAGTACCCACTGCCTACACTCTTCTGGGTCCTTGTCTCCCGAATCCTCCGCTCCACTATTGGTGACCGTGCTTTCAGCCACTATCCCCTGAAACTTTGGAACTCCCTCAACCCCTTCATCTTGCCCCCTCCCATCTTCAGCAGTGTGCTTCAAGAACTTTCCCTTCAACCAAGTTTATGGTCACCTTCCCCCTCCCACTTGCTCGGCCTCGGGCTCCGCCATTGTGAAGCGCCATGTGACGCCCCCAGGCTTGAAGAGCACTATATAAATGCAAGTTGTTGTTGCTTTTAAAATTGTATAATAACATTCTATAATTCTATAATAAAATAAGTCTCAGATTTGACGAACAAAATCAGATTTATCATTACAGTTTGATACCCTCTGTACTGTTCAATTTTGAAGGAGCAATTGCCACAATATTAATTTATATTAATATGGCTCCTTCATGTTGGGAGAATATCTCAAAACATTTTATGCAGCTGGCAGGGAGCCTCAGCTGAGGAGGGGTGGGGGCAACTAACAAGGGCAGGAAGGGGGAAAATATGACCTTTTGGCATGAAACTTCATACAGAATGTGTGAGCAGTTGAATATGGTGTGCGGAATTTATGAATCTTGTTCATGTTCCACTTGAGCTCTGATTGCCAGTACTGATTGGATTTTGATGGGACCATTTTATATGTTTTTTTCCTTACACACTTTAGTGCAGTACTGAAGAAGTATTACATTGTCAGAGGTGCTATCATTCGGAAGAGACCACAAAATGTGAAGTTTGTAATTGCAATCAGTCCTGCCAGTACTGTAACTGGAAATGCATCACCATGACATTTGCTGCGGAGCGCTGCTCTGGAAGAAGATTATCGTCAGAGCTGAGTTCTTGTGGTTTGGCAGGATACCACTTAATAATCTTTGCATTTGGTGTAGCGCTTTTCACATTTTCTAGACATCTCAAAGTGCTTCCCAGAATATACGATAAAATGAATTGACTGTAGAGTTGTGACTTTGGAGTATTTCAGTTTGAAGCCTGTTGTTTGTGAAATGCGTACATAAGCTAGGCTTGAACTTTGCATATGTGAATTGTCAGAATATGTTGGGGAGATTTTTTTTACACACCCACATAGTCATCAAGGTATGAAATGCCTTCCCTGGAATCCTGCAAACCACAAGAATGGTAGTTGAGGCGAAACCCATATTGGCCTTCAAGATGGAACTAGACAGATAACTTGAAAACAGTTAGCTACAGGGATGTAAGGAAAGTACAGCTAAGTGAGACAGAAAGGGTTGCGTTTGAGGGAGCCAGCAGAGACGCAATAGACTGAATGGCCGCCTTTCTGTGCTCTGAATGTATGATTCTAACATGTAGCTACTTTGTTGGAATATATTTGTACGCATAGAAATCATTAAAGTTACATATGAGTTCAATCCAAATAGTCTTTATTTATGTTTATTGTTTATTTTCAACAGTGCAAGTCTGTTTATAAACGGTTTTCTTGGTATTGTACTATATTTAAAAAATCTTGCTAAGCTGCATTTCATCTTTGCGTTGTATTTTAATTCTGATGCATGGCAGTACTAATTACACACTTTTGTTCCAAAATTACAAATCGCTATCAACAAGCAGATGAATTGTACCAATTTTTACTTTGAATTGTATTCATTGAGCCTACAATCTATTTTCTGATATCCCATGTAACATATTAAATAATTTCAGCCTGGTAATATAATAATATTAATCCTTGGTATCTATGGTGTTCAGAATTTGTGGTTCCTAAGGATCTGTTCATCAAAAGTTGGCATTCACCAGATTCCATGTGTTACTGGAGCTCTGTTTGCTAGTACAAATAGGATTGTGATGCAACTATGTTCGTTGTTTACATACTGGGGCTTATTACGTCAGAAGGATGTCTCAAAGCAGTTTACAGGAATTACTGTGAAATAGATTGACTGTAATTGTAGGAAAACATGGCTGCACAATTGCGCACAGCAATGTTTCACGATCAGCCACGAAACAAATGACCAATTTTATTGGGGAACCCTTCTCTTTTCAAATAGTGCCATAGGATCTTTAACATCCACCTGAATAGGCAGACAGGACCTTGGTTTAATGTCTTGTCCAAAGGACGGAATCTTTGATAATGCAACACTGTCCCAGTGCTGGAGATAATAGTTTCGTAAATTGTTTACATTAGTCAGCCTATTGCGACAATTGTAGATTTCAAGGCCTGGAACAATGCTGGACTCTAGGGCCCGTTGATATATCAATATATCGGTTATATCCAATATAATTTTCATTTCGATATGCCGAAATCGGAATTTAAAATATATCGGAGTATCGAAAAATTCGATTAAAAAAATATCGGTACCTTGTCGCCGGCATTGCAACCTCCTGGGCCTAGAACATGGAATGCGCGCGCACTGAATTACACAAGACCCAGAATGCTCATCTCTATACACAATGCACAGACTGAGGTGCAAGCTGCCATATTGTATTCGTAGTCCTCGAATACAATATACAGGTATACAAGGGGTGGGGGGAGAGGGAGGGAGAGACGGTGGGGGAGAGGGAGGGAGAGACGGGGGGGGGGAGAGGGAGGGAGAGACCGGGGGGGCGGGAGATGGAGGGAGAGACGGTGGGGGAAGAGGGAGGGAGAGACTAGAGAGAGACAAACAGAGAGAGAGATGCAGAGAATGAGTGTGAGAGACACAGAGAGAGAGATATATTTACCTCCTGAGGAGATAGTCCCCGAATACGCGCGCACCTCCGAATGCATGCGCATGCGCAGTATAAAAAAACCGAAAATATTGATATATCGGTATATATCGATATGAGCCCATCGATATATCGAAATCGGAAAATTTCCATATCGACGGATCCTACTGCACTTCATGAAGAACCGACCAGGCAACATCTAGAATTTGAACATCTAAGAATAAATGAATCAAGCATAATGCTGGTCTAAATTGCCTAAGTAAATCCCTAGAAGTCCTTCTCCATTGCTCTGGTCAGGCCACACCTGGATATAGTTTTGGCAATAGGCAGTGACAAGGAGAGCAGCAAGGTTGATCACCAGTGTTCGAAGGATGAACCATGAGAAGCGCCTATGCAGCTATGGATTTTTAGCCTAAGGTGACCTTAGAGAGGAATATAATTTGTAAAATGGGATTGTGAACAATATGTTAAGATAATAATAATCCTTGCATTTGATATATGCCTTATCATGTCTATAAAAGTAATTTTGTTGCTGTTGTCTTTGAGACATTTCAAAGGGCTTCACAGAATATACTGAAAAGTGAATTGATTATATTATAGCGAAATACGGCAGCCAATTGTACACAGCAATGTCCTACAAACAGTTGTCGATTCAGTGACTAATTAATTATTTTTTGAAGGATTTATTATGTGCTGGAAAAATGATCCCCCAACTGACTAACAACCGGGTGGCTACTTAATGCTAGGTAAACAAAGCCATATGGAATAAGGAAACTTGCCCAACATTTTGCCCTGCTGGGAATCAAACTCGTGTCTTTTGTTTGCGAGTCAACTGCTCTAACCATTGAGCTACAGGACTCCAAGCAACACGTAGCAATCATTAGCAACACAAGAGGATACAGCTTCAGGATTACATAGCAATTTCAATGATGCTTTCATGTTCGATGTTGCTGATGATAAAGCATTGCTTTTCAGTGTTGCTTCGAGATGCAGATCTAACATGTGTAAAATAATAGAATCTATTCCAGGCAGCAGGCTGGAGAAATACTGTACTTGTATGGCAAAGAAAACTTTGGGGGTTTGATTATTGTTATTGTCATTCTTAAACTTTAAGTGGAAATGGTACCTGAGTTCCTTACACTGTTACCTGCAAATGGTCAGGGTGTAATGTCTGAATTTGTTTATGGTAGACTCATCTATTCTGCTTTACCTTCTGCTACCTAACTTCATTTTGCCTTCCCTATGTTGGCTTGACATCTACAATGTAACCTGGTATTCCAGTGTTTTCAGGAGTGTATTGCGTACATATGTGTGTTGGTGATATCTAATTAGAGTTTATAAAAGACCTGTTTACTAGATCTTTCCATACCTTGTCCTTGGTGATGGTGTCATTATAGTGCTGAGCGAAACTGTAATGTGGGAATACTGCAGCATAACAGATGCCGTCAGGGGAATCCGTTCATTGAGTATGTTGTGAGTCTCTTATGTACCCGCTACATAATGTATTATCATAATAACTTGCAATGCGCAGTTTGCCTTTTCAAAATGAGTTGGAAGACTTTCTCTCCCATTCAAAATGAATGTTGTAAAACCTTTCTCTGTGTCCTACCTTCAAAAGGCCATTGAATCATTGGCATGAGTTTAGAAACCAGAAAGTGAGAGAAGGGTAATTTCAGTAGTTGGGACTCCAATGAACAGAGACCACAAAAACGCAATGTTATTGAAACTAACCGTTTTATAAAGTTCTTTAAGGGATATCATGATCATAGCCATATGCAGGATAAAAGGAAGGTAAAGTCACAGTAGAAGAATCAAGAGCACAATAACTTAGAGACTAAGCAGAAGGACTGGGAATTATGCCAAGGTCTGTTGAAAGTAGCTAAATTCAGCATTTTTAGTGGTGTGAAGACAATAGTAGGGTGTGTTGTGTACAGTCCTGAGCTGTGTAAGAAAAAGAATATTCAGCAGCAACAACAAAATTACATATGTATGGCGCCTTTCATGTCAGGAGAATGTCCCAAGGCACTGGACAGTCAATGTTCCAGACCCAAGCTGCAGTTAGGATCTGGGAAGGTGGAGGGATTTGGGGTGACTGATAGGACCATCGAAGTGGAAGGTCCTGGGCCAGGACTTGAAGGAGGCTAGAGAGGGGGCGAGGCGAGACTACAGGATAAAATTCCAGAGGTTAGGGGAGAGTGGTTGAAGGCTCGCCCACTGATGATGGGGAGGGGGACATGAAGCAGGCCGGAGCCCGCTGAGTGAGTTGGCAGGTTGGTTGCGGGTTAGGGGGTCGCAGAGTTAGGGTGGGGTGAGGGCATGGAGGGATTTGAAGGTGAGGACCAAAATCTTGAATTGAATCTTTTGGGTAATGGGGAGCCAGTGGAGTCGGGTGAAATTGGGGGAGATGGGGTCACAGAGCTTAGAGCTGTAGAGGACACAGGCAGCAGAATTCTGGATGATCTGCAGCCTATGGAGGGAGGAATTGGGAATGCCGACAAGCAGAATGTTGGCTTAGTCGAGCCTGGATGTGATGAAGGCAGCAAAGTAGGAAGAGAACAAAGTGATAAAGTTGGTTTAAAATGTCGGGAATTAAGAAATGGAAAATGTCATATACAGGTAAACCTCTATTTACGACGTGGTTGCGTTCCTGAAAAACTGTATCTAGATCGAAACGTCCTAAATCGAAACTCGATTTCCCATGCGGTCCCATTATATAACCAGAGATGTGTTCTTTTCACAAAATATTCAGACCTTAAACCCACTAAATAACACACAAAACATAACACACAAATTAATACACATAAGCAAGAAGGGGTACTTGGAGTAACTGTACAGTATTGTACTTTAATACTGGCAAACTTTAATACTGGCAGTGTGACAGGGGCAATGACACTTGCAGCTTCCCCACTCATCTTAATGTTGTGGAGCCCATAACCTCTTTTAAACCTTTGAAACCACCCTCTGCTAGCGCTGAAAGATGGTGCCGTTGAGCCTTCTCCTTCCTGATCATTAAACTCCCTGAACAATGATTTTGCCTTCTCTCGGATAAGCAGTGGTATATTACGCTGGTTCTGATTCTCAATCCAGACACTCAGCATTCTTTCCATGTTTTCCATCACATCACTCCTATGCTTTGCTAATCTACTTGCACCTGTAGCTGTAACACACCTTGAACATGCCAGTATATTTTCTTTATTCTGTTTTATAGTAGCCACTGTCGATCTAGCTAGCCCTAAAACCCTCCCGACTTCCGTACCCTTTTCACCAGAATTGATGCACTTTATCACCTCCAATTTAGTATTTAAAGTGATGACTTTACGGGGTTTCTGGCCACTAGCAGTATTACCGCTGCTCATTTCATTTACTGCTGTCTCTTCCCAAGTTGCTATAGTCGCTGTAGAGGCTGTAAATCGCTCGAAGTTGCTCGGTAATGTTCGGGAATGTTCGGAAAAGACTGTAATACTAGCATGGTGTCGCTTCAAAATCAGCTGGCTTTTCAACAATAATGTTACCCGCGAATACACTATGGACTGTGCGTATGGACAAAAAGGACGTGCAAAATGCAACTGCGATATTCAAAGTATACACTGCGCATGCACAAAAACATTTTTGGTCCTTAGAATGAATCCAAGTGTCGTATATCGATCAAAAGGTGTTAAAAAATTATGGTCCTTCAATCGAAATGTCCTAAATAGAAGCGTCGTAAATCAAGGCTTAACTGTGTTGCTTCTTCACGTGGTTCTTCAATTATTCTAACACATTCACGCATCAGTAAATCAAACACAAAGCTTTGTGGATGCAAACGTTCTCATGCTAGTACAAGTAATTTTGTTTTAGCACACATCTCTGTTGCTCAGAGAATATATTTATTTCTCATTCTACTTGCCCACTGAGCTCATGGAGCAGGTGTGGAGCAGGCATCAATTTGATATTTTTTTAGCAGTTTAATAACTACGTTGGGGGTATCTCAGGGTACACTACAGGAAGTACTCTCTATTCAGCATTTTTAGAAGACTATTTATAGTGTTCAGTGTAAAAGTTAAGGTCCATTGAATTAATGGCCAATTAGCTAAGTGGATTTAAAATTGATTGGGCAACAGAAAGCAACAGAGGAGATTGGAGTAGATCAATGACCAACACTGCTTTCCACCATCTCTGTAACATTACTAGACCCTGCCACTGCCTCACCCCTCAGGCTGCCGAAACCCTCATCCATGCATTCATCAAATCAAGGCTTGGGTATGGAAACTGGCTCCTCATCGGTCTTCCCGGCTCTTTCCTTCACAAGCTGCAGACTATCCAGAACTCTGCAGCTGGTGTCTTCTCCTGCACAAAGCTCTGTGACCACATCACTCCGACTCTTGTCTTTCTCCATTGGATTCCCATCTCCCAGAGGATCGACAAGATCCTCGTCCTCCTTTTCAAGGCTGTTCACGCACTTCCCCCTTAATACATAACAATAAAATTACATTTGTACAGCGCCTTTCACGTCAGGAAGACGTACCAAGCGCTGGACAGTTACTTCTTCTGACCTGCCTTTGACCTGCTGTCTCTCGATAAACCAGCCCGCTCCCTTCATTCAGCGGGCTCCAGTTTGCTGCATGTGTCCTGCCCAACCAGCCCTACCATCAATGGCTAGGCTTTCAGTCTCTCTGCCCCCACATTCTGTAACTCCATCCAACAGTCTCTTCACCTCACTTCCTCCCTTGCCTCCTTCAAGGCCGATCTCAAGATCCTGTTTTTCGATCATGCTTTCTGCCACCCTCCTACCTCTCTCCCTCCCCTCCCCACTTCCCTGCTCGGGTCCCGACCCCTGACTGTTCAATGTAATTTTGTTGTTGTTCTTCTTCTTATGTCAGAACTACATCACTAGCGTTTTGGAGTAGAATCTCGTGGAGTCCTGTAGCTCAGTGGCTAGAGCACTCAGTTTACAAACAAGAGACCTGGGTTCGATTCCACATAGGGCAAAACTTCGGACAAGTTTCCTTACTCCTCATGCCTAATTATAATGCCTCAAAAAAACAATACTAAATTGGTCATTTCAATCCACGACTGTTTGTGCGACATTGCTGTGTGCAAATGGCTGCCGCATTTTTCCCACATATAGACAGTCAATTCCCTTTACAGTATATTCTGCGAGGCACTTTGAGATGTCTAGAAGATGTGAAAAGAGCTATACCAAATGCAAGGATTATTATTGTTAGATTGTGCTCCTTTTTATTCTAAACAGTTCTAATATACCCCTTTAAAGAGACGATTCAGTGTCAAACTTTTTGAGAAAAATCTGATTTGTTTTTTAAAAAATATTATGCAGAGCCAAAGATTCATTGCATATTTTTCATTTATATCCAGATGCCTTCATTCAGGGAGGGAAGTGCTCAGTGGTGTGGGATATTATTGTAAGAACAGTTTGTGATGTTGGAACATACTTTAAGTGAGTCAGCGCTGTGCAACAACTATGAAGATTCCTAAAAGTCTGTATGTACCTCGTGAATGGTTAGAAGATCCTGCAGAGCAGAGCGAAGATCACACCACAACAAGAGCAGCAGCATAGATGATTAACTCCCCAAATAGTTGGAAGAACAGAATGTACAATATAAAATCATCTGAACTGTATCTCTAATTCTAGAATCTGAGGGCGAATATAATGCTGTCAGTCACTAAGCACTCTGAGGCGCCGTCCGGTGTGGAGGGTGCTATATAAATCAAAGTTGTTGTTGTTCCGTGATTGGTTCTTTATCCGGTGACCAAATTTATGTTTCAAATTTTGTTGTTATGTTTCAATAACAACAAATGACATTTGTTTAGTCCCTCTCACTATGAGAGGTCATCCCAAGGAGTTTTTAGTTTTGAAATCTGATTTTCTCCCTGACACTCACTGCTCCCCTCCCCAGTTGACTCCTTTACAAGTAGCATTTTAACCAGCACTCCCTTTGAAAACTCTCTGCTGGTCCCATAATAAATCTACACTGAGTGGATCCCGCCCTGCACAGAAGCCTTGGAAGTAAAATATGAACTTCCAATAGAGAGAGATCTATTTTTTCGGTTACTTTTTCGCTGCTTTTTTCTCCTCTTCCAGACACTGATTTTTGTTACGAAAAGGCTCCAGCAGCCCAAAATTTGCTCAAGGTCCCATTCTTCATGCCCGAGAGACAGTGAGTGACAGCAACCTTTTTGACAGCAACAGACACAGCATAATGCATTTCAAAGGGACATTTTAAAGGTGTATACAATGCTTAAAACATGCTTCTGTTCATAAAAATAGAAAACATGAAACAAAAAGCATTGGACATGGAATGTGAATCCAGAAATTTTTAATCAGATTTGCCAAGGCAGCAGAAAAAAGCAAATATTCAGAGTTAACATAAGGGAAGTATACAACACAGGAACAAGTGACAATAGTTGTTTACATGGATTATAATCAACAGATAGAAATTGTTGTGAATATAAAACATTTGGAGGACAAAAGCTTCATGATGTGTGTGAACCAATGCAACATATAATAGTAATAATAATCCTTGCATTTGATGCAGCGCTTTTCACATCTTCCAGAGACTCAAAGAAAATACTGTAAAGTGAATTAACTGTATATTTGTGGGCGAAACGCGGCAGCCAATTGTGCACAGCAGTGTCACACAAACAGTCGTGGATTGAAATGACCAATTGTTTTTTATGGAGAGATTATTATTAGGCATTAATGTTAGGATCCATTACACAATATGTAAATAGAGGTGCATCACATTCTATGGATAAATGAAATTACAATATAGCTAGCAAGCCCCAAATAAAATTCAAAATGTGTTGTGTTTGGTCCATTTTGTATTGGAGTCCAATTCCAATCCAATTCTGAATTTTCTAGAAAGGTTTGATACTTGTTTAAGACATTGCCATGGATTTTATGTAGTTATTCTATAATTCTGTGCCTTAAGTGAGGTGTCAAGGCAATTTGCTGGGTGAGGGGAATTGAGACTCTATTGTGCATAAGTAATAGAATTGCATAGAATGTTATAGCACAGAAACAAGCCATTCGGCTTAAATTCACTGCATCAATTTGTACACTCCTAACCCCCTTTCACATAAACCTCTAACTCAAGAATAAGTTTGTAACAAAATGTAGGAAGATTCCTAAATAATAAAATAATAATAAAATAAATGGCAACTGCCTTGCAGGATTCAAAGCTTCAATTGGAATTAATGACAAAGGTGTTGTTCCTTTGTTGTAAAGGAGAGAATTAGGTGAGAATCCAGATTGAAAAGCAATATTTGTTCAGGTTTCAGGTAATCCCACAATTTGAACTACAAAGCAACCCACACACAACTGTCATAAATTATTTATTGCAGGTAGCTTTGAAGGTGGAGATGAAAGCTTCAGCAAGGAATATTTTAGGGGAGAAAACATTTGTGCACTGGTACCCGATTGAAAGTAGTGCATGAGATGCTTCGTGTTTGTACCTTGTAGGGTCCGTCGATATGGAAATTTTCCGATATCGATATATTGGTTGGCTCATATCGATATACATCGATATCTCTGGATTTTTTTGTACTGCGCATGCGCGTGCATTCAGAGGTGTGCGTGTGCATTCGGAGTGCGTGCACATTCCGATATGCGCGCATTCCGTGCTCTAGGCCCAGGAGGTTTGCAATGCCGGCGACAAGCTAAGTTGAAAAAGTTCGCTTTATACCGATATATATCGATATATCGTCGGACACGATATACCGATATTTGCGATATATCAATATTTTTTTTCATATTGAATTTTTCGATATCGATATATTTGAATTTTCAATATTGGCATATCGATATGAAAAATTATACCGATATAACCGATATATTGCCGGACACTAGTACCTTGGCACAATGGAACATACAATCATAAATTGTATTTATCTTGTGCCTTTCACATTGAGAGGATGTCCCAAGATGCTAGACGGTTGAGGGTTTGCACCTGAGGTGGGGGTAAATTCACGAGGGGTTGTCGTGAGGTGGGGAGAGGGGCAGAGGATTGCAGGCACAGTCAAAGAGGAAGGTTTTGAGATGGACTGTTAAGGAGATGAGGGAAGGGTCAAGGTGAAGGTACACCAGGATGGAAATCCAGAGAGTGGGGGTGAGCAGGGCGGGAGAATTGAAGCAGGCTTATGCCTGCCAAGTGGGGAAAGTGAGCGGATTGGTAGAATTTAACAAAATCGCAGAGGTAGGTTCAAACAAGAACATGGGGGGAATTAAAATTGAGTGTTAGGATCTTGAACTCTATTCTCTGGAGGATGTTTCTTTCCAAACATGAATATATTTGGAAGTAAACATTATTTCTGTGATTACATAATTTGCTTAAAAAGAATGGTATTAATGCTATTGAGTGCTATTGCGCTGAATCTGTACCCAATGAGTAACTTGATGTTCTTAGACTGAAAGCCAGAAGGCATTGGGGAGAGGTTGGTTGTGTGCATGTGCGCATGAGAGACAGAAGGTTACGAGAAAAGACTCCTAATGGAGCTCTGCAATCTCCCATAAATATATATACAGACAAGAACAATGGGAACCCTCATGTGAACACTTAAGTCAAGTCAACAAATATTTTCCTCGTCAAATGTTTATTTAGATGACATCATTTAATATATAGGACAATTCCATTATAAACATTAGTGTCTCGGATCAAAACAAAAACATCGAATTAGAACTGGTCTGCGAACAAAAATAGACAGAATTCCCACTGCTGGGAATTATGGCACCTGATATGATTTCCTGTATGTAAAGTGCTGTCAACGTCGCTTGCGGCATATAGCATGGATGCCAAGCATGCAGGAAATGACATTAGCGGTGCTTTCTGTGCATAATATGAATGCTTTACGTGCTGGTGATGATAGGAACAATCTGACGACCTGGAAGGTGGCCATTTTTGTAGTGTGGGAAGTACCTGCTGGAAGTTTGGTGCACTGGGTGTTTTGGTGTAGTGCAGATCCCAAGCCTGCATTAAACTATGGAGTTCCCTTGTTCATAGTATTTCATAGGTATTGCTGTGCACAATTGGCTACTGCATTGCGCCCACAAAATATACAGTCAATCCACTTTACAATCTTTTCTGTGAAGCGCTTTGAGATGTCTCAAAGACGTGATAAGGCGCTATATTGAGTGCAAATAATAATATTAAGAACCAAGAAAGAGCATTTGATCTATTGAACCCATTCTGCCACAATGCCACATCATATCGTATATACTATAACTTCTCCTAATCCCACCTTCCCTTCACATTATATTTTTAGATCATAAGTATCTGTTCATCTCTCTTACATCATTCAACCAAGTTCTCATAACTGGTTTTCTGAGGCAGTGTATTCCAGAGTTTATTACTCTATGCAAGAAGAAATTTGTCCTCACCTAAACCATCTTTCTTTACATTTTTAGGTTGGTGATCATTATTCTTGAACTGCTATGTCATGGAAATTTTTCTTCTCTTTAATATGGTCATCTGGGGGACAAATCTGTTTCAACTCCTTTCTGGTATTTTAAATGTTCCAAGTGTTAATGTACCAAGTGTTTGGGTGTGATAACACTCACTGGATCGTTTGTGAACTCGTCAGTAATTGGCACAAATCAATGTGAAGTGATGCGTTTAATGGGATGCTGAATTTGTACGTGTTATGTATATACTTGGACATGGCTAAAAATGTCACTTGAGACATAAATAGTTAATAGTACCAAGCTACAAAATTTTCCCTAAATTGGTCACTGCTGTATATATTTTATATTTCTGAATTCAATGCTATATCAAGATTATCTATTCCTTGAATACATTTATTTTATTAGTTTAATATTTTGTTTTTACCAAATAGGACTAAACAAATAAATAGCTATTACAGTAAAAGCCTGTTTATCCAGCACCTATGACCTGGCGGTTAAAGCGCCTGCCGGATATTCGGGCGGCCCGCGCCGAAAACGCACTACAAAAAAATTTAAGTTCTTTAACATACACCTTACACACCAGACTAAATAATAACAACAACAACAACAAATTACATTTATAGAGCGCCTTTCACGTCGGGAGGACGTCCCAAGGCGCTGCACAGGAGGCGTGTGACCCGAGCTGAGAGGGGAGTGTTTGGGAAGGGGTGGAACACGAAGGGGAGGTCGAAAAATTCGGGGTGGAACAAAAGGCATGGTCGAAGAGGAAAGTCTTCAAACCAGCCTTGAAAGAGATAGTAACAGAATATTGTATTGGTACTTATTGTTAAAACTACTCTCTTGCGCTTCTCACCTTTACGCCATGTGGGTGAAAAAAACGGCAGTGCAATTCTAAAGTCGTGCGACTTTACTAGCGGCAAGCCTATAGCACTAGTAGCAGCGTCTACTAGTAAAGGTGAGAAGTGCAAGAGAGTAGTTTTAACGATAAGCACCAATACAATATTCTGTTATCATTTTATTATTTATGCATTTACAAATGCTCCACTGCTATTGTTCCAGATAAGTTCCGGCTTATCGAATGGGGACTTTTTTTTTGCGTGCTGGTTTTACAGAAGTGCCGTTCATCGAGTCACGGATAAATGGGCTTCTACTGTGTATTGAGCCTACATAGTCCCCATGGAATCAATGTAATGGATACAATCAGGGCACGCAGAATGAATGGATGCGAAGTGGTTGGAAAATAGCAAACAAAGTGAAGAGGGAAAGGGCAATGTCTTGAATGATTTTGAATGATTAAGAGGCTTGATAAAGGTAATAATAATAATCCTTTCATTTGACATAGTGCTTTTCACATCTTCCAGATGTCTCAAAATGCTTCACAGAATATGCTGTGAATTGACTATATATTTGTGGGCTAAACGTGGCAGCCAATTGTGCAAAGCAGTGTCCCACAAACAGGATTGAAATGACCAGTTTATTATTGTTTTTTCGAGGGATTACTCCACATTAGGCATGTGGAGTAAGGAAACCTGGTTTCAGCCTGCTTGGAATGAAACCCAGTTCTCTTGCTTGCAAGGTGAGTGCTCTAACCACTGAGCTACAGGACTCTGCACAGGTATATAAGATTATGAAAGGATTCAATGGGACTATTGAAGGCTCGTGTGGAGTATAAACAGCCAACATGGGCTAGTTGGGTCAAACAGCTTGTTTTCTTGCTACAGTAAAAGCCCATCTGGGACTCTCGGGACCTGGCCAATACCAATTAAAGCGCATGCTGAATATAAGAGTGCTCTATAAATGCCAATTGTTGTTGGCTGTTGATGCATTTCTGTGCTCTTTTGCTGGAGAATGACAACTTAAGAATTATAATGTAAGGCAGAACTGCATGGCACAATTTTCATCCATAGTTTGAGGAAGGTTGAAGAGGAATGGATTATGGAGGCATTGTTTTTCAATGAAGAAATTATGAATAATGTCTAAAAATTTCTTTGTAACAACCCACTCTTTCTCATCCCCTACTCCACCAATGCTATCTGGAAAATGATGTGCGGCAGGTTTTATCCAGGAAATATTCATCTGCTGAGACATTATTTACTAACTGTTTCTGGCAGGGAATGATGAGCTGGTAACTCTGGAGGTATAAGTAAATGCACAAAATGTACTGCGAACAGACAGCTGAGAAAACATTATACAGTAGTAATTAAATGTAGTGAAATGTAGTCATGTGAAGAAAATAGACCTTTTCCCCAGAACCTTTTCTGTTGGGTTCAAATCCCACTTAGATATTTTAACCACCATATAGCACAATGAATACTTTTTGTTCCCTTTCACAAATATATTATTGGTTGAGATAATTGTACTTTTTATGAAAGCACTTACCTCTGCATTGATACCATTATCGCGTTGGCCTCTCAGGCCTGGCCATTCAGTGCCCAGCAATGTTGTAGTGAGGAGATAGTTTCAAAGATCCTTCAATCACAGAGATAGATGCTACCTCAAATTCAACAAAAACTACGACTACGTTCTTTCACCCTTCCCAATTTTTACAGGAAAAATATTCATAGATCAGTGAGCCCAATAAACCCAGTGTGTATCATGTTGAAATTGAGATGTGTTTCTTTCGAATGTAATATCAATACGGCTGGAATTATGATTACTATAGTTAACGTGACCTTCAAACTATTTTTCAAACTGGTTTTAACTAACTAACTAACTAACTAACTAACTAACTATCTAACTAACTAACTAACTAACTAACTAACTAACTAACTAACTCAAACAATCAATCAATCAATCAATCAATCTTTATCAGTCTTCTCACGTATCACTTCCAAAATGGAGATTTTATCCCCTGATTTGATGTAGCACCTTATCACATTGTTGTGAAATCTCAAAGTGCTTCATAGTATATATTGTAAAGGGGATTGACTGTATTTGTGGGTGAAATGCAATAGCTAATATTGACAAACTGTCCCGCAAACTGTCGTGGATTGAGTGACGACATTTCTTTTTCTCTACGTAGTTTTTATCAACCCCGGAAAACGATCATCCGATTGACTAACAACCAGATTCCTACTTTTTGCTAGGTAAACAGAGGTGTACGGTGTAAGAAAACTTGCCGACGGCTTCTCTCGCTATTGAGGCAAGTGGGCTAACCACCACTCTGCAGGAATTCAGGGGTTGGATTCTTATTGTATCAAAAATTGATAGATTCATACAAAGTTAATTTATGTGAAATGTCAGCTTTAAGATTATTTAAAAAGAACTTAAGTTGCAATACCATGTTTATTGTTTGTAAGAATTCTTATGTAAACTTTCAGTTACTGAAGAAGTGACTTGCACAGTTGATTGTCACTACTCTGGTCACCTTTGGCATGTGAACTTGGATGGTATGAAAGGCTCTTCTCTTCTCTAGTACTGAGCTGAGCTAAGTCAGTTTGGGTAGTTTTAGCTCATTAACGACTGCATCAGCCTCCCTAGAAATTAACAATAATTGGCAATTATTCTGCTTCTCAGGTGGAGTCCTGTTGCTCAGTGGTTAGAGTACTCCCGTCGAGAAACCTAGGTTTGCTTCCCGGCAGGGTGAAATTTTGGACAAGTTTCCTTACTGCACACGCAGTATTTTTCTAAGTATTTTTCTACAGTTGTTAGTCAATTGGTAAATCAGCTTTTCTAGGAAGTAGTAATTCCTTAAAAAAAAAGGTCACTTAATAGATGACTATTTGTGGATTGAGTGACCAATATATTCCCTTCTAATTGATATCATCAACCTCTCCTTATCCACTGCATTTTTCCCACCCCCACTAAAAACAGCTGTCATCACCCCATCCTGAAAAATTCTTCCCTGGACGCATCCCAAGTCACTAGCTACTGCCCCACCTCCAACCTCCCATTCTCTCCAAGACCATGGAATGAGTCGTTGTGTCACAGCTTCGCTCTTTTCTGTCCCGCCATTCCCCCTTTGAGCCCCTTCAATCTGGCTTCAGTGCTGCCCACAGTACGGGAACAGCCCCGGTCAAAGTCTCAAATGAAATTCTGAACGTGTGCAACCAGGCCGCTCTCTGCCTTCTCGACCTCTCTGATGCTTTCGACACTACTGACCACTCCATCCTCCTACACCACCTCTCCTCTCAGCTCAACCTTCGCGGGCCCGCTGTTGCCTGGTTCGAATCTTACCTCTCCCACTACCTCCACTTTGTGGTCACTGCTTTTCCTCCAGCCCCACACCATCAGGTATAGTGTCCTCCAAGGCTCTGTCCTTGACCCTCTCCTTTTCAACATTTGTATGCTCCCCCTTGGTGACATTATCCGCAAATATGGGGTCAACTTCCATTTGTATACAGATGACACCCAACTCCATTTTTCTGTCTTTCTATCTTTTCCCGCAATCTCTCCACCACGCCTCCTCCCTAGCCTCCTTCAAGTCCTGCCTCAATTCCCTCCTCTTTGGCCGTGCCATCAGTTTCCCTTTTCCTCCATCCTTTCCAATCCCGACTCCAGCTCTGCTGTGAAACACTGACTGTCCAGCACCTTGGGACGTACTCCTGACATGGAAGGCGCTATAATTTTGTTGTTGCTGTTGTTTGTGGTATAGGGCTGTGTGCAATTGGATGTTGCATTTTGCACACAAAACATACAGTCAATTCACTAGTCAGTATATTCTGTGAAGTGCTTTGAGACATCCTGAAGACACGATGAGATGCTATATCAAATGCAAGGATTATTTTTATACAAATACATTGAGCTGGCCTCCCAGCATGAAAGGTATTATATCAAATGGAAAGATTATTATTATTAACTTTACATATCTGTCAGTCTAAGAAAAATTGTCGTATGAAATGGAGATATCATATTAATTAGTTGGACCCTGCTGTTTGAATGAATAGTATAAATGAATGTTGTTGAAATGATGTCTTGCAATAGTATACTTAATACTGTGAAGATGTACAAATTAGACAAATGATTTGGATATCATTTATATAGATAGATTAGATTGTTGCTTTTTAATCTCACTACCAGTCTAGTCTGACACCCGAATGCAGTGCTGGGCAGATTGGTATTGCTGTAGTTACTGTCCTTCAGAGACTTTAACTGCAGAACCAACTGCTTATTCATGTGGGCATTAAAGATCCCATGGCACTATTAAGAAAAATAGTTTCTCCCTGTGTTCTGGATAATAATCACCCCCAAAATAAAATTGATTGCAGTGTTCTCCACGACCGCTTTTAACGTGTCGACCCGACACGTTAAAATTTAGGGCCGACACATTTAAATTTCTAGAAACGTTATAATTTTTCTAAATATGTTTGGAAAATATTTATCAGAAGGATTATTTCAGCGAATGGTAAGAAGAGAGTGGCCGGCGCGCTGGGAAGATGAGAGACGTGGAGAGAGAGGGAGAGTGAGAGTCTGCGCCGTATGTGTGTGTGGGAGGCGGGTGGGGGGGAACTATGTGTGTAGGGCGGGAGGCGGGATGAAGTTGTGGAGTGTGTATCCCCGATGTACTTACCTCCTTGCCTCACACTAGTCACACTCAGAGGTCTTGTTTTTAGTATTTGCTGATCATGACATGATCGAGTGTCGAGTGTGGAGTGAGAGTTTGCCCCGTGTGTGCGTACATACGTGTGTACGTGCGTGTGACGTGGCAACAAACTGCTCTGACGTCATGCTGCTGATGTCGAACACAGCTGGAGCACCTTTTAATTTCAGGTCATGGAGAACACTGGGTTGTTCACTTCATTGCTGTGCAAACATTGCTTGTCACGATCGCCTATAAAATGCCCAGTCAGTCCACTTTATAGTAATAATACTGTAATACTAATCCTTGCATTTGATGTAGAGCTATTCATGTCTTCTAGACGTCTCAAAGCACTTCACAGTATATACTGTAAAGTGAATTTGTGGGCGAAACGCGACAGCCAATTACGCACAGCAGTGTCCCACAAACAGTCATGGATTGAAGTGACCAATATATTATCTTTTTTTTGGGACAGATTATTATTAGGCTTGTGGAGTAAGGAAACTTGCCCAAGGTTTCGCCCTGACCTGCCTGGATTCAAAACGCTGGGCTCACGCTTGTAAGGCGAGTGCTCTAACCACTGAGCGACAGGACTCCACAATGTAGTATATTCTGAATATAGTATATTCTGTGAAGCCCACTGACACATCCTTCCAATGTAAATGCTATATTAGACGGTTTATAGAATTATTACATGAAGCACATCATTAATTTAATCTGTTTGCTCACACATAAACACTTTGCAGTAAGTCATGTGCAGTTTTGACAATATGGTGAAGCACTACATCAAATGGAATTTAAAAAAAGTTTACCGTATATCTCCGCATATAAGGCGCACTTTTTTTCAGGTCGGAAGATCTCTAAAGTGGGGGGTGCGCCCTATACGCAGATACAAGAAATTGTGAGCCTCGGAGATACAGTAAACAGGGGAGGCGGCCGGCGCTCTGTCAGCCGGGGTTTGGTCAGTGTCCGGCGGGGGTTGGGGCTTCGGCCTCGGCCGCCCGGGCAGCGGCAGCAGCAGTGGACTTCAGTGCTGTGCTTACCTTCTGCCGAACCCAGTCTGCCTCCCTCCCTGCCGCTCTCCCTCCCTCCCTCCCTCCCTGCGTGCCTGCCGGCCTGCCTCTCTCCCTCTCTCTCTCCCAGGCTGCCGATCTGCCTCTCTCCCACTCTCTCCCTGGCTGCCGACCTGCCTCCCTCCCTCTCTCCCTCTCTCTCTCCCTGGCTGCCGGCCTGCCTTTCTCCCTCTCTCCCTCTCTCTCTCCCGGGCTGCCGGCCTGCCTCTCTCCCTCCCTCTCTCCCGGGCTGCCGACCTGCCGCTCTCCCTCTCTCTCTCCCGGGCTGCCGGCCTGCCGCTCTCCCTCTCTCCCTCCCTCCCTGCCTGCGTGCCTGCCTCTCTCCCTACCTACCTGTCTCTCCTGTCTCTCCTCCCTTCTGCTGGCAATATCATTGAAAATGCTTCCGTTTTTTTTCACCAAGAAAAGGTAAAAAACGGGGGGTGCGCCGTATACGCGGGTGCGCCTTATACGCGGAGATATACGGTATATACAGAAGAAGCCAGTTAAGCTTGACACATCAGGGCTGGCCATTTTATCCAGCTTAATCGGTGTCAGAGGTTCCATCACCTCTTTCCCCCCACACACCCCCAGCAGAGGAGTGGCGGCCCTGAGGTGTTCGACAGTCTTATGCATTCCAGCCATTCACAAGTGGCTCCAGCTGCCAATCATTCTGATTTGACAGCTCCCATTCTCTCCCTTGATTATTTCCTCCTCCCCCCTCCACCACCGTTTGAGAACCCAACTGCAGCCATGTGTGAATGCCTGATGCCTGCTGTCAATCAGTCCCAAAGTGACTCCTTGCACTGGGTATATTGTTATCCTGGAGCCGATGGAGACACAGAATATGGGAAGGGGTACATTTATCGGCAACCAGTGTGGCATTTAGGCCAGATTAACCTACTTGTATGAATTAATCAGCATATTTAAATTGGGTGAGAATAGAAATGAATCAGCGCCAGGTGTTTTGTCCAATTTATCTGAAAGTTATATCAGCAGTGAGGTCTGGGTTGGCCATTTTGGCTTTTTATGTTCTAGTCCGGTTATTGCAGTGCGAACGCAGTCAACTATCATTCTGCACATGAGTAGTGAATGCTGACTTGGATTTGTGCACTATCCCAATTTAAGTATAGTAAAACCTCGATAATCCGCCCCACTCACATCCCGGATTTTGGAGTTTGCTGGTACAGTATTTTGAACCTACCTAGAAATGGCTGGGAAAGCCCCACTCCATAAACCACTTGTGCTGTAAACACAGCACTGAAGCCCCCAAAATTCCCCAGCTCCAACCACAGCGTCAGATAACAGAGTGGCAATGCTGGGAACTGTAAGCAGTTGTTCTGAACTTCAGGAGATTTGCCGACATCGGAAAAAAAATAATACTGGATGTATTCAATCTGGTGTCTTTGAATCAGGCAGTTATTGTATTGCTCTCCAGAGAGCGTAATTGTCTTTTTTATTGCTTTTTTTTGTTTGCGTTGCTTGGTCTCGGTTCCTGGAAATTGTTTTCTCTGTTTGCAAGTCATAGCACTGCATAGATTCATAGAATTTTACGGCACAAAAGGAGGCCATTCGGCCCATCTAGTCTGTGCCGGCTCTTTGAAAAGAGCGATTCAATCCCACTGCCCTGCCCGCTCCCCATAGCCTAATAGACCTGTTCTCCCTAAATAAAGATCTAATTCCCTTTTAAAAGTTGTTATCGAATCAGCCTCCACCACCTTTTCAGGCAATGCATTCCAGATTCAAACAACTCGCTGAGTGAAAAAATTTCTCCTCAGCTCCCCTCTACTTCGCCTTGAAACTATTTTAAATCTGTGACCATGAGTCACAGATTCGCCCACGAGTGGAAATAGTTTTTCTCTATTTGCCCTGTCGAAACCCCTCATGATCTTATAAACCTCTATTAGGTCTCCCCTCAATCTTCTCTGTTCCAGAGAGAATAACCCTAGCCTATCTAGCCTCTACTCATAGCTGAAGTCCCTCAATCCTGGCACCATCCTAGTAAATCTTCTTTGTACCCTTTCCAATGTCTTCATATCCTTTCTGTAGTGTGGTGACCAGAATTGAACACAGTATTCCAGCTGAGGCCTCACCAAAGTCTTATAGAGGTTAGTCAGCACTTCCTGACTTTTGTAATCTATACCCCTATTTATAAAGCCTAGTATCCCATATGCCTTCTTAACAGCCTTGTCTACCTGTCCTGCCACCTTCAACGAGTCACTAACACAAATCCCCAGGTCTCTCTGTTCCTTCACACCATTTAAAATTGTACTATCTAGCCTATATTGCCTCCCTTCATTTCTTCTCCCAATGTTCATAAATGGACTTTAAATTTGCTTTGTATCAACCAGCTGCCTGTAAATTGTCCTGTTTAATATCTAAATGGGTTATTAGTCACTACCAAATATGCACTGAGATGTAAAATCTGTTCTGTTTCATCTGGTGAAATTCTTTGGTTGTAAGACTTTATTTTGGGGGGGTGGGTTGAGGCATAGGATAAAATTTTTGCAAGTTGTGTTTGCACAAGAATAATAGTTTCACTGTTTTTTTTCTTCCAGATTGTCTTTCCTTGATTATAATGGTGAACATTCTTGGGGGTGGGGGAAAACTGGGAGGACAACAACAACAACAAATTTGCACTTATATAGCACTTTTCATATCGGGAGGACATCCCAAAGCACTAAACAGTCCGGTCGGGATCCGAGTGGGTGGGGGGTGGGTTGAAGAAGGGGAAGGAGAGTGGGAGAGGAGCAAGAGTTAGTGGGGCAGCCGAAGGCGCGGTTGAAGGGGAAGGTCTTGAGACCGGCCTTGAAGGAGGAAAGGGAGGAAGCAAGGTGGAGGGGCTGCGGGATGGAGTTCCAAAGTGGGAGCAGAGAGGCTGAAAGCCCGGCCGCCGATGGTTGGGCAGTTAGGGCTGAGGACGCGGAGCAAGTTAGGTTGTTACAGAGTGGGGCAAGGCCATGGAGGGCTTTATAGGTAAGGACCAGGATCTTTAATTATTTCCTCTCAGTGAATCCTTGGAAGCTAGAATGGAGGTGATAGCATGGATGAAACATTTGTCTATTGACCCTAACAATGTCATTAAATAGCATGGACTCTCAGTTGATTTAGATCTCTTTATGCATCTCAAAGGTAGATTTGCTGAATTTTTAACTTAACTTGCTAGGCAGATTATTTGAAACAAAACACAAAATACTAGAGATGCTGGAAATCTGAAACAAAAACAGCAGTTGCTGGGAAAACTCAGCAGGTCAGGCAGTATCCATGGAGAAAGGAAAGTGAGTCAAAGTTCTGGGTCCATGACCCTTCATCAGAACTGGGGCATTTTGGGAGGGAGAGGTTTTTAACCTTAAAAACCTTTCTCTCCCGATATGGCAAGCAGAACACACATTTATTTGTCAATTTCTCTTTATCTATAATTGAGCTTTATTCACTGAGCAGAAGTGTAATGATTTGGTTTTATATTGTTGGTTACTCACATGGCAGTAGGGCTGCTTTGTCATGGTTCAATATTGCATTTTCTCCCTCTTAACTGATGCAACAGCTGCTATGAATTGTTTCTGAACTCCTTTCCTCTGTCCTTTGTTTAGGCATCGTGAATCTCAAATTTCACATGTGATTTGGGAGATTCTACGTTCTTGTGCATAAAAGCAATGGCTTGCATTTATATTTCACATCTAAATGAAATATTAAATATTGGTGGGTTTGGATTAAGGGTAGGAGAGAGGTGACCTTAGGTGTGGTTGAGGCAATAGATTTTCAGATGGGATTTAAGGATAAAGAAGGGAGCGAGCCCGAGGGATTCAGGCAGGGCATTCCAAAGATTAGTGGCTTTGTGGCTGAAAGTGCTACCGATGGCACTTAAGGATTGAGGGACACACAACTGAGTACTAATGCTCCTAACTCTCCAGCTACATCTCTTTTACGAGACGCAATCCTGATGTCCTATATGTTATCCAGTGTTGGCAGTGTTTACATTACCTTTTGGATTAATTAATACAGTTTATCTTGTGACACATATTACAGTGAGAGATTAAATTATCCAACCTGCAAAATTTCTTTGCTGCTGTTGCCCAATGGTCATTACTTTGCTAAAATGATTATGAGAAACATGTTTGACTTCTGTCCGTGCAACAGAATTATGTTAGGTTTTTACTATGTTGGAAGACTTGGCTTTTTCCATTCACTTGTGTCTGGCTGCTAGAGCTACAAATATACAAATTATAATTAAAATTTGTGGAGTCCTGTACCTCAGTGGTTAAATCACTCGCCTCACAAGCGAGAATCATGGGTTTGATTCCTGGGAGGGAGAAACTTTGCACAAGTTTCATTACTCCGCATGCCTGTTTACCTAGTAGTAAGTAGTAATCTGGTTGTTAGTCGATTGGCTGGTTGCTTCTCTAGGGATAATAATTCCTTCAAAAAAAGAAGGAATTGGTCACTTCAATTCACAGTGGTTTGTGGGACCTGCTGTGCGTAATTGGCTGCCATGTTTCACCCACAAAATGTACAGTCAATTCATTTTACAGTATATTCTGTGAAGTGTTTTGAGATGTCTTGAAGACATGATAAAGCGCTATATCAAGTGCAAGGCTTATTACTATTAAGAGCAGGTTGAAGATTCTGTGTTCTGAATCACTTGTTCTTTCATGTGCAATATTCCTTGTTGCCTTTTGAAACTTACTGATGTGACCTTCAGTGTAATGTACAATGATGTGATAGATCAAAGAAAATATCTGAAATGTCAACTTTATGAAAAAAAATCATAGCATCGTGTGCAGTGCATTGGTATTGCAGCACTCTTATGTGGGACTCAATGTTCCATACAATAAACTGATATTGAACAAAAGGCACAATTTCCAGCACCTTCGGTTTTTATTTCTGATATTGGACATTTCACAACCCACTGTGAGGTTGCTAGACACTTGGGAAGAAAGAAGTGAAATTCAGAATGCAAATAACCCATGATTATTCTTGGAAAACTTTTCAATGGCTTCATGTAGGCCATGGCAGATAATTTGAATAGACTGTCTGCCTGCTTTCCTACCATTGTTAAATGTGACAGAATTTATATTTTTATATTTTCAATTCAGGAGGACATCTCAAAGAGATTCACACTGCTGGCTGGGCTCTGCAGCAAAGGTGGGTGGGAGTTGTAGAGTGGGAAGAAATGGGTAGTTAGAGAGGTGATGAGGTGTGCTTTCAACATAAGGAGGAGAGGGGGCACGAGTTGCAGGGACTCTGGAATGGAGTTCCAGAGAGCGAATGCAAAATGGCTGAAAGCTCATCCGTTGATGATGGTATGAAGTAGGTTGATGTTTTATTAGGGTAGGAAGCGACTGGATTAGCAAAATGGCATTGACAAGTCAAAGGTGTATTAATAGAAATTGTTGTTTACGTTTTTTTTTAATCTTCTGTTTTTGCCTTCCAGTGCCAACATGGAAATGCACAATTCCAGATCCATGGTTTACTCTTCTGTAAACAATGTTTGTTATTCCTGCTCTAAGAAGATCATTTCCCACTATAAACATTGCCACATTCAACATAAGACATTTTTCCAGGCTCTTTGAGAGAGAAGCCCTTGTAAAAAAAAAGGACCATGGTAATGGTAGTAGTACCATGGTACTACCACCATAGCCATGTTACTTTTTTACAAGGGAGTAACAATTTTGTTCCCTGCTGCTGACTTGTAGAGTTGTACCAACGAGGGCTTTGTAGTCAAAGTATTGTCTACAAAGGACTGAATATGCACAATCTATAAAGTCTTGAAATTAGCAGAGAACAAGCTGACTTTACCACCATGTCTCAAGACTGCTCAAATTTGCTTATGGATAGCTAACGATTACAAAACAACCCACAATGCTAGAGAAAGCGCAGTGCAAATGTAATTGAACTTTAGAGCCTTACAGATTTAGGAGGACTACAGATCTCTATAGTGACATTACCAGGGAAACTGCATTGCTACACACATTTATGGAGTGACTTTCGATTTTTTGATTTTTTTGTCGTATTTGTTTGTGAATAGAATATATGGTTGGATGTAGAGGTTGCTGCAAGTACCTCTGTTTTTATTTTTAAAAAAGACCAGTGTGAAATACAGGGGAGGAGATGTGCAGTTATTGTTGTTGTTGACTTGCTTGCTTTTATTTAGTATTATAGTATTGTGGAGATCCTGTAGCTCAGTGGTTAGAGCACTTGTCTTACAAGCGTGAGACCTGTGTTTCGAATCGAGGCAGGGCAAAACCGTGGGCAAGTTTCCTTACTCCACATGCCTAATAATAATCTGTCCTCAAAAAAACGATAATGAATTGGTCACTTCAATCCAAGAAAAGCCCTATATCAAATGCAAGGATTATTATTATTAGTAGTATGATAGACATATACCTGTACTATAATTATTTTAACATGATTTATTACAATAACAAGTTACATTTGTGTAATGCCTTTCATATCGGGAGGATGTCACAAGACGCTGGGCAGTCGGGCATTTGGACCCGAGCAAGGAATTGGGTCAAGAGGTTGGAGGGCAGGGAGTGTAAATTGATAACCATAGGTGCGGTCGACAAGGAGAATGTTGAGACGGTTACAGCTCGACAGTCCGAAGGTTCGTTAGACCGAAAGGTTCATTAGTCCGAAGGTTCGTTTGTCTGAAGCTTCCCCTAAACCTAACCCTAAGGATGGAAATGTTCGTATTAACAAACCTTATTTAATTGTCGGTTCGGACTATCGAGCGGTAACCGCGGTAACCATGCCGGGTATAGGAAATTTGTGTGTTCGGACTATCGAACCTTTGTACTAATGAACCTTCGGACTATCGAACCTTCGTACTATCGTGTGCTCCCCGTTGAGACATGCCTTGAAAGGGGCAAGGAAGGGAGCAAGTTGAACATACTCTGGGATGGAATTCCAAAGGGTGGGGGCAAAGAGGCTGAATGCCAACTGCTGATGCAGGGTAGGCTAGGCAGGGGACGTGAAGCAGGCTGTTACCTGCTGAGCAGAGAGAGCAGAGTGAGCAGAACGAACATGTACACTGTATATATGGATACAGATATGAGAAAGATGTGCATAATTCAACCAAAATAATTCAGGTGCTATACAGAGTTTAGTGTTTGTCATGTAAATACATAATGCAGAACCTATTAGATATTGATAATTCCCATGAAAGATGAATGCTTTGTGCTTTTTATTTCAAGAAATAATTCTTCACAAATATGTTGCCTTACTTTATATTCACTATTTAAAATACAGTGTACTGTATGTTCAAGTTTATTACCAAAGTATGATGTTGTGAAGCAGGTTGTTACTTCATAGTGGTCTTGAAACCAGGTGCTGTGTTGTTTACCAGCTCCTCTCAGTCCCAGTACACGGCTTTAAAGATTGTTTGTATAATGCCAATTAAATGAAAGTGTCTTGTTACGAAAATGAACTGATTAATGGTGCCGTTTATCCTATATAATTACATGATTAATGTGAGTTATCACCAGCTATTACAATCATAAATCAGCTCTGAACATTTGCCCAATTAATATACATGGCACTAATATGGAAACATGCAACATTTTAGTGGTAACAGATATTTACTCATGAAAAAAGAACTGAAGTGTTATCTGTGTTTGTAAGAAAAAAATGTTTATAATATGATGGAACTGCACACTTGCATACCAAACAAGTGTGGGCGTTTGGGGAGGTGGAGGTTGTTTTGCATATTTTCACTTTGTAAACCAATACTATCCATCTGCTTTCTGGTACTATTTGTAGCTACAAATAGTGTAACGTGTAAGAAAGTGTTTCAAAATGTGCAAAATTCAAATTACATTTTTAATTGCATTTTTTGATATATACTACAAGTTGCCCTGAGTGGTGAGGGAGGGCAGGGCTTTTGATATTCCTATAATCTGTTGATTGAGGAAATGTTTTGTAGGAAAAACTCTAAATGCTAAATTGCCATTTTGAGATTGTCTCCTTATTCTTGGCTCCCCTCTTAGAGAAATAACTTGTTCTTTAACAACTCAAGCTAATTCTTTCATTTTCTTAGTGTCAGTCAGAGCCCTCGCGCTCTTTGTTTGCTTTATTTTATTATCTCCTCATGTGAAATCATCTCTTGCAGCAGAGGACAATTACTGACTTTTAAACGAAGTGTTGGTAATGATTTTGATGTTTGAAACTTGGTGGGACTTTATCATCCTGTCCTCTAGACAGGATGATAAAGAATGTGGACAGGCATGGTTTGATTTTCAGTGCCTTTATAGTCATGATCTTAAGGTTAATGCAAGGTATAAAGTCACAAATAAATCAATAATTTTTTTCTTTTTTATTCTTTCTTTCAGATTATGAAAACATGAAATCCATTGCTAACCTAATCAGAGTAGAAGATAACAACCACAACTCCTCAAAGAATCTACTGCCATGGCCAACATGTAATTGCTATTAACTTTATCTTCTCAGACAGTATTGGAGGACAACTTTTATTTTGCCAATGGTTCCAGTATAATCATGGTTTACACCGCACTTTTGACTGATACGCATGCAGGGACTTCCAATGGCACATTTGTTCTGTCCGAACATGCCTATTTCAACTCTACAGTGCACACAGTAGTTCAGAATGGGATGGAGCTATCTGTGGCAGAGGGATCTGTCACATACAAGACAACAGAAATAAACTCCATTGGAAACAGCACAGCAGTTCCTTCTCAGTCAGACTTTGGGGAAATAGGCCTGCCTCTGCAGGTTATCCTTTCTGCATTGATGGTAGTAATTGCTTTAATTTCTTTCCTAGGAAATCTTATTGTCTGCCTCATGGTCTATCAGAAGGCAGCTATGCGATCAGCCATTAACATCCTCCTGGCAAGTTTAGCATTTGCTGATATGATGCTTTCAGTAATGAATATGCCTTTTGCTCTAGTAACTGTCAATACCACCCGCTGGATCTTTGGAGATGTCTTTTGCAGGGTATCCGCCATGTTCTTCTGGCTTTTTCTGATGGAAGGAGTAGTTATTTTACTTATTATTAGCATTGATCGTTTTCTCATTATAGTTCAAAGACAGGACAAATTGAACCCTCACCGCGCTAAGTTGCTTATTGCCATCTCTTGGGGCGTGTCATTTTGTATGGCTTTTCCACTTGCAGCTGGTAGCCCAGATCTGCAGGTGCCACCTCATGCTCCACAGTGCGTATTTGGCTACTCCACAAACCCTGGCTATCGGGCTTATGTTCTATTGATAATGGTTGTCTTCTTCTTCATTCCATTCATGCTCATGCTGTACTCTTTCATGGGAATCCTCAACACTGTCCGCCATAATGCAATTCGTATCCATAGCAGCTCAGATAGCATATGTTTAGGCCAAGCAAGTAAGCTTGGTCTCATGAGCCTACAGAGACCGTACCAGCTGAACATAGATCTGAGCTTCAAAACTCGTGCCTTCACCACCATCCTGATACTGTTTGTTGTCTTCACCTGCTGTACAGCACCATTCACCACATACAGCCTTGTCTCTACATTTAACCGACATTTTTACCATAAACCCAATTTCTTTGAGATAAGCACATGGCTCCTTTGGTTAAGCTACCTCAAATCTGCACTTAACCCATTAATTTACTATTGGAGGATTAAAAAATTCCGGGATGCTTGCTTAGAACTGTTGCCAAAAACCTTTAAGTTCTTGCCTCAATTGCCTGGACGTACAAGGAGGCGAATTCGGCCAAGCGCCATTTATGTTTGCGGAGAACATCGGTCTGTTGTGTAAGGCTGGAGCTGTTAAGTTTTTATTATTTTCAGACAATAATTTTTTCTTTAAACATTGCCATCATGTGACTGGCCAATTGCTTAACTGATGCTCTTGCCTTCCATTTCTCCCTTTCCCCCCACCAAACATTTTAAATACATTTCAAATGCAGTTGCACTGTAGTTGGCAACAGTTACAAATTCGTTTTTATAATGTATATTCGAAAATGACACCTGTAGTTTTTTTACCTTTTGGGATATTTTGTAAATGTCTGGGTCAGTTGCCATGCTTCAAATCTTGTGATTTTAATTGACCACTAGTCTGACGCTGCTAATTTTAGTGAAAATGTGCAATTCTATGTTGTGTTCTGACCACTAAATGAAATTGACCTTTATCGATAAACTAATTAAGCACAAATGTTTTCTCAGGCTAGCTACAAGTGAATCCTGTACAATTAATGATATATGGATGATTCCTTTTGCATTAGCAGATATTCAATGGGTAACACTCTCACTTTTCATTGCTGTAAAAGGAATAATACTGGTTCACAATGTAACAGTGGTTGTAAAAGAAAGTTATTGATCAAATTGCATCAAAATTACATCCATCCAATCATTTATCCAGGGCTTTTTAATGTAAGTGAAGCATTATTTGTAGGAGTGCTTCCTGATTTCCTAATCTGGCTATTGGAATTAACAGTTCCATTCTTGGCCTTTAATGCATGTAGAATACAATATGCAGGTACTGTAATATTTGCTAATTAAATTTGTTTATCATTTCCAATGAGGGTCAACATTTTAACCAAGAACATTTTATCAATGTAACTATTCATTTCCTTTGTACAGTTGTGTATGTATAAATAACATTATATTCTGAAGATTGTTATAAATATGTTATTTTGAGAGCTGTGAAACAAATTTAGAATGCAAAAGTATTAAGAGGGGTGAAAACTATAAAATTTCATAACCGATTTAATGTTTAGAAACATTGCAATTTCAGTCTATTTACTAACTGTTATCAGGCAGGACCAGACTTTGATTCATGATAATTTGCCCCACAAATTTCAATGTGTTGTTGAAGTCACAGAGAGCAGGATTTCAGTACCATTACAAGGAATACCAGTTGAAGTCAATTTGATTAAGTTATTATTAAATACCATTCATTGCAAAACAAACTACAATGTGAATCCTGAAATCCTTTGATTACACTGTGTGTGCTTGAGTTGCACGTGGGGTGGGTGGGGACGATTTGCACACAAAACCAAAATATTCACTGAAATTACAATGTTTCTACATTGAATCTGTTATGAAACATTGCATCTTTTCCCCGGAATATATTTTGTTTTGTACTTCGATAAGTAAAATGAAGTAAGACATTCGGTCAATAAGAAATTGTAGTTATTATATTGGAGGCAATTCAGAATGGTGTCAATCTGATGTCCTATTATGCTTGAGGCAACACTGTTTTAAGTGATGTCAAATGAATCATCTGCCATTGCTATGTTTTAAAAGCCAAAAACATTCTACGGGCAGCAGGGAATTGTGGTATTTTGATTTAAAAAGGAAGGCAGAGTTTTGGCAATTTTCCTCATTTGCACATTTAAATAAGGGAAAGTGTTGATAGTTTAGTTATGCTCGTTACCAGCACTCATATACAATAATAATTAGCATTTCTATAGCGCACCTCATGAAGGTAGCGTCTTGGAGCTATTAACAGTGACCGAATTAAATTTCGAGCTGAGAAGAGAGAGGAGGTGAGCGTAGGCACAGTCAAAGAGAAAGGTCTTCAAACACATATAAGTCTTGTTTTCACAATGAATTGCACTTTTGTGAGTTTGTAATTATTTCTTCATTTAATAAACATATTTTTAAAATATAAGAAAACTGACGAGGCACTAGCACAAGATATTGTAAATATTTTTAAACAGAACATGTTGCTATATATATTCATATTTTTATAATGAAAATATGTGTTTACTGTAAAATCATGATTCTAAATTGTGACTTGATTAAGTATACATCGTAACTTTGTACAAATGAGTATAAACTTTAGTTCTTATGTGGGTAAGCAGTTTGCTATTGAATGGTAGGATGGGTAGTGCTCGTACCTCACCCTCTATGTGGTTAGCTACTGGTTGAAATTACACAAATATGGAAAGGCATCAAACCAAAGGCTGGTGCTTTCTCATGAGGTAGCAGCGGGTTTCAGGATGGCATTGTTATCAGGTCATTTGCCCTCTTACCCTTATGACTTGGGATTTAAGAGGAAGGGAGATTTTTATTCTTATATTTAAAGGATATTTTAAAAGCAGAGAATACAAATGATACATTTGGGGTTTGCATTTTTTTAAAATGTTGCAATATTATAATTGTCTTGGGACTTGTTTATGCTGTTGTTCAGATCCCTTTGTCAGTTCCTCACTTTCTTTCATTATTGCATTCAATTTGTTACAGTTCATGAAGGTTGTGTTATTTCTAAATCATGCAAAAAATCCCAAGATTAATTATTGGAAAAGGCTAAGTGGTTTTAGAGTGCTGTCAAAATTCTGCCATCATACATCTATTAGAGGTCTAAGCTTGAGTTTGTTCAAGAAGATCTTTAAAAGTTTAATTTAATTTTATTTGGGAAATACAAACAATTTTGCAATATGAATTGATAAAACATTTTACAAAATCCTATATTGCTCCAAAAACCAGAGCAGGCAGCACAATTGTCCAATGTGCAGGTAAATTCTGTATAATAAAACACACTTCAAAACATTTTTAAAATGAATGTAATAGGTACAAGTACAATACAACTTCACAGCCGAGCCAATGTTTTCAAAAGTTGGTTTATCCGCTGTGCACAGCAGAGACCTGGAGTCAAAATAGATTAACCAAATAATATATTAATATGTATACAATACAACGTTGACAGTGGGGTCTATTGTGTGAGATATGTTAACAGTTAAGGGGCTATTAACTGTGGAAACTAACGACTAGTCCTTTGGTGATTCGATCACTGTTCACTAAATTGGTGGCAGGTTGTTAATGATGATAATAATTTTTTGCATTTGATTTAGCGCCTTTTCACCTCTTTTAGATGTCTCAAAGAACTTCACAGAATATACCGTAAAGTGAATTGTTTGTTTGTTTTGTGGGAGAAATGCAGCAGTCAATTGTGCAATAGCAGTGTCCCACAAGCAGTCATGGATTAAGTGATCAAATTATTAATTTTTTTAAGGAATTGATGCCCCTGCAAAAACAATCCGCCAATTGACTTACAACCAAGTTTCTACTTACTGCTAGATAAACAGAGGCATGTGGAGTAAGCGAACGTGCTCAATGTTTTGCCTTGGCGGGAATCAAACCCAGGTCCTCTTGCTTGCGATGTGAGTGTTTTAACCACAAAGCTACAGGACCCATATGCACAATGCAATATTAGAATTATGCCAGTTATTTTTGTTTACATTTGATGAAATTATACAAAGTATACAAATTTAGTGCTCCATTGAGGTTTTTAATTCATTACCCATCCCCAAAATAGTGTTCTTATATAGACATTTTCATTGCCAAGATATCCGATGAAAATTCTTCTTCAACCATAATATTGGACCATATGGTTTTCTTCTGTGCTAAACGTTCCTGGTTCTGAGAATGCCATTTTTAGTTCAGGCAATGTCTCATTAGCTAAAGACTGTCTTTTCATAAACTTGTATTAAAATGGAAAATTCCTCACCAAATTGAGGAATACTCAACATACATTCAAAGCATTCAAAGAATAATTCAGAAGTATTTTTTGCTAAATTATTTGTTATGTAGTGCAGTTGTTTCCCTTTAAATACATGTTTGAGATCAACAACCTACATGAAAGGTGGTTTCACCCTACGTGAAACGCAAATACTTTACATCTTTTGTTAGTTCCCAGCCTTCTTTCAGCCATCTCATTGTGTCAAACAATCCTTTCACTTTTTAGGAACTCTTTAATTGTTTCTTGAACCATTTTCAGTGGTTGTTTTAGTATCAATTGTTAGTAGATTCCATCAACCACTCTCTCCAATACACCTCCTTGGCCCCCAATCCCAGTTTGGTTGTAAGCTTTAGACTGTCCAGCACCTTACATTTTCCTGATGTAAAAGGCACTGTAGAAATGTAAATTTGTTCTGTTTGGTAACTTGCTTGACATTTAAAAAAAAATCTACTTGACTTCTCCCTTTCTAATGTCATAATTATTACCATTGTCATACCCATGTATGCCTTGTATATCACAACACCTCAGTCTTTTATTCTGAAGGAACAAGTGCACCACCTGCCTGATTACATAAATCTGAAACATCACGACATTGCTTGCATTAATATATCTTACTTAATGTTTTGAGCACATGGCAGTGCAAATTTGCTAGTAGTAACTGTGTTTAAATCGTACTACAATTTTTATAGTCATCAATCTGCATGGACATTTTGAATGAGCCATAAGTTTTTAAACATTTTCAGATCAATACCTCCCTTGGGTGTTGTCTTCAAGTGATGAATCCAGGCAGATTTACAGTTTTAGCATTGCTTTTCTGTTATGTGATTGTGGATTTGAGGTAGATTCTTTATTTTGCTGGGAATGTTATTGATTTGTTTTCCACTGACGTAAATCTGAGCCATTAAATGCTTCACTTAAGTACTGGTGTGCAAATGCATTCTCTAATTGATAAGTTATCTACTTTGGTTTGAAGTATTATTTTCATGGTTGCAAGCTTCAATGTAACATGTAAAAGATTGCAGTGGAATATCAATCTTTTTATTTGGAGGAAAACAGGTTCACTGGTAACGATTTGAACTGATCTGATATGTAATGTGGGCAACCAAAATAATGGTTGTAGCTGTTCATTGTGCATTTTCCAAAGTCTGTTGAAAATTATATATATTTTTCTGTATATGCTAAAAAATTCACTTGATACAAGACAATACAAATCAAGAGATGTTGCTTGCACCTCCAATTATCAGATTCAAGCCAAAATGATTTTCTTCCCACAGTTTTCTAAGCACTCTGTAATTAGCATTGATTTTTCAGAAAGAAACAAAACACAATTAACTGAATGCTATTTCAGCCAGCAACATGCAGACCCTTTTAGTGAGTGAATTACAACTGTCTGTTCACTTAGACAAAGGTTTACGTTTTGTCTTAACAGTATGGGTAATAAAAATTGATACAATGGCTTTCATATTAGATCATTTCAAAGCACTTCACAGAATTTATTGTATAATGACAGTGTATTTTGTTGGTGAACATGGTAGCCACTTTGTATGCAGCAATGTCTCACAAACAGACGTGAAGTGACTCACCAATTCTATTTGCAGAATTACTGTTCAGGGAACTGGAAGAAACTCTATTCTCCTTTCAAATAGTGCCGTGTGATCTGTAACATCCACCCAAGCAAGCAGATAGAACCTTGATTTAACATTTAATCTGAAAGACAGTATCTCCAACATATTGGAGTGCCCCCAGCATTGCATGATTAGGGTGTCACCCTAGACTCTTGAGTTCAAAGTCCCAATGTCCCATAACCTTCTGACTTGTAAGTGAGAGTGCTACTAGCTTACCATTACTGAATGGGGTAAGCAACATTCCCTTTAAATAACATTACTTAACATAGATCAACATTAATTTCCAGTACCTTCAATATTTTGTGTTTATTAATTAACACAGGATTGATGCCTGAATCCTTCTAGATTAACTGTGCTCCAAAGCATCACTGGATTGGAGTAGCCAGTTTAAGGCTCACATATGGAAATAAATGCAGCAAAATTTATTAAATGTTTTCAAACCTGAAGGTCCTTCTGAGCCTTTAATAGTCATAGCTTGATATTTGAATTTATACATGTGGTAGCCCCTTTAGAATACATGCTGGTTGAGTGTAGGAGTACTGAACTATTATGGGCCTGTTCTGTATTATAACCATCTTTCCGCTCTGAAAGATTGTGCACTTCTGAGTTGTTAAAGCACCACACTTCCAGAACATACATAATGTGAGGAAAGCTTAACTGATGACACTTCACAAAGGAAGCAAAACGACAACAAGGACCTGCATTTATATTGTGTACTTCACACATGGTAGTTAGCATCTCAGAATGCTTAAAAGTGATGGAGTTTGATGCTGATTCGGGAACAGAGCAGCAGAGCTTGATGCTCAGCCAGGGAGAGATGGTAGGTGACTATAAGCGTGATCGAAACGGGAGGTTTTCAGAAGTGATTTGAAGATGGGCAAGGAGGGGGCAACGTGGAGCGATTGAGACAGGGAGTTCTAAAGTTTTGGGGTGTAACAGCTGAAAGCATTGCTGTTGATGGTGGAGCAGATGGGTGAGGGACATGTAGGAGGTTGGAGCCAGCTGAGTGATACATTTAGATTGCACGTTTTTCATGTTAGAAAGCTGATTTGCATAGCAATGCTTCACAGTCAGTCTATGTGAACATGGCACGTGTATACAGAGCACAAGAAGTGCCTTCAGCTTCAACTTGACAATTTCAGAAGCCATTTTTTCCACACTTTGTTATATTGGACCCAGACCTGAATTATTGTAATTAATTTGTAGAATCTAGTTCAACATAGGAATTAGGAGCAGGAGTACGCAATTCAGCTCCTCAAGCCTTCCCCACCATTGAATAAGATCATGTCTGATCTTCTAATCTAACTCCATCTAACCATCTTATCCCCTGATCCCTCTATCCATTAGAAATCTATCAATCTCAGCCTTGAATATGTTTAAGGACTGAGCCTTTTGGGGTAGAGAATTCCATAAATTCATTACCCTCTGAGTGAAGAAGTGTTTCCTCAACTCTGTTCGAAAAGGCTGACCCTTAATCTTAAAACCCCCAGTTATAGATCCTCTTTCCAGGGGAAACGGTCTCACACTGTCTACTTTGTCAAGCTCTTTAAGAATCTTAAAAGATCACCTCTAATTCTATATTTACTCAATCTCTCCACATAGATCAACCCTGATAAAATCAGGTTGAGACATATTTTAAGATTAAAGTGCCCCTTGGTTTTCCAACAGCTAATTTGGTGATCAGCAAATCCACTGATTGGGTAATTTATGGCTAATTATAGTTTCTAGCTTCACACCTGTGTTGTGTCTGGCCTGTAGTGAATTTATATATTGTATGTTTAATGAATAAATAAATTTACTGAATAAACACAACAACTGTATTGAATAGGAGTATCTTGAAACGTATAAAGAAAGCAGGCAGATAAGATTACAGTAAATAAGCTTCAGTGAGGCACAAACCCCATCACAGTGTTGGTTCCCCATATAGGCCAAATCAGTTCCCCTGCTGTGAATGTTCTATATTACTGGTATGTAGTCGTGCATAGGGACCATTTATTTCAGTGTAAATTGGGGGGAAAAAAAATCATGATTATTTCTTTATGTTAAAATGCAATGCATATATTTAAAAAATACAAAAGCTGTTACAGTGGCTGATTCTGAATGTATTTTTCATTTCTCAAAGGCCTGTCATAAGAGCCAATCAGACCAATTCGGCAACCACAAAATGCATTTAATAAAAATGAAGGCATCATCAGCAGAATATTTAATTGTGTTGATTCTTTCACAGCAATGCAACAACAACAAATTGCACTTGTATAGAGCCATTCATGGCAGAATGCAACAGATGTGCAGCCAATTACAATAAATGATACTTGGAGATCAGTGTTGTGAAATTGGTGACTTAAATTGCGTTGAGCTTTATTAATTTCATATTGTTGTCCTGTGTGAGGATGATTAAAATTTGTGTAGGAGGTAGAATGATCTTGGCTAGAAATCACATACTATCAAGGAACAAACAAAAACTGTTATTGATAAAACTATTCTGATCAAAAAAATTTTTTAATGAAGAAGTCCATTCTGCCCATTCAATCTCATCCATAGAGAATATTATCTTCCTATTTGCAGGACCAAGCCTGTTTCTTAAATGGTAAAGTGTCCCAGTCTCCACTTACCTTCCGAGTTAACAGTACCAGCTGTTGATTATGCTTTGTAAATAAATATGTCATGTTATTTAATCCAAAACACAATGCAAATTCTCTCAGTGCATTTATTCAAGCTCTACCAATCAACCTTTGCAAGTCACTCTTCCCAGAAACCTTTTCTACTCGCATTCTCCATATTCAATTGCCACTGATGTCCTCAAAGCAATATGCAACAAAATACTTCTTGGCGTCTCTCCTCAAATTAATCTTCACACACCTGAGCTGCTGCTTCTTGTCCTATTTTCTGAAAACAATGTTTTAGGTTTACTATCATAACTGCATTTACAACAACAAGAGCAAAATTACATTTATAGAGCGCCTTTCATGTCAGGAGGACGTCCCAATTTAGCAATTTGTAGACCACAATTTTGCATTGTGTAGACCTCTACAAGATCTCTTCTGTGATGTCTATGTTCAAGGCTGGAGAGCCTTTGCTTATTATCAAGCATAATAAACTTAAAACAAAGAACTTGCACTTATTTCTTGAGATTATGGCATTGTCTAGTACTGGCTAAATGCCACCCATGGTGTATATTTTACTACTTGCAGAATGGTTGTCTTGTACCCTTCGTTTCTTGCTCACATATGAAAGTGTTGCTTTTTTTCTTATATTTTCTGCAGTAACATTTATTAAGCTTTTCTTGCTAATCAAAGAATACTTCTTTATCCTCTACATGGAGTCCTATACCTCAGTGGTTAAAGCACTCGCCTCACCAGTGAGAGAACTGGGTTCGATTCCCACCAGTACATGTTTCCTTACTCTACATGCCTAATAATCCCTCAAGAAATAATAATAATAATAATAATTTGATCACTCAATCCACGACTGTTTGTGAACACTGTTGTGCACAATGTTGCTGCCGCGTTTCGCCCACAAATATGTGGTCAAATCATTTTGCTGTATATTCTGTGAAGCACTTTGAGATGCCTAGAAGACGTGAAGAGTGCTACATCAATGCAAGGACTATTATTATAGTGCATCCCTCTAAAACCGAGGATCTGATTCATTGCCTTCCTCTGCACTGTCGCTTGTTGCCCCTTACATTGCAGTAATACAATACAAACTCGCAATGCTAAGTTAGATTTATATGGTGTCTTTTGCATCAGGTGGACGTCCCAACAGCAAGCAAACTGTACAAATACTCCACGTTTGACCAAAGCAGAGCACAATATAGCATGACTTCTGAAGAGGCTTTATGACCTCTTTATTGCTGCCTCAATCTGTATAGACAGAGAAAGCAGTAAGTCAACTGACACTTGGTATTCTTTCAATATTCCTATTGGTAAATTATATCCTATCCAATGAGTACATTACCCTTCTGAGATGCAGTATCTTGCTTCTATCTGTATTGAACTCAATTTGGAGGTGATTAGTTTTGGTGCTCATAACAAATGCACAGATCACGAAGGCTGTTTGTTTCTTTTGGTCTCATCCTTCCCCTTCAACTTGGTGACCTTGCAACTGTTTAATATGTAAAAGTGGGTTATCTGACTGTTGTTTAATACCATTAAAATGGAATGCTGCAGCTCAGTGCTCAAAACAATTGCCTTGCAAGCGATTGGCCAGTGTTTGATTCCTGGCAGGGTGAAATGATGGGCAAGTTTCCCTACTCCAGACGCCTCTGTTTACCTAGCAGTAAGTAGGAATCTAGTTATTAGTCGATTGGTGGATCATGTTTTGGGGGTTAATAATTCCTTCAACAATAAAAAAAAATCGGTCACTTCAATCCACTTTTTGTGGGACACTGCTGTACGGAATTGGCTGCTGCGTTTCACCCACAAAATATCAATTCACTTTACAGTATATTTTGTGAAGCGCCTTGAGACATCTCGAAGATGTGTTAGGGTGCTGTATCAAATGCAAAGCTGCAAGGATTAATATTATTAACGAGCCGATTAGCGGGGCTCTGCTCATGCATTGGTATGCACTCTGCACGTAACAAGTGATTGGAACCAGAATATGTAAATATGAATCCTCTTATCTCAGCTTTCATCAGTCTAAACTCATCACAAAAACAGCTTGGGGTTATATAGCGATTTTCATGTAAAATGAACATCTTGAAGCAATTAGATAAAATGATCCTCAAGTTTATTTTGCCTGGCTTCTACATTGTTTTCTTTCTTTTTTTATTGCATGGAAGATACTCTGTCCAAGAAGTGATACATGCAATGTATTCAACTAGCACTATGCTTTTATACTTTTAAGATCCATAATCCGTATCAACCCAATGCTGAAAGTTTTATGTTGTCAGTGTGAAAACTCATTTTTTTAAGGTAGCAATTTTACGTGCCCAATAAATCTTCGTTCACAGAACTCATTTTGCGTCTCAGAACAACAAAATGATCTAGTCAGAAAATGCATTCACAAATGGAATCTTTAGGTATTTTGTAGTATGCTCTAAAAGAGGCACCTAACATCCAGTGGGCGATTTGTATCTGAATGGAGGTCCAAATCTGCTATTTACAAATCACATTATGAACATTGCAAATAGTCAAACAATGTATGACAATTATATTTTGTTTTCTTAAGGTATAATTCTGATGCTTGTGTTAATGAAGTAAATTCACTCTTTCAAGGTTGTAACTCTACTGTGCTTTATAATCCCATCATTTTACTACTGAAAGAGATTGCAAATTGAAAACTACTACTGAAAGAGATTGCAACTATTACTGAAAGAGATTTACTACTGAAAGAGATATACTACTGAAAGAGATTGCAAATTGAGCTTGTGCAAGCTCTTCCCACAGGAATTGGAAAGAAACTTTTAATATTTTTGAAAAAAACAAATGGTATAGTGAAGGAAACCATTTTACCGCTTGGGTTTAGTGATTGAAGTTCCTTTTAACTAAAGACCTCTAATACAGTCAAACAATAGTGCATCAATAACCTTGATTTAATTTTTTTTTACAAGGCAATCTACAAAAATAACCTTTTTGTGGTGACGCTGACTGGAACAGATTAAACAAATAATTATTTTGGTTTGTGGGTGTCTTATTGTATTTGATGTATGTCACATTGTGACTTGTTCCCCCACCTCTCTTCTTCACTGCTGCAGACCTCAAAAGGTTATCTCACTCCAGCCACAAGGTTAAATGACTTGCTACAGAATTTCCTCCAATGTCACTGTAGAGCTAGCTGCTTTGGGGGGCACTTGCATGGAATGCAATGACTCTGACATTGCCTCCATTCATAATCATGCAGAAATCTGATAGATTTGGTTAAACCATTTCTTCATGCCATTGCTTCTAATGCTTCAATATATTGTGCCACTGTTTGACTAGTACACGTTTGATTGTTATATTTTCAGATTCTATTTGATATTTAGTACATTTTTGTGGCATCGATGCATTTTAATGAGTACCTGCAGTTTGACTAGATATCCAACTGTTTAGAACCACTTGATGTGATTTTTACTCCAGCATGTAGACGTGCTTGAAGTTCCATTGACTGAAAACCCAAGTCATCCATTTTGACACTGAAATATACATACACACCAACAATGGAGAGTATAAATTAATAACTTTAGAATGATGAAATAGAAATATTGTAAGATATAAAGGAAAGTGGTAAATTGCAAAGCAGCCAATTATATTTTCTTAAAAATATTTGGGATTATTCTTGGGTTTGCTTCAAGTCCTATGAAATTGTGGAGTCCTGTAGCTCAGTGGTTAGAGCACTTGCCTTGCAAGCGAGATAACTGGGTTTGATTCCAGGCGGGGCAAAAAATTGGGCAAGTTTTCTTACCCCACATACCCGATAATAATCCCTCAAAATAAATTGGTCACTTCAATCCACAATTGTTTGTGGAACACTGTTTGTGTGCAATTGGCTGCTGGGCTTCGCCCACAAACGTACTGTCAATTCACTTTACAGTATACAGTATATTGTTGAGTGCTTTGAGGTGTCCAGAAAACATGATAAGGCACTATATCAAATGTAAGAATTATTATTATCAAGTCTGAAGCAAACCATTTAAAAAAAAATAACAATGGATAGTAAAACCAAGAATTGTTCTTTGGCCTAATTGAAGGAATTGTGGCTGTTTTGTGACTCAATAAAGTTCTTATTTTCGGCTGTTTTATTTGTTACTCTCATTCTGAGTCCAGGAGTTTACAATGTTGGCATTAAAAGTGTTGCATACTAAACAGATGCAGCATACGGTCCAGAGTGGGGTAATTCCCATGTGGTCTATATGTTATTACACAACCAGCTGTATAACAGTAGTGGTATTAGAATAGAGAGCAATAAATTACTTAATGTAACATTGATTCTAATTGCATATTAGTGGAGAAGCATGTTATTTTATACAAAGTTTTAACATTGAACATGGACAATAAGCACCGTAATAGCTTGCATTTCTAGAATAACATGTAAGAAGCTGTAGAAGCAGTCATCTCATGAAAAACATTCTTGAGGTTGTGTACCAAATTGCACATGCAATTTCAGAACTATTGTGCTCACTATGAATAAACATTTCAATGGTGTTTTTTGGTGTTATACGACTATCAAATGCAGGGATTATTATAAACTGACTAATGTACATTATGTGATCCCCTCGCTCCTATTCTAGCATAAAGTGCATAGAAACATTATTATCATCTTTTGCACCTATCTATAATCTGCATTCATGCTTAACAATGTTCATCAAATGGAAATAATTAGAAAATAGCCAGTCATCTGAAGGAGAATTTGAATTCACGTCTAGAAGTCATGAAAAGCGCTGTATCAACTGCAAGGATTATTATTAATCGAGTGTACTTTACTTTTTCTTAGCAAACCTATCATGAAAGACTGAACAAGCTTAGACTCTTCTCTTGAAAAGAGGAGGGTGAGGGGTGACCTAATAGATGTCTTTAAAATTTATTTTGGTAGGTAGACAGAGAGAAGATGTTTCCATTTAAATGGGAGACCAAAACCAGTGGCATAAATATAAAATATTCACCAATAAATCAAATAGGGAAGGCAGAAGAAACCTTTTTACCCAGACAGTGGTGGGAATGTGGAACTTGCTACCACAAGGAATAGTTGAGGCGAACAGCACAAATGATTTTATGGGGAATCTCCACAGGTACATGAGGAAGAAAGGAATAGAAGCTTAAGCTGATAGGCTTAGTTGAGGAAAGGCAGGAGGAGGCTCATATGTAGCATAAACGCCGACATTTCTGTGCTGTATATTCTATGTATAGTAATTTTATGAAACCCCGATATTTACACAAGCACATTTTTTGCATCCAGTTCATCATAAAGCACACGCATGTTCTTTGATGTTTGTTTTGCCTCTGTGCTTGGAGAAGCTTTAAGATGATCATGTCAACAAGGTACTTGCATCCTCTGAAGTTATTCATAAAAGTGTATATGCCCAGCCCAATATATGACAAATATGTTCTTACAGGTACAATGAAACTGATTTTTGGAGAAAGCTGATTGAGGGGACTTTCAACATTCCCCATCCACTCTGGTACCTTATATCTAATTAGGGACCCACATATCAAGTGAATTTCCTGCTTTGCAAGCCAACAATTGTGCCTTAACCCCAACTTCAGCAGGTAATTATCTGCATATCCACTTCAAAATGATACAAAACCAAGTTGAAGTGACCTGCTCTGTGACAAAATTATGTATAATGTATTTTCTTGCCACTTGAATATTCCAGAGAGTTCATTGGATGAAAAAAGATGCTTTCTGAAATACGAAAATGTTGGGCTTTAATTTACAATACAGATGTAATTGTAGTGTAGTTTGTGAATAATACATTAAAAAGAGAAAATATCTGATCATTAATATTACAAGGAGCTACTATGCATGCACTTTATTCTTGGGAATTATCTATTTTTATTTCATGAATGCAAATGCACTTGGGAATGTTCCAGAACTTAAGCATTTGCAGCTGTTATGGATCAGCAATTTTTTTCAATTTTTAAAGAAAAATTGGCTTTAAAGAATGAATGCATCTCACGTAACAAATAATACCAAGACATACTGAAAACTACACGGTGCTTTTTGTATTTGTTAAACAGCAGCTGTATGTGTGGGGTGGAAATAGATTTTTACTGCAGTTACTTTGATTAGTGTGTGGGCTGATCACTTCAAAACTTCAAGAATGGATTTGTTCAGTCTCTTCAAAATGAGAGCAAGACCTTTATCTTTTATTGTAGTATGTGGAATATGTTCCATTATTATTTTGAAATGAAAATATTGTGCATCATTGCTGTTAGGATCTTGTAGAATATTACTTATTAGTTGTAGCAAAGAAATGTGGGAAAAAAAGAAGTAAAGTTGGCATGTAAGTAATTTACATCACTTTAATGAATTGCTTCTGTAACTTATAATAAAAGAAATGTTAAAGTTGTTTCACTTTTTTATTCCTTTGGTGTTGTCAACTCCTGTTAAATACTACCAATTAAATTTATTTTAAAACATAATAATCATTTATTATGAGCTCCTGTAGCTCAGTGGTTAGAGCACTTATCTTGCACTTGTTTCGCAAGCTGGGGAGACCAAGCTGGGGAGACTTGTGTTCGAATCCAGGCAGGTCAGGGCGAAACCTTGGGCAAGTTTCCTTACTTCACATGCCTAATAATAATCCGTCCAAAAAAAACACAATAATAAAATTGGTCATTTCAATCCAGGACTGTTTGTGGGACACTGCTGTATGCAATCGGCTGCCGCGATTCGCCCACAAATATATAATCAATTCACTTTACAGTATACTCTGTAAAGCACTTTGGGACATCGATAAGATGTGAAAAGTGCTATATCAAATGCAAGGATTATTATTGTTATTTGGTCACTTTAATCCATGGATGTTTGTGGGACATTGCTGTGCACAATTAATTGTCTGCTGTTTTTCACCTATAAAATATATAGCAAATTCACTGTAAGATTAGTCTTGTGTAAAGAATATTAAAACACTGAGAAACTCACATCTCTGATGAATCGCCTGACCTAGAAAACGTATGGCTTCCTACTTCAACAATTTAATCCAATGTATGAGTTCCATCATTGGTTCTGTTATATTTTATCCCAGTGGCTCATCAACCAATGAGTATCCTCCTAGGGAGGCTTTTAGCAGATTCTTCTTGGAGCTGAAGTGGCACCAAGGTGACAGTTTGGCAGGAGGAATTGGTCGTCGAGTTCCTGTGCCAGGTGGATCTGCAATATTGTAGGGCACTGATGATAAAAGCACAGCCAGCCTTGGAAGGGCAGTCCATTCACTGGGAGCAGGGAGTCCTCCAACTCAGCTCCCATTAACCGTGCAAGCCAAAGCCTTAATGGGTAGGATGGTCCTAGCTGGACAAGCAGCGGGATAGCTTGTCAGACAGTGATATCAATGATAAACTGGTTAAACTCCAGCAACACCCCAATGCACAATGTAGGGGGGCTCCAAGCCTTGGCTCTTGTCAACTTGTGCTTAATACTTTATGGAATTAGGTAACCAGGATGCACTTTCCATTCCAACAATCTATCTCTTAAATTTCCATGTGATGCTGGGATGCATAGAATTCTCAGTTTGTTTTGGATATTCTTGGGAATAGGATGGGTTTTTGTGTGTGTCAGACCCTCGGCTGACAAAAAAAAACTGGCAGTGCCTACATTGTATACAAATAATGGTTATCCATTTACCGTATATCTCCGTGTATAAGGCGCACCCGCGTATAAGGCGCACCCCCCGTTTTTGACCTTTTCTTGGTGAAAAAAAACGGAAGCATTTTCAATGATATTGCCAGCAGAAGGGAGGAAAGACAGGAGAGACAGGTGGGTAGGGAGGGAGAGCGGCATGCAGGCAGCCCGGGAGAGAGAGAGGGAGAGCGGCAGGTCGGCAGCCCGGGAGAGAGAGAGGGAGAGCGGCAGGTCAGCAGCCCGGGAGAGAGAGAGGGAGAGCGGCAGGTCAGCAGCCCGGGAGAGAGAGAGGGAGAGAGGCAGGTCGGCAGCCCGGGAGAGAGAGAGAGAGAGAGGCAGGCAGGCAGCCTGGGAGAGAGAGAGGGAGAGAGGCAGGGAGAGAGGCAGTCAGGGAGGGAGGGAGAGAGAGCGGCAGGGAGTGAGGCAGGCAGACTGGGTTCGGCAGAAGGTAAGCACAGCACTGAAGTCCGCTGCTGCTGCCGCTGCCCGGGCGGCCGATGCCAAAGCCCCGTCACCCGCTCCCCCCAACCCCCGCCAGACACTGACCAAACCCCGGCTGACAGCGCGCCGGCCGCCCCTCCTGTTTACTGTATCTCCGAGGCTCAAAATTGCTTGTACCTGCGTATAGGGCGCACCCCCTATTTTTGAGATCTTCCGACCTGAAAAAAAGTGCGCCTTGTACGCGGAGATATACGGTAAGTCAATTATATGTTAACTATATTCTGTCTTAAATTTCCTACCTTGTTTTAGGAAATTCAAGTTGATTTGCTTATGGTGGATTTTGCTTTGCCCACATTGGCTACAAAATAAACACCATCTTCACCATATTTCTGACAATTGATCATGTGATAAGATGTTATATCCACGACTGTTTGTGGGACACTGCTGTGCGCAATTGGCTGCCGCGTTTACCCCAGTTATATACAGTCAATTCACTTTACAGTATGTTCTGTGAAGCACTTTGAGACATCTAGAAGCGCTATATCAAATGCAAGGATTATTATTACTGTATATCAAATACAACAAAATTACATTTATAGAGATGTATAAATACATATAATGAGGCCACAAGTTGGCCAACGCTACGTTATGTGAAGGGTGCTATGTAAATTGGATTGAAAACAAGATGCTGGACTTCCTCAAATCCAAAATCCAAATCCGTTCAGCTTCCTCTACACCATCCACTGCTACACCATCATCATCTCTTCATCATGACCCACCCCTCACCCATTCCCCTATGCACCTTCAACTCTCTCCGTCCTCCCTCATGTCAAAAATGAAGCTCACCATCTGTTCCATCAACCCCATCTCCACCTCTCTCCTCACCTCCCTGCTCCATGTCCCCCGACCCACCTGCCCATTATCGGCAGGCGAGCCTTCAGCCACTCTGCACCATCCTTTGGAGTTCCATCCCGTAATCCCTCTGCCTCGCCCCCGCTTCCCCCCAGCCTGGTTCATGTCCTGCCTCAAGACCCTCCTCTTCGACGATGCCATCCTCTTCCCTCCTTTTCCTCCACCATCCCTGACCCCAACTCCAGCTTGGGTCTGATACACTGACTGATCAGTGCCTTATGATGTAATTGCTGGATATGAAGCGCTATACAAATGTAATTTTGTTGTTGTAAATTCAAGTTGTTGTACCTTTTCCTTTTGTTTAGCAGTTCCTGTTCCTCGTAAAGTTAAGCTGTGCTCTAAAATTGAGTATTTAAACAAAAATGATCATCTATCAGTGTGTGAAATCCACCCAACTATGTGACAGGTGAAGGCCTATCAGGCATACGTCTGACGCCTTTGCTGCTTGATAGCAGTGGAGTGTGTCCACTGCACATCTGTTTCAGTCCTGATGTGTCACTTTTGATGAGTTCCAAATATTTTTTCAACCAGTAATTATTCCTCATAGAATAAACTGCTTTGATATGCAAAACTGGCAAGTTCCTTACTGAGGAAACATCTCTTCATTGTAATATTCCCTTTAAATCCACTTTAACTAGCAATAGATATAAACCATTGGTTTCAAGATCCAGTGAACTCACATAAGAGCATATGTGTTGCATATTGCATATTGCTTTAATGACATAAGTGGTAATTGGATATAGATGTGCAAGTATAAAAGGATTCTGGGAAGAGTTACTTGTAATCTTGAAAAAGAGTGTGAGAGAGATTGATTTGAAAGAGGTTGTTTGTAAAGTTTGCATTAAAGGATTGAGTGAATCTACATTGTGTTTTGTGGATTAAACAACAACAACAACAACAATTTACATTTATAGAGCGCCTTTCACGTCGGGAGGACGTCCCAAGGCGCTGAACAGGAGGCGTGTGACCTGAGCTGGGAGGGGAGTGTTTGGGAAGGGGTGAAACAATATGAACCTAAGAAATGCTACATGCTAAATGCTAAAAAAAACTAGTTCACCTTCGACATTTCTGGAGATCACATGCACATATATTACAAACTACCGATGTACTATATTCCATAGTGTTATTTCCTAAAAGAATCTGTGTTTGAAACAATCAGCATTTCCTGCTTCAACCGTCTCCCAACCATTCCACGGGTTCACTATTTGCTCACTGAAATAGTGTTTGCAAAGCTTTATTCTGAATTTACACCCTTCAATCACAAGGTGTGTTCTCTGGTTCTACTTGAAATGTTAAAAGTTGAAACACCCTGTCATAATCCATTCTACCTTGTTCCTTTAGAATCTGAAAGACAGCAATCGTTTCTCCTCTCAAATCTTCTCTTTTCCAGCATGAACATGCCCAATTTACTTAGTCGCTCCTCATACTCCAATCAATGACAACAACTCGCATTTAATATAGACCCTCCATGCCGGGCAGCAGCTCAGGGCACTCAACAGCGGTGGAGCCCAAGGCAGAGACAGGGGAAGGTAACTGTAAGCGTGGTCGAAGAGAGGTCTTCAGGCATGACCTGAAGATGGGGAGGGAAGAAGGGGGTGTGGCAAAGGGGTTGAAGGAGGGAATTTCAAAGTTTCGGGATGTAGTGGTGGAGCGGAGGATTCAGGGGACAAGGAAGCAGACCCACCAGAGTGGAGGATGCGGGTACTGCTGTGAAGAGAGAGGAGGTTAGAGATGTAGGGGAGTGCCAAGGAGGGGAGGGGCTTAAACATGAGATTGAGGATCTTGAAGTCGATCTACTCTGACAGGGAGGCAGTGGAGTTTGGGAAAGAATTGGGGTAATGGGGGTATGAAGTTTGGTGTGGTTGAGAATGCGAGCGGTGGAGGTTTGGATGAGCTGAATTTTGTGAAGGGTGAAGAATGGGAAATCAGTGAGGAGGCTGTTGGAGTAGTCCAGCTGAAAGGTGACAAAGGCATGGACAATGAATTTGACAGCGGGTGTGATATTGACAGAGACGGGTAATGGGGCAGAGGTGGAAGAAAGCGGTGCTTCCATTCAATCAATTTGGTTGCCCTCTTCTATATTCTCGATTTCTCCAATATCCTTTTTTGGACTGTGGCAACCAGAACTGTACACAATACATTAAGTATGACCACACCAATGATTATACAGTGGCAGAATTACCCCACTATTTTAGCTTGCTATTGATCTTTTGATACATCCCAACATCTGGTTTGATTTATTCACTGAGACAGAATTCTTGGGAGAGCTTCAATTTATTATCAATCAGAGTCCCTAGGTCCTTTTTATTTTCCATACATATTGTTTTCCATTCAAATAATGTTCCTTCCAAGATTTTTTGGCCTCATATAAAGTACTTTATATTTCTCTACAATGAATTTCATCTGCCACCAATCTGCTAAATTCCCAATTACGTATATTAAAATCCTCCTGTAACCTATCATCATTAGCTCAGCGATGTGACTTGCAGTTCCAGATCATTTAAAAAAAATATTAAACAAAAGAGGTCCCAAAACAGACACTTGTGTAGCTCCACTGGTAATATTTTTTCAGTCTGATGACATTCCTTGATCACCACCCTCTGGGTTTTTCCGATCAACGGATTGCATATCCATTGTAATACACCTCCACTGATTCACTTTTTCTTTACTTTCAGTATCAGCCTGTCACAAGGAATTGTACCAAAGGCCTCCCGACATTATAAATGTAATTTTGTTGTTATTGTCGTACTGAAATCCTGACATATAACATCCACAGCCTTACCCTTATTCAGTCCCCATACCACTCCCTCAAAGAAACCCAGTAATGAGATTGGCAGACCTCCTCTTCATGAACCTATATTGGCTATCCTTGATGATTTTATTTTGGTCAAGATGCTCCCTGATATTATCCTTTTGAAGAGACTCCATACTTTTACCTACAATGGACATAAACTTACTGGTCTGTAGTTTCCTGGGTCGTGTTTATTACCTTTCTTAAAAATGGGAGTATTATTTGCCTTTACATAAGAACGTAAGAATTAGGAGCAGGAGTAGGCCATTTGGCCCCTCGAGCCTGCCCCACCATTCGATAAGATCAGGCTGATCTTTTGACCTAACACTAATTAACTGCCTTATCCCCCCATATACCCTAATCCCTCTATTTTAAAAAAAATCTATCGGTCTCAGTCTTGAAAATGTTCAAGGACTGAGCATCTACAGCCTTCTGGGCTTCCATAAATTCACTACCCTCTGAATGAAGAAATGTTTCCTCAACTCTGTTCTAAAAGGCTGACCCTTAATTTTAAGACTGTGACCCCTGGTTATAGATTCTCCTACCAGAGGAAACAGTCCCTCAGTGTCTACTTTATCCATCCCTTTAAGAATCTTATATGTTTCAATAAGATTCCCCCTAATTCTTCTGTACTCTAGAGAGTACAGCCCTCAGCCCTAGTTTATTCAACCTATCCTCATAGGTCAATCCCCTCATCCCAGGAACTAACCTAGTGAATCTACGCTGCACCAGCTCTAATCTGAATGCCTGGCTAAAGGAGTGGTACGGAAGGCAAGGGTTTCAAGTCAGGGAGCAGATTAACAAGGGAGAAGAGCAGAGTATGTCAAGGGGAAAGGAAGTCCAGTGATAGGGTGTTGGTGAATAAGGCCAATAGCTGGAAGTCTGAATTAAAGGCACTATATCTGAATGCAAGAAGCATTCAAAACAAGATAGAAGAATTAAATGCACAAATAGAGACAAACCGGTATGATCTAGTAGCCATCACTGAGACATGGTTACAAGGTGATCAAGAGTGGGAACTAAATATTCCCGGGTACGTGGTATAGGAAAGATAGGCAATGTGGTAAACGAGGAGTGGGGGTGGACCTGCTAATAAAGGATGGGATAAAAACAGAAGAGAGGAAAGATTTTAAATCAGAAAAGCAGGATGTAGAGGTATGTATGTGTAGAGGTATGTAACTTCAAGGGGCAGAATACTCTGGTGGGAGTAGTTTATAGACCCCCAAACAACAGTCAAAGTATCGCTCAAGGTATATATCAGGAGATTAATGGGGCATGTAGCAAAGGAAAAACACTAATTGTGGATGATTTTAATCTGCATATAGACTGGGACAACCAAATTGGGAAAGGTAAGATAGAAGAGGAGTTTATAGAATATATTACGGATAATTTTCTAGATCAGTATGCCGAGGAACCAACCAGGGAACATGTTGGCCATATTAGACCTTGTTTTGTGTAATGAAACAGGGCTGATCAGCAAACTGGAACTTAAGGCTCCTCTAGGGCAAACTGATCATAATATGGTGAAATTTAGCATTAAATTAGAGAGGGAAGCAGTTAAGTCCGAAGCAAAGGTCTTCAATTTAAATAGAGACACCTTTGCTGGTATGAGAGAGGATTTAACCAAAATAAACTGGGAAATTAAATTTAAGGATTTGACAGTAGACCAACAATGGCAAACATTCAAGGAGATAGTGCAAAATTCCCAGCGAGTATGTATTCCTTTGAGGAATAAGAATGCCATGGGAAAGGTGGTCCAGCTGTGGCTAACTAGAGCAGTTAGGGAAAGTATAAAATCAAAAGAAGAAGCCTGTAAAACAGCTAAGATGAGTAGTAAACCTAAGGATTGGGAGAACTTTAGGGAACAACAAAGGAGAACCAAAAAATTGATCCAAAGGGAGAAAATAAAATATGGGGGCAAACTAGCGAGGAACATAAAAACAGACTGCAAGAGTTTTTATAAGTATATAAAAAGGAAAAAGCTATCAAGGGTGAATGTGGGTCCAATACAGGCAGAAACAGGGGGAATTATAATAGGGGACAAAGACATGACAGAGTCATTGAACAAGTATTTTTCTACTGTCTTCACTGTAGAAGACACTGGAAACATACCAAAAATAATGGGGAACCAAGAAGACAATGTTAGCAAGCAACATAGGGAGATTAATATTAGTAAAGAAATGGTTTTAGGTAAATTGTCGGGTCTTAAAACCGATAAATCCCTGGACCTGATGGCCTGCATCCTAGAGTTTTAAAAGAGGTGACTACTGAGATAGTGGATGGCTTGTCTATGATCTTCCAAAATTCTCTGGATATTGGAAAAGTCCCCATTGATTGGAAGATTGCAAACGTAACTCCACTATTTAAGAAGGGTAGGAGAGAAAATATGGGGAACTATAGACCAATTAGTCTGACATCAGTGGTAGGGAAAATTATTGAGTCCTTAATTAAAGACATCATTGTGGGATACCTAGAAAACCACAAAAAGATTAGGCAGAGTCAACATGGCTTTATAAAAGGGAAGTCATGCTTGACTAATCTTTTAGAGTTTTTTAAAGATGTATCCAGCAGTTTGGATAAAGGGGAACCAGTATATGTGGTATATTTAGATTTTAAGAAGCCATTTGATAAAGTGCCACACAAAAGGCTGTTGCACAAGATCAAGGCCCACGGGTTAATGGGAACATATTAACATGGATAGATGAGTCGCTAACTGGTAGAAAACAGAGAGTAGGGATAAACGGGTCATTCTCGAATTGGTAGGATGTAACTAGTGGAGTGCCACAAGGATCAGTGCTTGGGCCTCAGCTATTTACAATTTACATAAATGATTTAGACGAGGACATTGAATGTAACGTGTCTAAATTCGCGGATGACACTAAACTAGGTAGGAGAGTGAGCTCTGAGTATGATGCAAAAAGATTGCAAGAAGATATACATAGGCTAGGGGAGTGGGCAGGTAGGTGGCAGGTGGAATTTAATGTGGGGAAGTGTGAAATTATTCACCTAGGTAACAAAAATAAAAAAATGATTATTTTCTAGAGCGGGAGAGGTTAGATAGTGTTAGTATTCAAAGGGATTTGGGTGTCCTTGTACACCAGTCTCAAAAAGTTAGTTTGCAGGTTCAGCAAGCAAATAAGAAGGCGAATGACATGCTTGCGTTCATTTCAAAAGGTTTAGAGTACAAGAATAGGGAAGTCTTGCTGCAACTAGAGTATTGTGTGCAGTTTTGGTCTCCTTATTTAAAAAAGGACATACTTGCCATAGAGGGGGTGCTGCGTAGATTCACTAGGTTAGTTCCTGGGATGAGGAGACTGACCTATGAGGATAGGTTGAATAAACTAGGGCTGTACTCTCTGGAATACAGAATATATATATATATATATATATATATATATAATATATATATATATATATATATATCGATATGGGCAAACCAATATATATATCGATATCGGAAAATTTCGATATCGACGGACCCTAGCTGAGACTGATAGATTTTTTAAAAATAGAGGGATTAGGGGATATTGGGATGGGGAAGTAATTAGAGTTAGGTCAGAAGATCAACCATGATCTTATTGAATGGCGGGGCAGGCTCGAAGGGCTGAATGGACTACTCCTACTCCTAATTCTTATGGTCGTATGGTTTTATGTCCTTTTTTAAATAAGGAGACCAAAACTGCACACAATACTCGAGGTTTGGTCTCACCAAGGCCCTATACAGTTGCAGCAAGACTTCCCTACTCTTGTAGTTTAAACCTTTTGCAATGAATGCTAACATGTTGTTCGTCTTCTTAGTTCTTTCTGTATGTAAAACACATACATACTTAACGCTGACTCTCCAATGCAAAGTCTGAGGTGTTGTTCTGTGGATGAGACATTATACCGAAGTCCCATCTGCCTGTTCAGTTGGAAGTTAAAGAATCCAGAGCACCATTCCAAAAGCACAAGGTAGTTTCTCCAGTTATCCTAGCCAACAATCCCCCCAAATAAAATTGGTCACTCACTTCTAGCTGTTTGCCGGCATTTGCTTTGCACAAATTGGCTGCCACATTCATCTACAAAATATACATGACAATAAGTCCTGTGAAGCGCTTTGAACCTTTCTCCTGTTGTGAAAGGCACTGTGCCAAATGGGAGATTATTATTAACAATGCAATGAGGCTTCATTCAGTGTACAAAGCATTTCTTATGGGAAATATAGATATAATCAAAGGTAATGGCTTTAATAATAATTATGTTTTTATAAAGCTTCTTCTACAGTCTCCCTCAGAAGTAATTAAGATTGTTGGTTAATTCTCTGGGATGTTTGACTGTGTCTTGGGAAGAGCCTGATTGAACATGATGAAAGTAGAGTAAGATAGGACTGGGAGTGGAATTAGGCTACCTGATCCTATATTGTCAATCAATAACATTTCAGTTGAGATTTTTTTATGGAAGGAAAGCTATATGTATCTTACAGTAATTATATAGACTGCCTGATTATTTGAGAAGATGCTCTCAGAAGACTATTTAAATTATGCTCGGAATTTATTTTTATAAAAGTGAATCATATAGAATAATAATCCTTGCATTTGATATAGCGCTTTTCATGTCTTCTAGATGTCTCAAAGCGCTTCACAGAATATACTGTAAAGGGAATTGATTGTATATTCATGAGGAAAACACTGCAGCCAATTACGCACAGCGGTATCCCACAAACAGTTATAGTGAAGTGAACAATTTATTATTGTTTTTGTCTTGAGGGATTATTATCAGAAGTTAGGAAACTTGCCCAAGGTTTCGCGCTGCCGGGAATCTAACCCAGGTCTCTCGTTTGAGAGGCAAGTGCTCTAATCACTGAGCTCCAGGACTTCAAAGGAATATTTGCCTATGGAGCTGTTTTCTTGCACCAGAGGACATATCAAAACTACTTCTGATACATTGAGGGTTTCCAAGAGCATTCTGGAATTAATGATGTTCAGAGACTTCAAAATCCAGTGTCTAGACAATATTTTGGCCTCCTTAGGCATTCAAATCCATTCTATTGTACAGTTTAATTTTAGCTCCTCTTGTACTGGAGAGTTAAAGCAGATTTAGAAAGATGGCAGTCTTTAGTTTTTATATGTGCCAAAATAGATTGCATTTTTAGACTTAAATATATTATCTTATGTAAATTATACTCAATGGCAGCATTTATGAATACAAATTAATATGTTATATGATCTTAAGAGGGATTTTAAAAGATGAGTGTTTTCAAAATTCTGGCATGAAAAAAAGTGATGATGGCCTTTCATATTGTATAAAATGCATATTCTCTTGAGCTCACCTCGCTGCGATGGTGTGAGAAAAATAAAAATAAATAAAGGAAACCTTTATAATTCAGTGCTATGATATCTGTCCCCTGCAAATGCTTAACTCAGATCCAGAAACACAGCAAATCAGACCTTATTGTTTGTTTATATTTTTGCTTGATTCTATATTTCTTTTACAGTTCAACAGTGTAAAAATAATAATGCTTGCATTTGATATAGCATCTTATAAGGTTGTCAAAATATCTTAAAACATTTAATAAGATTTGATTGCAAAACACAGTGACTATGTATATTTGCAGGGAAAATCTGGCAATATGGAAAGAAATTGAGACCTATTTTTGAATGGGTGATGATGTTCAATAAGAAAATGGAAGTTATGTGGTCCTGTAAATGTAAGTCCTGTAGATAAGTAGTTAGAGCACTCGCCTTACAAGCATGAGACCTGTGTTCGAATCCATGCAGAGGAATCCTTGGCTAACTTTTTTTACTCCACACGCGCAATAATAATCCCTCAAAAAAAACGATAATAAATTGGTACAGGTACTTTCAATCCACAACTGTTCGTGGGTCACTGCTGTGCGCAATTAACTGCTACATTTCACCCACAAATAGTATATTCAGTAGTATGTTCTGTGAAGAGCTTTGAGACGTGTAGAAGACGTGAAAAAGTGCAATATCAAATGCAAGGATTATTATTACAGTATTTGTTAAAAACATAAACCCTTGTACTTGTCAAGTTCCCTTTGCCTCCTTGTTCTCCCGGATCTCATTGCTGCGTTCGACATTCCTCCATTAGCCCACCACCCTCATAATAATAATAATCATCCTGGCATTTGATATAGCACTTTTCATGTCTTCTAGATGTTTCAAATCTAGAAGCTCACAGAATACACTGTAAAGTGAATTGACTGTATACATATGGGCAAGATGCGGCAGCCAATTGCACACAGCAGAGACCCACAAACAGTTGTGGATTGAAATGACCAATTTTTTATTGATTTTTTTTTAGATAAGGAAACTTGTCCAAGGTTTCGCTCTAACCTGCCTGGAATCAAACACTGGTTTCACGCTTGTAAGGCAAGTGCTTTTACCACTGAGCTACATGATTACGTCTACCTTAGTGAGGCTGCACTTTGTTTCATCTCTGAAAATCGTTTCTGCTTCTGTCCTCTCCCAGTCACCTGCAGGGTACCACAGGGCTCTATCTTTGGCCCTCTACTTTTCCTTATTGATGTGCTTCCTATGGGCATTGTCATCCATAGACATGGGGCAAACTTACACATGTATGCAATGACACACAATCACACTTTGCTTCCTCCAGTACTCATTCTGAATCATTTCTCCTCATATCCCACTCTTTCACATGCAGCTATAAATATTTAGATGAAAAATAAAATTGCAGATCCTATCTTGCTAAAATGGCCTCAGGACATCTTTTTTTACTGCATATTCACTAATCACAGACCTAATGGGTTTATATTAGGGAACGGCGATTAATCGGTTTTTCGATTAAACCCGATATGATTTTCAGATCGGTATGCCGATATGGTGATTCTAAAAAAACTGTTATATCGAGAGATTCGATTTTAAAAATATACATCGATATATTTTTAATATCGTTCCTGGCAATATATCAATATTGTTGGTATTATCAGTGTAATGCGATCTTTTCCAGCTTACCTTGTAGCCGGCATTGCAACCTCCTAGATCTAGAGCATGGAATGCGCGTACATTCGGTGCGCACGCACAATTAACGGGCGCGCACATCCGATGCGCATGCACACTTTACTGTGTATACTCGACGTGAGTCGTGGCGTCTTAACAAAGTCGCATCGCTGAAAATTGTAGTTTGAAAATTTACCTTTCTCATCATGGGGAAAAGAAGCCCCGTATGGGACTACTTTGAAAACAATGCAGTCAGTAATGGTGTGTATAGATGTACAGTTGGCAAGGTCTTGGTTAAGACATCTGATTCGAGCACGAGCAACCTGCAACATCACATTAAGCAGCACCACCCCGCCCAGCACGCTGCCCTCAGAGCGAAATCATTGTCGACAACAGCAGGAAGTCGAACCAGCGCTTCGGAGAAAGCGACAGGTAGTGGGGCCAGTGCAGCTCAAACAATTCCTGCTTTATTTAAGAGGAGAACATTGTACCAGAGAGGGGACAAAAAGTGGCAAAGTATCACGAACGCTGTCACTTTTTGCATAGCAAAGGAGAGCTTGCCAATGGCGAAGGACATTAATTCAGACTTCAGGCTACATAAAAATAAGTGGCATTTTGTGGCTGTAAGTGTTATTTTTGTGTGTGAGAGAGTTAGAAGACAGATTATCACTGCTTCTATGTGTGTGTCTAGTCAGACACACACAGCAGTGATAATCTGGCTTCTAACTCTAACAGTCAGACTGTCTGTCTCTCTCTTTTCTACTGTAATAGATCTCATTTACACGTGGACATTACATGCTAGTTTCAAGCAAGAAATGGAGGAGAATAAATCTCTAGATTTTGTTTTTGGTGTGTGTGTGTTCTATTTTGTGTTTAGAGATGGAGGGAGAGAAGGAGAGGGGGAAAGTTGGGAGAGAAGGAGAGAGGAAGAGAGGAGAGGGAGGGAGAGAATGAGAGGGGGAAAGGAGGGAGAGAAGGAGCGAGGGGAAAGGAGGGAGAGAAGGAGAGAGGCGAGGGAGGGAGGGAGGGAGAGAAGGAGAGGGGGAAAGTTGGGAGAGAAGGAGAGAGGAAGAGAGAAGAGGGAGGGAGAGGGTGAAAGGAGGGAGAGAAGGAGCGAGGGGAAAGGAGGGAGAGAGGGGAGGGAGGGAGAGGGGGAAAGTTGGGAGAGAAGGAGAGAGGAAGAGAGGAGAGGGAGGGAGAGAAGGAGAGGGGGAAAGGAGGGAGAGAAGGAGCGAGGGGAAAGGAGGGAGAGAAGGAGAGAGGGGAGGGAGGGAGGGAGGGACAGAAGGAGAGAGGGGAGGGAGAGAAGGAGAGAGGGGAGGGAGGGAGGGAGAGAGGGGAGAGAGGGAGGGAGGGAGAGAGGGGGAAAGGAGGGAGAGGAGACAGGGAGGAGGGAGAGGAGAGAGGGAGAGTGGAGGGGGAGGGAGAGAAGGAGAGGGGGGAGGGAGGGAGGGAGAGAAGGAGAGGGGGAAAGGAGGGAGAGAAGGGGAGAGGAGGGAGAGAAGGAGAGGGAGAGGTAGGGAGCAAACAACATCGTATAATTCAACAGACCTTGACACCAACATTACAAACTTTCTGGACCTAGAGCACGCATTTCGAAATGTGCATGCACCGCGACTGCGCGCGCATCGTCAGTGCGGACGCACCGTCAATGCGCGTGCACCGCGACTGAGCGCGCACCATAAATGCGCACTTCGAATGCACGCGCATGTGCAGTATAAAAACTCGATAGATCGGTTTAAGCAGGTATGAGCAAACCGATATATCCATATCCGGAAAAATCCCATATCGCCGTTCCCTAGTTTATATTAACAAGATTACATAGTTGGATGTGTAACTATATGGGATCCATCTATAACTCCACTTAGTCTCTTTACAACAATTTCTAATTGGAAGCAGTTTGCATCATTCTCAGTAGTATGGACAGGGCAAAATAAATAGTGAATCATAAGGCAAATACAAATAGTTTAACTGTTGCTGATATGTTCAATTGTGATCTGTGCAGACATCCTGAGAATTATACTTAACAGAATTTTGACCGCCAGTGTGTGGACTATCAATCTGATCAGCGAAGGACCAAATCAAGTTCTCTGTCTAGATTTGTTACAGCCAGAATATGACAGGAACTGTTCATCTCACCATGAAAACAGTTGTCGAACCTTGGATGAGAACTTTGATTAAGCAGTTAGTGTTGAGTAAGTCTGAGATGTGACATTGGAGTTGGAACTCCAGAACATGAAGTTGCCGAGTACTTCCCATGCTATTATATTTTTTTGGTTATGTGGAAACCCCATGCCCCATAGACAAGCCTGATCATTTCAACTGTGCCAACGCGCTGCTTTTTGGCCTTCCTAACTCTTTGGTAAGGACGGGTCTTCAGCCTCTCTGCCTCCACCCTTTGGAACTCCATCCCATATTCCCTTCGCCTCTTTCTTCCCTGTTCCTCCTTCAGAGAAGGCATGTTCCTCAAGAGACTCCTCTTTGACTTTGCCTTCAGCTACCCTCTGCCCTCCATACTCCCTGATCCTAAGCAACCCCCTACTTGTGTCCTAATCCCTGACTGTTCCATGCCTTGGGATGTATTCCCGACTTGAAAGGTACTGTAGTTTACAAATGTAATTTTGTACTGTATGCTTAAGAGTATCCAAATCAGACTTGCATGCTTTTCACATATACATGGATATTCCAGAGATATTTATTAGAATGCAATGTGCACTCTCCCTGGAGGAACGCATCCTGCTTAATTATTTCCAAAGGGTATTAAGTGCAGTTTGGCAAGAGCAATAGCTTGTGGGCCCCAGAGTGTACATTTGGGGAATTGCTGGAGTTTAATCAGCTAAAGCTGCATTACTTGCAATTGAAAGCACTGCCTGGCAAGCTTTTCCACTGCTTGTCTTGCTAGGACCATTGCAGGGTTTACAAAAAATTGGAAGAGTCCCTTCTCCAGAGTAACTGGTTTGCCTTTTAACATCCAAGCTGTTTTCAGTTTAAAAGCTTTGAGATGGAATTATCAGAGGATAATCACACCAGTCCCTCCATCATTGAGTGTTCGGCAGAGTTGTGTAGTGAATAATTTGTGTGTGTGTGTCTGTGTGTGTCTGTTTGCCTGTGTCTGTGTGTCTGTGTCTGTGTGTGACTGTGTATCCATATGTGTATATGTGTCTGTTTGTGTGTTTTTCCCCCCTTTCTCCCCTAACCCCACTTCCACGACTGTTTGTGGGACACTGCTGTGCGCAATTGGCTGCCAATTGGCTGCCTTGGGACGTCCTCCCGACGTGAAAGGCGCTCTATAAATGTAAATTGTTGTTGTTGTTGTTGCCACGTTTCATCCACAAATATACAGTCAATTCTCCTACTCTCCTTCGCATACCCTGATCCTTCTCCCCCTGCTCTGGTCCTGACCTGATTGTTCAGCGCCTTGAGATGTTGCCTTAGAGCATTGAATAGATTTGTTGAAATTGGGAGCAGAAGCAAATATGAGCAGCTCAGATTTTGTAAACCCAACAACAGCCTATTCAGTTAAGAAGTAAATCTTTAAAACATTATTTTGTTCTTTAGGCTTTTCCTAGCTCATCTTTGACAATGAAATTTGACAACAGTTAAATTAATAAGAAAAATGATACTAGTAATGGTGATAAAAATAGTAGTATAATAATCCTTGCATTTATATAGCACCTTTTCACATCGTGAGGATGCCTCAAAGTACTTTGCAGGATTTTTTGTAAAGTGCAGTGACTTTATGATTTGCAGGTAAACATGGCAGCCAATTTGTGTATGGCATTGGATCACCATGAAGTGAGTGACCAATCAATTTTATTTTGGGGTAGTTGGTTGGAACAGAATCTGTAGGAGTTCTGGTCGAAAAGATTTTAACTGCCATTTGTACAGGCAGAAGCTGGATCTTGGTTTAATGTCTCTCTGAAGGTCAACAACAACAATAAATTTACACTTGTGTAGCCCCTTTCATGTCGGGACGACGTCCCAAGGCAGTGGACAGTCAATGTTTCAGACCCGAGCTGGGGTCGGGATCGGGAAGGGTGGAGGGAAAGGAGGATATTTGGGGTCACCGATAGGACTGTTGAAGAGGAGGGACTTGAAGGAGGCCAAAGAGGGTCAAGGTGGAGGGATAGCGGGATGCAATTCCAGTGGTTAGGGTGGCTGAAGGCTTGCCTGGTGATGATGGGGTGGGTGGGTTGGGGGACATGGAGCCTGCTGAAAGGAGGGAGCAGGCAGGTTGGTAGGGCATTAAGAGGTAGCAGAGGTAGAGTGAATTGAGTTGACAACACCTCCAACAATGCAAAACACCCTCAGGAATGTACAGTATTGGAATGTCTTTCTGAGAGTTCAAAGTTCGAAAATGCGGCTTGAACCAACAACTTTCTGATTCAGAAGTGAGAGGGCTACTGAGCCAGGCTAAAATCTAACCAAGAAGAAAAATAAAACTTGGCATCTTACAATGCTAAAGTTGTTCATAGAGAAGCTTCTCCATCAAAACATGGTAAGTAATTCATCGCTTTCTACCACCATTTTGTTCCCCCTCTCTCCGCCTCACCTGAAGGTGTTGCTTTCCTTCTCCTGGGACTGTAGTTCTATGATCAGTGTTTGCACCCCACCCAATTGGCTATTATTCATGTGTGAACCTATTGTGTGCAAAATGGCTGGCACGTTTACCTACAAGAATGGCCCTCTATCAGTTGACAATAATTACTGTAAAGTACTTTGTGTCATTTTGATATTATAACCACAACTTGCATTTATATAAGACCATCACATGGGGTAGTGTCTAGGAGCACTTGAAAGAGCTGTAAAAGTGCAACTTATTTTATTTGCATTGTGCCAATCTACAATAATTTAATGCATTATTAGAAATTTGTTCAAAATCCTTTTATTTCTGTACAGAAGCCCATTCTCATATTGCTGACCTACAACATTAACTCAATTAAAAAATGGCCCTGCCGTGTATCACTTTACATTTGACCACAGAAGGCTTCTTAAGTTCCACGAAAATCAATGTGTGGAGATCTCTCAATTACTGAAAGGAGAGGAAATCCTTTAATGGTTTGAATTCATAGATTCATAGATTCATAGAATGTTACGGCACAAAAGGAGGCCATTCGGCCCATCTAGTCTGTGCCGGTTCTTTGAAAAGAGCGATTCAATCCCACTGCCCTGCCCGCTCCCCATAGCCTAATAGACCTGTTCTCCCTAAATAAATATCTAATTCCCTTTTAAAAGTTGTTATCGAATCAGCCTCCACCACCTTTTCAGGCAATGCATTCCAGATTCGAACAACTCGCTGAGTGAAAAAATTTCTCCTCAGCTCCCCTCTACTTCGCCTTGAAACTATTTAAAATCTGTGACCACGAGTGGAAATAGTTTTTCTCTATTTGCCCTGTCGAAACCCCTCATGATCTTATAAACCTCTATTAGGTCTCCCCTCAATCTTCTCTGCTCCAGAGAGAATAACCCTAGCCTATCTAGCCTCTACTCATAGCTGAAGTCCCTCAATCCTGGCACCATCCTAGTAAATCTTCGTTGTACCCTTTCCAATGCCTTCACATCCTTTCTGTAGTGTGGTGACCAGAATTGAACACAGTATTCCAGCTGAGGCCTCACCAAAGTCTTATAGAGGTTAGTCAGCACTTCCTGACTTTTGTACTCTATACCCCTATTTATAAAGCCTAGTATCCCATATGCCTTCTTAACAGCCTTGTCTACCTGTCCTGCCACCTTCAACGAGTCCCTAACACAAATCCCCAGGTCTCTCTGTTCCTTCACACCATTTAAAATTGTACTATCTAGCCTATATTGCCTCCCTTCATTTCTTCTCCCAAAATGCATCACCTCACACTTCTCTGCATTAAACTTCATCTGCCATGTGTCTGCCCACTTTACCAATTTGTCTATATCCTCTTGCAGATGGCTACTATCCTCCTCACTATTTACTATTCTCCCTAACTTAGTGTCATCTGCAAACTTGGAAACTGTACTCCGTACACCCAAGTCCAGATCATTGATGTAGATCATTGATTAAAACAAAACCCTTTAGCATCTTAACATCCCATCAATGCCTGGAATTATTTTTGAAGTGATCCATCTTACATTGTTACTCAGATTCCAGGCTTTGATCACCAAAAAATGCTTTGCCATTACAGTCACAAGCAATCACTGTTGAGTGAGAAACTCGGAAGCGACAGTAATAGTTAAACATTTCGATGTCCAATAAAGTTGTCCCCATGATAAATTTTATTCCAATTAATTTAATTTCTCCATCTCTATACTGACCTGAAGGAGCGTCTTTCTTGCTCTGATTACAAAGGAGATGGGTTCACCTAATAAACATTTTTGAGGGAATTCATTATACTGTTAGAGACTAATCAGATGTGTTCATATTCTTGATGCTTATACGAATACTGACTAAGACCATTATTGCTAAGCAACAGCTACTAATGGGTGTCTTCAGTGAAGTCAACTCAGCAAAGATATTGCAGAACAAAGCTCACTCAATTATGTGATATCTTCCTTTGTGTGGGCTGAACATTATTTTTAGTTCCCTTCATTTGCTTCCATGGTACAAAAATGACAAACGTTTGGTTTTCAACAAAACATTGAATTCAGCTTTTCTGTTTTACTGAAGCCTGAAAGGATTTAAGACTAAACTGTCAATCTGTCCATGTATCACTTATTGGTACCTTTCATTTCACCATATTATTATATTGTTTATTAATATTGTATTTTAATATTGTAGTGAATTGTTCATTATTTCTTAGCAATTAAGTATTTGTGTTACATACATTATTTGGCAGTATTTAGAACATTACAGTATTTCACTCAATTTGTTTTCCGCTATGGTTTGATGCAATCTACCAGATTAATTATTTTTGAGGAGATCCATCTTACATTGTTACTCAGATTCCAGGCATTAATACTTCATCCAGATCTTTTCATATTCAGTGATGTTCTTGGCTGGAATCTTCTCAGCATATTATCAGGTGGACTTTTACGATGGTTTCATGTTTAACCTAACTTTGATCTTTGTCTTTTATTATTGTTTAGCTCTCTATCGTCTATATTTTTCTTTCATATTAATTCTCAAACTCTAAGAATCAACCTATTGAAAACTCGATTGGTGACCTTTGTCTAAGACTTCAGATAGTGTATCAGATTTTTTAAATCTCTTTAAAACAACTTGCAAGGCAAATATAGCAAAATCAAATAGACCATGAAAAATACTGGTTATGTAGTCCATATTTATTACCTTTATTGTCGCACCAACATAGTCAGGTATTCAACTTTCTTACACTGTTTACAACTTATGAACTGGTATCTATTCTTCCAAGGAGCTGTGTTTTTTATGGATATAAAAAATTCTTCAGATAAATTCTAGCCCAATTTTCTCATGAAGAGCAAGAGATGAGTCACTTATAGCTGCCAATCGTCTCACGGGGAAAACATGAAATTAAAGGTTCCATGAACATTACAATTTGTAAGGTAATTTTATATTCTGAAAGTCGGCATGTATTGGCATAAGCAAGGTTAGGAGACTTGATCTTTTTGAACATAAACCAATGCATGAATTTAAATAATCTCATTAAAATTCGCATTGAATCTATGAGGGTTGCCATAATTTAGCAACACAATACATTAAATTTGGTCATTTTATGCTATCCTGCACATTCTAGTTATTACTAAACAAATACTTAATTGCTGGCTATGTCCTTATTTTATAACTAGTTAAGTGACATTATATTGAATTGCCTCTTTGTCACCTCTCACATCCCCCTTTCAGTTGCTCATAGTCCTATCCCCCACTTTTTGCTGCTCTCAGAAACACTATCTAGCATGGAAGGGGGTATATAAAGTTGTTGGTTTGTTTGGTATTGTTGTTATCAATACCAAACTTATGTTATTATTACAGAAAATTGAAGAGTGTTCATTTGATATGCTATTTCATGCATCATGCTACCAGAACACTGAGTGACATTAATGAGGGAACTTGGCCTAATACCAAAATGGTTTGGTGAATCTATAATTTTAATTACTCACTTCTTTGAAATGAAAAGAAAAACCTTTAGGTTTCATTTTTGTTCTCAGGCTTTTGAGTCCTGCTGTATCACAGATTGATAAAAGCGCTTTTGAGACGTCGATAAGATGTGAAAAGCACTACAGTATATCAAATGCAAGGATTATTATTATTATTGCATAATGATACAGACTTTCTTACTCTGAACTTTGTAATGCTAAATCAAGGGAACATACTACTAATAATAATCCTTGCATTTGATATAGCACTTTTCACATCTTCTAGACGTCTCAAAACCCTTCACAGACAATACTATAGAGTGAATTGACTACGTATTTATGGGTGAAACGCAGCAGCCAATCGTGCACAGCAGTGTCCCACACACAGTTGTAAATTTAAGTGAACAATTGTTTTTGAGGGATTAGTATCAGGCATGTGGAGTAAGGAAACTTGCCCAAGGTTTTGCCCTCGCTGGAATCGAACCCAGGTCTCTCATTTGCAAGACGAGTGCTCTAACCACTGAGCTACAGGACTCAACAACATCACTCTAACTTGATTTATTTTTGGAGTGGAGTTTCTCTAAGTGAGTATGATAATAATAATAATACTGCTTGCATTTGATATAGTGCTTTTCACATCTTATCGATGTCCCAAAGCGCTTCACAGAATATACTGTAAAGTGAATTGACTGTATATATTTGTGGGTGAATTGCGGCAGCCAATTGCGCACAGCAGTGTCCCACACATAGTTGTGGATTGAAATTACCAATTTTATTATTGTGGGTTTTTTTGACGTATTATTATTAGGCATGTGGAGTAAAGAAACTTGCCCAAGGTTTTGCCCTGACCTGCCTGGATTCGAACACAGGTCTGCCCAGCTTGGTCTCTCTAGCTTGCAAGACAAGTGCTCTAACTAAGTCACAGGAGCTTGATGTTTGTGATCTATTTCTGATTTCCTATTTCAGCAATCCTGTTAAGAAATACAGGAAAATTGATTCCCATCATTTGTAAAGTATCAAATTAGGTAGACAACATGTTCCTAATTGCTTTTGAAGCTGTGTGAACCTAACTGCTGGCATATGACTGAGCCAGATTTGCGTCCGTGCTTTCCCTTGGTCCCTGCAGGAAAGTAAAGTACTGTATTTCCTCTTTGTGCTCTCTCTACCTCTGATCAGGAGCATTAATCATTTCAGTAAATAATATAATATCAGATCACCAAATAATGTCACAATTCTGTTTTAATTACAATGATGATATTTGTGTAAAACGTAAAACTATGAATTTTAAAATGGATTGCTGTAAAATGTCAATGAGAATTAACAATCTTTCTTTCCTACAAGATCTGGAACATTATTACATGCTGAGATCCTAAGGATATGCTCTGCAAAATTAATAGAATTTCCAAAAGTTTTGCCTTCCACTCTTTATATCAGGAACAACAGCAGATTCAAGAGGCATACAGACTGGCTCTAATTAAAGTCTCAAAACTGTTTTCCTAGCTTTATTATTGTAGTTTATTTTCTGCTTTCGAGAAAGCAACAGTTACATTGATATCCTGAGTGGTGACATTGGGATGTTACAAAGCACTTCATACTCTGTTGTTTTACATCAACTGGTAGCTCTCTTTGTTTGGAATCAGAAGGCTGTGGATGCATGGATCAGGCTCCACTACAGTATTGATGGGGTGCCTGTTAAACCAAGATTATGCGGGCTTATTTTCAGGTGGAGAGGAAAAATCCTGTGATACTATTTGAAGAGTATTTTCTGGAATTGTGGTCAACCATCCTTGGCAGCCTGGCTCAGTCGAAACATTGACTCCTCTGGGTTAGAAAGTTGCAGGTTAGGGCTGCATCACAAGAGGTGCCAGCCTTAGGATGAGATGCTAAACTGAGACTCCGTCTATTTGTTTAGCTGGGTGTTAAAGTACATGGCACAACTCAAAAAAGGTAGGGATTTTTTCTATTGACCAGAGTCACTTTATGGCTGTTTGTGGGACATTATGGTACATAAAATGGGTGCCATATTTGCTTGCCAAAATTGGTCACTAGACATAATAGCAATTGCTGATTGCTATTGCTGATTGAAGTGATTAAGATGTTTCACTGCAATGAATACTATATAAATTCAATTGAGATAAATTGAAATGACTGAAATATTTTGACAAGGGTAAAACAGAAAGGAAGGTGAGAACATTGGAATCCCCAAGTATCCATCCTTGGCCCTTTCTCCTCCTCATCTATATACTCCCTCTCAGTGATGTAATCCACAGGCACAGCGTTAACTTCCACATGTATGCAGATGACACCCAACTCTACTTTTCCACCTCCAGTTGTGACCCTCAGTCCCCCGATGTTCTGTCAGCTTGCCTGTTAGTTTGTCTGTCAGACATCAAGAGCTGGATGAGGGTAAATTACCTGCAGTAAAACGTCAACAACACAGAAGCCATATTCTTTGGCTCCCGTTGACATCTTCTGTCTCACAGTTCTGACTTCCTCAACCTACCCAACCAGTCCTTAAAATTCTCCTAACTTAGCAATCGGGTTCGATCCTTAGTTATCCTTCCTGCCTCACATCTGGTCCCTTACCAGCACTGCTTACTTTTATCTCCACCACATTGCTTGTCTTCATCAATACCTTACCCCAAAAGCTGCAGAATCCATTGTCCATGCCTTTGTCACCTCTCAGCTGGACTACTCCAATGGCCTCCTCACCGGTCTCCCCACCTCGACCATTCACAATATTCAGCTCATTTAAAACTCCGCCACCCGCATTACCTCAATCCTTGTCCAACTGCACTGGCTCTCTGTCACAGAGCGGATCGACTTCAAGATCCTCACTCTTGTGTTTAAATCCCTCCACTCCACGGCACCCCCTTATCTCTATAATATCCTCTCTCCTCACAGTAGTCCCTACTGCCTCCACTCTACTGGGTCTGGGCTCCTCCATTTCCCCTGAATCCTCCGCTCCACTATTGGCAGCTGTGCTTCCAGCCACTGCTCCCTGAAATTTTGGAACTCCCTCCCTCAACCTCTTCATGTCACTCCCTCCTTTCCGATCTTCAGATTGCGCCTGGAGACATTTCTCTTCGACTGCATCTACAGTCACCTTCCCCTGTTCCTGGCTTGGCCTCAGGCTCCACCATTGTTAAGCACTCTGAGATACCGCCTGGCGTGGAGGGTGCTATACAAGTGCAGGTTGTTGTTGTTGAATATGAATTAATCCCCTATGAAAACAAAGAACTATGAAGGCAACAGTTCTGAACTTGGCGTACAAGGAAAGCACATGGCACTACAACCACCTCTTATTTATTCAATAAGGCTGTTCATTCTGGCAGTTTCTGTTTCTGCCTGTTCTGAATCACAAAAGATTTGCATGGGAATTGCAACTACTCTAGCATATTGTTCGTGGGCATATCAACAAAAGTCCTTTAATTTGAATGAATTTAGTTGTCACAGAAACTGTGCCAGGTGACTGTTTTGTCTGATCAATGGGCTAATTTCTTTGTTTGATGTCATTATTCAATAAAATGTAGTCAATTATTTATCATTAAACTGTCTACAGTTGGTGTTTGTACACCACATCTGTTCTCATTCCCTGACTACATTGCAATTTGTCTTGACTGATTTGCTTTAGTGGTAGTGAGTAGTTTCACAATCACTGAAATCACACTGCAGAGTTCCTCCTAGTTAATGGAGGAGATAAGCATTAAAAAATTAGGCTTTTATAAACACACAGATCTGAGTCTAAATGATGATTGTCTAGTTGTCTGGGGCAATGATTTGAGTTTAGGAGCTACCAGCTTTGATTTGAGAATTAACTAAACAGCTGTTCTGGGACCAATCGTAATAATATCTTTGAGACTATTCTTCCAGCAGCTCTTTGTGTTGCAACAGTGTTTTGCACAAAAAATTTGATTGATGTCATGGTGCTATACAACATTTTAAATGATCAAATCAATCAATCTGTTATAATCACTGTTTATTTGAGGTTGCAGAGAAATGGAGGTTGAAGTGGGATAAGACGATGGGGGAAATGCAGAACGGGCTAAGTTAGTCTTGGAGTACATGTGCATAAATGCACGGAGTGCGACACGATTCGTGAGCTGCAGGCTCAGGTTGCCGCAGGGGTATATGTTGTAGTAACAGTAAAAAGACTTGACTCAAACAAACGCAGGAATGAGAGCTGAATATTCCTGGCTACATTGTATGCAGGAGGGATGGGGAAACGAAAAAGGTTACAGCCTTGGAAAGGGATGAGGTGCTAGAGGATCTAAAAACAGAATCTATCTGGTTAGAGTTAAGGAACACAATGCTACAGAACTGGCTGGGAGTCAGAAAGCCAGGATAACATTAAAGGGAACCCTAAGGTATTTTACAAGCATATCAAAAATAAAAGATTAGTCAAAGGTAGGGTGGGGCCAATTAGGGACCAGGGCGGAAATCTTATTGTGGAAGCAGAGGGCATGGCTGATGTACTGAATGAGTACAATGCTTCTGTCTTCACGAAAGAAGAGGATGCAGTCAATCAGAGGAGAGGGTAGAGGAATTGGATAGGATAAGTATAAACAGAGAGGAAGCATTAAAAAGGTTGACGGTGCTTAAGGGAGATAAGTTACCCGGTCCGGATGGGATTCATCCTAGGTTACTAAAGGAAATACAGATGCAAATAGCAGAGGCTCTGGCCATAATCTTTCAACCTTCCTTGGATACTGAGATGGTGCCAGGGGACTGGAAGTTTGCTAATTTTACTCCCCTGTACAGAAAGGGGCAGAAGGAAAAACCTAGGAACTACAGACCAATCAGCCTAACATCAGTAGTGGGGAAACTTGTAAAGACTATAATCCAGAACAAAAATAAATCTGCGCTTACAAAACAATAAATTAATAAAGGACAGCCAGCAAGGATTCGATACAGGCAAATCTTGATGAGTCTTTTTGATGAGGTAATGGAGAGGGTGGATGAAAGTAGTGCAGTTGATGCAGTTGATATGGACTTTCAAAAGGCATTTGACAAAGTGCCACATAAGAGACTTGCAAGGTAAATAGAAGCCCACGGTATTAAAGGGACAGTGGCAGCATGGATAAAGAACTGCTGGGAGTCAGAAAGCAGAGAGTTGTGGTGGAATGGTTCTCACCTAGCCTCTCCAGTCTTTTGTCATAACCAAAGTCCCTCATTCCTGGTACCATCCTGGTAAATCTACTTTCACCCTTTCGAATGCCTTAACATCCTTCCTAAAGTGTGGTGACCAGAACTAAACACAGTACTCTAGCTGAGGCCAAACCAGTGTTTTATACAGGTTAATTATAACTTACTGACTTTTGTACTCCATGCCCCTATTTATAAGCCTAGTATCCCATATGCATTTTAACAACTGTATCTACCTTTCCTGCCACCTTCAAAGGTTCACTTACATGAACCCCAAGGTCTCTCTGTTCCTTTACCTCCTTAAGATTGTACTACCTAGCCTATATTGCCTCTCCTCATTCCCAAAGTGCATCACCTTGCACTTCTCCATATTAAACTTCATCTACCATCTGCTTACCCATTTTACAATTTTGTCTATGTCTCTTGCAGTTGGCTACTATCCTCCTCACTATTTACTGCTGTTCCTAATTCTGTATCATCTGCAAACTTGGAAATTATACTCCCTATAGCCAAGTCCAGATCATTTAAATGTAGTAAAAGAGCAGTGTTCCCAATACCGATCCCCGGGGGATGCCACTAAACACTTCCCTCCAGACTGAAAAACATTGAGTCTGTGCTGGTTCTTTGAAAAGAGCTATTCAAAGTCAATCCCACTCCCAGCTTTCTCCACATAATCCCGCAAACTTGTGCTCCCCAAATAACCATCCACCTCTCTTTTAAAAGTTCTTATCAGCCTCCACCACCCTTTCAGACAATGCGTTCCAGATTTGAACAGCTCGCTACGTAAAAAAAAATTCTCACCTCCCCTCTGCCTCTTTTAAAATCTATTTTAAATTTGTGACCTTGAGTCACTGACGCACCCACCAGCAGAAACAGTTTTTCCCTGTTTATCCTATCGAATCCCTCATGATTTTGAAAAACTTTATTAGGTCTCCTCGTAACCTTCTCTGCCTCAATAAGACTAAAGTTAGGATAGAGCTACAAGGAACTATTCATCTGGGTTATGACCAGCTCCTTTTCATTTTGAGTTTTTTTTATATAGTTAATGAAAGATTAAGTCATAATAGTAAACTTTGCATTTGGTATAGCGCTTTTCACATCTTCTAGATGTCTCAGAGCGCTTCCCAGAATATGCTGTAAAGTGAATTGGCTATATATTTGTGGGAGAAACGCAGCAGCCAGTTGCGCTCAGCAATCGTGGATTTAAGTGACCAATTTACTATTTTTTTTGAGGGGTTATTATTAAGCATGTGAAGTATGAAAACTTGCTGATGGTTTTGCCTTGCCTGGAATCAAACTCAGGTCTCTCGCTTGCAAGGCAAGTGCTCCAAGCAATGAGACACAAGACTCCACGTATGATGTAAATTTCCTTATTACTGACCGACCAACCGACTACTAAAAGATAAGGATTCCAGAAAGATAGAGTTATGTTAATGATATTATGACTCTCACATCTCAGTCATATAGTGATAAATGTATACATTGTTAAAAGTACCCAACAACTGATTAATTTTAGACCATCCGTCAAATAGATTGGCACATAATTCACTAGGTTCCTGTTTGCAAATAAGAATAGAACTTTGAAAGAATTGATCAACTGTGCAGCAGAAAAGACATTGAGATCATTCAGCTCCATAGGCTCCAAGTGCCACTAAATTTGAATGTGGGAAGAGCACTATCCTCTATCCAGCTATTTTTTGCAAAATGTTCCTGTACTCTAAATGATTCTCTTGCAGCTTTAAAGATAGTATGAATGAAATCCAACAATCTTTACAGAGTTTTGCCTGACTCCAGTACAGTTTTCTTAAGACAGTTGTTTCAGGCTATTCAAAAGCAATACAGCAAGTCCAGGTTATAGAAACTTTTATGATAATTCTGATTCAAAATCTTTGCTGTACAGTAAAGTAGTAACACAGGTGTGCCCACACCTTCTTGGCTCAAGGCCCTCTATGATATTAGGCACAGAAAACCGAGGTCAGGCAGCATCTATAGAGAAAGGAAAGTAAACCATCAGAACTTCGAAGGGTCATGGACCCAAAATATTCACCAACTTGTACTTCCACTCCCCTGCAGTCGCATTCCCTTTTTAATGCAAACCCATCTCAAACCCATTGAATATAAATTCAATGAGTAATAGACAGGTCCCAGAGGTGCAGGTACTGTAATTGGTCCTCAGGGAGTAAGTTCAGGAGTATCATGTAGGAATGTTGAGCTCGGAAAGTCTGGACTGATTCCAATGCAGTGCTGGGCGGGAGGGGGGTGTTGCATTGTTTGAGATGATGTCTTTGATATGCAATATTAAACTGAGATCTTGTGGATGATAAAGATCTCATTGCTGGTGATGGTTTGTTCGATTTGCCGCCTTGGACCCTCCAAATCCATCTCACACCCTCTGTGGGGCACATCACACACTTTGGAAATCATTGCAGTAGGGTTCTGCAAGATTGAATATTTAAATCCCAAAGTAGAAATGGTTGTCTCTCCAAAGTTGTCTATTTGTTTATCTCTCACTAGCAGAGGCAAGTTTTAGGTTTCCATTCAGAATGACTCCTTTGCTTTTTCGGGAGGCACCTTTACAATCCAGATCATGAATATCTAAATTCAGCCACATGCTGAATTTAGATATTCACAAAGACTGAATCCGTGAGTAATCATGTGACTGCAGGAAGCAGCTACAAGTTAATGAGATCTTTGATTTTCAAAGCTCAAAATGAACACAACCACCTCTAGCTTATCAAATGTAAATGTAAAATAAACCACATAGTAAATGAAAAATGCTTTCTCCTCATCTTAAGAAAACGTGACGTTCCTATGTTCAATTATTCAGTGTCTCAAGGGGTAAGTCAAACCAAGGTAAAATTGGTAACAGAGGTGCTGCAAATGTGTTTTGTCTATGACCTTTTAATGGGCCTGAATCATTTTGTAGTAATGGCTTACGAACATTAATTTCAACTTCACTAGGATGTATTGTAGCTCCTGTGGCTCAGTGTTTAGAGCACTTGTCTTGCAAGCTGGGGAGACCAAGCTGGGGAGCCCTGTATTCGAATCCAGGCAGGTCAGGGCGAAACCTTGGGCAAGTTTCCTTACTCCACATGCCTAATAATAATCCTTCCAAAAAAAAAACACAATAATAAAATTGGTCATTTCAATCCACGACTGTTTGTGGGACACTGCTGTGCGCAATTGGCTGCCATGATTTGCCCACAAATATATATACAGTCAATTCACTTTACAGTATATTCTGTGAAGCGCTTTGGGACGTCGATAAGATGTGAAAAGTGCTATATCAAATGCAAGGATTTTTATTATTATTATTTAATTTTAGTTGTCAGCTTGGCTTAGTTGGTAGCTTTCTTGCCTCTGAGTCAGGTGGTTGTGTGTTCAAGTCTTATGTCAGAATGTTGAATTCAAAGTCTGAATGCAGCACTGGGTTGTGTCACTGGAGGTGCTGACCTTCAAATGAAGTGTTAAACCAAAATCTTGTGAATGGCAAAGATACTATGGCATTAATCAAACAGAGAAGAAATATTCTCCCTGTGCCCAGACCATCAATCTCCCAGATGAAACTGGCCAGTCACTTCATTGGACGTTTGTGGCACATTGCTGTGCAGAAATTTCCTCAGTATTTGCCTACAAATATAGTCACAACACTTGGCAGTAAAATCCTGTGAAGCAATTTGAGGTGTCTCAATGACATGATAAGATGCTATACCAAATGCTAGTATACTAGCATTATAGTATAATGCTAATATAGCAGTATATGCTATAAATAGCATATATATATATGATATATATATGTAGCATATATATATAGCTATATATAGATAAAATATATCTATATATCTATTTATAAAATATATCTATATATTTTATAGATAAAATTTCTAAACAATCCTTTCTGACGAGGGAAAGGTAAGACATGATTGATGTGTATAAGACTAGTTTGTATACTTGTATATGATTTGCATATGACTTATTTGGTGTCTTGTTTGACCCTGAACTGTCCTTCCTCCCCCACATCCGTGCCTTCCACCACCTCCGTAACATTGCCAGACTCCGCCACTGCCTAACACCTCAGGCTGCCGAAACCTTCACCCATGCATTCGTCACATCAATGCTTGACTACGGAAACTCCCTCCTCATCGGCCTTCCCGGCTCTTTCCCTTCACAAGCTGCAGGTCATTCAGAACTCTACAGCTTGTGTCCTCTCCCACACTGAGCTCCGTGACCACATCACTTCCACCCTCCCCCGGCTCCATTGGCTCCCCATCCCCCAGAAGATCAAATTCAAAATCTTCGCCCTCACTTTCAAGGCCATTAATGGCCTTGTGTTAGGTTTAGTAAAATCATCAGGTTTATTTTCTGTTTAATAAGTAAATCAATGTGTACAATAACTAGTATAACATTAGAAATGTAGGTTTAAATTAAGAAGGCTGCAGAATTGCAGAAACCACCCATGTCTGTAAAAGCACTGAATATAGCCAGGTTGGCACCAGTTATAGTAGATTTGATAAGTGTGAAGGATGGAGAACAGAAAACATGTACGTTAAATATATCAATATAGCTACTTTTTGTCTTCCCAAAGGTAAGAAATCATGGGGTAAGCGAGGAGGCAGACAAAACAGGCTTGAGTAGATGGGGAGGTGTTTTACAATAAGATATTTTGAGAAAACTGGAATGTTTGAGAACCGCTCTGCTAGTCAAGATAAGCGAGGCTGGTGGAGAAGTGTAAAGATAGGAGTGAAAGAGTGGCTCACCACAACAGTTGGGGAATATCTCAAGGTGGAAACTGAGATCTCTAGCCTGCCGCTGTTGTCCAGAACTACTGGAACGGGCAGCATGGTTTCAGTTGTTCTGTTTTACAGGCAGGGAAGGGCCAGTTACAGAAGCAATCCTCTGGTCTTGCACTCAGTGAATTGGCGAAATAGAGAACAAGAGATAATGTACTGAAGCTGTTGCAACCACCTGCTCCAAAACCAGAAGTATAGTTTTGTTATTTGTAGTAGCATAGCATTTTACTAGGTTTGTATGTGTTACTTTGATTAATAAATCTCTATTACACCATAATTGGATTGTTGGGTCATATTTCGAACCTCGGGATCGGAAATCCCAACACTTGCCCCCCTCCTATCTCTCCACCCTGCTGACTCCCTATCAATCTGCCCGCCCCCTCCATTCAGTGGTCTCCGGTCTGCTCCATGTACCCCACCCGATCTGCCCTACGATCGGTGGCCGGGTTTTAGCCTCTATGCCCCCATACTCTGGAACTCCATCCCAGTCCCTTCACCTCACTTCCTCCCTTGCCTCATCCATTGTCAGTCTCAAGACCCTCCTCTTCAATCTTGCCTTCTGCCACTCTCCCAACTCTCTCTCTCTCCCCTCCCCCCCCTCATGCCCCTCCCCTTTGCTTGTGTCCTGACCCCTGACTGCTGAGCGCCTTGTGTTATCCTCCCGATGTGAAAGATGCTCTATAAATATAATTGTGTTGTAGTTGTTCTTATTGTTGTATTTATGTTGTAGAGGAGCAATAGTTACATTCTCCTTGCCCAAGTACTGTACTGTATATAAATGTTTGTAAAGGTCAGGATCCTAATGTGGTGCCTCTTTTTAGCAGTTCTAGGATGAGATTGCATTCTGCCCTGAGGGCAAGCTGTTGAGAATGGAAAATAAATCATAAAAACACTCTCCACTGATTTTGCAGTGGACTTGCATTGATTGGGAGTGATGCTAACATTTAAATGATATGCTGCATTTCTTTCATATCAGTGAAGTTCCCGACTGTTTACTGAGCGGTTGCTATAGACAACATGCTTTCGCCACAAGTAGCTATTGAGGTTGAGACCAATATAAGCACTGAAAAGGGGATTAGATAAATATTTGAATAGGAAGAATATAAAAACACTCAGAATTTGGATTGAATTGGAGCATTTTGCATTTTGCTCCAATGGATGAGTAAGCACCAGGTTAGGCTGGATGGGCCGAAAGGCCTCCTCCCACACTATGATAACGTGTGCATTGTTTCTCTTGGTTCTGTGAAGTATCAAGTATTTTTAATTATTTTGTGGTAGAATTCAATTATTACTGAAGCCTCATTGCAGCTGGACCCGGAATGCGATGTCCATATTCAACTAGTTTTCCCACATACAACAACAACAACAACAACACATTACACTTATACAGTAGAAGCCCGTTTATCCAGCACCCTCGAGACCTGGCCAGTGCTGATTAAAGCGCCTGCCGGATATTCGGCAGAAAACCCAACACAAAAAAAAATTTCATTAAAAAAAATAATAGACTAAATAATCATTTATTTGATAATATAATATATAAATAATAATTATAATCATTTTACACACAGCGACCAGGCAGTTCAGAGAGATCTTTAAACTAGTGCAAAAGTTACGCATCTGAATGACACTGTTCTCATTGGGGGCAGAAGAGAGGAAAGCTCGTGTTATTGAGAAAGCAGAGAGTGAGCGGCGGCCGCTCAGTTCAGTTAACTTTCTTTTCAAAAAGCCTTGCGATGCCTGTGTGTCTGTGCAACCCACTGCAATCTGTAACTTGAAACACTGCACTCTGTAAAATGAACATTGCAGGGATGAGTCTTTTTTATTAAAATAAAAGCCAATTAATTGATCTGCAAGCTTTGCTCAGGGTGGGTGTGTGTTTTGCTGCTTTGTGGCTAAATTACATCTAAATTAATCAACTCACCCTGCACTGCCTCTCAAAGAATACACTCCGGAGAGTGCATTGCTTTACAGTACCAGCAGCATTCTGAGCTAGCACCACCATTAGGCACCTAGTAGCAGCATTCCAAAATACTGACGCAACACAAACACCCCAAAAATGCATTTTTCTGGATCAATTCCGGTTTATCGAATGCGGACCATTTTTTTGCGGTACCAGTTACAACCGGACCTCATACAGTAGCCATCCGGGACACTCACGATATACTCACTTTGCCTATGCGTGCACATACGCACTTATTAAACTTACCGAACGCTGGAATGCTCTTTTATCAATCATTTTACCTAGTGTGCTGGAATGCTTTATTGGTAAGTGTCCATACAATATTCTGTTATTATTTAGTCTATTATTAATATGGTATGATTTAAAATACGTAAATTTTTTGTGTAGGATTTTCGACAACTTGCCGCTCAAATATCCGGCATATTTAACTACCTGGCAACGGTCAGGTCCCAAGGGTGCTGGAAAACAAAACTTCTACTGTATTACAAAATTATTTTAAATGTCAGGATTAGATGAATGGGGTAAAGGAAACCAGGTATGCCAGTAAATTATTGACATTTGGTATATGTTTGTTCAATTGTTGTTAAACACTTAAACAGTGCTCACTGTTAGTTTACACAATACTGTAACTAGAAAAATTCAAAGTGTTAGAACAATTTTTGAGAAATGCAACAAGTCATATTTACAGGCTGCTTCATGGCACTTACCTGAAGTAACAATAAGAATATTTGTGTTTAAAGAGTGCTAAATAATGGGGAAAATAGCAAACGATGATATTCCTGTGTTTGTTATTTTTACAGCAAATGCATAAACAGGATGTAATCACAGTATCTAATATATAGGTATATATAATAATAAGAGTATATTGCACCTATATAGTAGCATTTGTGTAAAATTAATAATTATTAGTAAAAATAAAAATCAATTTACAAAGGAAAATTTGTTTAGAAATGAAATAAATTGTTATTATACTGTATAGGCAAACTGCAACAACAATAATAATAATCGTTGCATTTGATATAGTGCTTTACCACATTGTCATTAAGTCTCAAAGCACTTCACAAGATATACTGTATCGAGCCTGACTGTATTTTGTGGGTGAACAAGACAGTCAATTTTAAAGACAGCAATGTCCCACAAACAGCAATGAAGTGAATAACCATTTATTTATTTGGGGGGTATTTTTGGTCAGGACACCAGAACAAAATCCCTTCTCTTTTTGAATAGTCCCAGGGTCTTTAAGGTCCACCTGAACAGGTAGAGGTGAAACAGGACTGCCACCAATGGCTTCACACTTCTCAACCTAGAAATGTTTCTAAAAGTTAAGCTGCCATCAGGATCCAGATGTTTCATCTCTCTCTGTATAGCTTGGGGTTAAATTTGGACGCAGACATTTGAGTTAAAATTCATCTACAATACATTGCTGAGGGTGCATTGTATCGTGGGAGGTGCGACCTTTGGACAAGCCGTTAAACCAAGATCTTGTTTGCCTACCTAAGTGGACAATAAAGATCCCATGTCACTACAGAAAGTGAAGGACGTTTCTCCTGGTGTCCTGGTCAACAATTGGTCAATGATTTATGGTTGTTTGGGGATATAACCAGATATAAATAAGGAGAAATTGGGAATTAGAATTGATGTAGGTATTTTTACAATTCTATGATTCCACCTCCAAAGATTATATTCATTGAATGATACTTGAATTTTACATATTGAGGTTTTATAATTCCTCCATGTGAATAACCAGCCAAATGCCCATCAAGTACAGATACCATATCTCAAGGCACTTCACAGAACAGACTGTAAAGTGAATTGACTGTATAATTATGGGCGAAACGCGGCAGCCAATTGCACACAGTAGTGTCCCACAAACAGTTGTAGATTGAAATGACCACTTTTTTTTTAAGGATTCTTATCAGGCACGTGAAGTAAGGAAACTTGCCCAAGGTTTCACCCTGACCTGCCTGGAATCAAACCCAGGACTCTCTCTTGCAAGGCGAGTGCTCTATCCACTGAGCTATAGGACTGTGGACTCATAAACCTCTCCCTGTCGACTGGCACCATTCCCACCCCTTTAAAAATGGCTGTCATCATGCCCATCCATAAAAATCCATCCCTGATCCCTTTCCCATTCTCAAATTACTGCCCCATCTCCAACTTCCTTTTCTTGTCCATGGTCCTTGAATGAGTCATTACAGTTCAAGTTCCTTCAAAGCCCTCAATGGCCTCAGTTCCCTGTCTCTGTGACTTCCTAACCACCTACCAACCTGCCCATTCTCTATGTTCAGTGGGCTCCGCGGAGCCTGCTTCTTGTCCCACACCTTGCCAGTCCCACCAATAGCAGGTGGGCCTTCAACCACTCTGTCCTCACCCTCTGTAATTCCATCCAGCAGTCCCTCTGCCTCACTCCATCCCTTGCCTCCTCCAAGAGCTACCTCCAGGTCCTCCTCTTCAACTGTGCTTTCAATCAACCTCTTTACCCCACCCATGTTCTCCACCTTCCCAAAATTTTGTGTTTTGTTTTGAAATACTGTCTATCCAACGCCTTGGGATGTGAAAGGTGTTATACAAATGTAACTTGGTGGTATTTTTTGTTGGATACTCTTAAACTTGGTGATGGGTTTCTGCATGTGTCAAACACCAAGGTATCAAACAAAACATCTTACCATGCTTGCCTTCCTTTAAATTTTAAAAATACTTGATTTTACCAACATCATGCTTGATGTTGTAACCATCCACCATATTATGAATACAATTTACCTGACAGATAATATGCAACATTTGTGGACGCTATATTGACAATCTGAATGCAAAATATGCCTCCTGCAGATGTGAAAATCAAAGAGCACAATGATTACGTCACTTAATTATTAGCTATATCCTTTAAAGAGAAAATATACTGAGTTTGAACAATAGAGATTTGCTATCTATCTCTATGGCAACTCTCCTTTGATTGAAACCTAAAGCCATACCAGTTAGGTTAATCCAATGCTATTGTAGAACTTTTAAAGCTAAAATGTTTCCTAACATATTTGTATTGTTTTCAATGCTGTTATACCAATCAACAACAACAATATTACATTGCTATAGCACCTTTCACATCAGGAGGACATCCCAATCTGCTGGACAGTCGTGATCTGGTGTTTTGCACCCGAGCTGAGGTCGGGATCAGGCAGGGTGGTAGGATGGGGTGGGGAAGGGTGGTGACAGATGGCAGGGTTGAAGTAGAGGGTCTTGAAGCGGGACTTATAGGAGGTTAGTGAGGGAGCAGTATAGAATGTGGTATAGAATTCCAAAGGTTGGGGGCAAAGTGGCTGAAAGCTCGCCCTCTGACGGTGGGGAGGATGGGGTACAGGGACATGGGGAAGGCCGGAGCCCACTGAGTGGAGGGAATGAACAGGTTGGTACAACAACAACAACAAAATTACATATGCCTTTCATGTCAGGAGGATATCTAAGGTGCTGGAAGGTGTTAGGCGGTCACAGAGGTAGGCCATAGATGGCCAAGTACACATTAAAGCATGAGAGGAATCCAAGTTGATTGAATTAAAAATTCTCATTGTGCATTCAAATCCCTCCATTGCCTTGCCCCAGCCTGGCCCTGGAACCTCCTTCCTGACTAGCTCAATCCCCTGCTTAGCTAATACGTTACACCCCCACCCAATCTGAGAGGCAGTGCACAGCCTCTCAGCCAGCCTGCCTCTGTTGTCTGGAAATATTGCAATTATATACCACAACAACAAAGTTACATGTATAGAGCACCTTTCACGTCGGGAGGACGTCCCAAAGCACTGAACAGTCAGGAGTCGGGACCCAAACAGGAGGAGGGCCAGGGAAGGGGAGAATTTATGGTGCCCTTCGTGTGGGGGGAGTGCTTGGCAGTGGCGGAGTCTGAAGTTTGTGAGGTTGGAAGGATTGAGCATAGGTTTTTTAAAGAGAGTACTGATTAAACTGGTTTTGAGGGGTGTGGAGCAGAGCCTGAGGAGAGAGTGCTACAACAACAACAATTTAAACTTATAAAGTGCCTTTCACGTCGGGAGGACGTCCTAAGGCGCTGCACAGGCGGCGTGTGACCCGAGCTGGGAGGGGAGTGTTTGGGAAGGGGTGAAACACGTAGGGGAGGTCGAAAAGTTCGGGGGGAACAAAAGGCACGATCGAAGAGGAAAGTCTTCAAACCGGCCTTGAAAGAGGAAAGGGAGGAAACAAGGCGGAGGGATTGTGGGATGGAATTCCACAGGGTGGGAGAGGAGAAACTGAAGGCCCGGCCTCCGATGGTGGGGCGGTTCAAGCGGGGGGCTTGAAGCAGGCCAAGTCCTGCTGAACGGTGGGCTTATAGGGGGAGAGTAAATCAGTTAAATAGGGCAGGGCAAGGCCGTGTAAGGCCTTGAAGGTGAGGACGAGGATCTTGAACTCGATCCTCTGGAGGATGGGGAGCCAGTGGAGATGGGCAAGGGTAGGGGTTATGTGGAGGAGAGTGCACGATAGTACACGGGCTGCACAGTTTTGGATGACCTGCAGCCTGTGAATGGGGAGGCCAACGAGGAGAGAGTTTCCGTAGTCCAGCCGTGAGGTGATGTACGCGTGCACGAGTCTTTCGGCAGCGTGGGGGGTGAGATAATTGCGGAGCCTGGCAATGTTGCATAAGTGGAAATAAGCAGTGCCGGTCAAGGCACGATGTGGGGGAGGAAGGAGAGTTTGTAGTCGAACGTGATGCCGAGGTTCCTGACTGGCTTTGTGAGGTGGAGAGTACAGCCTTGGATGTTAAGGTTGGCAGTGCCCGATGTGTGGAGGCGCTGGCTTGAGCCAATCAGGAGGGCCTCAGTCTTGCTCACGTTCAATTGGAGGAAGTTGTCCCTCGTCCAGGACTCAATGTCGGACAGACATGCTGTCAGAACACCGATGGTCTGGGGGTTGAGGGATGAGGCGGAAAGCTACAGTTGGGTGTCGTCCGCATACATGTGGAAATTTACCCCATGTTTGCGGATGACATCGCCCAGAGGGAGCGTGTAAATGGTGAAAAGGAGGAGGTCGAGGACAGAGCCCTGGGGGACGCTATGAGAAACTGTGCGGGGGTTTGAGGTGAAACCGTTGGAAGATACTATATGTAGGTGGTGGGTCAGGTAGGAATGGAACCAGTCAAGGACTGTGCCTTGAAGGTTGAAGTGGGAAGAAAGATGTTGGAGGAGGATGGTGTGATTGACTTTGTCGAACGCAGCAGACAGGTCAAGGAGGACGAGGAGGCCGAGGGAGCCCTGGTCGCAGGCGGTTAGGAAGTCGTTTGTAACCTTAACCAGGGCAGTTTCCGTGCTGTGAGCAGGGCGGAAACCTGGTTGGAGGGGTTCAAGGAGTGAGTGAGTTGAGAGGAAAGAGCGGAGCTGGGAGGCAACCACTCTTTCAAGGACCTTAGATAAAAACGGAAGGTTGGAGATGGGTCGGTAGCTTGATGGCTGCGATGCATCAAGGGAGGGTTTTTTCAGGATAGGGGTGATGGTGGCTGTTTTAAGGGAGGTAGGGACAGTGCCTGAGGAGAGGGAAAGGTTGATGGTGTCAGAAATGAGCGGGGCCAAAGGGTGGAGCTGGGTGCAGAGGCGGGGGTGGGGATGGGGTCCAGTGAACACGTGGTGGGTTTCATGGAGGTGATTATTTTTGTGACTGAGTGCTGCATCCTTTAAGGAGTAGGCTGAGTTTGAACCGTAGAAGTTTGCCCTCTATCTCAACCACCCCCATTCCACTTTTAAAACCTATCTGAAAACCCATTCATTTCAATAAAACTTCAACCATCTTCTTCACCGCACACCCCACGCTCCCCCTCTTCCCAACCACCCCCACTCACCCCTCATGAAGTTTACTACCTCCCCGCTCTACTTCCAGCTCATGAACCCAATCAGCTGTGTAAAGCACTCTAAGATGTCTTCCTTGTGTGAAAATCAGTATAAGTGCTGATTGCTGTTATTTTATAATATTCCTTGTATTTGATACAGTGCCTTATCACATCTTTGAGATGTCTCAAAGCACTTCACAGAATATATTATAATTGACGATATATTTTGTCGACGAACCGCAGCAGCCAATTATGCACAACACAGTCATGGATTGAGTGATCAATTTATCATTATTTTTTATTTTAAAACATTGTATGGGAAAGATTATCACCTCTAGCAAAGTGATCTGCCAATTGACTCATAACAGGGTTCCTACCTACTGCTAAGTGAACAGAGGGGAGTGGAGTAAGGAAACATTTTGCCCTGCCTGGGAATTGAACCCAGGTCCTCTTGCTTCTGAGATGACTACCCTAACCACTGCACTACAGGACTCCACCGTTATTTTGTTGTTCTCTTCTTGAGTTGTATAGAAAGCTGTTTCTATAAAACATGGGTTTAACTGAAATTAGTCAGTAATCATTTCCCCTGTTAATTAATCAAAAACTTGAAATAATTAGCACAACAGATACTGTGACTAACAATTTAAACATTAACTAGGTGGACCTTTTTCATCTGGGTGAATCGGTAGGTTAGAATGCTGCCCCTATAAATGTGGGGCTTGGTACCAATCTTTTTTATACATTGAATTTCACTCGGTTCGATTATAGTGCTTTCATTATCACATCATTGTTAAATGTATTCAATACAGCCTGTCAATAACAAAAGAGAACAGAGTTTCTCTGGGTGTCCTGGCCAATAATTCTCCAAATAAAATTGGTCATTCACTCCATTGAGGGACATTGGCTGCCGCATTCACCCATTAAACATGCAATTGCTTCACTTTACAGGAAAGCCTGTGAAGCTTTAATACTAATAAATAATCCTTGCATTTGGTATAGCGTCTTATCATGTCTTTGAGATGCCTCAAAGTGCTTCACAAACTGTAGTGTAAAGTGACTTGACTATATATTTTGTGGACGAAACCCGGCAGCCAAATGCGCACAGCAGTGTCCCACAAGCCACCGTAGATTGAGTGACCAAATAGAGGCAACGTAGATGCGGTTCATGCTATGGGATGCCTTACAGCGGATATATATTTTCTATGCTATTGGTGCATTCATTATCTGATAGGGAAGGTCGATAGGGAGCTGCACTTTTATTTCAAACTCAGTACTGGCACTGTTCTGTGAGTGGTGCGATAAACAGCTTAATCTCAGTCTGAGGACTCTAAAGGCACAGTGACGGTCAAAAAGTAGATGCATCAATTCATAACAGGAGTTGTTTGTCTCCTCGTCTCATAGTATGATTCCAGTTAGTAATCAGAAGTGCATCTCTCTGAAACTCCACTCTGGATTATTGGGATACCATACGGTGGACACAATTTATTTCTGAGAGTTGCTCTTCACCTGTTACAAATGATGATTAACAATATTCATTGCATTTGACATAGCACCTATTTTCTTTGGAAGGATGTCTCACAGGAGCTTTGACGTTAAATGCTTCCGAAAGCCAAGAGTTGGGCTTGAAATGTCACTGGACAAGGCACTCATTTGCAATCGTCTAAAGCAAATAAAAGAAACGGAAACATGTTTAGGTTACAACCAGAACGGGAACAATAGAGCTATGATTGCCTCTAGACTGGACTAAACACTTGCATTTTATCAAAAGTACCAGAAAAGGGGGAAGTTTTTAACACTATGATTGAAGGGATACCTTGCATTTGTTCCTGATCCAGGCAGGTCAAGACAAGGGCAAGAATTTATCCTTCAGAACGTTTTCTAATTCCATCATTATACCAATAAGGTACAAACTGAAAAAACAAGTAATAATCTATAGGGATCAGCAACAGGTGCAAGTGGCGGCTGTGCCTGTGCCCTTCAGTTGCAGATCAGTGAATCCAAGCTTCACTGAAAGTATTCTTATCAGAAGGGACCTCAAAAGAACTCCTGTATACCTGAATATGTATGGTTCAAGGGAATGCAAACCTTTTGATGTATTTTCATCAGCTTTGTTCCGCTCAACTGAATAAATTGCATGGTCCACTATCATTCAAGGTTATTCAAAAAATATCAGCACTGGTGTGCACAGCACGGTTGCCAATATCTAATCTAGAAATGGAATGAGCAAAAATACATTTTGGTTGGAAGAATAGGGAAAGTAAATACATCTTGAATTGTCAGGTTATAAATAAAGTGAAAGAGCATAAAAGGATCTTTTGATGTGTAGATTCTCCAAATTCCTCCCTTTCCTCCCAACCACACCTGTCCCCAGCTCGCGTCTGAAACAATGACTATCCTGACGTGAAAGGTGCTATAACAAGTATCATTTTATTGTTGTTGTTGTAGATTCATATATCGTTAATCATGTCAGAAAAATGGCAAATGGAATCCTTGTTTTATGTCTTCAGGCATAGAATTTAAAAGCAAGAAGGTAATGTTGAATGTTGTACAAGACTTTAGTTAAGCTATAATTTAAGTACTGTACTGTGTATAGTTTTGGGTACTTCATATATAAAGTTTTATAAGAGGATTGAATAAAAAATTCTAAAAAGGATTAGGGGTTTCAGGTAGTAGAAGTCTAAAAGTTAATATTGTTTTACACTTGAGTTTATAAAAATTAAGTTGTCTTCAAGATTATGAAGGTAATTTATTAATGAATGGGTATACACAATGTAGTCACTATATAGTATAGTATAACATTTGAATCACTTGGAAATGTCCTCCTAATGTTATATCAAATGCAGAGGTGATGTTATCATTTTGACATCTACACATCAAAATTTATGTGTTTGGAATGAAATATGCACTGTCTTGACCCCTACATACCTAATTCTAGAGAGTATTATGTGCAGGTTGGCAAGAGCCAATGCTTAAGACCGCAGTGTGAGTTGGGATACTACTTGAGTTTAACCAGTTAAAACTGCTTATATTGCCATTGAAAAGTAATGTCTGGGAAACTTCCCATTGCTTGTCCAATTAGGATGATGCTACTTTTAGGTCTTTGGGTTAATTGATCCCCGTCAGCCAGCCAGCCAACCACCCAAACAACCAATTAATACTTACATTTATATAGTGCTTTTCACGTCGAGAGGATGTCCCAAGACGCTGTACAGTTAGGTAGGGACAAGAGCAGTGGGGAGGGGTCAGGGCAGGATGAAAAAGAATAGGAAAATCGACTGTATATTTGTGGGCGAAACGCGGCAGCCAAATTGCGCACACCAATGTCCCACAAACAGTCATGGAAGTGGGATTAGGGGAAAAAGGAGGGAAAGATGGCAAGTGGAGGGGTCGGGGTAAGGGGAACGAGAGCAGAAAAGTCACCTGTATATTTGTGGGCGAAACGTGGCAGCCAAATTGTGCACAGCAGTGTCCCACAAACAGTCGCGGAAATGGGGCCGGGGAGAAAGGGGGAAAAGAGGGAAAGGGGGGAGAGGGAGGGAAAGGCAGGGTGGGGTAAAGTCATGGAGGAAGAGGGGGAGAAAGGGGGTAAGGGAGAGAGGGAGGGAAAGGTGGGTGGAGTGCAAGATCAGGGAAAAAGGGGGGTAAGAGGAAGAAGGAGGGAAGTGGAAAAGGTTGAATCCCTGACCCAAGTCACACCCTCCAAGACCTACTGTTAAGCCAGATAGCTGGTGTGTCATCTCCAGTAACACCCTAGAGATATGGACTTGCCTAGCTCAGCAACTGAGTACTATGATCACCACAGAGAATTGACTCAATTCTTTGTTCTGTTTCCAAAGCTATCACCTTGAAGTTCTGCTTATCCACTCCTCCTCACCAAACAAATAGTCACCGGTTGATCATTTGATATTTAACAAACACAGGCTTATTATCTCACTATGTAGGTAGAGTAAAAACAGCAACAACTTGCATTATAGTGCCCCTGACACAGGGCAGCTTCCCAGAGTGCTTGACAGTGGTGGAGTACTCTGAGCTGGGGGGTGGTGACTGAAGGCACGGTCGAATAGCGAGGTCTTCAAGCGCGACCTGAAAATAGGGAAGGAAGGCAAAAGGTGGAGGGACAATTTTTGAGCATAGTGGCTGAAAGCACGACCACCCATGGTGGAATAGAGGACACAGTAGACATGCTTAAGGCTGGAGCCAGTCAAACGGAGGCAGCGAGTTGTGGGTTGGTGGGTAAGCAGATCGGAAAGTTAGAGATGCCAGGGCACAAAGGGATTTGAAAACGAGTGAGGATCTTGAAATCAACCTGTTCAATGATGGGGAGCCAGTGCAGTCTGGCGAGATCTGGTGTGATTGGTGGTATGGAGTTTAGTATGGTTAAGTATGCAGACAGCTGAGTGTTGGATCAGTTGGATCCTGTGCAAGGTGGAGTTGGGGAGACCGACAAAAGGGTAAACGTTGATTCCTGATAAACAGTAAGCCATGAGCAAACAACTGGATCTGGTGGACTCAGAAATAGTGCATTTCCCATTGGAATACATCGGCTTTCTTGTTGTGCATTCAAACACTTCTGGACAACTCTCTGAATAAGTGACCCATCTGCAGTAAAACTTATTCAGGATAATACATTTTCTATCGGTTATAATAACAATAAACCTTGCATTTGACGTAGCTCTTTATCACGTCTTTGCAATGTCCCAAAGCGCTTCAGAGAATATACACAGAATTTAAAAAAAACTTGTGGATGAACCATGGCAGCCAATCGCACACAGCTGCATCCCATAAACAGTCGTGGATTGAGTGACCAAATTATTATTATTTATTTATTTATTATGCATTTTGGAGGGATTGCCAATCGGGTTCCTTCTTACTTCCAAGTAAATAAAAGCTTGTGGAGTAAGGAAACTTGCCCAACATTTTGCCATGCTCCAGAATCAAACCCAAATCCTCTCGCTTGCTGAATTGGTGTAGGTGAGGTCCAACTGAGACAAATTTTAGAATTTTCCACAATTCTGCATGATGTTAAGATAAAATTGTTTTAAAAGGCTAAGACTAAATGTAATTTCATGCCTCCGATGAGCACCTTCAGATTCAGGCAAATCCTTCAAAACCTGCTCCCCACTAATTTCAACGAAAAACCCTGCTGAAGCTATGGCATGAGGCAGCCTTCCATTGAAGGAGGAAAATTTGTAACATGGAGGCTTTAATACAGTTATGTCAGTGATGTTGTTCATTTATCTCTAGTGCTCAAGGCTATTAGTCACAACAAAGTGGGGAGGTGGTATGAGTCAATATTCTGAAATAATTTGGGTCTCAGCTTGAATCACTTTTTGCTCAGACTCTGTGAGTAAGCAAGGTGACTAAAAACTGAAGGAGATAGGTACCAAAATGCAGATTTTATAGTACACTACACAGGGAACATGTTGTAGGATCACTTATGAGACAATCATCATGACAGTAATGGTTTTAATCAAATTATTTATTTTATTAATCAATAATACCAGTAAATCTAAATCAAAGTGCTGTCAAATACAGTACTGACAACTCTGTACTAAGATAGTATAATATAATGGCAACTAATTCAGAGATTGTGGTATTGATCAGTTACCTTCCCTGGAAAGGAGTGCCTTTCTTTACAAACACAGAATCACCTCTTATTTTCTTCGGATAGACTTTTTCAGCTCCAGCGCCTTGGGACATCCTCCCAACATGAAAGGTGCTCTATAAATGTAATTTTGTTGTGGTTGTTATTTGGGACCAACTTTCATGAAATGATAGAAACTATTTTATCCTAGTAGCATTTGTCCTCATTAGCATGTTCTAAATAAGCAGAGGGTAACGCCTTTCAATTCTATCTATGTCAGCAAGTCACAGAAAACAGACATAGGACCAACTATATCTGGTTAACTCTTTTTCCACATTACAAAGGTTAGTTTTATTAACTCTCTCAGTTCTTTCACACATTCAGCCCCATATCAAACAATGATTTTACCTCTTTTACAATTTGTCAACAAATGTACACTCACTACAGGTTACATTTTGCTTGGTGAAGTGCTTCAAAAGGTTTTGATAAGCTGTTATATCACATATTATATTTTTTGCATTCTTTTACTTTCAGATATGCCAAGGTAATAGGACAAAATAACATGTGTTCAGTGTTATGAAGGACAATTTCAGGACAGACAACAACAACAACAAAAAATTACATTTGTAGAGCGCCTTTCAAATTAAAGGTCTCCAATGTCAGGGGTCAGGACCCGAGCAATAGTGGGTAGGGATGTGGAGGGCAAGGTGGGGATTAGGGCAGAGAGGATAGAAGGATATCTGAAGGCATGGTCGAAAAGGAGGGTCTTGAGACCAGCCTTGAAGAAGGCAAGGGTGGGAGCAAGGCAAAAGAATTGAGTAATGGAGTTCCAAAGGGGGAAGAGAGGCTGAATGCCCGGCTGTTGATGATAGGGTGGGTGGGAAAGAAACATGGAGCAGACCACAGCCTGTTGAATGGAGAGGGCAAGCAGGTTGGTAGGAATTCAGCAGGATAGAGAGGTAGGAAGGAGAAAATGCCATGGATGGCCTTGAAAGTAAGAACGAGGATCTTGAATTTGATCCTCTGGGGGATGGGGAGCCAATGGGTGGGAGTGATGGGGTTGTAGAGCCTGGTCTGAGAGAGATCATGAGCTGCAGCGATTTGGATGATCTGCAGCTTGTGAAGGGAAGAGCTGGGTTGGCCAACGAGGAGGGACTTTCCGTAGTCAAGCCTTGATATGACAAATTCATGGGTGAGGGTTTCGGTCCTGGGGGGCAGACACTGGCAATGTTATGGAGGTGGTGGAAGGCAGTGCTGGTTATGGTGCAGATATGGGGGAGAACAACAACAACAACAAAATTACATTTATAGAGCGCCTTTCACGTCGGGAGGATGTCCCAAGGTGCTGAACAGCTAGGTCGAAACCTGAGCAGTGGGGGATGGGTTGTGGAAGAGGCAGGGGGAAGGAGAGTAGGAAAAGGGGGAGAGTTAGGAGGGGAGCAGCAGGCTTGATCGAAGAGGAAGGTCTTGAGACCGGCCTTGAAGGAGGAAAGGGAGGAAGCGAGGTGAAGGGACTGCAGGATGGAGTTCCAGAGTGTGGGCACAGAGAGGCTGAAAGCCCAGCCACCGATGGTAGGGCGGTTCAGGCGGGTGACGTAGAGCAGGCCAGAGCCCACTGAATGGTGGGGACGGGTAGGCTGATACGGAGACAGCAGGTCAGAGAGATAGGCCGGGGCAAGGCCGTGAATGGCCTTGAAAGTGAGGAAGAGGATCTTGAATTTGATCCTCTGGGCAATGGGGAACAAGTGGAGACGGGCGAGGGTGGGAGTGATGTGGTTGCAGAGCCTAGTGCAGGAGAGTATACAAGCTGCAGAGTTCTGAATAATCTTCAGCTTGTGAAGGGAGGATCTGGGAAGACAAATGAGGAGAGAGTTCCTGTAGTCGAGCCTAGATGTGATGAATACATGGACAAGTGTCTCGGCAGCATGGGGGGGTGAGGTAATGGCGGAGTCTGGCAATGTTGCGGAGGTGGTGGAAGGCGGTACTGGTCATGGAGTGGATTTGTGGGAGGAAGGACAGTTTGGTGTTGATTAAGACGCCCGGATTCCTGACTGGCTTTGACAGGTGGAGAGTGTAGTCTTGAATGCTGATGTGGCCAGTGCCTGAGGTGCGGAGGCGCTGACGCCAGCCAATCAGGAGGGCCTGTCTTGTTGACATGTAGTTGGAGGAAGTTGTCCCTCATCCAGGACTTACTGTCGGATAGATACGCAGTTAGAACGCTGGTAGTCCTGGAGTCGAGGGTGGAAGCGGAAAGGTAGAGTTGGGTGTCATCCGCATTCATGTGGAAATTTACCCCATGTCTGCGAATGACATCACCGAGGGGGAGCATGTAGAGGATGAAGAGGAGGGGCCAAGGACAGGGTCCTGGGGAACGTTGCATGAAATTGTGCGAGGGCTAGAAGAAAAGCTGTTGGAGTAGACAAAGTGAAGGCAGTGTAAGAGGTATGACCGGAACCAGTCAAGTACGGAGCCCTGAAGGTTGAGGTGGGAGGAGAGGCAGTGGAGGAGGATTGCGTGGTGCACGGTGTGAAAGGCAGTGGATAGATCGTGGAGGCAGAGGGAGCCCAGGTCGCAAATGGTCGGGATGTCAGGAGAAAGGACAGTTCAGGGTGAAACAAGACACCCAGTTTGCTGACTGGCTTTGTAAGGTGGAGTGTGTAGTCATGGATGCTGATGCTGCCAGCGCTTGATCTGAATGACTTTGAGCTAGTATGGACATGGTAGAACTCTATTCATGAGTGAGAGAAATATTCAGGTGCTTCTTATAATGAGTTAATGAGAACTGTACATAGTGCACTTGCCTGATAATGTGATAAACCGATTCTGTTTTTTTTCTCCAGATTTTTCCGAAGTCTGCTGAATGTTTTTAGTTTAGAAGGTGGCTATGATAACATGAATATATAATACATTGCACTTCCACTAAATCTTCCTGTGACTAATACTCCTAAGTACCAGAGATAAATGGGCATAAGAGATAAGTGTGTAGTTATTTCTATCGCTGTACTGGAAGTCTGAAATGAAGGAAAATATGGTGCCAGAATATGCACATAGCATCTGAAGCATGCTAACACATACAGGTGATGGGAACATTTTGAAATAATCCTGCTTGTTAAAGGTGTCCTTAAAACTGATGGGAGGGGAGTGAGAAGCTATCTCTAGCAAGATCGAGCTTTCTGTAGCTGAGAGAAATGGCTGCAGTGAAGGAAAGGCACTGGTATTCCATAACAGATGCAGAGGAGTCAAGAAGGATACAAAGCAATTTAAGCCAAACAAATGTTTGTCTGAGATTCATATATTTTCGTAAGAGTTGTGTCAGATGTGAAAAATGTGTTAATAATTGATTCAAACTCTTCACCAAGATATTTCAGTGCAGCTTTGAGAGAACTTGCATTGTTGTGATGCCATCCTTCGGGTGGAATGTTAAGTCAAGGCCCTGTCTGCCTGTTCAGGTGAATGTTAAAGATCTTGTGGCATTGCTCGATAACAGAAAAGAGGAAGGATTAAAGGTGGCAAAACCTTGTACCATTTCCTGGATCAGCAACATATTGCACTAAACGTTAAAGTAGATAACTGCAGCTTGGAAAATTGACTCTATTTCATACTGCCCACATTTAGATCTACGGGAAGTATTTTCAAAGCCAGTGTTCACGCAAACTCCACAGAGCTTAGCTACAATAGCAAATTAATTCTGCTTATTGCTCATTGAAAATTGCACCCCAAAATGTCTTTGATTTAAAGACTAACTGCTGGTATGGATGTGTAAAAGATTCTCCAGAGCACAGAAAATAAATTGCTGTGTAAGCTATGTCTATAGTCACTGTGTATGGCATGAGAGGCCCTATTTTCAATGAACAAGGCATATAATGCCTTGTTCATTGAAATGTAATATTTTAATTTCATATAATATTTTATTATTTTGAGAAAATACTAGTTTGGAGACTCTTTAATATACAGCATCGTTAAAGCTTTTTGCCACTTTGTAGTGTTAAATATTTCCAAACTGGATTTTTGCATTAATTGCTGCTTCCTGGTTGTATTTTTTTTTGTTCAATTGGTTTTATTTGGACTTTGCCAGCTTGAAAATCGCAATTGCAACTCATGAATTTCACAATATTTATTTTGCTTCCTGGAAGTCACAATTAAGACAATAAATGTGGCTTGGACATTACTGTATGCCAGTGGTTCCCAACCTCGGGTCCCGACCCAAAATCAGGGTCATGAGGGTCCTCAGTAGGGTTGTGAAGAGTCATTAGAATTTTTTTTGCATTTTTTTAATATTGAAAATGCTTTTTTAATGCTAAAACAAGCTTCTAAAGCTAAAAAAAACGAGACACTGCCGACCAATTTGTATAAAGAGCGTACTTACGAGTTGCACTGAGTCCACAAAACATATAGAGATAATGTTTTGGCTGAGCTGAGCTTTAGTAGTGATAATGCCCCCTAGTGGTGTGAGGAACCGGTTGAAGGCTAATTTGGGTCACAACAAAAAACATTTGGGTCGCAAGGACCTGCTGGTCGTTAATTTGGGCCGCAGCAAAAAAAGGTTGGGAACCACTGATGTAAGCAATGGCTCTCACAGACTGCATGCCATTTCTTTATGGTTCCTCTGACACCAAATTGAATGGTTGACAGCATTGAGAGATTCCACTAATGATGTAAACATAATTATTACACAACATAGATGGGCTGAGATCCTTATTGGGTAATAATGATGTTGGATATAGAGTAGAGAGCCTTGCTGTACTCCCTATGTACATTCCTATCAAGGATATTAAACCCAAGAAATCTACAGTGTGTTTTTCAATATGGTTCCACAGGGCAATAAACAGAATGTTTATATTTTTACAGATGAGTTCCAAGAAGTTTGTGCCAATGGTATTGGTTTTGCCAGCACAAACTGCTTTGAGATGTATTAGTAATGTGTTACTGTGATAGATCTAAGTGAGTTGGAGGATTCTTCTGGTAACATAAGAACATAAGAATTAGGAGCAGGAGTAGGCCATTCAGCCCTTCGAGGCTGCTCTGCCATTCAATAAGATCATGGCTGATCTTCTCAAGGCCGTACGCAGGGGGGGTGCGACGGGTGCATACGCACCCCCCCAAATTATAAAAGGTCCACATTTTCCGGGGTAGAGAATTGCATTTTTTATCAAATTTAAATACCAAGTAAATTTATTGAGCATTTGTGTAACAATCAGTTCTTCAAAACTATGTATAAATTATAAACACGCATCTTTGAATGATTTAGTATTAATATAAAATTATCGAGTCGCACACCAGAATCGGCGTCTACCCAAAACATACCGCGTCGATAGACCAGTCCATGACGCGGCGAGTCTGTGACTCGTGATTGGATAAACATAGGCGCCAAGACTCAAATCCATCCTCCTTTGGAAATCATCCCGTAAACAGCCACAAGGGGCAGCACCACTACTGGAAGTTAAATCATCTTTTAATCTGATCACCGTAAGTAAAAATTACTCAAGTTTTGAGAGGTGTGACTGTAATGCTAGCAAACAATGACAACATATTTACAAGCTTCTGAGAACTTAAAGCTTTTGAGAACCCAACAAAAAAGTTATATGTGTCTGGACGGGAATGCCTATTTTTTAAAAAAATACTAATGGACGTAGGCCTATGCTTTAGCGCCTATTCCACGTGGTGTGTCAATCGGAAATCATCCCGTATACAGTCACTACATAAAAAGGTAGCACCACTTTGTGGAAGCTGAAATCGTATTTTAATCTGATAAATGTAAGTAAAAATGACTTAAGTTTTGATAGGCGTGTTTCTGAAATATCATGTTTCTTGTTTTGTCTTGATTATCACATTTGATTTATATTATTAAAAATGTATTCCGGTAATTAAAAATTGCTTTTAGAGACGTCCACTGGCGTGCAAAAAACATATGACCGCAAAGATAAACAGTGCGACTTTATTTCACTTTCAGTTTTGTACCCAGAGTGAAAAAACATCAATGTCGCACGAATTTGGCATAAAAATAGTTTCACCGTCATCTGATCGAGCGAACTCTGGCATTGTCTATAGCACTATGGACAGTTTCCTCCCGGCTTCTCCAGCTATGTCCGCTAAACCTAAGACGCCTCTGCAGTAATGTCTGTGATACCAGTGTGGTAGTGTACCATATAGCTCACTATTTGTCAGATGCTGTCGCCAGTAAACGTTCAGGACGTCTCTTAGAAGCCTGGTATATACCTCACGAGTCACCTAATCTCCTGGTCGAGGTTTGCCTAAGTGTCCAGCATTCTGCTCCGTATAGGAGCGACTTTCAGCCCTCGCGTTAATGCACATTCATTATAATATGGAAATCGATATTGGTAGAGCGGTTGACGTATTCGCTTCAAAGCGACCGAGGCGTCTCGAATACGGAACGCTATTAAAGAATTAATTTCCCCTCCCTTATTTTTTCAAGTATTTTTTCGTCAGATCAGTATTGCTTGATGGGTCACTTCCTTTAATTTTGATTCTAAATAAATAAATAAAAACTAACTACACTATTGCTCACAGTTCAACGATATTTTCAGGATAACGCTGATAACAGGCTTGTAACACGTGTGAATTAACTGTTTGACACTGATTTTCAGTTTCTGTATATTTTCTTGTCTTTTATAAAATTTGCTTTGCTGGAATATCTGAGCACAATATTCATACTTTACTCTTACATTATTGTTCATTACAGTCCGAAAGAAATTTAGTCTTAGGATAACAATGCAGAACAACTTATTAATTACCGTCAATCTGTAGTTTATGATCATTTTCTCTATACGCCTACATTTATCAAGCATTCATCATTGTACTGTGTTAATTGGATTGTAATTTACTTTATCGTTCGCATTCCTTACATCATCGAGTCAACAATCGTGTTGGCTTTTATCGGAGAAAACACATTCGACCTTCCCAATTAGACACGGACTACCGGGGAAAATAAAAACACTGAATAAATAATGATGCTCTTAAATACCAAGGGCATAAATACCGTTCATATTGGATCTTCTGAACCGATTAAATAAGACCTCAAACTGTGTAAAACGTCGGAGCCTCGAGGGGGCCCCGGGGGCAGCCCCCAAGCCGCCGGCCATTGTTGGTCCCATCACTAGCAATTCGCACCCCCCCATTAAACATCCTGCGTACGGCCCTGGAACTTCTCACCTAACTCTGATTACCTGCCCTATCCTCATATCCCCTAATCCCTCTATTTTTCAAAAATCTATCAGTCTCAGCCTTGAAAATGTTCAAGGCCTGAGCATCTACAGAAGGGGTAGTGAATTCCATAAATTCACTACCCTCTGAGTGAAGAAATGTTTCCTCAACTCTGTTCTAAATGGCTGACCCTTAATTTTAAGACTGTGACCCCTGGTTATAGATTCTCCTACCAGGGGAAACAGTCCCTCAGTACCTACTTTATCTAGCCCTTTAAGAATCTTATATGTTTCAATAAGATCCCCCCTAATTCTTCTGTACTCTAGAGAATACAGCCCTAGTTTATTCAACCTATCCTCATAGGTCAGTCCCCTCATCCCAGGAACTAACCTAGTGAATCTATGCTGCACCCCCTCTAAGGGGGTAACAAGAAGTATATCAAGCCTTCTCAAGGTAAAGATCATCTGGAAAATTACTGTGGATTGAGTTGGAGAGTTTTCACAAGCTGCCATCCTGGACTTAAGAAAACATCCTGGAAATGTTCTTAATTAAAAAATCCTATTATGAAACACCATGAAATAGACACAGAGATATGTAATTATGGAGAAATTGAGGTGATGGTTTGCTGGGGTGGTGTAGTGTGGGTATTCTGGAAGGACATGACCAAATGGGTTGAAGGGCTTTCTTCATCTTCACCTATCTTGTGATTTGTGCACCCTTGTGAGATATTATATGTTTGTATTTGTCTCTCATATCAACACCCTTCCACTTACCTGTGGCATCTTACCTGGGGCAATTTTTGGACTTCACAGCGCTATTATTAGATAGATATTGATATTAGTATCATTACTGCGCTCTGAGACGCTGTCCGGCGTGGAGGGCGCTATATAAATCGAAGTTATTGTTGTTGTACTGACTGGAAACAATAGGGAGTGTTTCTTTATATTAGTTTGATTTGATTTTCACTACTCCATGGTCAGCGCACCAAGACTTGTACTCTACTTCCAGAGTAGAGTAGGCCACACAACCATTACTCTAATGCTGACATACACCTCAGTATGGCAACACAAGGGTCTGATGATGAATATTTTTTTAATTCAGTCAGCTAAATATCAAACTGCACAAAGGGAAAGGAAGTGCTAATATATTTACCAATTAAATCAATGTTAGCAAAAGTAGAGGTGGGTAGTGACAACAGGAATTTAATTGGAGGTAATGGTAGGAGATGGAATATTAATATAGGTTAAAGCAGGATCATGATTTCTGTAAATACATTGGAGTTGGAGGAAGGAATTATTTCAAGGAAAAACTGGAACTGTAAGGAACTTGTAATGATTTAAAGTAATTTCAACTCTATGTGTTTGAGTAGATAGAATGGAGTAACAATATATGAGGTGCTCATTTTCCCATGAGAATTTGGTGAAGATTAATGAGCTATTTGGTTGCATGTTGTCTACGCATAGATTTTTTTTACTATGATTTTTTTTAACTGAATTCAGCTCTTCAGCTGTTTTGCTATTTTATTTTACTCTGTACAGTCCATGTCATTGCAAAAATCAGAGAGCTGTCCCCAGTAATTAGTAAGATCTGTAGCATTAGAGGATTCATCTATGAGGAAAGATGAATTAAACTAGAGAGATTTTCAGCCTTCAAACGGAATATATCAGTGGGGACTTTGTAGAGGTGTATAAAATGCTAAATGGGAGCAAAAAAGTAACCCAGGAAAATACTCTCGGTTACCAGGCAGTTTTTCCTTCCCCAGTGGGTAGTTAATGATTAATGATTGGGAGGTTAGCAAGAAGCGTTGTTGGGGCCAGGACTCTAGCATCATAAGAAATAACTTAATTCTGTAAAAGGAAGATGGTAGGTTGGGTACTCTGAAAATATAAGATTAAATGTGCTAACTGGCTATATTGTCTGAGCCTCTTTGGTAATTTTGTGATCTGTCGTCTCCAAATTCTTTTCCCTGCAGCTTCTTGCAGTGCATGTCCTTCAAACAACAACAACGACTACCTGTATTCATATAACACCTTCATGCAGGACAACGTATCAGTGCATAACCTTTCTTTCTTTCATTACTCATTGAAGGTTGCTCAGTTGGTACATGTGTGGGGCTCAAACGTGACCTCATTTGAAACTCTTAACCATGGCAATGCTATTACTGGCCGTATATTGCCTGACATAATAATCCCTCGAGAAAAACAGCAATAATAAATTGGTCATTTCAATTCATGACTGTTTGTGGTACACTGCTATGCACAATTGGCTGCCAAGTTTCGCCCACAAAAATAGAGTCAATTCACTTTACGGTGTATTCTGTGAAGCGCTTTTAGACTTCTAGAAGATGTGAAAAGAACTATATCAAATGCAAGGATTATTATTATTCTCCCTCAGTGTCCAGATGGTAAACTATACATTACATCCTTATTTAAAAAAAACACATTGGTGTGAAAATCTGCAGAATGTGCTAATTATCACTGTTGATAAATATTTTAAATTTCTAGTTAGGTTAAGATGGTATTCCTGAACAGACATTGCACTATACAAATTTAATTTTGTTGTTGTTCAGATCCTGGCATCCAAAGTGCAACCACTGGTTTGGGGCAAAAACTTTGAATGAAGTAAGGGAGGGTGTTAACTCCCAGCTAGTTATTGGCTTGGGACGTCCTCTCGACGTGAAAGGCGCTATATAAATGTAAGTTCGGATTGATTGATTGATTGATTGGTTGGTTGGTTGATTGATTGGTTGGTTGGTTGGTTGATTGATTGATTGATTGATTGGCTGGGACATTCTCAGAAATAGAATGATTCATGTTATTCTGTTTATCACTTCACCTTTTGCATTTTCCACCCCATATATCATGATAGGTGTTTGTCTACAAAATACAAAGTCACTATATTTTACAGTAACAGCTAATTTCAAGGCAAATAATTGCAATTTGAAATATTAATGAAAAACAGAAATAAATCAAACCTTTTCTACAGCTCATCTAGTGCAAGTGATGAATGTTCATAACATTTGGGCTGTTGTCTACTTAAAAATGTAATTAAATTACATTCAACTGAAGCATTATATGGCGCAAATGCTTAATATCAATGCATTGAACACAATTAAACCCCTTCGAGACCTATTATTTTAAGGTCTAAGATGAAGTAAATAATTTTTTGTAATATTGTCCTGATTTTCACAGTGAGATGTGAGATGACCTAATTTACAGGAACTCCTGTAGAAACAAACCAAAAAAGGCACACTTCTCTGTTCCACTCAGTTACCAATATATACTGTAATAAAACCTTTTTACTCTATCAAAACCCCACAAAATATTTAACACTTCTATTATATTTCCCCTTAACTTACTTTCACCATTAGCACCCGTTCCTTCAGTCACTACACCCTGAAATTATGGCGCTTTCTGCTTCAATCCCTTCCCCTTTTCCCTTCCTTGCCTATCTTCAAATTCTGCTTGGAGAGGATAATATCAGCTTGAATTTATACTGTACTCTTCATGCCAGTCATCATCTTGAAGTATTAGCTCTTCCTCTTCAATCATGTATATGGCCACTACCACCCCGGCTTGATGGTACATGTGTTACAATGCAACACATCCCCAGCCCTGAATTGAGTGTCAACCAGACTATGTGAGTTAAAAATCACATCAAATCTGTTCTGAAATATTACTCTATTGCATAACAACAACAACAGCAAAATTGCATTTGTATAGTGCACTTGTATAGTGCCTTTCATGTCAGGAGGAGGCCTTTCACGCTGGATTGTCATGTTTCAGACGCGTTTTTGAAAACCATTGTTTTATGAAAACCATTGTCCGCATTTGATAAACCGGAATTTATCCAGAAAAATGCAATTTTTGGGTGTTTGTGTTGCGTCAGTATTTTGGAATGCTGCTACTAGGTGCCTAATGGTGGCGCTAGCTCAGAATGCTGCTGGTACTGTAAAGCAATACACTCTCCAGAGTGTACTCTTTGAGAGGCAGAGCGGGGAGAGTTGATTAATTTAGATTTAATTTAGCCACAAAGCAGCAAAACACACACCAACCCTGAGCAAAGCTTGTAGATCAATTCATTGGCTTTTAGTTTAATAGAAAAGACTCATCCCTGCAACGTTTGTTTTACAGAGTGCAGTGTTTCAAGTTACAGAGTGCAGTGTGTTGCACACACACACAGGCATCGCAAGGCTTTTTGGAAAGAAAATTAACTGAGCGGCCGCAGCTCACTCTCTGCTTTCTCAATAACACGAGCTTTCCTCTCTTCTGCCCCCAATGAGAACAGTGTCATTCAGATGTGTAACTTTTGCACTGGTTTAAAGATCTCTCTGAACTGTCTGGTCGCTGTGTGTAAAATTATTATAATTATTATTTATATATTATATTATCATATAAATGAATATTTAATCTATTATTAATATGCTGTGTTTTAAAAAATAATGTTTTAAAAAATTAATATTTTTTTTGTGTTGGGTTTTCTGCTGAAAAGTTAAAGCAGGTGCTTTAACTGGCACTGGCCAGGTCCCCAAGGTGCCGGATAAACGGGCTTCTACTGTACTTGCCTTTTTTCAGTAATAAGAGGACAGTGGTATACTTTTTTAATGCTTTCTGGAAGATGAAAACTTTTTATCTTGATCTGTATCAAGAATTATTATCTGTACATGGTGAAGATATCATCGATGAAGGAGTTCATTCTTCCAGTAGTCATTGATCATTTGACTTAATCAAAGGTAAAACTTCAATGAAGATTTTGCTTTGTCATATTGGAATAGTCACCTCTGAATTAAGTCTAGCAGACAAATTTCATCCATAATCCTTTGATCACATTTTGTTTAAGGTAAAATCTTGACCTTATGTAGTCAATATAAAACATTGTTGTAGTCAATATAAAATATCTTAGGAATCTAAACCTTTTTTTTCCATTATCCTGAATTTGACAGGTACAGTCACAAAGAAAATTGTTGATTGAATAGAAATTATGTGGAGAAAGCTGAGCAGCTGGGATTGTTCACCTTACATTAGAGAAGATTAAGTGGAAATATAATAGAAGTACTAAACATTTTGACGAGTTTTGATAGAGTAGATAGGGAGAAACTGTTTCTATTGAGAGGTGGATTGGTAACAAGAGGACACAGATTCAAGATAATTGACAAAAGAACCAGAAGGGAGATAAGGAGAATTTTTTTCTTTTACAGAGTTGTTTGCTACATTCTGGAATGTAGATTGTACATTCTACCTGAAAGGGGATTGTATATTGACTTGAAAAAAACAAAAATTGCAGTCTATGGGGGAGGATTATCCCAGTTTCAGGTCCCAGCTAAAGACCTTTCTCTTTGACCACGCCTATGGTCACCTTTCTAGCCCTGCACCTAGCTCGGTCCCGGGATCCGTTGTTGTGAAGTGCTCTGAGACGCCGTCTGGTGTGGAGGGCACTATATAAATTGAAGTTGTTGTTGATTGGATGAGACGACTGATTGTACAGCTCTATCAAAGAGCCAATACAGGCACAATGGGCCCAAATGGCCTCCTCTGCTCCAGCATTCTATGATTCTATGAAAATGGAAAGAATGGAAGGGGCTTGATTTCACACATTCATTTTGTTAATCCACAACAGTTTCATTAAATCGTATTGGAGGGTCAAATAGATTATCCGATATACCTTATGGATAAATAGAAGTTAAGCATTTAAACCTATATTATTACCATGGGAAAGTACACAAAATATGAGCTCACTGTATAGTTTTTTTTGTGATATGTGGCAAACACACTCTGCTAATTAATACCGGAGAACTTCAGATATAGGGGAAAATGTATGGTATATGATATTGGTGAACACATTACATACTGCGTATTTCTCCTCATTACCTTTATATCTTAAAAAGAGGCCGAGCTTGGAAATATTATTCAATAAAAGTGTTAACATTACATATCCATTCACCTATGAGGTAGAAAAAAGACTCAACATAAAAGCAGTTACGTTACTGAGTCCTCTCTGCTGTAGAAAGCTTTATGAGGTCAAGTGGGTTCTCTGAAAAGTAATCTTCATATTTGCTATAATATCAAAATGTCTCAATGAGTTGTCAAGTGTATTCACTGTGTATTTGTAAGTAAACACAGCAGCTAATTTTTTGGTCACAGATATCTGACACATAGATTCATAGATTCATAGAATTTACGGCACAAAAGGAGGCCATTCGGCCCATCTAGTCTGTGCCGGCTCTTTGAAAAGAGCGATTCAATCCCACTCCCCATAGCCTAATAGACCTGTTCTCCCTAAATAAAGATCTAATTCCCTTTTAAAAGTTGTTATCGAATCAGCCTCCACCACCTTTTCAGGCAATGCATTCCAGATTCGAACAACTCGTTGAATGAAAAAAATTCTCCTCAGCTCCCCTCTACTTCGCCTTGAAACTATTTTAAATCTGTTCACCATACTTAAGCATATCCAAACCAAGATGAATTTTCCATGTATCCTTCCTACACATAAAAATCTCAGAGATAGATCGTTGGGATGGTATGCATACTCTCTCCCTGGAGGGACACGCCCTGCTTATCTAATTCTGGAAAGTATTAAGTGCAGATTCATAAGAGCGAAGGCTTGGAGACCCCAGAGTGTGTGTTGGGGTACAGCTGGAGTGTAACCAGTTAAAACCGCATAGCTTGCCATTGATATGGCTGTCTGGCAAGCTTTCCCACAGCTTGTCCAGCTAGGACCACTCTAGCCATTAGGGCTTTGGCTTGCAGCGCTAACAGGAGTCAAGTGGAATGACTCCCTGCCTCCAGTGACTGGTCTGCCCTTTCAGGTCTTGGCAATGAGCCAGGTTGGCTGTATTGTCATCAGCAGTGCCTTGGAATATTGCAAATTTGCCTGGCTCAGGAACCAGACTACCAAGACCACCAGAGGCTTGGTTTGATTCCGACATTTCATTGCCAGCTAATCTGCACATAGAGAGTCATGAAATGAATTAGTAATTAATCTGGTGGATTGTTATCAGATCTTTATCAGCTATATGAGCAGGCAAGAAAAGCCTTGGTCTTATCATTTCATTTGAAGGACAGCACCGCTGATGCAGCACTTACCTATTTACTATGAGCACAAATTTCTTGCAGCTGAATGTTGACAAGACGGAGGCCATACTCCTTGGCTCTCGTCAACGTCTCCATTCGCACGGCTCTCACCTCCTCCATCTTCCCGGCCTGCCCCTAAAACTCACCGAACCTGTGCGTAACCTTGGCATCAGGTTTGACCCCCAACTGTCCTTTCTCCCCCACATCCGGTCCGTCACCAGCACTGCCTTCTACCACCTCCGACAGATCACCCGTCTCCGGCAATACCTCACCTTAAAAGCCGCCGAAACCTTGGTCCACGCCTTTGTCACCTCTCGGCTGGACTATTGCAATGCCCTTCTCGCCGGTCTCCCCTCCACCACAATCCACAAAATCCAGCTTATCCAAAACTCTGCCGCCTGCATACTCACCCACTCTATGCTTCGCTCCCCCATTACCCCAGTGCTTGCCAGACTTCACTGGCTCCCTGTCCCAGAGAGGATCAACTTCAAGATCCTCACCCTTGTTTTCAAATCCCTCTATTATTCTATTATTACACTTTCTATGTGTCTTTATGGCATTTTGATAAATATTTTGCTGCTGAAGTCAGTGATACTGTTAACAGGCAGTCCTCAATCTCTTGAATTACATTTTTCCAATGAGGTTGTGATCTGAATATAGGGAAAGAGTCAAACAAGAGCAGCAAAAAAGGGAACATTGCACGCAATGGGGTAAATTTTCTCAACTTAGTTAACTTAAGTGTTGGTGCAAAGGGAACCACAGGTTTCAACCCAGAGTCTTAGAAAATTAAATAGGTTAAATTGAATACATGTTACCAAAGCTTCCTGATAGTTTGATAGCTGCAGTAGACTTTTCTCATTCCATTATTTATTTAATGCTTGTTGTCCCATCATTGTTTAATGCAGGGAGAATTTTTTGATAAAATAAAATAACTATTAGGATGAATTGAAATAAACACTTTTAATTTTCCCTTTTTTTAGTCATTGTGAACCAAGAGCCTGCAACCAAAAGGGAGGAGATGGCAACATACTCACAGGTCTTTACCAATTTAGTCAGTTGCTCGTAGCTGAAATATCAGAACAATGTGATAAGGCGCTATATCAAATGCAAGAATGATTATTATGATGTTGTTGTTGTTAGGCCCTGCATTCCTTTTTTTTAATGAAAAAAGCGTTTTATTGGTTATCTATTTTCTGTATCTCTTGCTGTGCCTTTTCATATGTAATATAGTTGCCATAAAGTCTACAGGTAGATATATAATCAATTGCACTAAATAAATGATATCTAATACAAGGAAAGCTCTGACTAAAGCATAAAATTAGCAGCTTTCAATGAAAGCATTGCCCATTAATCTCTATTAACAGGATTCTTGCTCCAGCCATAACATTTCAAATGGTATTTGTAATGATCCTTAATTAATAATTTTTTATTGCCTAACACATCAATCACATTTGCTTATAATAATAATCCTTGCATTCGAATATAGCGCTTTACATGACTTCTACATGTCTCAAAGCGTTTCACAGAATATACCGTAAAGTGAATTGACTGTATATTTGTGGGCAAAACTCGGCAGCCAATTGTGTACAGCAGTGGTGTTCGTGGATTGAAATGACCAATTTATTATAGGTTTTTTTTGACGGATTATTACTAGGCGTGTGGAGTAAGGAAACTTGCCCAAGGTTTCAACCTGCCTGGATTCGAAACACAATCTCATGTTTGTAAGGCGAGGGCTCTAACCATTGAGCTACAGGATTCTTATGAGCAACTTCTTTAAGAAACCCTCATTTGGCTTGAAATAAGAGTTGTATGTCAAGTTCCATTGCCATGCATATAATTAAATGGAATGAGATACCAACATGTTAAATAGTCAATAGTCAACATCTTTGTACAAATAATTTTCCAGGAATCTTTATCCAGCCACCATTCCAGGGTAACTTCATACATAAACAGATTTAGGGCTGAAAGATAGAATGTTTCTAAATAGATGTTATGTATTATCAAATGGATTATTGTACCTGATTAGAAACATCACAATTTTTAATCTATTACTAAAGACTGGATACAGGTGTGTGTGCAGGTGTGACCAGCCCTACTCCAATATTGGCACAACAACAACAACTTTGATTTATATAGCGCTCTCCATGCCAGAAGGCATCTCAGAGCGCAGTAATTAGCTTCAAGGTTTGATCATTGTCATCATTGCTCCCAATCGTTAAGTGTGGCATTCCGGTGACACTTCATGTGACTATATCTTAAGTCAATGTTAGATTCAGAAGAAATGGGAGTTTTCTCAAAGGAACGATCTTCAGTCATCATAGAGTTTTATGATCTTTTTATTCAGTACTACATCCCAGTTATAGTACAGGCACTCCTCTTGTGATTCGAATAGTTACTTGTTAGTTCGAACCGTTGAATCTTGGAGGATTCAACACATATATACTCAGTTTGCTTTCTTTGTCCTACAGGACCCAATCAGTTAAGACAGTATTGCCCAACCAACAGGCCCATATTAGGAGCGTTATCCAATGGTCACACACACTTGCTATCTTTCTACACTACAAAGTTATCTGATCCAATGGTCACACACACTTGTTATATTTCTACAATACATAGTTATCTGGTCTAAATCAGTCTAAACTGCCAGATAAACACAAACGTGTTGTTACAGAGTCACACACAAAACTGCTACATTCCAACAGTCAATATTGCTTTCCGGGAGCAACCGCTTGAACTGTAGTGTGGAAGGAGGGGTGGAGGTTTCTATTCCTGGTGACAGTCTTTAATAACAGATTGAAAATTTGCAATTTATGGTAATAGCTTCTTTAATATATCTATAAACACAATGAATCTGTTAAGAAACATGACATTTTCACTCAGTAGGCACTGCTGCATTGTGCTAATTGAATGATAATTGCTTCCCATGGCTGACTGTTTTAGGCTTAGAGCAGGCTTGACATGAATAGCCGTCAACCAGAAATTTGCTTGAAAACTCTTCCAATTGTTTCTGCTATTCTAGTTTGTAACTTTCATTGTGGTGTGAGTATAATCATAAACGCAAAATACTGTACTGCAGATGCTGGAAATCTGAAACACAAACCGAAATCGCTCGGAACACTCAGCAGGTCAGGCAGCATCTATGTAGAAAGGATTGTGGACCCGAAATGTTGACGTACTTTTCCTTGCTCCATAGATGTTGCCTGACCTGTTGAGTGTTCCCAGCGACTTCTGTTTGTGTGTGAGTGTAATAATTCTCAGTGTCATCTGAAAATACAATAGTAATTTTAATCTGATGCAGTGAGTTATAGGACTGCTCTAACAACAACAATAACAAAATTACATTTATAGAGCACCTTTCACGTCGGGAGGAGAATTACAGTTTACAGCACATCCATACTGTGCATACTTTGCCATCTGTACTTCATTTACTTGAGGTTGAGAACAGGTATTTAAATAACGGTCAAAGAAAATAAATAACTCTTGTTCTGGCCTTGGAAGAAAATTTAATGTTTGCTTCTATGATTGGCCTCAACTTGGAATGCTGTTTAGATGATTTTTCTGTAAAAACAGCTTTTTATTGGGTGTATTCTGCAAAAGTCGCAAACTGCATTAGTTGTGTTAATAGTGACTTCTGAGTTGCGAATATTGCATTGCGAGATTAATAGCTGGTGAATTATGTATCTCAAGGTGGTACAGTCCAAAGAAAGATTTGTCAGCTCATCGTTTTCCAGACTTTGAATATTAATGGGCGGAAATTCCATCTAAGTCTAGATTTACTCTATTTATGTAACATTTTAGATTGTGCAGAGATTGGCAGATTGAACTCAAGAATGAAATCAATCTGAACTTTGCAAGAATTTATGGAATATTGACTTCAAAATTAAGTCTGTATTGAAGATTTTCTCCAATTGTGTACACTCAGAAATGTTCCCTAAATACAGCTAATCTACACCCACATAGAATTTCTTCCCCGTAATGTTCTTCTACAACTGGCTGTTGACATTGAGTTCATAACAACAAAATTTAAAAGCATGTTGAACAAATAATTGAGCAAAAATATTAAAGGGTATGGAGAAAGAGCAGAGAAATTGAGATTGAAGAAGACAATTCCAGTGAGAGCACTAGCACCGAAAAGACACAATAGACTAAATGGCCTCCTTCTAAACTGTAAACTTTCTATGATTCTGTATCTAGGTAAAGTCTAGCGATAGGGGGCATCAGCACACTTCTGATATGATATCACTACAATGGTGTCTTTACTGCATTCTCTTTCTGATTCATGTTCTGTGGACTAAAGGTAAGTTTAATTCATTTCAAAAAATTCCCTTAGCAGTGAAAGACAATTAAATTTAACTGTCTTTCCATACCCCATATGTAGGAAGTGAATGGGTATACCATATGCCAATAGTAAATGTTCATAAAGTTGATACAAAACGAGCAATTTAACTTTGAAGAGGCTAACTGAGTGAAATGCTTAGTAAACTTTTGCCTTCATTTTTATTGTGTGGGAAATTCCAAAACACGTGTGAAAGAAAACAGTTGCTGTGGTTGGTAAACACCATTCGTATAATAGTCCAGATAAATTGTAAAGATAGCTGTATGGGAAATGGCTAGTTTACACTGGTGGCCTGAGATCAGAGAAAGGGAAAGGAGTTAAGGCATATTTGGGGCATAGTAGATAGGAGGTTTTATTTTGGACCAGACCACAGCTGATTTGTGAGTGATTCATTCTTGATTGTTCATCATTAATTTGAAAGTGATGAAATGTTACATTTTTTCCTGATCCTGACATCTTATCTTGAATGAATAAATAAATCTACTACGTCAAGAAGGATAATGGTCACCCACAACTGTCATTGATCCATCTACTAATGTTACATTTATGGCCAGTCTAGACACTGACAGTCTGGGTGAATTGCAATCACATTAGCTTTTCACAATACAAATATTGTTTCTTTTGTTATCAAGTATAATTTGAAGAAACCCATTAATGATTATCTTAACCCATTAATAATTTTCATAGTTTTCAAACAATTTTATAATAACTTAGACATTAGATCCAACAGACAGTGTATTCCTTGCTCTGTGCAAAACACTAGCCATTCCTTATGAGACAAAGTAAGTTTTAATAATGTACTCTACTTGCATATCTTTCAATATACAATATTTGAGAAAATGACAGGTGATCAGAATGAATTGTGTGAGGAGGGTGCCATCCCTTTAATTTTAAGGAAGGTAAATGGCTCAATCATCAATTTCTTTCTGTTTAACAAGACTATGAATTGTATTTATCTTTGAAAGGTTTTTCAGTCAATGCTGTATGATGTTTTAAAACCTGTGGAATACAATAATGTTTATTTCTACTGGGATTTATCCACAGGAGTAATACAAAAGAAAATGATTTGAAAAATGAAAGACAATGATTCTGTTTAAATTCAAATTGCCACCATCTTAGAATTTAATTATTGGTTTGACTATCCTTTGCAGTTCTGAATAAACTATTTTCTTCATTTCTGCAGTGCTTGTTCCTATCTTATGTCTGGTTATTATTAGTTTTTGTTTTGTATTGATTTACAAATTTTTCAACTCTTCAATGTGTAGACAAATGTGTAAACTATACATCAGTGCTACAGTCATAGAATTGATAAGTACAGTACAGTATTGAAACATGGCGATGGACTATTATTACTTCTAATAATCCTTATATTTAATGTAGCACCTTTTATGTTGATAGGATGTCATGAAGCACTTCACAGGATAAAGTGTAGTGACTGTGTCTTTTCATAGGTAGTAATACTTGTCCATACTTCAGTGTCACAACATGGACTTAGTTGAATGCCAAAGAAAAACAACCCAGGCAGCTTTTAAATGCTCTTGTTGACATACATTTCACAAGCTTTTTGTAAACTCTAATATAATATGTGCATTGAATACAAACAAAATATTTTTATTTAAAAGAATACAAGCAAAAACTTAACTCAAAGCAACTTTTAAACAATATATTTATTGGTATAACACCCAATTCCCTTTGATTTGTGTACAATAATTCTAATTTAGAACTAGCTTGAATGTATTTTTTAGGCTGCAAATGTTTTCATTCCTAATTTACCATTTGCTCCAAAATCACATGATTAGGCTGATGCATCCTTTGAGTTATTTTTGCGGCATTTCATTGCAAACATTGTAAATTAATCAGTAATTTACTCTAATTCAGCAGTAGTGTAATGAGTACTGAAATCATGTATGTCTATTGTACCGTTTCACCATCAATCACTAATATAATTTAGTTGGTTTTAAGAACTCCATGAATTGAGCGATAATAATCCTTGCATTTGATATAGCGTGTTTCACATCTTCTAGGCGTCTCAAAGCGCTTCACAGGATATACTGTAAAGTGAATTGACTGTATATATGTGGGCGAAACACAGACACCAGTTGTTCACAGCAGGGTCACACAAACAATCTTGAATTCAAATGACCAATTTATTATTGATTTTTATTAGGGATTATTATCAGGCGTATGAAGTTACGAAATTTGCCCAGGGATTTGCCCTGCCCTTGGGATGTCCTCCCGATGTGAAAGGCGCTATATAAGTGCAATTTTGTTGTTGTTGTTGCCTGGAAGCAAACCCAGGTCTCTTGCTTGCAAGGTGAGCGCTCTAACCACTGAGCTATAGGACTCACAATGTTCCATGGAAATGTTTCATTGCACAATGTCCAATGTTACACAGATTACAGATGACACATCTTTTACAGATACTAGGTTAAGCAAAACATTGTGCGGCGTGATGGTGTGATATTTTTGCTGCTTGTTAAAAATTGATTTTTGTTTTGCTATATCTTTCTAATGGGTTATAATTATTATTATTTGATTTATTGAAACACCCTCAGTGATTAGCATCAAACAATAATACTCCTTGTATTTGTATCATGTTGTGGAATTTCTAAAAATGCTTTGCAGGATTCATTCTAAAGTTTAGTGACTGTGTATTCGTGGATGAATGCAGCAGTCAATTTGAACACTATGACTCATTAATAGCCACGAAGCAAATGACCTATTTTACCTGGGGCATTGTCTGCCAGAATACTGGGGGAAAGTACCCCTCTTTTCAGAGAATCTTAGTTTAATGTCTCATCTGTAGGACAGCAACTCTGTCAATACTACGCTTCTCAAAAATTGCACTGGAGTGGCAGACTATGAGCTAAAGATTGTGATGCTGGGCTTGAACCCATGTTTTTCTGACTCAGAGGTGAGAGTACCATGAACTGAGTCAAGTTTATACATCTAAAATAAATCTCTTAAAAATATTGAAAAAGATTTTTAAAAGGTAAAGCTCGTTTGGAATCACAGCCTTTAATAAGAGATGAAGAAAAGAATATGCATGATCACATATTCCCCATAACAACAACAAAACAACAACAACAAAATTACATTTGTATAGCATCTTTCACATCCTGAGAGGTTTGAAGGTGCTGGAGAGTCAATGTTTCAATCCTGAGCTGGGGTTGGGATCGGGGATGGTAGAGGGGTGAAGTAATGGCAGAGTTGGCAATATTGCGGAGGTGAGGGAAGGCAGAGCGGGTAATGAATCATAGAATCATAGAATTATATGGCACAAAAGGAGGCCACTTGGCCCATCTAGTCTGTGCCAGTTCTTTGAACAGCGCAACTCAATCCCACTGCCCAGCTTTCTCCCCATAACCTAACAGACCTGCTCTTTCTAAATAAAGATCTAGTTCCCTTTTAAAAGCTGTTATGGAATCTGCCTCCACCACCTTTTCAGGCAATGCATTCCAGATTCGAACAACCCGCTGATTGAAAACATTTCTCCTCAGCTCCCCTCTACTTCTTTTTGAAACTATTTTAAATCTGTGACCACAAGTCACTGATTGGCCCACCATTGGAAACAGAGTGCCGTCAACCTTTTTAGTAATTCCTTTCTGGTTATGCTTATCTTATCCATTACTACTACTCTCTCCTCCAATACTGTGACTTTGGCTGCATCTTCTTCTCTTGTGAAGACAGAGGCAAAGTACTCATTCAGTACATCAGCCATGCCCTCTGCCTCCACAATAAGATTTCCTCCTTGGTCCCTTATTGGCCCCACCCTACCTTTGACCAATCTTTTACCCTTAATATGTTTGTAAAATACCTTAGGGTTCCCTTTAATGTTACCTGCTAATTGTTTCTCATGCAGTCTTTTTACCCCTCTAACTTCCTTTTTTAGTTTTGGGATGTTGGGGAGAAAAGACAGTTGAGGATCGAACTAGACACCTAGGTTCCTGACTGGCGTGGTGAGGTGGTGGGTGCAACCATGCAAATTGATGCTGACAGTGCCTGATGTGTGAAGAGGCAAACCGATCAGGAGGGCCTCGTTCTTGTTGACATTCAAACAGGAATAATCTACAGTAAAATCAGATATAACCACAACTTGTATTTATATATTGGCCTTATGTAGTGTAGCATCTTGGAGGGTGGAGAGGGGGAAATGACCATAGGTACAGTTCAAAAGGAGGGTCTTTAGTAGGGTCCGTCGATATGGAAATTTTCTGATTTAGATATATCGATGAGCTCATATCGAGATATACCGATATACTGCGCATGCGTGCGCGTCGTGAGGTGCCCGCGCATTCGGGGCCTATCTCCTGAGGAGGTAAATATCTCTCTCTGTGTCTCTCACACTCACTCTCTCCATCTCTGTGTTTTTCTGTCTGTGTCTCTGTGTCTCTCTCCTCTCTCACCCCCCCCCCATCTCTATCTATCTGTATATTATCACATCCCCCTGTCTCTCACCCCGATCTCTCCCCACCCCCCGCCGTCTCTCTCTCCCCCACACTCCATCCCCGCCATCTCTCTCTCCCCCCATGCCCCCCGCCATCTCTCTCTACCCCCCACACCCCGCCGTCTCTCTCTCCCCCCCACACCCCGCCGTTTCTCTCTCCCCCCTCACTCCCCCCCGCCGTCTCTCTCCCCCACCACACCCCCTCCACCATCTCTCTCTCTCCCCCTCACCCGCCGTCTCTCTCTCCTCCCCCAACCTCCCCCGCCGTCTCTCTCTCCCCCCACCCGCCGTCTCTCTCTTCCCCCCCCACCACCCCCGCTGTCTCTCTCACCCTCCAAAAATAACTTTTGGAATGCCTATATCGGCATATCGATATAAAAATTATATCGGATATAACTGATATATCGCCAGACCCTAGCCTTTAGGTATGATCCAAATATGGTGAACCAGGGGGCAAGGCAGAGGGAGTAAGGGAAAGAGTTGCAAAGTTTCAGGATGGAATCGTTGAAAACACGGCCACTGATGGTGGAGCAGATGGGACGATGGACAAGCAGAAGGCCAGAGCCAACTGAATGGAGGCAGCAGATAGTGGAGTGGGGAGTAGTGATAATAATAATAATCCTTACATTTGATATAGAGCTTTTCATGTCTTCTGGACATAACAAAGCGCTTCACAGAATATACTGTAAAGTGAATTGACTGAATATTTGTGGGTGAAACGTGGCACCCAATTGCTCACAACAGTGTCCCACAAATAGTTGTGGTTTGAAAAGATCAATTTATTATTGTTTTCTTGAGTGATTATTATCAGAGTTGCTCAAGGTTTCGCCTTGCTTGGAATCAAACCCAGGTCTCTCGCTTTTAAGACAAGTGCTGTAACCACTGAGCTACCTGTAGCTGGTTGGAGAGGAAGGGGGTGCCAGGGCATCAAGGGATTTGTAGACGAGTGTGAGTATCTTCAAATCGATCAGTTTTGAATTAAACTAATGATGCTGTCTTGCTGCAGTCATGGTTAATAATATTAGCTAACGGCAAATAATTGAAAAGCTGTCAATGATATGAAAGCCAATCGAATGTTATATCAATGATGCGGCCTCCCTGCTTTTCTCCCTAAATGTCAATAATTCTCAGAAACCACTCATGGGAGCTGAATTACAAAGTTTTTTTTTCGCAGGAGAGAAATCTCGTAGCTACCTAACTTTATTGGTCTTCCAATTCTCCATCCGTTTATGTCTAAAATATTCATGGGATGAAACATGCTAATTGGGGAAAATTCTGCCTGCTTTAATACTTCAAAAGATAAAGTTTGAAACAAATCATTTTGAAAAAACTATGTATATTAAAACCGAGTATTGTTCTTTGACCTAATTGAATATATTACTGTACTATGATTTTGGAACTCAATGAGAAAATGTAACTGCTTCCAATTGTTATCCTGACTGTCAATTGCCATTTGGTTACTCACAGCGAGATTCTTCTGCCAGCTTTAATACTTTAAAAGATTTGAAAAAATTGGGAATTTCAATCCACGACTGGTTGTGAAACATTGCTGTGCGTAATTGGCTGCGCCTTTGCGCCCACAAGTGTACTGTCAATTCACTTTTACAGTATATTATGTTAAGTGCTTTGAGACATCTAGAAGACATGATAAGGCACTAAATCAAATGTAAGGATTCTTATTATTGTCAAGTCTGAAGTAAACAATTTTGAAAAAATCTATGGATAATAAAACTGAGATTTGTTCTTTGGCTTAATTGAAGGGATTGTGGCTGTTTTGTGAGACTAGAAATAAAGTTCTTATTTTGGGCTGTTTTATTTGTTAGTCTCATTCTGAATCTAATGTTGGCATTAAAAGTGATGCATGCTAAACAGATGCAGCATACGGTCCAGAGTGAAGTAATTCCCATGTGGTCTATATGTTATTACACAACCAGCTGGATAACAGTAATGGTATTAAAATAGAGAGCATTAAATTACTTCATGTAACATTGATTCTAATTGCATATTAGTGGAGATGCATGTTATTTTAGGCAAAGTTTGTGGGACACTGCTATATGCTATTGGCTGCCGCGTTTCACCCACAAATATATATTGGTCAATTCACGTTATATTCTGTGAAGCGCTTTGAGATGTCTCGATGGCGCGATAAAGCAATGTATCAAATGCAAAGATTATTATTATCCATCTATATCAGACCAGACAACCATTTGTGAATTGTTGCAGCAGTTAAATGGATTGGTTTCTCTGTTCTCTATGTGATTGGTGGCAGATCTTAACTGACTAGATTTGTGCATTGAACTAGTTTGCCCTCTCCACCAAACTAACATTAAAAAAACAATAAAAGTGTTTCAATGAAACAACAACACATAGACTTCATCATCAAATTTTATTCAACTCATCATTTTAAGAATTAGCTATAGATTGATTTTGGTGCAAAGCACGTCATTGTTACATTATCTAAGGTCAAGCATTCCGGGAATCTTTATTATTCTCAGCACATGGTTAGTACATGCACTAGGTTCATGGGCTATATTGAACAACAGTGATGTATTCAGAACAAGTTAGTAGATAGGAAATGTTAAAATATCATAGATAAAGCAATACCATAAATACTGTTATTCATACTTGTATCATTCATGCTACATATACAGCTGAATTTTTATGGTTAATCCGTACTACTATGTCAGCTCTTACTATTATTATTAATGTTCTGTGTGCATGGTATTTATGTTCAAAGTCATCTCAGCAGAAAAAACACCATCATATAAACTGTGAGAAAGGATGGATTGTATTGGAAAACAGATGTTAAGTCCTCATCTCCACAATTGGAACACGTCTCCTATATCCCAAATTGTACAGTTTTATTAATGTATCTCCTGCACAAATGACTTCAAAGAATCACACAAGTGCTGGCACATCTACTCTTCCTCAGTTTTCATGTAAGCAAAATATTGACATTATCCTGATCAAAATCCTTATAAAAATGCTTGTCAATCTCCAGCTCCACTCATTTACTAGGAAAACAGTCAGATGTCAACTATTGTCTTTCCTATTTCATCTTGTTGAATGCAAGTCTTTTATGTGACTGTTTTGGCTTATGGGTTCTAATAGGACTCTGTTGAACTTAGTTGTGGTCAGGCTGTGTTGTAATTTTAGGTATTGATACTTTTGCTTAGCCAGTGGAGCTGAGAGTGATTGTGGGATGGAATTCCAGAGGTTGGGAAAAGAGTTGCCGATAGTGGGGTGGGTGGGTTGGAAGACTCCAAAAAAAATTGCATGCCAGTTTTCTGTTAGATAGACTTATAAAAGCTTATTGACTATTTCTCTATTAAAATCTGTGCTAATCAGGACATGTGTATATTAAGGATCTACATTAATGCTGTACCATTTGCTGTACCAAATCCAGGCAAGATTTTTTTTCCCCAGTTTAAATATCGCGGCCACATTCAGGGCAGAGCACATCATCTCTCTGAGTGAGGAAACCTCGCCCAACCAGTGAGATGGCACATTTCTTGCAGTTGAAGCAATCATTGTGCCACTGGCGGTCTTCAAAGGAAATGTATTTTGCGCCACCAAGTCCTGTTGAGGTAACATCACATTAAATAACAGTGAAGGTATGAAGTTGCCTGTAAATTGCTTTTCCTCCATGTCCCAGTCATGATTACATACTTCTATGCTGGTGTGCATATCACTGGATCTTTTGTAACAACTGACAACGGTGATGTCATGATTACCCCAGTTCTCACCAGACTTCACTGGCTCCCTGTCACAGAGTGAATCAACTTCAACATCCTCACTCTTGTGTTGATTAAATTCCTTCCCCCCTCTGCACCCCACCTACCTCTCTAACCTTCTCTCTTCTCACAACAGTATCTGTTGCCTCCGATCTACTGGGTCTGGCATACTCCTTGTCCCCCAAATCCTCTGCTCCACCGTCGCCGGCCGTGCCTTCAGCTATTCTGGAACTCTCTCCCTTAATCCCTTTGCCTCACCCCCTCCTTTTCTATTTTCAGGTCGCGCTTGAAGACCTTTCTGTTCGATTGCGCCTATGGTCACCTTCCCCTTCCCCTGGCGTGGCCCCGAGCTCCGCTATTGTGAAGCGCTCTGAGATGGCATGGAGGCTGCTAGATAAATGCAAATTGTTGTTGTTGTTAGCAAAATTGTCATATTATTTCTATGGTTTTAATGTGAAATAATTTTTTAAGGAAACATGCTTCATTGTTTGTAACATAACTCACCAGTGATTGATTTGGCGCAGGCCGTACACTTCTTAGCATAGAGATTGCTGAAGCAATCCAGGCAGTATGGGAAGTTGTCCCTGGAAGTGAAACGCTGACCTGCCAGTTGCATCTTGCAACCAATACACAGAAAGCACTCCTTGTGCCATGGTTGGTCATGGTAAGTCACTCCCCCAGTGGTGATAGCCTGAGGAAGAGGAAAGAAAGGAACAATACTGTTTACAGTTCTGACAAAGGGTTGTAGACCCTTCTTTTTCCTTTCTCCATGGATGCTGCCTGACCTGCTGAGTTTCCCCAGAAACTTCTGTTTTTGTTTCAGATTCCCAGCATCTGTAGTATTTTGTGTTTTGAATACTGGTTACACTTCTACATATTGGGAGGATATTCCAAAGAGCATGGCAGTCCTAGCTGGGCACTGAAGCTGAGGGTGGGAATTCTGGATAGTCTGCAGGCTGCACATGGAAGCCTTTGCTGGGGAGTCTCGCAAATAAAGCGTTAATTTAATCAAGCCAGGGCAAAATAACAACCTGAATTTATATAGCACCTTGTGCAAAGCAGCGTAGTGTCTCTGAATGCCTAACAATGCAGTGTGACTCTGAGCGAGGGAAAGAAATGAGGTGATCATGGTCACGATTGAAGAGAAAGGTTTTCAGGTGCGATCTGAAGACACAAGGAGAGGGCAAGGAGGAGGCAAGCAGTTCCAGAGTTTTGGAACACGATGCTTGAAATCACAGAGTGGACAAAGGACATGCAGAATGCCTGAGCCAGCTGAGCAAAGGTGACAGGTAGAGGAAGTTGTTTAAGAAGGTTAAAGAGATATAGGGAGATGCTAGGGCATGAAATAATTTAACCACGACTGAGAATCTTAAAATCGATCCACTCTGCAATAATGAGTTAGTGAAGCCTGTAGTGGGGTGATAAGATGTGAAATTTGGTATAAGTGAGGATACAGGTGGCAGTGGCTTGAATCAATTGGATTTAATGAGTGGTGAAACTGGGGAGATGTGCGAGGAAGACATTGGGATAATCAAGGCAGGAAGTAACAAATAAGTGAATAAGGGTTGGATGTGAGCTATACTCAGAGGTGGACAATGTAGAATATTTGTCAGAAACAAATATTGGGTAGGAAGGACATTGAGGATTGATAGTGCCAAAGTTGTGCGAGTCTGAGGTATAGACTGAGGAGTTTGAAGCCACTAATTGATGTTATACAAGTTTTGTTTTATTGTTGTTTGTTTGTTGTTGGTGAGAGCCAAGGATGGGAACCAAGAATGGGAGTCAAGAAGTATGGCTTCTATCTTGTCCATATTCAGCAGCAGAAAGTTAGTACTCATCCCATTCCATGGTGTTCAAAGCTTATCAGACTTACAGACTTACAGACTTATCAGGAGTACAGTTTCCAAGTTTGCAGATGACACTAAGTTAGGGAGAATAGTAAATAGTGAGGAGGATAGTAGCCATCTGCAAGAGGATATAGACAAATTGGTAAAGTGGGCAGACACATGGCAGATGAAGTTTAATGCAGAGAAGTGTGAGGTGATGCATTTTGGGAGAAGAAATGAAGGGAGGCAATATAGGCTAGATAGTACAATTTTAAATGGTGTGAAGGAACAGAGAGACCTGGGGATTTGTGTTAGTGACTCGTTGAAGGTGGCAGGACAGGTAGACAAGGCTGTTAAGAAGGCATATGGGATACTAGGCTTTATAAATAGGGGTATAGAGTACAAAAGTCAGGAAGTGCTGACTAACCTCTATAGGACTTTGGTGAGGTCTCAGCTGGAATTCTGGTGTTCAATTCTGGTCACCACACTACAGAAAGGATGTGAAGACATTGGAAAGGGTACAAAGAAGATTTACTAGGATGGTGCCAGGATTGAGGGACTTCAGCTATGAGGAGAGGCTAGATAGGCTAGGGTTATTCTCTCTGGAGCAGAGAAGATTGAGGGGAGACCTAATAGAGGTTTATAAGATCATGAGGGGTTTCGACAGGGCAAATAGAGAAAAACTATTTCCACTCGTGGGCGAATCTGTGACTCGTGGTCACAGATTTAAAATAGTTTCAAGGCGAAGTAGAGGGGAGCTGAGGAGAATTTTTTTCACTCAGCGAGTTGTTCGAATCTGGAATGCATTACCTGAAAAGGTGGTGGAGGCTGATTCGATAACAACTTTTAAAAGGGAATTAGATCTTTATTTAGGGAGAACAGGTCTATTAGGCTATGGGGAGCGGGCAGGGCAGTGGGATTGAATCGCTCTTTTCAAAGAGCCGGCACAGACTAGATGGGCCGAATGGCCTCCTTTTGTGCCGTAAAATTCTATGAATCTATGAATCTATGAACCTGACAAACAAGCTGACAGAACATCAGTGGACCTGGTGTCGTGGCTGGAAGAGAAAAAGTAGATTTTGGTGTCATCTGCATACTTGTGCAAGTTGATACAGCTCTACAAATTATATCACCAAGAGGGAGCACGGAAATAATACGGAAGGAATGGAAAATAGAATCCTTGAGGTGTATCCTACAGGTGACCATGTGGGGGTGGGAGGAAAAAACATTTGAGGAAAGAAGATGATGAAGATGGGTCAAGTAAGACTGAGACCAGGAGAATGTGAGCATAGGAGATGGATGAGGTAAGAAAGGCATTGGATGAGGGAGGCGAAGCAGTTGAGAATGATGCATTATCAATTGTGTTGACAATGTGTGGATGTCCCAGAGGAATATTGCAATATTGTGAAGTTGAGGGAAAGCTGAGTGATTGAGAGCAGAAACAAGCAGAATGTGATCAATGCAAGTAAAACATCTTTGGAATTAATAGGGTGAAATTTTCAGCATTTCATAATTATCATATTAAACAGGTTATAAAACTATGAATCTCATTTCTATATAACAGAGGTGCATTGCCCATCTTCTCAATCTAAAGTTAAATAAAGCATGCTATGCCATCTCTCATAACATGCCAAATAGCTTCAAATGCCCATCTTATCCAGATCTGGCTCCCCATCCTCCAGAGGATCGAGTTCAAGATCCTCGTCCTCACCTTCAAGGCCTTACATGGCCTTGCCCCGCCCTATTTAACCAATTTACTCTCCCCCTACAAACCCACCCGGACCCTCCGTTCAGCAGGACTTGGCCTGCTCCAAACCCCCCACCATCGGAGGCCGGGCCTTCAGTTTTTCTGCTCCGACCCTATGGAATTCCATCCCCCAATCCCTCTGTCTCGTTTCTTCCCTTTCCTCTTTCAAGGCCGGTTTGAAGACTTTCCTCTTCGACCATGCCTTTTGTTCCACCCCGAATTCTTCGACCTCCCCTACTTGTTTCACCCCTTCCCGTACACTCCCCTCCCAGCTCGGGTCACACGCCTCCTGTGCAGCGCCTTGGGACGTCCTCACGACGTGAAAGGTGCTTTATAAGTGTAATTTGTTGTTGTTGTTATCGCTCCTGAATTTGTTGGCCTTGGGACGTCCTTCCAACCTGAAAGGCGCTTTACAAATATAATTGTTGTTGTTATATTCACAATGCTGCATTGCAGTTGGAGCCAGACAAAAATGCGTACAGGTATTTCCGTATATGGTGCATTAAGCATCTCAGGTCTTGTAATTAGAAATAAGAAATGAGGTATCCAGATTGAGTTCTGGGCACTTTTAGAATGGATTTTGGAAATATCATTAAAATTTATGACCAAGAAACATGGTAATCTCAGTCTAGTGTTAGCCAATGAGAGGTAGATTCACTCTTGATTCATGAACCTGTTATTGTAATTTCCTTTTTCAATGGATAGAACACAAAATAGAACTGTATCTCAACTTCAAATACCAGACTTTTGTCCATATCCATTGTTACCCCTACTTAACAAATACCCCTACCACCTCAGTCTTGAGGCTTAAAACAAAGAAAATGAACTACCCAGCTTTTCTTGTTGCTTAACTGGTATCATCTAGTGTCTTCTGAGGCTGGAAACATAACTCCGCAGTGAGCAGCTTCATGTGACTGTTGCTTGGATACTAGTATATCAAGTAGGTGCGGAGGCTCAATACAATTTCATATTGTATTTGAATAAATGTCACACATTACCTTCTTGCAGGCCGAGCATTGTAGAGCAAACTGCTTCTCATAGCATGAAACACAGTAAGTATCATTCTCCTTGGGGATAAAAGGCTTGGTTCCGATGGGTTGTCGGCAACGTTTGCAAATGAAGCAAGTTTCATGCCAGCTGTTTCCCTTGTATTCCATTTTACGAGAACCTATCATCAAAAAGGACAGTTTTTTTTTATTACTAATACTGAGAGCAATCTGTATTTCAGGCATTTCTTCGGACACATTGGATGTGAATACTGGATAGTGAATTATAGGTTGAGTGTGTTCTCACCTGAACTAGGGAGTTGTTTAAGGATGACTACCGCAGGTTATATAAGCAGCAGCCCCCATTTTCCACATAACCTATAGTATTGTGGAAATTACAGTATAATAGGAGAAGACCTTTCAGTTCAGTGAATCTAAATTGATTCTATTCCTCTACTAAACAAAATCTGAGATTACATAACAGGGCATGAAAGTAGTCTGTATAATAGTAATAGATATAGGACAGTGCATTTGATGTTGTCATCCTATTCGTTCACAAGTGGCCAGAACACATAATGTTTGTACATTCCAGGCACAAGCCACATCTGTGGGTATTATTGGTTTTATATATTTGTGTCCTCATTGAAGTAGTGGGAATCATTGCTGGGAAACAAAACGTTTCTCCGCATTTGCCTCTTGTGCTGCAGGATAAAGCACAGCATAAATCTGGGTTAACCCTACGTGAATTGTATTGGAGCCCTGTTGCTGAGACAACCTTGTGGAGGCGGTTTCAGTGGCACTTTGATTTGTACCTCTGTATGACTGATTCTTGAATAACACAAAAAGTAATATTCTAAAGCCACATACTGACAACCATGTCAGCTTACTTCATACTGAATGTAAGCAACTAAGCAGACACACAGAATGCCAATGTTGGGATTAATTGTTAACTCACCCTGACAAATGCAATGAGGAATACAAATTAAGCTTTTGGTTCCTCGTTACTCTACTTTTGATGACGATATTGGTTTGCTTCAAGCGGCATAAAGAAGGCATCAGTATGGCATCAACATCCAAGTGTATGAGGGACATATCACAAGCCCTCTCTGCCCTAGCTAAGAAGAAGATTATTTACTACACCTGTGTGGCATTGCTGTTTCTGTACCAGCTTTATGATCTCTGATTAAAATTGCAAATTCAACAATGAGTTACGCCAACAATGCGAGGCCAATATTGTGCTTATAGCCTTAGATCTGTGACAAGCTTGGTTGCAATTATTCCTCCACAAAATAAAATATAAGATAACATTATAGGACATAAATGTAGTTTGCTTAATCAAAAAACATATATGCATTTGATGTTGTCCTATTCGTTTATAAGTGCGTACAATTCATAATTTATATATCATCAAAATGCTTGCATTTGATGTAGCGCTTTTCACGTCTTCTGGACGTCTCAAAGCGCTTCACAGAATACAGTATACAGTTCTGTAAAGTGAATTGACTGTATATATTTGTGGGCGAAACGCGACAACTAATTGTGCACAGTAGCGTCCCACAACAGTCGTGGATTGAAATTACCAATTTGTTGTAGGTTTTTTTTGGACAGATCATTATTAGGCTTGTGGAGTAAGGAAACGTACCCAAGGTTTCGCCTTGACTTACCTGGATTCGAAGCACAGGTCTCACGTTTGTAAGACTTGTGCTTTAACCACTGAGCTACAGGATTCCATATATATATATATATATATATATATATTCCTGGCACATTGAAGATCTATTCTACTTGGCAGCCATTGTAAAGAATAGACTGAACAATCTGGCCTGTATTATTCCATGTATGGCAGGGATCAACATGTGTAAAGTGGTGTCAGTACAATTCTGTTTATCCAAAATCAAGTTCAGATTCACTTAATTTGCTTGATTTCTCAGAGGTAAAAGGCAGTTTATTATCAATCTGAACTGTTTTCCATCCCGCTGTTTGAATCCAAAAGTGCTACTTTTTGTAGGAGTGATTGAACAGTGATCAGGAACAGGAATCGAATCCTGGGACTGAAGGATAACACTACCACTGCTCCTGGCGAGATCAGCTATATCAGTATTGACCAGGGATTGAATCAGGGACCTTTTAATCATGTATGACTCAGCTTCACACCAGGACCTAACTTTTCCAAATAAACCACCACTTGGTTATGTTTTGTATGACATATAGTTTTTATATTTGTATGTTATATATTTTTAAATCACCTAATATGTTTGCGCCCCCTTATTGCACTTATCTCCTCGGTATTTTTCCCATTTATTGAGCTAAATGCTACTGAAATAATATATAAAAAATCTCTAACTACTAAACGACAGTTGCTTAATCTGGATGTAGTCATGGAATCCAAAGGCAGATGAGATTACATTAATTTTAGGGACACGTGTAACCCTACCAGGCATGATAGTCCTCTTGCAGGTGAAGCACTTTGAGGAGTACTCATTCGAATAGCACTCAGTACACAGCAGATTTTCATCCTTGGCAGCAAAAGGCTTTTCAACCAGAGAACGGCTGCAATTAGCACACTTGAAACACTGCTCGTGCCAATGGTGGTCCTTGTAAGAGAGATCCTAGGAGAAAATCATGAAAAGAAGTAAATACAGAAAGTATTTGCACAATTATGCTCTCAACCGAAGTTGGATTGGCAGTTCCAATTTTATTCCTTATTCTGCACAGATTAATCGCAAGCACTGTGGGATCAACTCACAGGTTGAAATTACACATATCAATGTTTGATTTGGAAGCGTTGAAATAAGACTATTATCAGGAGGAAACTTGACCCACATTGAATTCCCTCGGATTCTTTATGTCAGACCTCCTTGGATCTCACTTTGCTTTCTGGGATCCATGCATCAAAAGAGAGTTATAGTTAGATAACTGCAATGAAACTCAATTTACAGTAATCTGATAATACAGTCCAATTATTTAAAATCCTCACATCCTTAAAAACTCCTTAACAAATTACAGTACATTCACAATGCATCATTCACTGTGTACCAAGTCTTGCACTGTATTTTACTTTCAAAGGCAAGCTTACTAGAAACTCATAATTATGTTTATGCTGTACATGATGTCCTTGGACACCTTCCATATGTTTTGAAATGAATCCTCCAGTAAGAGACAACATTAATCATCACACTATTTTAATATCTGTCATAATTGTTTGGAGTTATTTCAAAATGGGATAGAAGACAGGGGGTGGTCCCTTTCCTCAGGTAGAGTTAAAAACTGCAAATGGCAGAAAGCTGAAACAAAAAGTTTGTACGCTACCCTTTTTCAGAGGTCTGCCTTGATGAACGATCCTAAGAGAAACAATTCCATCTTTCTGATCTTCACTGGAGTTATCTTACCTTGCAGTCACTGCCAATTGCAGTCTTGCAGTCTTCACAGGTATTAGAATACAGGTTTTCATAGCACTTGATGCAGTACTGTTTGTTCTCTCGTAAGACATATTTCATACCAAGGAGGGAATCCTTGCAATAATGGCAGTCAAAACGCTCCCCCATGGTTTTCGATGTTCACTTCCTAGAAGGCAAATACATTTCTAATGGTTAGAAGTAAAGATGCAAATTCACATATGCAGATTCCAGATCTACTATGAAGATCTACTGGGTCCAGATTTATTCTATTTGTATAATATTTCAAAGTGTTCAGAAGCAGGAAAATTCTTAAATATAGCTGTACGTTTGAAGCTGTTGTCTTTAGAATTTTTTTTGTAAGAACCACAGAAAAACAAATTTAAGATTGAATTCAATAATTTGCCAATTTCCGTACATTCTAAAATGCTACAGAAATAGAGCAGCCCCAGAAACAATTCTCCCAAATCAATCCATCATTTTTTTACAGTGAGAAGAAATGAGAGGTGATTTTCCAAATAAATATCAATGAGATTGACTTGTTATTTATTCCCAAACAACATTGTTGTTTTTCATGATAGTGTATTCACTTCACAAACAGCATCTTAGCTGACAGAAAGGAATGGAGCATCACGTTTTTCTTAGTGTTCAAAGAATACTTACTTGCCTTTGCAATGTCTTGAGTTCATTCAAAAGAACTTTGCCTTAGCAGCTCGAGCTCCAGTATAATTAGAGATATAACGGATTGAATTTAGGTGAAACATGTGATCAGATCTCCAAGAGAACCAAAATATCACAAGTACAGCAAAATATTTGCTCATTTTTTTCCCCCTTGAACATCAGATCTAAAGCAGGCATCAAAATGGAACAGAAGCGGGATTAGCTCTGAGGGAATATAAAGGACTGACTCACTAACACAAACATCATTAATCAGAGAGACTGAATTAATCAAACGTCAATTATTTGGGACCATTGGAAGCAGGAGGGAACTGCTTGGCAGTGTCTGTGATATATTTAAAGATCAATAATATAATCATAGTAATTTACAATACAGAAGGAGGCCATTTGGCCCATTGAATGCATCAGCTCCTGTGAATGTAGAGCTCCTGTGGCTCAGTGGTTAGAGCACTTGTCTTGCAAGCTGGGGAGACCAAACTGGGGAGACCTGTGTTCAAATCCAGGCAGGTCAGGGCGAAACCTTGGGCAAGTTTCCTTACTCCACACACCTAATAATAATCCCTCCAAAAAAAAACCCACAATAATAAAATTGGTCATTTCAATCCACGACTGTGTGTGGGACACTGCTGTGCGCAATTGGCTGCCACGATTCACCCACAAATATATGCAGTCAATTCACTTTACAGTATATTCTGTGAAGCGCTTTGGGACGTCGATAAGATGTGAAAAGCGCTATATCAAATGCAAGGATTATTATTATTATTATTATTATTAGCTCTCAGATCAAGGTGTTCATTCAATCGCGTTGCTCTGTCTTATCCACGTATTCCTTGAAGCCTTTATACAGAAAACGATATACAGATTACTGTACATGCAAAATACAACAACAAAGACAAAATTACATTTATAGAGCACCTTTCACGTTGGGAGAACGTCCCAAATAAAACAAAATGTGTGTTTTATCCAGGAGATGGAAATTAAGAGTACAAAACAACAGTTTGTATTTATTCTTAATTTGGGTACCATCTTGGAACACTTAACAACTTGGGTTGATGCTGAGCTGAAAAGAGAGTGGGAGGTGACCAAATGCATGGATAAAAAGATAGTCTTCAACTGTGATTTGAAGATGGGCAAAGAGGGAGATAGTTGCAGGAATTGAGGCAGGGAGTTCCAGAGATTCAGGGTGTAGTGGCTGAAAAGCTAGTAATGGTGTAGAAGAGGGAACAAGGGATGTGAAGAAAGACCCAAATAAAGGATCAGAATGAATCTGTATTGAGCAACACAAGATTTATGGGAAGATGCTATTTTAAACTCAAATATTTCAATCTTGGAGTTTACTTTCATTCTAAGCAAATTAGCATTAAACAAAGGTGAGTTAAAACAACAAAATTGTATTGAAAATAATTTGAAATTAATTATGTTTTCAAGGTAGGCAAAGTTATAAAACCTGTTTCCCCTGCATTTCTGCATTTGGTTTGTGAAAGAACACTGACTGAAAACTCTTCTGAATTCTTTAAATAGCTCATTCAATGCTACTGGGGTGATTCAACAGCCCTCTGGTTTTATGCTGAATTAAACAGTCTTTATGGGTGAGGCTTGACAGCGCCTGTCAACATGATTTGTCGACTGTGAAGAGCATCATTACTGAACCTGATCAGGACTGCCATCTTCAGCCAAGACTGTGACTGACCACATGAGGATAAAACATGAAATGTGAGGTCTCTTTATTTATCCTGAGCTTCCTAACCAAGTTTCTCCATTGAAAAGGTGAGTTTTAGAAAGGGAGGAGCAGGAGACAAAGCTGAGCCATAAGATACTTATTTTACGCTTCAGGCTAAGAACCTACATGGAAATACATGCTTTGATCATTGTTCTGGGATTTATCCGATTAACGTTTTTTAAACATTGAGCACATGTAGAAATATTAATAATAATAATCCTTGCATTTGATATAGTGCTTTTCATGTCTTCTAGACTTCTCAAAGCACTTCACAGAATATACTGTAAAGTGAATTGACTGTAATTGTGGACTAAACGCTGCAGCCAATTGCACACAGCAGTGTCCCATAAACAGTAGTGGATTGAAATGACCAATTTTTATTTAGGGATTATTATTAGATGTGTGCAGTAAGGAAAATTGCCCAAGGTTTCTCCCTGCATGGAATTGAACCCAGGTCTTTCACTTGCAAGATGAGTGCACTAACCATTGAGCTACAGGAGTCCACAGAAATCATTACTTAAAAAAAATTATAACAGGATAGAATATTTTCATGATAAAGAGTGGAGGGAAAACAGGGGATTTGGGGTGACTGATGGGACCACCGAAGAGGAGGATCTTGAGGTGGGACTTGAAGGAGGCCAGGGAAGGAGTGAGGCAAAGGGATTGCGGGATAGAATTCCAAAGATTGAGGGCAGAGTGGCTGAAGGCTCACCTGCCAATGGTGAAATGGGCGGGTCAGGGGACATGAAGGCCACAGCCCACTGAGCAGAGGAAGTGAGCAGGTTGTTAGGGGATTAGGAGGTCAAGGGGCAAGGGCATGGAAGGCTTTACAGGTTAGGACCAAGATTTTGAATTGAATCATCTGGGTGATAGGGAGCGAATGGATTCGGGCGAGAATGGGGAGATGTGGTCACAGAGTTTAGCACTCTGAGACATCGTTCAGTGTGTAGGAAGTTATATAAATCAAAGTTGTTGTTTGTTATTGCAGGAAAGAACATAGGCTGCAGAGTTCTGGATGATCTGCAGCCTATCGAGGGAGGAGTTGGGAAGGCTGACAAGCAGAGCATTGATGTAATCGATCCTGGACTTCACCCTCTCCAGAATTAGGCAAACAGGGTGTGTCTTTCCAGCAGACACTGTGCATTCCATTCCTCATATTTCCTTGTGCAAGTATGATGTATAGATGGAACTCTCAGTTTGGTTTGGATATTCTTAAGCATGGTAGTGGGTTTCTGTGTGTGTTAGGCACACGGCGGACCAAACCAAGAAAAAGGTTAATATAATTTAATGGTCAATTAAACAGATACTCCTCTGGTGGGGGAATCCAAAACAAAGGGGCATGATCTTAAAATCAGAACCAGGCCCTTTAAAAGTGAAATCAGAAAGCATTTTATAATTCAAATGATGGTAGAAATCTGAAATTCTCTCCCCCAACAGGCTATAGATGCTGGATCCATCCACACCTTCAGGAGTGAGGTTGACAGATTTTTGGTAGGTCAGTGTGTTAAGGGATATGGGGGGAAAACGGGAAATTGGAATTGAAAGGATTGTTGAAGTATAGATTAGCCATGATCTAATTCAATGGCAGAACAGGTTTGAAGGGTTGAATGGCCTTCTCCTATTCCTATGTTTCTAACATACAGTTCACTTTACAGTACAGTCTGTGAAGCACTTTGTGACATCAATAAGATGTGAAAAGCGCTATATCAAATGCAAGGATTGTTATTATTAATGTTATCATTCAGAATAATCAAAACATTGACAATTGTGTCCACTTGTGGTTGTTAAATGATTGCAACACATTGTGATGGAAACAAAAATCACATGAATGCAGGAACAAAATAATCTCTTCATCCAGAGAGCATGGGCAATTTCTCTTATCCTTGGGCATTGTCCAATTTACTTAATTTAAAGAGAGAGGTAACTAAATATAACTAAAACTTCCAAGAAGCTGAAGCTTTATGCATTTCTTCCCTGCCCTGCCCACTGGCCTAAATTAATTTTGTAAAATTCGAGGAGATCAATCCAACTTCAGAATTGACTGTGTTCAGCCCCGTGCCTGCCTCCAAATAACATTTCTAAGGTCCCAATAGCACAGGAGTCATTATGTGCTCCTGTATTTGACATTCTCTGCTCTGACTGCACTTATATTTCCAACGTTTTATCACATTTTAACCAGATATTTATCCAGCTCTTTCTTTTTAAAGTTGTTACTTGACACATGATTAACTGCCTTTGCTGGTAGTCTACTTCATAATCCTACTATTGTCTAAAAAAAAACATTATACTTCTAATCCAGTAGCTTCACTTAATACAATGAAGTGTAAAATGAGAATAGGCCAATTCATCTTTCAAAACCAATTCTTCTGAAGAAACAATCATAATTTACTAAACTCCCAAGGAAGTGATGTATCAAGATTCCCTTCAAGAATAAATGTGGGATAAATGTAACATTTGACCATCATGACCACAAATAAAATGGAATAAAGCCTTGATCATTTCAAAATAACTTTTTAATGTGTAGCATGAACATCATTCACTCCTAACCCATTGTCATATTTACATTTCATAGTTATCAACGGACTTGGAAACAGGGTGCTAGAACAATAGAATCATAGAAACATTACAGCATAAAAGAAAGCCATTTGGCCATTCTATCTGTGCTGACTCTTTTGAAGAAGTATTTGGTCATCTATTCCTTGATACAGTATATAGCTTTTAACATCTTTCATAATCATCAAACCCATACATAAAGGAACTAAACAACATAAAACCATCGAAATTTGCAGCACAGAAGAATGCTGTGGCCCATCATATCGTTGCTGGTTCTTTCGGAGTAATATTTTGAGACCCATTTACTTGCCCATTCCCTATACCCCTGTAGTGTAATCCTTCTTAAATATTCATCTAAGCTTCCTGATTGAAAGCAAACACTGATTCTTCCTCAATAACTACACCCGGAAGGACATTCCATATGCTAACTTTTTGTGCGTAAACGATTCTTCTGATGCAAAGTGATTAGGGTATATGGCATGCCTGTTGGAAGCGATGTTTCAGGCAGAATCCATAGTAGTTTTCAAAAGGAAACTAGATAGGGAATTTCAATAAAGACCTGGACTATGGACTTGTTTTATTTTCTTTGCTTTAATGATGACCAGGCGCATTCCTTTAATCTGCACTCATAATATCTTGAGTCATAAATTCTACAAATGTTCCTCTTGTCTTATGCGTCAGTTTTCTAAGTTGTTTAAAAGTGCATGCGTTCCAAAAAGTGTGATTCCAAACCATATTTTTGATGTTTGGCACAAAGGCAAATTCTCATACAGCGCACAACCCAAAGGTGAATTGTTTTTTATAGAGATCAGATGTGTGATGGACACTATTACACTGATGTATATCGCCAAGAGAAATATTGCCAGCTACTTGAGAAAACACTACCATATGTGTTGTGCTATAGATACGGTAAGATTCCATTTGTGAAGCCGGCACTTCTAATGCTGATACATAATACTACTTCATATAGCAAACCTTTTCATCCAGTTGGCCTTGATTGTATCAGATACCAGAGATTAAATAGCAGAGATTGTACTAAATGTTAAGTACTGCCAATTTTGCTTTTCCTATTTCCTAAGACATCAACTAATCTGATTCTATATTTGAAAGGTCAAACTTCAATGATCGTTAGACAATTTTTTCAGAGGTAGCTCTTTTCTATTATTACAGAGCAGATTGGGCTTCATTTATGTGGTGGAGGCAATATTCGCCCACGAATATACAGTCGGTTTTCCTGCTCTCCTTCCCCCTACCCCGATCCCTCCCCTTAACCTATTTTCCCCCTTTCTCCACTAACCCCATTTCTATGGGGTCCCAAGAATAATCCCAGAACCAGGGAGGCAGGAGAGGCCAATCAGCATCTGACCACAATCTCCAGAAATAAGAGGATTCAACATAAGGCAGGAAACATTTTAATACTATTATAATACCATAAATGTCCACAGATAGAAGCATTTTCCCTCCCAGAAGCTCTGATTTTCAAACTGATGGGCTATTGTCTTGGATAGTTCATTCATCTTTGAAGCAAAAAAATCAGTTTTTACTTTTTTGATCCTTAGAGTTGATGGAATTATTTCTGTTATTAATATTTATTTTCAGGTCTATAATCTTTAGGCGTGTATCATAGAATCATAGAATTTTACGGCACAAAAGGAGGCCATTCGGCCCATCTAGTCTGTGCCGGCTCTTTGAAAAGAGCGATTCAATCCCACTGCCCTGCCCGCTCCCCATAGCCTAATAGACCCGTTCTCCCTAAATAAATATCTAATTCCCTTTTAAAAGTTTAAAAGTGAAAACTGTGCTTGTCACGACCCAGAAAATTTAATTTTGCAATTGAGATCAGGACCTGATTCAACGCACATGTTAAAAATACCCCAAATTTGATCCAAAACTTCAGAAACCTGATAAAACTGTACAGTGCAACATATCAATGCATCATGAGCAATCACCTGGCACAGAAGGCTTAGCACAAGTAATATTCAAAAGTGTATTGGAGAGACCTATATCAAATTGCAATGCCCAGGCACAGAATAGACTTCAAGACAGAACATGAGGCTATCTAGAAGGCAAATTTACTGGAAATAAACAGGTTATGTTCAATGTAATTGAATGTCATTTTAGAATGTAATAGATAATTCTCCAAGGCTTGATCTCTGAGGTGTATATTGTGTTGGTTGACAGACTAAATGCTGACAGTTTATGTGCAGAGTTTAGCATCTATTTTACATTGGAAACTATTTATAACATTTCTGCTTGGATTTCATAATAGGATTAGCTAAAAAAAGGTTGGGTGAAGAAATGCAATCAACATGAGTTAATCCTTAGTGCTTTGCATACATAATAAACACAAGTAAAATGGTCCAATTTGATTGTGAACATCATTCAGTATCTGTGATACTAAACCAGTGCATTGTCTATAAATATAAATACTCATTGCATTTGATATAGCACCTTCTTACATCTTTGAGACGTCTCAAAGCACTTCACAGAATATGCTGTAAAGTGAACTGATTGTATATTTTGAGTGCAAGATGATAGACAACAACACTAATTTGTGCCGCACTTAACATAGCACCTTTGATGTAGTAAGAACTTCTCAAGGCACTTTACAAAGACGGAACAAAAACAGAAGTTGTTGGGAAAACTAAGCAGGTCAGGCAGCATCCATGGTAAAAAGAAAGTGAGTCAACGTTTCGGGTCTACGACCCTTTGTCGTTACAAGCGAGAGACCTGTGTTCAATTCCAGGCAGGGAATTGAGTTCTGATGAAGGGTTGTGGACCCGAAACATTGACTCACTTTCCTTTCTCTATGGATGCTGCCTGACCTGCTGAGTTTTCCCAGCAACTTCTGTTTTTATTTCAGATTTCCAGCATCTGCAGTATTTTGTGTTTTGTTTACAAAGATGGAGTTTGGGCCAAAACAGAAATATGGTTAGTAGGGGGAAGGTAGCTAAGCTATTGTTTAGAAAATCTCTATTTATATGAGTTTTGAAAGAAGAGAGGGAGGCACCAAGGTGAACAAGCTTCAGAGGAAAGAGTGGGGGTAAGGAGATTATGTTTAAAGCTGAAAGCATTAGTACATTTCAGAGGTAACTCAATATACACAACGGGGAAAATGGGTCAAATGGGTATCGGGGATGGAGGGAGGGCAGGCTGGGGATGGGATGAGAATTTGTAGGCAATTAGAATCGGTGAAGGCTGAAGTGGAATATAACTGCACAGAAGAGCTGGGCCTCGTGGCTCATTTCAGTAATTTAGATTCTTTGTAATTCTATATATTTCTATATATTGTATCTGACAAATTAGAGATGCCGTGGTAGTGTTTTTGATTCTGGTTTGGAAGAATAGGAATTCAAGTCCACTTGACTTGAGCTAACTCGGTGTAGTGCTATGTAGCACTACATAACACCTGCTATGGTTGTCTGACATAAGCCCACAAAACACACAGTCACTGGACTTCACAGTATTGAAGCACTTTGGGACATACTTCCGATGCGACTGCCACTATACCAAATATAATGATTATTATTAAAAGAACTATTGAGTGATACGATACTTGACTTTCGCAGTAAATATTTCAGACAGAACATTTATAATAAACATTTTATTTTTGATGAAAAAGATTGTGAAAGGTACACTCAGAATGTGTAGAAGTTTTGCCAAATATAGTAGAGACCTGGTAGGCTAAATTTGTGCTGAAATTTCTCTCATTCCATGATAGATAGTGGACACCTCTTAAGAAAACCTATTGGGAAGTGCTACCCAATTATTTTCATTAAGCAAAGACTAAGGAAGATATGGCTAATTGCTTATGATTCTGAACCCATGAATTTTATCCATATTAGGTGACAGACCTTCAATAATGTTATGATAATTAATTAACATGGCACCTGCAATCCTTCAATACTGCTCCTGTACCCTAACTGTTCAGCAAACAGTGGTGACAGTGGTGTCTTCCCAATATGACAGGTGCTTTCCAAATGTAATTTTGCTCCTGTTTTTAAAATCCTTTTTTTTAATAAGCTGTGCGTGTTTACACAACCAAGCACACAAGAAAGCTCACAATGGGAAATGTGTAAACAGAAAGTTGCCAATTAATTCTCTCTCCACAATCCATTTAAAATTTACTCGATTCTGTTCTGAACCTCACCCTTACTCTATGTCCTGGGGAAAAATTCCCTTACATGTCAACTCAACAACAACAAACAACTACAACATTACATTTATAGAATGCCTTTCATGTCGGGAGGACGTCCGCTTTTAGTGATTGGAATTTTCTGCCACAAACAATATTTGAAGCAGAAGCCATCAAATCTTTCCATATTAAATTAGATAATAATTTATACATCAACCCCCACACACATCACCACTGTTACCACCACCAACCAGTAAAGACTATTGACTGTTCTTGATCATTTTCCGTTAGTCTGATAATATTAGTGATACTGGTGCTAATATCGCTTACTACAATTATGAATTTAGAATGGGATTTCCCATCATGAGCAGAGAATAAAAAAAGGGTTTACTTATGCCAAGTGGTATTAACAGAAAAGAAAATGTCACTACTTTTAGTCATCAATGTATGATGGACCTTGATGTTTGCTAAAATTAACTGTAACAAAAAGTACACATTAGAAACCCCATTCCCTAAAGATCCACAAGGAAACTCTTTGATAAATAATCATCTATCTCTACATCCGTTCTCGTCAATCCAGAGTAAATACTATCATCCACTAGGCTGAAAAAATTAATTTTTTTATACCAGATGCAATAAAATTTCAAGCCCACCCTCAATAATAGCTTGCATTTTTGAATTATAGCATTGAATCTGTTATTAAATTTGGCATTTTTCACCTCTTTCTTTGCAGGATAAGATCAATGCTGATTGGGAATGAACAAACTGAATTCCCTGAATTTTAGTGTGGTATTGCTCTGTGGGTACTTATCCAAGTACACTAATCAGTTCTCAGCCCTGAGCTAATTTAATAATCCTTGAATTTTTTTGATATGGCGCCTTATCATGTCTTTGAGATGTCTCACAGCGCTTCACAAAATATAATGTGAAGTTAATTGACTGTATTTTGTGGGTGAAACACGGCAGTCACTTGCACACAGCTGTGTCCCACAAACAATCGTGGATTGAGTGACCAATTTTTTTGAAATCTTTTTTTGAAGGTATTATTACCCCTGGAAAAGTGATCCACCAATTGACTAATAACCGGGTTCCTACTTCTGGGTAAATAGAGATCTGTGAAAGAAAGAAATTTCCCTGCCTGGAAATCAAACTCATATCCTCTCACTTCTCAGGTGATGGCTTTAACCACTAAACTACAGACTTATTATATGTAGGCTGTTTGAGATTATTTGCAATTGAGCAAACATCTATTCTCTCCTGACTTCTATACATACATGCAACATATACTAGTCACATTATAGCAATGAGAAACAAAAGTGATGGCTGCTTTCTCCCTCTTTAATCTTGGAAAACTTCCAGCATGAGATCAGAAAAGGTAACACAGACTAAGGATTTGGTTGGGACCTTCTTGTACTGTACTATAATGTTCAGTATCATGCCAAGCAATGCCTTTACCAACAACCCATCAGATGAACTGGTAATCAGCATCTGTTATAGTAATGGTTAATAAAATCTACTGCTGAGCTATTTGATTGAAACTAAGATACAATTCTTGCAGAACAAGCTGTAAAGTTCTGAAATGGTTCAACTTTACAAAAACACTTAGAAATAATTCAGTAACATAAATCAGAAAGTGTAATATTTCAAATGAAAAATGTGCAATTTGAAAATAGACTTCCCATTAACCTTCTCGAAATCAATGGGAGTGAACTCTTCACATTTATCTGATTGACATCCTTTTCCTAAGCCCCAACAAAAGTTTAACTACTAACTTTCCTAATCATCTAGTTACTATTATTCTAGTGCATTGAATAAAGTGTGTCCTCTTGAAGAGATATGAAGAAAATGACATGTAAAAGAAAACATTACCTGATATGAGCCAAGTTAACAGGACAATGACTTGTGTGAGGTGTTATAATGTAACAACTTCTTCTTCAGACAAGAACAAGCTGCCAATGTGTCCACTGCATTCATCAGATACTCAGAAGACAGAGACTATAAATACTATATATATACTATTTCCCCTTGTCTCAAGAGATAAGAAACACGCTCTCTAGCAAAGATTCATACCTTTTACGGTAGTGTTTCCCCTACATTGCCCTTAAGCTGAGCACTTTTTATCTCCATATCGGTGTGCTGTTCAACAGCAGTGTGAATAACATACATACTATGGCATGGGCAAATAGCACTCAGAATCCAATTCTATTTTGTGTATGGGCTCCGGTTGCTATGCTTCTGTAGGTGAAAATTGGATTGAATTGAATTTACACGTAGTAGCCAGTTTTCCATGTTGTACTGAAGCAAAAGATCTAACAGTTAAAAACATCAGGATAATAATTTGAAACTATGGCTGATCTAATTCTGATTTGTCAAGAAATTTTCACTTCAATATTACAAAAATCCCTTCATAGTTTTTTTTAATTGCTCACTCAATCTACGACTGTTTGTGGGACACTGCTGTATGCAATTGGCTTGTTCAGAGCTTGTTTCTGCATTTCATTATTATTAATAGTATTAGTATTAATATAGTTTAGTTGTACTGTATTTAGAAAACATCAATACTAGTCATTCATAGTTTTTAATGTAGGGATCATGTTGTGTAATGGTTAGAGTACTCTCCTTGTAAATGAGAGATGTGGGTTTAATTTCTGGGCAGGACAAAATCTTAGGGAAGTTTTCTTGCACTGCATGCTTCTGTTTACCTAGCAATAAATAGTAACCGAGTTGTTAGTTGATTGACCGATCGCTTTTCTAGGAAAATATGTTTTAAAAATAATGGGTTCAGTCAGTCCATGACTGTTTGTGGGACACTGCTATGCGCAGTGTTTGTGGGGCACAGTTATCAACACAAAATACACAGTCATTTCATTTTACAGTACATTCTGTGAAGCACTTTGAGATGTCTAGAAAACATGATAAGGCGTTATATGAATGCAAAATTATTATTATAGTTTTAAATGTATCCAAAGTTAAGACTTGTTTTCCGTATCCGAAACACTGACCAGAGCTATAAAATACAAATGTAATTTGGTTATTGTTGAATTCTTATGTGCTTCCTCCTAGCTCTTTCTCTGGGAGCATTTGCAGCAGATATATTAGTCTAGCTTCTTAATGATAAAATGATGCTAACCACATACACTTAGATAAGAAAACAGTACTAAGAGTTGAAAGGTTCTGTTTTAGAAAGTGATCCTTAATCGACAAACTCCTGCCAGAACATTAAAGGCATGTTGCCAAACAAGGCAAATACATTGCTTTCAGCTGTTGGGAACCACTCTGGTTCATGTCTTGTACCAGATGTTCAGTGAAAGGCTGGAAAGCTCATTTTCCTGTGACTTGGAGAAGCCTCATCAGTTAAGCAGAGGAGTTCCATAGTTACAGAAGGCTCAGGCGTGAAATGGTGATATAAAAAGCAAGTTCTGCAATTTCTCTGTTAACTAATGTTAGCGAAGTGTGGATGTGCATAAAAAGACACATTCAGTCCTTGAACATATTCAAGACTGAGTTAGATAGATTTCTCATTTATAAAGGGGTAAAGGGGTATGGGGATAAGACAGGTAGCTGGAGTTAGAATAGAATGTCAGCCATAATTGAATGGCGGGGCAGGTTCGATGGGCCGAATGGCCTACTCCTGCTCCTATTTCTTATGTTCTTATGTTCTTAAGAGATGGAATATTTGGACGTATATGCCAATGAATGGTTTGAATGTCAGTGCCTTGAACTTTACTGGTACTGGGATTAGTTGTAGGAGACATGTTGGAAGTCAGCCAGTTGGCTGTGGAATATTACATGAAGGAGACAACAGGCACACCAGATTGTGAACTCTGTTAAAATATAATTTTTCACTATATATTATAGTATATTTTGCATACTATATCTGAAACTCAGTGGGATATCCTTTTGCTGAAATTGCTGTAGCATATTCTATAGTTGAAACCCACAGGATTAAGGATATCCTTAATAGAGAATCCTATTAGAAATCTTGATCAAAAAGAGAATTCTGCAGCAGAATTATTAACAATAACAACATAATTCCACTTGACAGGGCCTTTCACATCAGGAGGAGGAATCTTGCAGTATTTTGTAGTAAATTACAACAATAACCTAGGTCTATATATATATGTGTATACTTATATATGTATAAACAAAGACTATCATTATTGCGGAGGAGGAAAATAGAGTCCCTTTGGGGCTGAGTTGGCTCAAAGGTAACATTCCTGCAATGAAATATTGGAATGAGATGATCCTATGTGGTGGTCTCAGTGTCCAGTTCCTGTGCAGACAGGTGCACAGTCCTCCAGGGCACAGTTGATGACAGCCTGGCTCATCAGCAGGACTTGGAGGAACAGACCATTCACAATGCGGTAGGGATTCTTCTTACTCGGCTCTTGTTAACCCTGCAAGCCAGAGCTCTAACAGAAATTTCCAGTCAGGGTTTGCAATGGCAAGCTGTGTGGATTTAGCTGGTTAAATTCCAGCAGTATCCCATAACACATTCTGTTATCCCCAAGTAGTGAATGTTGAAAATCTGAAATAAATCCTGACAATGTTTGAAATCTCCAGTAGCTTAATTAATATCTGAAAGCATCTGACTGAAATATTAATACTTGTTATCAATAGCTTTATTGGAACAGATCTGCTGAGAAGACCTACTTCAAATATTGATGGAACTTTCTCTAATAGATACTAATTAACTTGCTCTGTACATTTAGCATTTTGTGGTTTAATTTTAGATTATAATAAGCAGAGTGAGGGGTGAGGCAGTGGCGGAGTCTGCCGATGTCGCGAAGATGGTGGAAGGTCATGGAGCGGATGTGGGGGAGGTAGGACAGTTCAGGATCAAACAAGACGCACAGATTCCTGACTGGCTTTGAGAGGTGGAGAGTGCAGCCTTGGGTGCTAATTCCGCCAGAACCTGAAGTGCAGAGGCGCTGACCCGAGCCAATCAATAGTGCCTCAGTCTTGCGGATATTCAACTGGAGAAAGTTGCCTCTCGTGCAGGATTCAATGTCAGACAGGCAGGCAGACAGGACGCTGGTAGTCCTGGAGTTGAAGGTGGAAACAGAAAGGTAGAGCTGGGTATCATCCACATACATGTGGAAATTTACCCCATGTCTGCGGATGACTGGGGGGGAGCATGTAGATGGTGAAGAGGAGGGGACCAAGGACAGAGCCCTGAAGAACGCCGAACAGTGCGGGGGCTGGAGGAAAACTTGTTTGTGAGGGGAGGGAGAGAGTTGGGAGGGTAGCAGAAGGCACGATCGAAGAGGACACAAAGTGGATGCCGACACAAAGCGGAAGTGGTATGAAAGATAGGACCAGAACCAGCCAAGGACAAAACCTTGAAGGTTGATGTTGGGAGGATAGACAATGGAGTAGGATTGAGTGGTCCACTGTATCGAAGGTGGCTGATAGGTCAAGGAGGACAAGGAGGCAGAGGGAGCCCCGATCAGGAATATAGCTTCCATCTTGTCCATATTCAGCTACAGGAAGTTTGCACTCATCCAAGCTCTGATGTCCGCCTGTCTGATGTCACAACAAGAGGACATCTTAAAGTGCTTCGTAGAAATTTACTGTACAGTAATGTGTTTTTTTCAGTCAGCCAGGTGACTGACACATTAAATCTGTTTATGACTTGAATAAACAGGCCCAAATGTTAAGGTAAGAATATTGTGCTTTCTACATCAGGTTAATGTCTCAAAGCTTTCCAGGATTTACTGTACTGTGCAATGATTGTGTGTTTTGTGAGAGAACACAGCAGGCAATTGCACACAGCAGTGACCCACAAAACACCATGAAGTAAATGACCAATTTTGTCTGTGAGATTGTCGGTCAGGGCACTCGGAGAAAGTTTTCGAATGGTGCCCTGGGATTTTTAACATCCATCTGATCAGACAGACCAGACCTTAGTTTAGTCATTTCACCCAAAGGGCAGCACCATAAACAATGCAGCACACCCACACAAAACAAGGTTAAATGTGCTGACATGGAATGATATTGGGCTGTTATGTTGTTCATTAATAAAAATTAATTGTTTATATCGGCTATTTGACACTGACTGTTTAAATAACTTCAATAAAAAGGCCCAAATATTACGGTAAGATTATTTACTATTGAACAAATACATGAACTAACTATAGCCATAATGTTACCCATTTGGAATGTACCCACCATGTCATTGGATGAACAAATTTGGGAACATGCATCTGTAAATAAAGAATGCTAACCAAGGAAGGCATAAAACGCTAGTTGTTGGAGTGCTGTGCTTTTAACAAACTTTTCCAGTAATTTCCCCAGAGTCACCTCATCTGAGAATTTCGATGAAACAAAATAATTAAGCAATTTAAGATCATTTCTGACAAAACTAGTATTTTTTGCTGTAATGGAAAGAAAACTGTGTTTTCATCATTCCTTCAGTGCAAAAGATAAAGATCAAAGTGAATCAATCTGGGACGGGATTTGGCAAAGCAGAGAAATCCATTCAACTTATCATTATAAATGCACCATGGTTTATACACCACGTATTGCTAGAATATGTATTTTTTTATGCCTTCGATCATTATAATTGGCCTTAGTTAAGGTAGAATTACCTTGTTATATTAAGTGTCAAAATACTTTACCAGAGAACAAACGTTTTGGAGCCTAGCCCTTTTTTCATTTGCTGTTATAGATCTGCAAAAAAACATGTGTTTCCAAACATCACGAGTGAATATTTTTTTTTAGCTGGTTTTCCGCCACTTGAGGAAAACCACCACCATGATTAAGAGTCTCCAAATGAAACTGCCGAAAGTTCCACTGGTGTGTGTTTTTGTTTGTCTGGTGTGAAGTGCGTATCTCCTCAGTATCTCCTCAGAGGATGCACCCTGGTTATTTATTCCCAGGGAGGTTGTCAAGAGCCGGAAACCCGGAGTGTGCATTTAGTCACTGGGATTCAATCACCAAATATCTCACCAACTAACAATACTAACACTGGCTGCTGCTGTGTAGGTAGGACCACTCTACCACTTGTCAAAGGTGCAGGGCCTCAGCAGCAGCTACTTACCTCTGCATACCAATCAGTTTGGCGCCACGCCCTGAATATATGAGGGTGTTTTCATTAACCTGAACCCCAGATAAAACCCTCAAGCAGCTGTTGTCCCAAATTTCAGAGATTCCTTGAGAGCTATTTGCCTTCAGTGTGGTGGAAGTACCTACAATTTGCCAGCCACTGTGATGTTTTAGATTAAGAGATTGTGCAGGCAGATATTTATATTTGGTGAAGTAACATTTGTAGAGCATTAGCTGAATATCAACATCTAAACTATTTGATGTCTATTTAGAATTATAATATAATGACTTGCATTGATATAATGTCAGGTTCAAATGTAGTCTTGAAACAACATATGATGAAATATAAATTAAATGATAGCTGTTAAGTAGCCCACGTGGCTTACTGAACACTGTAATTATTCATGTAAATAATCATTTGTACTCATATTGCAGAGAAGCACTTAAATGTCAGATATTGTCAATCCTGAAATTTTAACCAGCAAAATCCTCACTTAAAATCAGAGAATGCATAATGATATAATGACTAGGCTGTAACTTTCTGAGAATTAAACAAATGCAGGATATGAAGCAATTCAAAAGGTGTAAATATCTGAACAGTGGCTGAGTTTGGATCAATTTGATAAATGTTGTTGTTCGGAGACACAATTTTCTAGGTCCCATTAATGCCTAAAACTGGGCTGCAATGGGGATGGTAACCTTTCTCACTTGGCTGTTCATTTCTGATACTATCCATTTGATGCCTTATTGGGAAATTTTATCTAACACCTAACAAGCTGATTCCATGGCTTGCAAGCCCCTCAGGAACAGACCCCTGTCTGTTAATATTTGATTTACTATGTGATTATGCATTGACATATTTTCCCATACTAATTTATTAAGAGATCTATTTAGCATGCAAGAAAACATTAGCTGACACTCACTAAATGTTAATGAATAAAAGCTGGGTGCTCACACTCGACTAATTCACACTCGAGCTGCTAACCAGACCAGAGAAGTGTTATCCATACTATTGATCTATTGGAACAACTGAACCACTAAAGTGTAACAATGCACATCAATATTATTGCTTTACTTCTTTAATGGGAAGTATATTGTCAAAAACAATATTTAAATGGAAAATGAAGTAATTTACGTTGAACAGCCAAATAATATTTTGTGTTTCTAATGTACTGAGATCAGTTGAATCAGTTTGTCAGTGTGGATCTGAATAGGGCTACCACCTTGAACACAGTTCATATTACATTTTGGCATTAAACATAAAAAGAAAACTTCACCAGGAGTCAAATATCCTGACTAGCAATGTCTCAGTTGATTTATCAGTTCCAGAGACCTAGATTCTACAGTTAAAAAGCAATTTGAAGCACATGATCAGACTTAATGCCACATTTCCTAGACTATTTATACACTTAAAACAAGTATTTTTTTAAATATATATTACATTAGGTTGAGAATAAATGTAATATCTGTAAGTGAAATAATTGGTTAATTGCAAATAAGTACTGCAACAGCTGCACGTAAAAGTATCTGAACATTATAAATATTCTTAGAACTCAGTTAATTGGCATTTAGATGTTGGAATTTTGCTGGCTCTTTTGATGGTGTAAGGATATCAGATCAACAAACTTCTAATAATTATTTGATAATGATACAGCTGCAACATCTTCGCTATAACAAACACAGAAACCTCTTCGGAGAATTTTAAAAAAAAAGTTTTGATAGAATAAAACATTTATACCAAGCCATACACCCTTTCATTTCTCTTTTAATTCTCTCTCTTGATCCCATATTCTTCAGAAGGTGGTGATTTACCTTCAGTGCAGTTCTAATGGGATTTCAGGAAAACATTAAAGATTTCCCTGTATCCGGAATGGAATGAACATACTCTCCTCAAAGGAACATACCTTGCTTACCCAATTCCGCTAATTATTAACTCAAGTTGGTGAGTGCCAAAATTTGTGGACTCCAGAATATGAGTTGGGGTTTGGGTTAGCAGTTTTAAAAATATATTATGTGATGGAAAGCACTGTCTTGTAAGCTTCCCATAGCTTGTACAGACAGGGCCACCCTAACTATTAGGGCTTTGGCTTGTAGGGTTACCAGGAACTGAGTGGCAAGAATCTCTGCCCTCACTCTACTCCATCAAGTATGAGCCAGGTTAGTTAACCTTTCACCAGTAGCACTCTGGAATACTGGTAACCTGTGTGGTTCAGGAACCAGACAATTGAAACTGCCATAATGAGTTGATAATAATAATCCTTGAGATTTCATTCGGTGGTTTTTATCTCTGGAGAATGTCTTGAAGTGCTTCACAGGATTTTTTTTTACACTAAGCATGTTGATTGATTTTCGCATACGTTGGGAACACGATTGACAAAAGAAAATCCTTCTTGCTGCATCCTTGTTAAATTCAAAACTTGACTTATCTCCTGATCTGTTTCATCTCTTTACAGTAGTTCAAGATTGTACAATGGAATTACTCTTTCTCCAACAATCGACAGACATTAAAACCCAAGCTTGGCTTCACCTAACAAGAACTTCTTGACTTAATTCCTCCTCACTCCCACTTTCTTCCCTCCCACTTGTGTTGAAGTCCTGTAATGTGGACCTTGGCCCTTCTCCTAGGTCTCCCAATAAAAATACATTGTATAATTTGCTATAAGGTCACAGGTCTAGTGTTTCACAAGTACATAGAAATTAATAGTTCTTATGAAATAGATATGTCTCTACCCATCATGAACTTTACTAAAACTGTATTCATCAAGCTGTCAGAATGCAAACTCCATAAGATTATTTACACAAGACGGGGATCCTTCGTCACCAGAGTTTAAAATTTCCTGGCATTTTTCATTGTTTGTGTAACAGATCCTTGGGAATCCATCAAAGGCAAAATGAATATTTTTTCTACTTGAGAATTGGGGGGAAATACAATGGGTTCCAAAACTGTGCACTTCCTGACCACATTGTATTTTGAAATATGTTCCTTCGAACCTCCCCCACACCCTACTTCTAAATACTGTAAATGTTGTGACAAATCCCAACTGAAAAGCTGTGGGTGCTGCTATTTTTGAGAAGAGATCATTTTCAGGGAATTAATACTGCCCTTCAAAGCTTATTCAGGGAATAAGTCAATCTGATACATGGACGTGCACATTTGTTATACAAATTATAGAAATTTCTCATACTTTTTTTCATACAATCATATATAATTGTATAATTTGGCAAAGGTCACATTTCCAATATCATAGCTATGTAGGAAATTAATGACTGTCTTATGTGAAATAGATACATCTTTACCGGGAATATTACTAATATAGTATTCATCAAGTTGTCAGAGGACATAGGAGAGGAGATTAGGAGGGATGAAGGCCAACGCAGAGGAGTTGATCTGAATAGCTGTTTCTGCGTTCTAAATGGAAAAAAAATCAAACATTGTATTGGTTACTTTGTTTAAAGCAAGCAGTAGATGACAACTTAATCTCTGGTGTGATGTTTTGTAAAATATAACACAAAACATGTTTTGAAAGTTGACTCCATATGTAACTGAAAGATAAATGCTGTTGCAATTTGTGCAACTTGTGGAAATCAGTAGAAACTGATTAGGAATTACTTTTTCAACCTGCGGAATTTGTTGATGAAAAACAGATAACCTTCCAAATGAAAACCCACAGAAATTCATCATTTGAAAATAAAGGAAAATAGAGATAAAATCCATTAATTGGAAGTAAAAGAAAATAAGAGTTGCCTCAGGTTTGTATCTCCATCTCTGCATTGATGGATTATTCCAGATATAGCACTTTTGATTTTTGAAATCTGGAACAAACAGTAAGAAACACTGATTTATTTTCCAGTGGACAAACGTAAAGGATAATAATATTACCCTCCACCCTCTCCAATCCCGATACCTCGCTCAGGTATGAAGCACTGAGTGTTCAGGACCTTGGGACATCTTCCTGAGGTGAAAAGCGCTGTACAAATGTAATTTTGCTGTTGTTAGTTTGTTGAATAAAATCTACAAGTGTATTTTTTTCCTCTTTTAGCGTCATCACACAAACCTACATATTATTGGCAGGATGACATGCACATATTATCAAGTCAAAGATCAGACCTTCTTATTTGAGTTGCAGTGTGGGGGCAAAATGCATAATGTGTGACTTTATAGTTAGTGGAGAATAATGACTGCCTAGTCTGATGAGAGAGTTACACCTGGAGATTGGAACTGGCTGTAATCTCTAGCATTTTGTGTTATTTATAAGCATGATCTCAACTTTTTCTTTTGGTTATTGGTTCATGGAACATTGCTATAACCAAATGCTGTGACATTTCTGTGTGCAAATTGACTGCCTTAGATTTCATAGAAAACACACTGTAACTGTACTGTACACAATATCTCCTGTGAAATGTTTTGAGATGACCTACCAACATGAAAAAATGCTACACCAAATGCAAGGATTACTCCCAGCTAGAACTATGTTGTAGAAATAGCCACAATTAAAACTGTTGATTGCAAATGTCTTTTAAATGGGGTATATCAAACCAAAGTAGAATAGTTCTGCAACTGAGTTTGATCTGAGATTCCTGAGGACTATCAGTATATTGTGCTATTTTTGGGGCGGCTTTTTCAGAATCGGTTGATCCCAAGTGAACGCTGGATTTCAGTGAGCTAATGATAAGAGATATATGTCCTAGCGAACCAAACAGTAAACCTTCAAGGATGTTTGAAAGCTTCTGTGACATCAAGAAAACAACAGCTGCAATTCAGCATCAACTGAGAAAATGCCAGGCTTGTAAAAGGATGCTGCTTAGATTGACTAAAACAACATGGCCCTGCCAAGAGCACAGGCTCTGACCTATATATACTGGTAAAATAAATAGGATGGCAGAGAGGGAGAAGGAAGGTGACTGTTGACAAGGTCAAAGAATTGGGCTTGAGGAAAGATAGAGAAAGGGTGGGATGGAGTGTTTGAGAGAGCGGTGGAGTTCCAGAGGTTCGGGCATGGTGGATTTGAAGGGGAAGGTGCAGCAGGAGACTTGAAATTGATCCACCTAAAGACAAGGAGGCAGTGAATCCTGGCCAAGACGATGCTGATGGCATGCAGAGTTTTATATAGGTAAAGATGCAATCAGTGGATTGAATTGTCCGCCTCCCTTCAATCAACAAACTGGACTATTTCACGTCATCTTTTTCTATTTCTAAAGCCCACCTAGACTTATCTCTTTGAGCTCTTCATTTGCCCCCTCCCTTCCATCCTTTTCAACCCTCCACCCCCCATCCCGAACATACCCCAGACATAGGGTGCTCAGCCAGCTGTGTAAAGCACTATAAGACGTGTGAAGTCCTATACCTTAATGGTTAGAGCGTTCGCCTCACAAGCGAGAAGACCTGGGTTTGTTTTGGGCTGGGTGAAACATTGAGCAAGTTTCCTTACTCTACACTCTTCTGTTTACCTAGCAGTAAATAGGAACCCAGTTGTTAATCGATTGGTCGTTCGCTTTTCTGGCAGTAATATTCCTTTCAAAAATAATAATAGTACTAATAATCATAATTTGGTCACTTAATGGTTAGAGCGTTCGCCTCACAAGCGAGAAGACCTGGGTTTGTTTTGGGCTGGGTGAAACATTGAGCAAGTTTCCTTACTCTACACTCTTCTGTTTACCTAGCAGTAAATAGGAACCCAGTTGTTAATCGATTGGTCGTTCGCTTTTCTGGCAGTAATATTCCTTTCAAAAATAATAATAGTACTAATAATCATAATTTGGTCACTCAAACCATAGCTGTTTGTAGGAGTCTTTTGTGACCAATTGGCTGCTGCATTTCGCTCACAAAACATAGTCAACTAACTTTACAGTATGTGATAAGGCACTATATCAAATTTAAACAATATTAGTATCCCAACATATCGTTTTATATTCTACTTTGAAAATGTTAAGTTAACTGGAGCTTTAAGCTAAAGGAGAATCCTTGGCTAAAGACTTAAAAACAACTTGAATTTAAATCATGAGTGGGTAGCTGTAGCAGCTCAGGGTGCTTGAAAGTTACTAATAAGCATTTTAATTATGTTCATAGTTAATTGTAATATATGTACTATAGTGTGGTGTAGTTAGCATGATGAATTTTGATGCCCCAGTGAAGACCTTTGTTTGTTTGCTCTGTAACTGGAGATTTTTTGAAACACAGTACCCCCCAAAGGTATGATGAACAGACTGTCATTTTCCGCCTAATTTTCTCTCTTGATGGAAAAAATATTCTTTAACTTCTAACCATGTTTGGATCTCTATGGTACTTTATCACAATGTTGCTGGTCACTTTTGTAGCCCCCAATGCAAAACTGTAGACTACCTGCATTCCCTTCCTACTGCTACCACCAAGTACATATTCTAAGCTTATGTTCAATCTTACATTTCATCTACAGCAAATTCTAATAGAAGCATAGTATTATTAAATAAGGTACAAATCATTGATTATTTTTCACTCAGCTCACTGTATGCTATTACAAAAAGGAAAACTGATGAAACATTGTGACAAAGTAAAATACAAGGGAAATGCTTGAAGATTGCAATTTGCCTTTGAGCCTAAATGTGTTGCAGTTTAAATCAGCAGTCCTGGCTTTCAAGTCTTTGGTTCAATGAGCCACTTTGTATTTATATTTACCCTCCCCTTCCCACTAAAAGAAAACATTATTCCTTACTCTGCAAAGGCAAAATGCAAAAGATTGTTTTAAAAAAAAGATATGATTGTATCATAAACCCAGAGATATCCATAGTGTTGTACTCACATGGGTTTTTCTTTAGGTCCTGAGGCAAAAATTAGCAATATAAATTAACTCTACAAGAGGAACAGAAACAGATGGCCAAAAATATGATGTTTACGTGTGCTTCCAAATATAGACATTCAAAGGTACTTTTTTAAAAAATCCATTGGAGATTGGTACAATTGCATGATTTATCCTGACTGAATACATCAGCAGAATAAATTCTGTAATCATGCAATAATATTCCCATCAACCAAAAAATGTTTATACAAAGAAAGATACCTTGGCGGGAAAAAGTGCTACTCTCTGGTTTGGGCAAAAGCCCAAAGGAATGTTTTTTAAAGAATGTTGAAAGGGAGAGATATGTGTGGAATGTGTGCTAGACATAAATACACAGAGTTTAGTGACTGTGGTTGTCTGAGTAAGGTCTGTGAACCATGCAAAACATCTTGTATAACTAATATGACACAAGAAGAAAATCTACTTCAACTAATGGAAACATCTGGCAAACTATATCTGGTATGGCTGAAAATGAAATCTGATCTGATTAATTGTTGAATTACATTAAATTTAGCAGAAAGGCTTACTTTACTGTCATATGTCACAAGTTAGAGCCCAAGAAAAAGATGGCTCTCGATCAAACTTCTACTGTTAACAATTAAAGAATGTAGTATTGTTAGATTTTGGAATAGTACATAAGGTCACAATAAAGATTGAGATTAAGAATGTCCTTTGACTCATTTGATCTCATGTTTCACAAATAGCCATTCATCTTACCATTATAGAATCAAGTTTCTTCAACAATTCCAATGGCTTGGCCTAAGTCTCCATTCCAGGTAACTAGTTGCAGCTGTTTATTGCCATGTAATAAACTACACCCGACGACTTTCCCATTCGACTCTGCCTATGGTTAACCTGTTTTTTCCTGCTTGGTATCAAAGTCGCCATTGTTCAGCACTCTGAGATGTTACCCTATGGGAAGATTCTACACAAATGTTGTGTAGTTGTTCTGTCCTAAGTAAAATTTAGATAATTCATAAGTAGTAAGTAGGAACCTGGTTGTTAGTCGATTGGCAGATTGTTTTTCCTGGGTTTTTCTCTTCAAAAAAAATTGTTTTAAAAAAAATATTAATTTGTCACTCAATCCGTGTGAGTTTGTGGGACACTGCCGCATGCAATTGGCTGGCACATTTCATAACAACAACAAAATTACATTTGTACAGTGTCTTTTACATTGGGTGGATGTCCCCAGGTGCTGGACAATCAGTATTTTACACCCGAGCTGGGGTCGGGATCGGGGAGGGTGGAGAGAAGTGGGGTGACCCATGGCATGGTGGAGAAGCCTGGAGCCCGCTGAGCGGAGGGAACGGACAGGTTGTGGAGGAGAGGGAAGGCAGAGCAGGTCATGGTATGGATGTGGTGGGGAAAAGACAGTTGTGAATCGATCAAGACACCTAGGTTCCTGACTGGCTTGGTGAGATGGAATGTGCACCCCTGGAGGTTGATGCTGCCAGTGCCTGAGGTATGGAGGCGCTGGTGTGAGCCAATCAAGGAGTCCTCAGTCTTGTTGCCATTCAATTGTAGAAAGTTAGCTCTCATCCAGGATCATAGAATTATAGAATTTTACAGCAGAAAAGGAGGCCAGTCGGCCCGTAGTGTCTGTGCCGGCTCTTTGAAAATAACTTTTCAAAGTCAATCCTGCACCCCGGCTCTCTCCCCATAACCCTACAAACTTGTCCTTCCAAAATAACCGTCCACCTCTCTTTTAAAAGTTGTTATTGAATCTAAACTGCATCAATTGTACTACTTTCATCCACCCTCTCCGTTACCTTATCTAAAAATTTTATCAGGTTTGTTAGACAAGATTCGACTTTAACAAATCCTTGCTGACAGTCCTTTATTAACCCATATTTTTCTAAGTGAAGATTTATTTTGTCCCGGATTATAGTCTCTACAAGTTTCCCCACTTTAGTTAGGCTGACTGGCCTGTTGTTCCCAGGTTTGTTCTTCTGCCCCTTTTTGAACAGTGGAGTAACATTAGCAAGATTCCAGGCCTCTGGCACCACCCTGTGTCCAAGGAAGATTGAAAGATTGTTGCTAGAGCCTCTGCTATTTGCACCCGTACTTCCCTTAGTAACCTAGGATGCATCCCATCTGGACTGGGCGACTTATATACCTTGAGCACCGTCAACCTTTTCAGTGCTTCCTCTCTTCCTCTCTTAAGAATAAACTTAGGATAAGTTTATATTTATCCTATCCATTTCCTCTACCCTCTCCTCCGGTACTGTGGCATTGGCTGCAACCTCTTCTTTTATGAAGACAGATGTAAAGTACTCATTCAGTACATCAGCCATGCCTTCTGCCTCCACAATAAGATTTCCTCCTTGGTCCCTAATTGGATGCACCCTACGTTTGATTACCCTTTTATTCTTGATATGCTTGTAAATACCTTAGTGTTCCCTTTAATGTTATCCACCAATCTTTTCTTGTATCATTTCTTAGCCCCTCTTATTTCCTTTTTCAGTTTTGCTCTGTATTTCCTGCATTCTATTTGGTTGCCTTCAGAATTTTGGATCTGACATTTGTCCTGTTTTTGTTTGATTTGAATCCCATTTTAATTTCCTTAGTCATCCAGGGAGGTTACATGCCCTACTTTTTCCCTTTTCGGGGATATATTTCTTCTGTCCCACAAACTATCTCCTCCTTGAAGATTTTCCATTGCTCTTTAGCTGTTTTACCTGCCAACCTTTCTTTCCAGTCCACCTTGGCTGGGTCCCTTTTTAACTCACTAAAATTAGCTCTCTTCCATTTGAGTATTCTCAACTTTGATTGTTCCTTGTCCTTTTCCATAAGTACTCTGAATCTAATGATGTTGTGATCACTATTGCCCAGATGCTCTCCTATGAAAACCTACTCCACTTGCCCCACTTCATTCTCCAGCATTGCTTCCTTCCTCAGAAACATATTGAGCAAGAATGTTGTCCTGTACACATTTCAGGAATCATTTCCACTCCTTGCGCTTTTTGTTGTGATTTTGCCAGTTTATATTGGGATAATTGAAGTTCCCCCATTATCACTACTCTATTGGCTTTGCATTTTTCTGAAATCTGCTTGCAAATCTGCTTGTCTATCTCCTTCGCACTATTTGGTGGTCTATAGTATACCCCTAATTTTGTTCCTTAGCTCTAACCAGATAGATTCTGTTTTTAGGCCCTCTAGCATCTCATCCCTTTCCAAGGCTGTAACCGTTTCTTTAATTAATATTTCTGCCATCCCTTCTTTTTTTCCCTACCCTATCACTCCTGAATACATTATAGCCAGAAATATTCAACTCCCATTCCTGCCCTTGTTTCAGAGCAATGATGTTGTGATCACTGTTGCCCAGATGCTCTCCTACTGAAACCTACTGCAGTGGGAAATAGTGGGAAACTCACTTTACAAGGCATTGGGAGTTATCCAGGAATTACCACCTTTGAGTTCTACTCTTTAGCTTTTTCCCCAGCTTCTGATATTCTATGTAGTATTTCAGACATTTTTTCCCAACATCATGGATCCCAACATGGACCAACACTTCTGGATGTTCCGCTTTTCCATATAGAAGTTCAGCACTTTGGGATGTCCTCCTGACGTGAAAGGCACTCTATAAATGTAATTTTGTTGTTGTTGTTGTATGCACCCATTCTGTGATGTCTTCAACCCCTGGCAGCAGGGAGACAGCATACCATCCAAGACTCATGTCTTTGGTTGCAGAAATGCCTGTCTATATCTTTGAATGTTGTATCCCCAATGACAACCACAGTGACACTCAGCCCTATGTCCCCCTGTGCATCCACTAGCTTTTTACTGCTCTCCCCCGAGGTATTAACACCCTCATCAGTATTCACTACAGAGTATTGGTTTGTGAGTGCCACACTTTCGTGGGATTTCTGCACTGCCCGTCCCTTCTTCCGACCATGCCGAGTTACACCCAGTCACTCTCCCTCTGAACCCTCGGTGACTGTGGGGTGACCACCTCCTGAAATGTTTGGTCCATGAAATCTCCAGTCTCCCATACACGATATAGTGTCTCCTGTCTCTCTTCAAGCTCAGAAATCTTGAGCTCAAGCTTGACCAGCCAGAGGCACTTCCTGCATACATGATTATCCAGGTTATACAAAGCATTCTGGAATTCCCACATGACACACACTATGCATGCCACGGTTCTCAGCTGCCCAGCCATGTTCACAGACCCTTAGATCCAGCTGTCCCACCTACCATCGGTGGCTTGGCTTTCAGCTTCTCTGCCCCCACACATTGGATCTCGATCCCATATTCCCTCTGCCTTGCTTCCTCCCTTGCTTCCTTCAAGGCCAATCTCAAGACCCTCCTTTTTGACAGTGCCTTCAGCTGCCCTCACACCTCTCTGCCTCCCCATACCCCTGACAATTCAGCACCTTGGGAGGCCCTCTTTAAATGTAAGATGCAAAACGTCTAGACATGTTCAGACTAGTCAGCTAACAATTAACACCTAATTGATACTAGTATATTCCAGATTGCTACTTATTATTGTTAAGTTAATGTGTTAAATTTGTATTTAGTAAATCCCCCATGGCTACACCTTGTTAAGTTTAGTCACAAGTACAATTTACCAATTCTATCAACAATTTAAAGTTAGTACATACACAAAGAGGTAATGTCCATCAGGCAGTCTCTCCTGGAATCAAGGGTGGAGGCAGAAAGATAGAGCTGGGTGTCATCCACATACATATGGAAGTTGACCCCGTGTCTGCGGATGGGGTCACCAAGTGGGAGCACATAGATGTTGAAAAGCAGAGGGCCAAGGACAGAGCCCTGGGGGACACCTCACATGACAGTGAGAGGAGTGGAGGAGAATCCGTTAGTGATGAGAAAGTGGAGACAGTGGGAGAGGTAAGATTCGAAACAGGCAAGGGCAGGTCTGTGAAGATTGTGCTGAGAGGAGAGTGTAAGAGGATGGAGTGGTCAACAGTATTGAAGGCATCAGAGAGGTCAAGGAGGATAAGGAAGCAGAGAACCCTAGTCACAGATATTCAGAATGTCATTAGAGACTTTGAACAGAACTGTTTCCGTGTTGTGTCAGCACGTAAGATGGATTGGAGGGGTTCAAAGAGGAAATGGCAGGAAAGGAAAGAGCAAAGCTGAGATACAATGACTCGTTCCAGGGCCTTGGAGAGGAATGGGAGATTGGAGATGGGACGGTAGCTGGCGAGTACGGATGGGTCCAGGGAAGGTTTTTTCAGGATGGGGGTGATGACAACTGTTTTAGGAGGTTGTGTACAGTGCCAGTGAATAAGGGGAGGTTGTTTTTGATGATATTGGTTAGGAGAAGAACCAGGAGGTGGAGATTGAATGAGGGGAGGGAACTAGGGATGGGGTTGAAGAAGCAGGTGGTGGGCTTCATTTTGGAGATGAATGTGAAGGGGAAGGAATAAGGGGGATGGGTGGGGGTGGGTAATGAGGTGGAGATTTTGTGGGTGAGCGGTAGACAGCATAGAGGTAGCTGAAAGGATCCTTTCAATTTTGGATTCATCCACAAAATATATAGTCAATTCATTTTACAGTACATTCTATGAAGTGATTTGAGACGTCTCGAAGACGTGATAAGGTGCTATTTGAAAGGAAAGGATTAACAACAACTTTGATTTATATAGCGCTCTCCATGCCGGACGGCATCTCAGAGAGCTTCACAATAACGGATCCCGGGACTGAGCATGGGGAGGAGGTAAAAGGTGACCAAAAGCACGGACAAAAAGAAAAGTCTTCAGCTGAGACCTGAAACTAGGAAGAGAGGGGGCAAGATGAAGGGAGTGAAGAAGGGAGTTCCAGAGATTCGGGGCTTAATGGCTGAAGGCACTCCTGCCGATAGTGGAGTGAAGGATTCGGGGGACAAGGAGGAGACCAGAACCAGAGGATCGAAGACAACAGATGCTATTTTAGGGAGAGAGGAGGTCAGAGAGGTAGGGGGGGCTGCAGAGGAATGGAGAGACTTGAAAACAAGAGTGAGGATCTTGAAATCGATCCTCTCCGGGACAGAGAGCCAGTGAAGGCTGACAAGGACTGGGGTAATCGGGGAGCGAAGTTTGGTGCAGGTGAGAACGCGGGCAGCAGAGTTCTGAATGAGCTGGATTTGATGGATTGTGGTGGAGGGGAGACCAGTGAGGAGTGCATTTGCATAGTCCAGCCAAGAGGTGACAAAGGCATGGACCAGAATTTCAGCGGCTTTTGGGACAAGGTATTGCTGGAGACGGGCAATATGTCGCAGGTGGAAAAAAGCAGTACTGGTGACTGTGAGGGACCGGATGTGGGCGAGGAAGGACAGTTGGGTGGAGAACCTGATGCCAAGATTATGATTATTATGTGGTTGAGGGATGTGAATGCTGAATGTGAAATATCCAGAATCAAGCTCTCATATGAGGTATAGGACAACCAAGTGTAGAAAAAGCTTCTATTCCTCTCCTCGGAAATGTGATTTCGTTTTCACCGTGACTTGATGGTCCAGACCATGTAGGACAGAAGGTCAAAGTTTTGAATCGTGCCCTGTACTCAATTAGGGCAGGGGAGCATTTGGAATTCTACAATTGGCCTTGAGATCCCTGGATTAGTGCAAAATCATCCAGGCTTACTGCTTAGTGTTGAGAATCACCCGTTAATAATTAAAAAAGGAAAAGAAAATGTTCAGGAGATAAGGACAAAATGGTGGAAATACCTCTCCTTATTTCACTTGCTTTGAGTTTTTATTACTACACTATCATTATCCGACTGTTCAGCTTTGAAAAGCAATGTTTCGAAGGGGACCTTATAAACTTTAAATCTCTTCATTTTTAGACCTCATCCTTCCTCTGTGAACTCTTCAAACCCAACTGACCCATCCACTCCCTTCTCTCTGTAGCTTGCTTCATGTTCCCCACGCTTCTTGTCCCATCATCAGCTGCCCGGTTTTCAGCTTATCTAGCCCACTCTCTCTAACTCTATCTTGGAATCCCTCCCACTGTCCCCTCCCTCATCTTGTTCAAAATCAATCTCATGTCCTACCTGTTTCTGCGTACCTTTGGTCATCAGTACCACCATCAGCTCAGGTGTTAAGCCATTATTATTAAGCAACTTGGGATGTTATCCCAACATGAAAGGTGCTATATAAATGTTATAATAATAATAATCCTTCCACTTGATATAATACTTTTCACATCTTCTAGATCTCTCAAAGCACTTCACAGAATATACTGTGAATTGACTGTATATTTGTGGGCGAAACAATTGTGCACAGCAGTGTCCCACAAACAATTGTGGATTGAAATTACCAATTTATTATTGTTTTATGTTTTGAGGGATTATTATTAGGCATGTGGAGTAAAGAAACTTGCCCAAGGTTTTGCCCTGCATGGAATCAAACCCAGGTCTTTCGCTTGCAAGGTGAGTGCTCTAACCACTGAGCTACAGGACTCCACAAGTATGGATGTGTACTAATTAACATTAATGTAATACAATGAAAATTTACAGAGTATATAACATGTTATAAAGGACAATTTCAGGACAAATACCTCAAGTATTTTTTTACCTAGCAGATAATTAATGGCTGGAATGGGTTACCAAGAAGGGTGGTTGGAAATTTACAAAATAATTTGATATTGCAATGGGAAGACAGGGAAATTCTGGAAGGATGAGATCAGCTTTGAGTTTTTATTCAGATACCAACTTGTCAGCTTTGAAAAATATCTCAAAGGAGACCTTATAGGTCTTCTTCTCAACCTCGCCTCATCTCACCCTAGATGAGGTGAAGTTGATCTCTTCAAACTTTACTGACTCGGCCAATCCATTTGCTCAATGGGCATTGGTCTGCATCATATCTTCGACCCTCCCCCCATCAAGGTAGGACTTTCAGCCTACAACAAAACCAGAAGTTGCTGGGAACCCTCAACAGGTCAGGCAGCATCTATGGAAAAAGTAAAAGTGAGGCAATGCTTGTGGTCCATGATCCTTCATTACAACTGGGGCGTGTTGGAAAGGGAGAGGCTTTTAAGGACTAACAGAGAGGGGAGTGGCAGGGAAGGAAGACAATGGAGAAAATTGGGTAGACGGCAGGAGATGATGAGTTAAAGAGGTGTTAATGGGGGGATTGCAACAAAAAACTGGAAAGAAGAGGTGGTAATGTTAAACAAAGAGGAGTGAAATTGCAAAAGAATGGGCAGACCAGATGGTCACAGAAGAGGAGGCAAGTGAGCTGTTATGACCTGAAATTATTGAAATCAATATTAAGGCCATAGGGCTGTAAGGTCCTTAGCAGATAGATAAGGTGCTGTTCCTTGAGCTTGCACTGTGGTTCATTTGAGCAACAACAAAATTACACTCATATAGTACCTTTCACATCAGGAAGATGTCCCAAGGTGCTAGACACTGTGGATGGAGAAGTCAGACTGTGAATGGGAATGAGAGTTGAAATACCAAGAAACTGGTAGGTCAGCGTTGTATTTGTGGACAGAATGGAATCACCCAATCTGCGTTTTGTCTCCCCAATGTAGAGGAGACCACATTGCAAGCAGAGGATGCAATATAATGCATTGGTGGTAGTAAATGTAAATCACTGTCTCACATAAAACGTTTGAGTTTTTCGCTGTCTCTCACGTAAAAATTGTGCTTCTGGCCTTGGACACTGGTCTGGCAGGAGGTGAAAGGGCAGGTATTTCACCTCCTGTGCTGGCATGGGAAGGTGCTGGGGGAAGGAGAGCGACTGTTGGTGTTGATGGAGAAATGAACCAGGGAGTCAATGAGGAAATGGTATCTTCAGAATGCTGAGAGAGGAGGGAAATATATGCTTGTGATGGGGTCACGCTGGAGGTGACAGAAATGGTGGAGAAATACCATTTGTATATTGAGGATAGTGGGGTGGAAGGTGAGGACGAGAGGGACCCTATCAAGGTTCTGGGATGAGAGGGAAGAGATGAATGCAGAGGTGTGGGAAATGGGATAGACAAGGTTGAGGGACTTGTCTACCACAGTAGATGGGAACCCTCGGTAGAGGAAAAAAGAGAACATTTGGGATGCTTGGCTTGAAAGGTGGCATCATCAGAGCAGCTGTGGTGGAACTGGAGGAACTGGGAAAAGGGAATGGCATCTTGGAAAATATGCCATTGGAAAAGGAGGTGGGGTGGGACGGGGTGTATTCCACGTGCCTTGGGAGTTGGTGGCCTTGTAAAATATATCTGTCAATAATCCATGGCCCGAGATGCAAATGGTGAAATCGAGGAAGGGAAGAGTTGGAGATGGTCCATATGAATTTTGTGGAGGGGTGGAAGGTGGAAGCGAAATTGGCAGATTGTTCCAATTCGCTGCAAGAATAGGAAGCAGCCCCAACACAGTCATCAATGTGAATGAGGATCATAGCAAGCAGCAAACCTGAGTAGGCCCAGAACAAAGAGTGTTCCAGGTGATCAACAAACAGGCATGCATAGCTGGGGCCCATTGGGTTCACGTAGCAACATATTTTATTTGGAAGAAGTGGTTGGAATTGAAGTTGTTCAATTGCAGAATAAGAGAAGTTCAGCCAGGCAGAGGAGGGTAGTGGTGGATGGAGACTTGCTGTGCTGCTGTTCCAGTAGGAATCGGAGGTCCTGCAGGCCATCCTTTTGGGGGAAGGAGGTGTAGAGGCACTGAACGTCCATTGTGTTCAGGACCACGGAACCAGAAATTGTTGAACTGGTGGAGGGTGTCTGAAGAGTCACAAACGTCAGTAATGTTTAGACAAGAGGAGCAAGAATGGAGTCCAGGTATGAGGAGATCAGTTCACTTGGGCAAGAACAGGCTGAGTCAATAGGTCTCCCAGAACATTCTTCATTGTGGATGTCGGGTAGGAGGTACAGGCAGGCTATGTGAGGCTATGGGATCTATGAGGGAGGAAGTTGACTGGAGGACATGAGGTTATTGACTGTTCTGGTGATGATTGCTTAGTTGTCAGAAAGTTGGCGTTCAGCCTCTGCCAGGTAGAGGTCCTTATGCCAGATGACAACAGCGCTTCACTTGTTAGCATGTTTGATAACGATATTGGGATTGGTCATGAGGGAGTGTAGTGCAGCACGTTCAGAGGGAGAAATATTTGAGTGAGACAGGGGAGTTGAGAAACAGACACGGCCGATGTTCTCAATGAACAGGTCCAGGGAATGTTCTTGGAATATAAAGATTCTGTGTTCAAGTAAACAACTATAGAACTAAATTTGGGTGGCACAGTCCTCTTCAAATCTTTGAATCAAGATATGGTTTAATTCTTTGCATTATATTGCTTAACATTCCTTACAATGGTTGGTTCATGTTCCATACTCCATTTCATTTTGTGCAAATATTTGCTTTCGGCATATTTATAATAAATATAATAATAATCCTTGCATTTGACATAATGCTTTTCACGTCTTCCAGGTGTTTCAAAGCGCATCACAGTATACTGTAAAGTGAATTGACTGCATACTTGTGGGCGAAATGCGGCAGCCAACTGTGCACAGCTGTGTCCCAGTCATGGATTGAAATGACCAATTTGGGGGAAAGTTGAGTAAGCTTTGGGGGAAAAAAAACATCTACCTGCCAAGGGTGTTCATTAAGATTGCTTTTATCCTGAAGTAAACATTAGAATCAAAAAGTAAGAAGTGGTGTTGCTTCTGTGGCATAACTTAGCAAGTTATGTGGAATTTGCAGAATTTCTTTTGTGCATATTTGCTCAAATGCCTTAGATTCATAGATTCATATAATTTTACGGCACAAAAGGAGGCCATTCGGCCCATCTAGTCTGTGCCGGCTCTTTGAAAAGAGCGATTCAATCCCACTGCCCTGCCAGCTCCCCATAGCCTAATAGATCTGTTCTCCCTAAATAAAGATCTAATTCCCTTTTAAAAGTTGTTATCGAATCAGCCTCCACCACCTTTTCAGGCAATGCATTCCAGATTCGAACAACTCGCTGAGTGAAAAAAATTCTCCTCAGCTCCCTTCTACTTCGCCTTGAAACTATTTTAAATCTGTGACCACGAGTCACAGATTCGCCCACGAGTGGAAATAGTTTTTCTCTATTTGCCCTGTCGAAACCCCTCATGATCTTATAAACCTCTATTAGGTCTCCCCTCAATCTTCTCTGCTCCAGTGAGAATAACCCTAGCCTATCTAGCCTCTCCTCATAGCTGAAGTCCCTCAATCCTGGCACCATCCTAGTAAATCTTCGCTGTACCCTTTCCAATGTCTTCACATCCTTTCTGTAGTGTGGTGACCAGAATTGAACACAGTATTCCAGCTGAGGCCTCACCAAAGTCTTATAGAGGTTAGTCAGCACTTCCTGAGTTTTGTATTCTATACCCCTATTTATAAAGCCTAGTATCCCATATGCCTTCTTAACAGCCTTGTCTACCTGTCCTGCCACCTTCAACGAGTCACGAACACAAATCCCCAGGTCTCTCTGTTCCTTCACACCATTTAAAATTGTACTATCTAGCCTATATTGCCTCCCTTCATTTCTTCTCCCAAAATGCATCACCTCACACTTCTCTGCATTAAACTTCATCTGCCATGTGTCTGCCCACTTTACCAATTTGTCTATATATTCTTGCAGATGATTACTATCCTCCTTATTATTTACTATTCTCCCTAACTTAGTGTCATCTGCAAACTTGGAAACTGTACTCCCTACACCCAAGTCCAGATCATTGATGTAGATTACAAAGAGCAATGGTCCCAAAACCGATCCCTGTGGCACACCACTGCTCACTTCCCTCCAGTCTGAAAAACAGCCGCTCACAACTCTCTGCTTTCTGTCTCGCAGCTAGTTCTGGATCCACTCTGCCACTGTCCCTTTTACGCCATGGGCCTATATAGGTGAGAAATGCAACATTTCATAACTGGTTCCATAATAATCAAATGGATCACCAAATTTTAGGATCAAACATGGGACTAGATTTATATGCATCAATTTCACTCCAGGCAGTAGTTCTATCCATCTATTTTGAAGGACGTTGGGAGGAATCCAAACATACATTTTTAATAAATCCTCAACTATTTCTGAGATATTGACAATAGAGCACAAGTTAGATATGAAATGTGTCCCTGCCTCATATCCCTCCCTGATCCCCAGCTTGGGTCCAAATCCCTGATTGTCCAGTACCTTGAGATGTCCTACCGATGTGTAACGCACTACACAAATGTAATTGTATTGTATTACCTGCTACAAACCCTCTCCCTTGGCCCCTCTTTCAAATCACATCTGAAGACTTCCCTCTTCAATTGTACGTTTGATCACCTCAGGTCATTCACATTGCTGTTATGGGCACTGAGAAGCACTCGTGTGAAAGGTGTTATTGTTTTGTACTGTAAATTTCTATGGTTTTTAGTAAGGTGTCCAATTACATTTTGGGAGTCAAACTCAAGTCTCCTGGCCGATTAACGTCATAAGTAACTACTACACAGGTCAGAAACATTTATACAGATTTGTATAGACCCAATTATGCTTATTGTACACAGTACATGAAATTAATGAAAATTACAATACCTCAGAATGTAGCAGGGAATTAAATCATAGTAAATACACAGTTCTATTTTAAATCAAGTATGATCACACAGAACATAAATTCATTCCCTTGCATGTGAACAGAGAAAAACAAAACTTTTGAGAAAAAAATTTCAAATCCTTGTCATTCTGATTGCTTTTTGAACAAATAAATCTTCCTAAGTTAAAAATGGAACAGGTTCTGCTTATTTTTGGAACAATTAATGATTATTACCAGGTGCTTTGAATCATTCACAGCAGCATATCGTTTCTGTAGGATGTTCTGCTAACCTTTACTGCCAGAGATTGCAAATTGTACTACACACACTGATATAAGGTGATCGGTTTTAATTTCATTTATGCCTTTGACATAGGGAAATGCTTTTGAAATACAATACATACCAACGGTTTTCAATATGATTACAGGTCTTGCAATTTATTTTATCTGCAGCACTGTGTATAATTAGTTATACAAAGAAATTAATCCTATTCTATTCAGAATCGCTGTGTGCATCAGGCTACGAAACCAACTGCTAAGACTTAGATTGCACTAGTTTACAGGCAAGGGTGCACTAATCTAGTGCAAGCACTAAACTACATTATGTTGTGTTAAACCAAAATGTCATAGAGCACATTTTTATCAGAGTGGGAAGGGGAAAGAATCTAGAGAGTATGGCAACTCAAGATCCTTGCTAGCAGTCAAATGTAGAATGGAAGAAGTTGGGAAATACAACATTCACCTTACTTCTTCAGGGAGGAAGCTGCATGACACAAAAAACAATTAAAGGAAACAATTTAACCCTGCAATAAAGTAACTATGCATTTAAAAACAATACACAAATTAAAAATGGTTTTATCATTTATTTTAAAAAAATTAAAATTAGAAGCCAGATTTCTTGGCTTTAAGACAGACCCAAAAAGGTGACAATTTTGTTCATGAATGGTCACAGCTCTGCTCTCAGTCAACTTCAGGAGTTTGTCTTTGGCCAGTTTCCTGGCAATGATGTACACTTCAATTGAGGCACACAGGTCCACAAAAAAGTCCCTTTAACAATCTGAAAACCAAATCTATAGAAACATTTTATGCATTTAAGAAAATACTATTTTGAGATTCACAACAACTTTCTTGAAACCATTCTGCGCAAAGCTCGATTTAATTTTTTTTAGCAAGTTTATGTTAACGATTGTAAAAGCTTGCCTTCAAAATGAAGACTGAATTGAAGAATTTACAAAAATTTCAACTTAAATTTTAAGACCATGGTCTTAAGGCTCTGAACACTGATGCACTCTCGCAAACCGTAGTTGGTTTGTAGAGATACATAGATACAAATGCCTTTGATTGAAATCTTGTGTTAATAGGTAACCGCAATGAGATATTTCAATAAAATGAGAAATGAAAGGCAGATACAGTAGAATGCTGTTACAACATGGGTTCGCTTACACCGCAGGTAGCATGTGGACTCTAGATCAACTCCTAAAAAATGCCTAACTTCCAGATCATCAAGTCACTGCTGAGGTCACTCCTAGGAGTTGTAGACACGACAATTATAAGTGCTGGAAGCCAGTCTTTCTGCATGCATTTGCAATTGACATCAAGATGTGGAAATGCAGATTAGGATTTTTTAGGCCCTTAACTACCACATTATAACAATGCTCTACTGCACTGCCAACACTCCCCTACCTTTTGTGTTAAACATTTCTGCTGTAAAATACTGTGCATTCCAACACAACATTTTACATTGTGTTTAACATATAGACTTTTTTTTAAAAGAAAATGCGATTGCAAAATATCTTTATTGTAAAGCACAAGGGCTGCTCCTTGAGATTCCATTCAGCATTTTATTCTTCAGTCACGGATGTTTTTCTGGGTTTCAGAACAAGGTCTTTGATGAATGGTGTTAATTCCTGCAGTTCTTTGCGACCAAGCTCCACCTCATTTTCACCTTCACCTTCAACTCTATGGCTATCTCCAGACTCCTCATCACCTTGACCTCCTTTTTTCTGGCCTACCAGCTGCTTCACTACCAGTCCTTGGTATTTCACCAGGACTTTATGCTGATCCTTGGAAAGTAACAGGAAAGAGCATGGTTTTCAAAATTCCGTAGCATTCACACTTAATTACAAATACAATCAAGTTGCATTTCCAATTAATTTAATACCACCCAAGGCAAAGAAACAAAGAATTTTAGAAAATATTCAGTTTTTTTGTTGTAATTTTTTAAAAAAGATGAGTTAGATGGAGTAATATTAGTTAGATAGAAAGTGCAACAGGAGAAAATAGTAAGAAAGCACCATGGAATATGAAAACTTCCAAGTAGCATAAATTTATGGAACTTGCCTACTAGTTAAGGGTTAAGAATTATTTCTCATTCATCAATTGCTCATTGAACCTACAACTTTCTGATACACAGATGAGAGTGCTACCAACTGATCCAGGCTGATTCACCCATACTTTATATTAGCAAGTGACAATACATTTTATTATTTCCTGTTTAAGGCCATGAGGAAAATAAGCTATTTCCTCGGTCCATCTTTAAATCTGAGCTCCACTGATACAATACAAAATTGCATTTGTATAGTGCCTTTCACGTTGGGAGGACACCCCAAATCACTGGACACTCAAAAGATTTGGATTTGATGACCGGCAACAATTTTTGGATAATCAAACACAATAGGATGCAACATTTGATTACTTCGGCAATAATTAACACCCTATTTCAATACTGAACAGATATTTACAAGATGATGAATTACCTCAGGAATTTTGGTAAGCAGAAAGCTGATAATCTGTGGCACGCATCTGCCCGGGGCGTGAAGCATGTTGTGTGTACACAGTTGGAACAGCAGAACTGATGTCAGATGCAGAACCAGTGCTGGGTCCTCAGTTATTTTAAGCTGTTCAATTAATGCCTGTCTGTGCTGGAAAATCACTTGCCTAGAAAAGATAAAAGCATGTCATGTTATTGCTGACACAGTTAACAACAACAATATTACATTTGTATAGCGCCTTTCCCATCAGGAGGATGTCCAAAGGCGCTGGACACTCAGTGTTTTGGACACGAGCTGGATTCGTTCAGTTAAGGTTGAATGTGAAACTGCAGGACTTATACAATGACTCTATAAAGCTTCACATTCTATTTATTGTCTTGAGTTCAAAATATTTCAACAAGCTAGAAAGAAAGAAGGGAGGGAGGGAGGGAGGGAGGGAGGGAGGGAGGGAGGGAGGGAGGAAGGAAGGAAGGAAGGAAGGAAGGAAGGAAGGAAGGAAGGAAGGAAGGAAGGAAGGAAGGAAAGCCAGCTTTACTAAACTTGTTAATCTTGATTGTTGTGGATGAGTGCGAGAATTCCATTATATCTCACCTTTATTTTTATCCACAGAGAATGTCAGGCTTTATCTAAGTGAATGTTCTCCCAAAGTGAAACGTGATATATAAATGTAAAGTTGTATAAAGCGATTTTTGGAAAGCATGAGATGGTAAAGAAGATTAAAATGATTGGCTAAAATAAGATAATTCTATTCAGTGTAAAAGTCTGTCATGGAGGGTCCAGCGATATATCGATATATCGCTGAAACCCGATATAATTTTCATATCGATATGCCGATATAGACATTTTTGAAATATCGATATATCTAAAAAACGATATATCGAGGTAAAAAATCGGGATGTGAACACACTGAACTACAAGACCCAGAATGCTCATCTCTATACACAATGCACAGACCGAGGTGCAAAGCCGCCATATTGTATTCACAGTCCTCGAATACAATATACAGGTATGCAAGGGGTGGGGGGGTGAGAGAGACGGCTGGGGGGGGGGGGGGGGGGGTGAGGGGGAGAGAGACGGCTGGGGGTAGGGGTAGAGATACGGCTGGGGGGAGGGGGAGAGAGACGGCTGGGGGGAGGAGGGGGAGAGAGACAGCTGGGGGGAGGGGGAGAGAGACGGCTGGGGTGGGGAGACGGCTGGGGGGAGGGGGAGAGAGATGGCTGGGGGGAGGGGGAGAGAGATGGCTGGGGGGAGAGGGGAAGAGAGATGGCTGGGGGGAGGGGTAGAGAAACGGCTGGTGGGAGGGGGAGAGAGACGGCTGGGGGGAGGGGGAGAGAGACGGCTGGGGGGAGGGGGAGAGAGACGGCTGGGGGGAGGGGGAGAGAGACGGCTGGGGGGAGGGGTAGAGAGACGGTTGGGGGGAGGGGCAGAGAGACGGCTGGGGGAGGGGGAGAGAGACGGCTGGGGGGAGGGGGAGAGAGACGGCTGGGGGGAGGGGGAGAGAGACGTCTGGGGGGAGGGGGAGAGAGACGTCTGGGGGGGGAAAGGGGGAGAGAGACGGCTAGGGGTGGGGAGAGAGGCGGCTGGGGGGTGGGGGGAGAGGGGGAGAGAGACGGCTGGGGGCAGGGGGAGAGAGACGGCTGGGGGAGGGGGAGAGAGACGGCTGGGGGGAGGGGGAGAGAGACGGCTGGGGGGAGGGGGAGAGAGACGGCTGGGGGGAGGGGGAGAGAGACGGCTGGGGGGAGGGGGAGAGAGACGTCTGGGGGGAGGGGGAGAGAGACGTCTGGGGGGGGGAAAGGGGGAGAGAGACGGCTAGGGGGGGGGAGAGAGACGGCTGGGGGGTGGGGGGAGAGGGGGAGAGAGACGGCTGGGGGCAGGGGGAGAGAGACGGCTGGGGGGAGGGAGAGAGAGACAGCTTGGGGGAGAAAGACGGCTGGGGGGCTGAGGGAGAGAGAGACAGCCGGGAGGGGGAGGGAGAAAGAGATGGCTGGGGTGGTGGTGGGGGAGAGAGACGACGGGGGTGGGGCGTGCGAGAGAGGGACGGCGGGGTAGGGGGGGGGGAGACGGGGTGGATGTGATAATATACAGATAGATAGAGATGGGGGGGATGTGAGAGGAGAGAGGGAGAGAGACACAGAGACACACAGACAGAAAAAGACAGAGATGGAGAGAGTGAGAGACACACAGAAAGATATTTACCTCCTGAGAAGATAGGCCCCGAATGCGCGTGCACTCCGAATGCGCACGCTGCGTGCGCATGCGCAGTACGAAAAACCCGAAAATATCGATATTTCGGTATATCTCGGTACGAGACCATCGATATATTTCATCGGAAAATTTCCATATCGACGGACCCTACTGTCATGGACATCTACTTTAAATAATAATAATAAATGCCAATGATATTCAGTAGACTATAACATCTTAAGGACAATCGTCATTTTGTTTATCCAAGTGATATTATATATAGCTCTGACCGCAAAACAAACATGTTGACAAACATTTTCTTATGTGTTTACCTTTCCTTCTTTTTATCTCCTTTTTTGAGCATAATTCCACAGATTTCTGCCACACCATCCAGCACTGCAAAAAATTCTTCTATACTCTGGTAGGGCAACGAACATAGCAAGTCAATAATAAGTCCATGTGAAATCATTATAAAAGTTTCCTCTAAAAGGGTTTGTCTTATTAAGAAGGATGGCCACTCAACTACCAATATTACACATTCTAACATGTTCAGAATATGTATAGTTTCATTACCTATTGCTTTTGAACTCCCATTATGTTTTACATCCATAAAACCACGATCTCAATTGCCTTGTTTCTTTCGGATGACCTCCATGAATGGTGAGTAAGACTTCCCCAACAAATCCACAGTAGATCTCAATATTATAATTTGTTCTGGCTCGCCTCAAATAGACTTAAACCCAAGCTAGCTGGACTATTCGGGGGTGGGCGGGGCAGGTATATTCAGTGAGGGGGGGTGGGAAGGCAGGAATATTTACTGGAATTTACAGTCAATTGTACTATGCCAAAGATTACAGATAGTATTCAGTGAAACACTTCCACTAATCTCTCTGATTATTAATATTAAAAGTGCTTAACAAGAAAAATATACATTAATCTCTGATTACTGTGAAAATCTTAGCTAGAAGATTATAATAAATTTTGAAAAAACCTGTGGGTCAAACAGATACAAAACCTACTTTGCCATTTAGGGAATTATGGAGCTTTGTAAGAGAACATCTGCTTTCATCACGAAATTTTGACAACATTTTCAATCGGATCTGAAACAGAATGATGAAATATAATAAAACCGAGTTTCTTCACTAGTTTCGCAATTTAATTTGAACCTTTATCTCAATCCTTAGGTATCTTGAATTTAAAAATCCTAGTGATTAAAATGGTTAATGTGCCAAATCCAACAGTGATGCTGTAATTCCAAACAGCTATCAATCATAGCAACATAGCAAGTCAATAATAAGTCCATGTGAAACTTATTTCAACTGGGCTCATCCACACCAAGTGCTTATTGATACATATAACTCTGGATACAGTTAACTCTTGGACAAGTTTCCGTACTCCACATGCCTAATAATAATCCCTAAAAAAAAAAGATAATAAATTGGTCATTTTCAATCCACGACTGTTTGTGGGACACTGCTGTACTCAATTGGCTGCCGCGTTTTGTCCACATATATACAGTCAATTCACTTTACAGTACATTCTGTGGAGTGCTTTGAGATGTCTAGAAGATGTGAAAAGTGCTTTATCAAATTCAAGGATGATTATTATTATACACTTGACTGAACATCAATGGTGCTGGTGAACACAATTTGTTTTAATTCTAGATGCCTCACTTGACAAAGTCCCCTTCTCTCATTGCCAATTTTTTGTCCTCCTCCTTGCCCAACCCTTTCTTTTACTGGGGCATGGTACTACAGGCAGGTACCCACTTCTGAGTCACATATCATTTATAACCTTCACAACGATTCAAGGCAGGAGATATAATCCAGCTGTAGGGAAAGACAATAGCATGTCATCTCCACTCCCCAATTCCCTTCCCATAGACAAGCATCATTGTAAGAACAGAAACCTTAGCTAATTTTTCAATTCCAGGAACATCAAAGTCAGTGCTGCCAACTCAGCAGATCAAGGATTGAACCTGGTATCTTCCCAGTCAGCATATCTTGTCTGATCAATGTACAAATACACTGAATCATCAGAACCAAATGAACCCTCTGCCACATATTCAGTATGTTCTATTTTAACATGTTTAACATAAGCTGCTTAGACTTAAGAATATATGGTTGAAATTGTAGTTATATATTTTGAAAATGAAAAAAACAACCTATGACAAGCGTAATTTATAACATAATAGTCACAACTGACAGGTAGAGCTACCCTCTGGTAAAGAATGGAGGATGGAATGCCTTAAAATTATTTTTCATACAAGACTCTCAGCTCATCATACCTCCGGGGTTATGGTGTTGTAGTTTTCCACTGACATCATTAGGTCTGCAGCCAAGAAGTTGAAGATGAAGTTGGTGATGTCTGTACAAATTGTCTTCAGGGCATGTTTTGCCAGTTGTACTTGTGTGTCATCTGAGACATCCAAGAAAAATATATTGGCCCGGTGCACTCAGCAAAGGAGCTTTACCTTTACATAAATAGCAGATCCAAAATTCCACTGAGTCTTAGCTCAAAAGATTGAGCAATAATTGTGACAAATTCTTAAGAAATTTAGGCTTAACCTGATTTGTTTGAATTTGATTCTTTTTAAGAACTGCAGAAAACTGGCTAAAGTCGAACAAGATTACATTTTAGAATCTTTTGGTTGCCCAAGTTCCCAGTACAGTTTTCAGACGCTGCCCTGCATGAAGGGTGCTATATAAATGTAAGTTGTTATTGCTGCCATTATGGAATAGCATTGTTCCATGAAGTTTTTATAGGGAGAAATAATTTAGACTTTTTTCCAACTAAGTGGTGGTGGTGGTGGTGGTGGTGGTGGAAGTGAGGTTGCATTATAGCTCCGGTGGGCGGTTGTGAAAACTGTGCATTCTTGTAAATTTTGTTCAATCTCCTTCTTACTACAAAGATGCAAGTTCAAAAAATATTACAAATTTACTGAGGAACATTAACGAGGAGTGTGGGTGTGGAAGTGCGATAACTCTGCCCACATATTGGGCAAAAGAAAAGGTGCACAATAGAGTTAGTAAAGGGAAATAACCTTATCCACCAAACAAATGTCCAAACAGGCCACACCTAGAGGCTTAGAATTATTACACCCAGTTTATAGAACACCTAATTTTAAAATTTTAAAATATTAAAAAAATTGACAATTAAATCCGTGGGTAATTGGAATATTTGGGATCATTGTTACCGTTGTTGTCTCTTACAAGGCTGACAGTTAACTCAACTATCATGGCTTTCTATTATCATAACCAGGAAATGATTACAAAGACAATCTGATTATTCTTGTTTTATGCTGGACAAACACAGTCACAGTATTATAATTTGTTAATGGTCTGTGTTGCTCGCGAATATATTGGATGGAGATTTCTTCAACTCTCCCAAGGGGAAATTATCTCAGTAAGCTTCGTCGACCATTGCTTTGTTCAATGAATTTCAAGAGTTATAAATATATAATGTGACATTAATTATACCACTAGAAATCATTCTTCTATGTATGGAGTCGAATATAATTAATTGTGAGTTTCCAATAGTACAGCAGAATACGTCCTGATAAACTGATGAATTGCTAACTACAATTCAAGACTCACAGCATCCAAATTTTGCAAGATGTACCTGTAAATAGTTTGGCTCCCTTCTCAAATAACCTTATATTGTTGTAAAAGTTAGAGACTTCTTCCTGCAGTTCTTTTACAGTCTTCTTTCTGCTTGCTCCTGAAGCAGCAGTGGATGTGGACAGGAACACTGAATGCAATACTTGCTGATAGCTTTTACTCAGAGGTCTATCAAAAATGAACAAAAATCTGTGAATCTCCTTTCATGTATTCACTGACAAAATATACAATCACTACACTTCACAGTAAATCCTTTCTGTGAAGTGTTGGAGACGTCCTCTCAATGTGAAAGGCACAATATAAAATGTAAGGACTATTATTTTCATCCAGAATAACTAAAAGTATCGCATTTTCCAAGAGAATAATTTATAAATACATAATGTGTCATTTTTATGTTTTTTGCACATGCGACCTATATCAATTTTGACTATAGAGAGAATTTATAGTCAACTAAAAGGTGTCATTGCAATATTTTCAAATATCATACGCTGGTAATTAACGTTAACTTGATGGTTAGTGTTTGTAGTATTTTTTATCTGAATGAGTTTCTGATTGATCAGTGGTGCTTGAAAGAATTTTCAGAAAGCATGCCATTTCTTAACTTGTTGAGTTGCAGGATGGTCTTACCTGATTAAATGTGCTGTAAGTTCAGTTATTAGTTCTGCTGGACAGTCCTCAAGCCGATTCTTCAGAATGTTTTCAATTTCTTCATGGGTCATGAAAATAATTTCTTTCCGCTTGCTCTTACCTATTAAAAACAGAAAACAATGAGCCAAATCTTAGGAACACGAGCAGGCCTTTCATCTCTTTTGAGACTGTTCCACCATTTGATTAGATAATTTTATTCAATTTGTCTGCCTTTCCCTGCATCTGTTCACACCCTTACTTCGCAAATATCTATCCCATTTAAATATCTCATCAATTCTGCATCTATCCCTTCTGGGGCAGTGCATTCTATTATATAACAGTCAGCAAAATCAAACCTTACTAATAATCCTTACATTTGGCATAGTGTCTTTCACTTTGGAAGGACATCTCAAGTGCTTCATAGGATGTATTGTAAAGTGGAATGACTCTTTTGTGGGTGAACCTTTCATAGCAATAACAGTCTGGTTTTTAGATAAAGATTGTATTTCTACATCCCTTTTCAATGCAAATCAAATTATTTTCTGGAAACTCCTTTTGTCTGCTAGCAACAACTTATCCTTGTGAAAATTACAATTTATTTTCCATGGAGTAGCAAATCAACTATTCTGATGGGGAGGATGTATTTTACTGAAAACACGTCTGTTCCTTTCACAATAGTCAGTAAATTCATAGAGGGAAGATTGTTTATATGCATACATGCGCACACAAAGTAGATAATGACTATTGTAGTGTCCCAATCACCAGGCAATTTTCAACCATAAAAAGTGACAAACTTTCGAGTCTTCGGGTCACTGCCAACATTATAACAACAACTTTGATTTATATAGCGCCCTCCACGCCGGACAGCGTCTCAGAGCGCTTTACAGTAGTGGATCCCGGGACCGAGCCAGGGGCAGGGGTAGAAAAGTGACCAAAAGCCCGGTCGAAGAGAAAGGTCTTCAGCTGTGACCTGAAACTAGGAAGAGAGGGGGCGAGGCGAAGGGAGTAAGGAAGGGAGTTCCAGAGCCTCGGGGCATTAGTGGCTGAAGGCACGGCCGCCTAGGGTGGAGTGGAGGATTCGGGGGACATGGAGGAGGCCAAACCCAGAGGAGCGAAGGCAGCCGGTGCTGGGTTGGGGGGAGAGGAGATCTTGCTTTAGCCAACAATTCCCAGATAAAACTAGTCATTCAGTTCATGTGTGCAAATGATGTCCCAAAATGCTTAACAATCCTGGTACCCAAGCTGGGGGTGGGGACCGACAGCGTTGGGAGGGGAAAGATAACTGAAAGTAGTCAGAAAGAGGTAGGTCTTGATCTGAGGGAGTAAGCGAGCAAGTAATAGATATGACTGTGAAACACATTGAGACGTCGTCCTGATGTGAAAGGTGCTATATATCAAATACAGGTAGACCCCGCTTAACAAATGCCGGTTAACAAAAGTTCTCAATATAAAAAGGGTTTCTATTTGTACCACTTATTTGCTTATCAAAGGCTGCTTTCGCTATAACGAATGTTTACACACACTTTAAATCTCGCGGGCTTCTCGTGCGCAGTTTCTCATGGGTAGCGTCTCTCCGGTTCCCCCCGCAACACACGCTCAGTCTTTAGCGTACCTCAGTTAAACAGTGTAGTGCAGGCCATCCCATATGGGAGGAGCTTAAGCGGCAGGATGCTTTGTGGCTTCAATAATAGTAAGTCGAGGACTGTCTGTATTTTATTGTTTATTGTTGTATTTACTAACATTTTAATATTTTATTGTTGTATTTAGAGTTGTGTAGCCTTCAACAACAATTATATCTACCTTAGACCTTTGCTAGTACAGGTTGAGCTTCCTGAATTCGGGCCCGTAGCCAAACCCAGGATCGGGTATTTTGGACTTTGGGACGCCAGAAGTGAGTCACAGGTCTGGAAATGCCTGGGCCTAGGTTGCGATATTTTGGTGCGGTGACTGTGAAGACCTGGCCTGGAGCAGGTAGGATTGGTGTTTTTATTCCTGCAATTTTTGTCACATTCTGGATTCCGTAACTCCGAATTTTGGCCGCTCAACCTGTACACCGAAAATGTTAGCGCTAGATACCGCTAGGAACTAAACAGATTTTAGCGGGGAGGCTCGGGTCGGGGCAGCATTTTGGCTGTCGCCAAATATAGTAATACAGTTAAACTCTCACTTAACAAAATTTTCGCTTAACAAAGGGTATAAAGTCCCTAACCCCTTCGTTAAGCAGGGGCTACCTGTACAACTATTATTATTACATTTTATTGTTACATTATATTACTTTAGCACGTTGTTAGTCAAAACAGAAACCTGATAATATAACATACTTGATGCTAATGAAGGAGTCTCTTCATCGCTGTCCTCTTCCTTTTTGCCCCTCTTCTTGCTTTTTCTGATCCTGATTTCTCTGGCATTACCACCACCTCCTGCTCGGATACTTCCAGTGCCCTCTAGTGGAGAAATATTTGAATCATCCAAGGCAAAATGAATGCTCAATGACTGTCTGCTATTTATTCAATTTTTCAGGAACATGAAACTAAAGTCATCCCTCTATATTTAGCGTCAATTCAAAACCACAAGAAACTAATAGCTCTGAATTTTCTTTTAACTTGCTCTGAAGCACCAAAAAAAACTTATATTCTTAAAGTTGCTCAATAGATAAGCTGCAAAATGTCAGAACCCATTTATCTGAAAGGTACATTTTACATATTAAGCCTCAACCTAAAATTAGAATCAATTCTGTCAAAGGCTTCGGAATAGTTGTTCTATTCATATCTGAAAACTGTTAAAAATAGTCAGTGAAGTTTATTTACATAATTTTAAAAAAATTAATCAATGCAAAATACTGTAGATGCTGGAAATCTTTAACAAAAACAGAAATCGCTGGGAACACTCAGCAGGTATGGCAGCATCTATGGAGAAAGGAAAAGTGAGTCAACGTTTAGGGTCCACAACCCTTCGTCAGAACTGACCCGAAACGTTGACTCATTTTTCCTTTCTCCATAGATGCTGCCTGACCTGCTGAGTGTTCCCAGCGATTTCTGTTTTTATTTCAGTAATCAACGCAGTAATAAACCTCACCGGATGCCTTCTTCTTCCTTTCATCTCGCTTGTCCTTTTTAACAGAGATCATGCTATCTGCAATAATAGCTGCCTGCTTCAGATCTTCCTCGGTGAACACATGAGCATGATTATTCTGCACCTCCTAAGTGCAACAGGAATAAACAAAGTATGTGTAATTGAGCTCATTTTTTAGAAAACAAAACATGGTTTAAGATGATAAAAGGAATATACAAACCAAATAAGAGCATAAAACATGAAGAGAATTCCATGCAGCAGAAAGACAATGAAACAGAAGTGTAGATGAGATGGAACACTTGGTAAACCTATCTAATCATCAACACTTTTACAATAGAGTTCACTAGAATGCTTCGATGTGTCAAAAAGTACACAATTTATGCTCAATTTTTCATCCCAGTCAGCAATAGGACACGACAGCCAATTTGCACGGAGTAATGTCCCACAAATAGCTATGAAATGAATGGCCAATTGTATTTGGATAATTGTTGGCCAGCACATTGGGAGAAACTCTCTCATCTTTTTGAATAGTGTCTTGTGGTCATTAACGTCCACCTGAGCAGGCAGAAGGTCAGCACCTTCAAGCACTGTCCTGGAACATCAGCATAGAGCATGCGTTCAAAGTCCTGATGTGGAGTTTGACCCCACAACCTATTGACTCAGAGCTGAGAGTGCTCCAGTTGAAACAGACTAACAACAACAACAAAATTACAATTGTATAGCACCTTTCACGTCAAGAGGACATCCTAAGGCGCTGGAAAGTCATTGTTTTCAGCTGTTTATATCACAACACCTGCACAGAAGCTGAATACAGAATAAAAGGAAATTCCTGATAATGAGCAATTGTCGTAAGAAGCAGAAAAATTCATTGTGTTATGGAAACTTTGATTTCACAGTGTCCCTCTCTATCTATGACTACTTTCTACCTATGACTTGCATTGGAATCGAAGACAAGCTTCCGGTACCTTTTCAGCTTTGTGTTGCATTATCTGCTCAAACAGAGCGACACAGCTGCTGATGAACTGCTCACTGACCACAATGGTGTCGCTGAAGATCATGGAACTGGACAGTTTATTCAACTTTCTCATCACCTGTTGCAACATGATCGAGGAGTCTTCCACTGAGAATGAACTGGGCAACAAAGACTGTTCAGGAAGTAAATACAAACAAACACTTAAGATAGTATAATGCTGGCAGAACTCTATACCACACCACAATTTGGGCCATTCATCTGTGGATCTAACCAGCACATTTGCTGATATTAAAACAATTTATTTCTTTCCCCACTCAGTTACTTTCAACCATTAGGCCCTTAATCTCTTGAATTCCCTGCCTCAACTGCTCTGTCTTTCCCTCTCTTTACCCTTTTTTGAAGTCCTACCTGAAGACTTTCCTCTTCAATCATGCCTCTCCTTTCTTTCCACCTTGGTGTCAAACTGCACTGAGCTAGAAAACACTCTGAGATGCTACTCCCATGAAGAACAACAACAACAAAATTACACTTGTATAGCACCTTTCATGTCAGAAGGACATCCCAAGGCGCTGGAGATTTGTAGCTTGTGTATATAGGACATTATATAAGTACAAGCGGTTGTTGTTACCCAAGCTACAAATCTCTACCATGGGTCTAACAAGTTCTGCCATACGCCTCAATCTCTTTGACAATGTACTGTCAGCTGGAAATCGCACATTTATACCTCAGATCTTACTTTCTGTAACCAACATAAAAAATAATTTGATGGCGTTTGAGAAAGAGGAGTATTGTTGGAGGCCCATCAAATTGAAATCGCTCAGCCATCTAAAGGTTTACAATTCACAAAATGGGCTAGATATTATGGTGAAACATAGGTATTAGCTAGAAAACATACATTTTAATTAAGGCACTCAATGAAACAACAACAACAAAATACCATTTACCTAATAAAATACCACCTTTCACATTGGGAGGACATCCCAGCCGTTTCAATGACCTTCTCACCCTACACACTAGTGCCACTATGCATGTTGCTTTGATTAGCAAACATCGGAGTGTTTCATGTTCCACACAAACCTCTCCACCATCGGCAGGTGAATGCTCAAACATTCTGCAAAAACAACCCAAAGTCCCTCAACTGTTTCCAGTTTCAAAAACCATCTTAAGTCTCATCTTTTGCACCCTTTTCTCTTCACCCAGGTTCCCAGTCAGTTCACAGAATTATACAGCACAAAAGGAGGCCAGTCAGCCCATAGCATCTGTGCCAGTTCTTTGAAAAGTTTTAACCCAGAGCAAATTGAGCGGAGGCAGCAGGTAGTGGGTTGGGAGACAAGCGGGTCAGAGAATTAGGGAGGTGCCAGGGCATGAAGGGTTTTGAAGACGATTGAAGTCGGACCAAAAACAGCAGTGGTCCCAGTAGTGACCCCTGGGGACACATTTCCCTCCAAACAGAAAAACAACCGAAAGAAGAAGAAAGCAAGATGTTAAACAAGAAGAAAATTTATTCTTGTTTTAACCCAGAGCAAATTGAACGGAGGCAGCAGGTAGTGGATTGGGAGATAAGCGGGTCAGAGAGTTAGGGAGATGCCAGGGCATGAAGGGTTTTGAAGACGATTGTGAGTGTCTGGAAATTGATCCGTTCAGAATGGAGTAGAGGGTTTAATACAAGCAATGGCACGTATCAGTACCTGTATATCCACCCAAGTGTCTGATCGGACAGCCTCCTCCACTGATGCCTCAACCTGATCCACTATTACATGTCCAACACAAGTTGCTTTTAAGTAGGTCAGTGATGTGGATTTGTACCGTTTCTTTATGTAGTTTATCGGATCAGGGATTCCCAATCTGCTCAAAGTATCATATTCTGGTACAGAGAAAAGAAACACTGTTTAAAAAAGTACAATTCTCCAATTATACGCACAATAATATCCTTTGCTTAGACAATGCAGTCACTATACTTTACTGCACATTTGGAATGTCTTTCCGCTGTGAAAGTCGCAATATTAATTGCAAGGATTACTATTATTGTTATGCTTCTTCCACACCTGGTGAATTATAAAACAAAATCAAGGATTAGAATAAACTGCTAAATCATTATGGCACTTGAGACATTTTCTGCCTGTTAAACAGAGGTGAAAATTGTGCTGTAACCATTATATCCATTCTAAAATTATGCTGGCCAGCATTTAGCTTGTTATCAGTTTTCGACCCTATCAATATATCCATTCTGAAGCTCATTCTCAAATTAAGTTGAGAATTATAGGTTTAATATTTCAGCGTATTATATTTGTATCAATAAACATTAAAACAATTACCCAAGTAGCCATTCTGCTTGAAGAAGGAATCCACCCAGTTATTTTGTGTTCTCGAGTAGATGTCAGGCACATAAATTGCCTTGTCTTGTCTGCCACCAATCACTGCTCCATTCAATCGTCCAGTAGATAGAAGTTCTTCCAAAAAGGCTGCAGCATTAATTATCCAATTACATCATACATTGCACATTTTTCAATCATATGCATGAGAAACGCTTTGAGAAATGAAAACCATGCAATGTAACTATCACATACCACATAACCACTTTGAATAAATACAGAAAGCAGCAAATAGTATACTCCCAATTTGATAGAGTGAGATACTCATTAGAGTAGCACATACTGGAAAGTAAAAGCAGGATCAGAATTACACTGAAATCTTTTGGCAAAATTATTGAAACACAGAATGTACAATATTAAATGGTAAACTTACAGTAAAGAAGGTGTTCTTGAAATTTATAATGAGTTATCAAAGTGCTCACTGGTATTGGCCTATGGATGAAGAACAGTAAACAACATCGACTGCATTTCATTTCAGCTGCAAGAATTCTTAAAATCTTAAATTGTGTCACCCAAGTTGAGGAAGACACCATTTTAAATGTGTCAACAAACAACAATGTGTATGTGTGTGCGTTGGCTGGAGAGGTGTGTGTGTGTGTTGGCTGGAGAGGTGTGTGTGTATGTGTGTAAGTATCTCAGTTGAGTGTCATCACCCAATGTGGCTTTCCGGAAGGGTTTACTGGATAGAAATGTTTCCTCTCCCGAGTCTTTATACACAACACTTTTCTCTCTTCTACTGTACTCTAATTGTACTAATTGTGGCCAATAAGAGCAGCAAAATCAGCAATTTAGGAATCAAAACTATTGCTTCCTGATTTCCTTGAAATTGGTTGTTCACTTTCAGTAAGGAAACAAAGAAATCCATTTAAGTTGGTTTACTTGGTGGCCGTGTGTGCAGAAATTGAGTGAAAGTAACAAGTGAAGAAAGCAATAGAAAATGCAACAATATCAATTGAATTCTCAGCTGCTGAAAAGAACAGAAGTTTCAAGGAATACAAATAATGAAATGGGATGCATAAAACCAAAACATAAAAGTAATTATTATTCATTATGCTAACATAAATTATTCTCGGGATGGGGCGGTGGGGATAAGAAAGTGGGGAAGTGGGGTCTCCTTGAAGCTAACTGGCTCCAATTATGACATATTTGGCAATAAATACTGCTGATGACAGTACAGACAGCCTGGCTGATCAGCATAAAGTCAGTGAGGCAAGATTCTTCTCATTCAACTCCCGTTTACCCTGCAAGCCAAATGGTAACCCAGGTAGCAAGCCCATATGGGTACCATATGGGACAAATTGGGTTGATCCATGCCCATATGGGCCCCACATGGGCTTGCTACCTGGGAGGATAGTCCTTGCTGGACAAACATCAGGAAAGCTTGCCAGACATGACACATTATGCGATTTTAGCGAGTTAGACCCCAGCAATACCCCCAACACACACTCTGGGTTCCCCAAACCTTGGCTCTTGCCAGCCTGAGTCTAATACTCTCTGGAATCAGGTAAAGATAAGTCCCTCCTGGGAGAGTGTGCCTTCCATTCCAATACACAGATCAGATGCATGGAACTCTGGTTTGGATGCTTATAAGAATGGTTAAGAGTTTCCGCATGAGTCAGATACATAGTTGACTACAAAACAAAATTTAAACATAAGCCCTTTTTATATATAATGAAACAATTACTAATTAATAGCAACTAAAACTAGTATAAACTTGCGTTCTATACACAGCAACTTGGGATGTGCTCCCGATATGAAAGGGGCTCTATAAATGTAATTTGGTTGTTGCTGTTTTAACACTTGTTTATCCACTTTAGCATTTATATAGGTATAGCTATATGAAGGCTCAATTCCTACCTGGTAATTGCACTGAAAAGTCCACGAATGCGTGCCTTATGTTGAGCAATGAAAGCATCAGTGAAGATGACTCCTCGATCATAGGAATCCAATTGCCCATTTATAATTTTACCTAAGCGATGTGCCAAAGCCTTCAAATGGAAAAAAAAGACCCTCTTAAGTTACAAAAATATGTAGAAACAATTTTAATGCTTTCAAAAAGTAAGATTTCCTTTCTTCTTTTAAAAAAAACTTCATATTAAGCATTGAAAAAATCTTTGAAATTGTTTCACAATTGTAGATATAAGTAACAATGCATTCAGTAGAATGCAATGAGACAAAATAGCATGTCTGGAGGTTGCGTTGACATAAGCAGGAAAAAATCAATTCATAGATGCAATATTTCATATTTTCAGAATGAAATTCAAGATTGTAAGAGAGGTTTCGATGAAGGTTAGCTTTTTCTTATAAACACAATTACAGATACAATTACAGAGTGTTACTCGATCCTGGGGAAGCATGATGCACTTCTGTAATCTCCAAATATTGGGTTTCTTTTTTTTTAGTTTTCCCTACACTTTCTGTACACATACTGTTATCTACTAACCTCTGTTATGAAGTCAACAGGGAGATCATACGTTTTACAGAGCTCTGATATGGTTATCTGCCCAGCTTCTTGCAGTCGGTCATTTACCTCTTCAGCCATCTGATCCAGATAGTTTCTAGTTAAACAGAAGATCATATTCTCTACTGCCAGCTATATATTATATTTACTTAAGTTTAAGCATAATCTATCAAGGCTCTTTTCAGACAAGTTTCCACTGCCGAAATAATTAGTATTAGGCCATTGCCAAACTTGAGAAGTTGCCTTTTGTAACCAGGCAATTTCCTCTCACAAGGTATATACAGTAGAAGCCCATTTATCCGGCACCCTCGGGACCTGGCCAGTGCCAGTTAAAGCGCCTGGCTTTAATATTTGGCAGAAAACCCAACACAAAAATATATATATTTTTTTAAATTACATTTTTAAAAACATAGCATATTAATAATAGACTAAATAATCATTTATATAATATATAAATAATAATGATAATCATTTTGCACACAGCGATCAGGCAGTTCAGATAGATCTTTAAACTAGTGCAAAAATTACACGTCTGAATGACACTGTTCTCATTGCTGGCAGAAGAGAGGAAAGCTCGTGTTATTGAGAAAGCAGAGAGTGAGCGGCAGCCACTCAGTTCAGTTAACTTTCTTTCCCAAAAGCCTTGCAATGCCTGTGTGTGTGTGTGTGTGTGTGTGTGTGTGCACTAACTTGAAACAGTGCACTCTGTAAAAAAGAGCATTGCAGGGATGAGTCTTTTTTATTAAAATAAAAGCCAATTAATTGATCTGCAAACTTTGCTCAGGGTGGGTGTGTGTTTTGCTGTTTTGTGGCTAAATTAAATCTAAATTAATCAACTTGCACTGCCTCTCAAAGAGTACACTCCGGAGAGTGCATTGCTTTACAGTACCGGCAGCATTCTGAGCTAACGCCACCATCAGGCACCTAGTAGCAGCATTTCAAAATACTTACTCAACACAAAACATCAAAAAAATGTATTTTTCTGGATAAATTCCAGTTTATCGAATGCGGACCTTTTTTTTGGGGTGCTGGTTATACGGAAGTTACGGTTGATTGTGTTACGGATAAACGGGCTTCTCCTGTAGTCATTCATGTTACAATATATCCAGTGAAGCACACTGAAATGCTCTCCCGATGTGAAAGCTTCTATATTAAATTTAAGGATATTATCAAAAATAATAGCAAATTTTACAAACCCAAACCACACAACCCAAATGAAAAGTGCCAAATAGGACCAAACTGAAAAATGTAAGAGAAACAAAGACAATTAGGGTTTAGTCACAAAATATGAAAATAAATCTGAGCCCATCTACTCTTGAGAAGGTGGCTTTAGCATGAAATTGTTTCATTCTGTTCCAGTATTAATGCAAACAACACAAGCGTATTCATCTCTGCTCACAAATGATTACCTAAAGGATCTCAGACCATCAATTGCAATATTGAAGAGAGTGGCTCTTCAGTAGCAATCAAAACTGCTGAGCAGCAAACTGGCAGTCTGTTCCTCCACAGGTAAGCAGATAACAAAGGGTTAAGTTTCTAAGTAGCATCGGCACAGGCTTGGTAATGGACTATTCCATTTTTGGATGGCATGGACAAAAATATTTTTAATAAAGGAAATCATAACCGAACAATCATTTTGAAATCCAAGCCGTCTTATTTTCATAAACAAAACCTTGCTTTTATTGTTCGTTAACAGTTCTCCTACTGTGCAATGCTTTTTTTAAAAAAAAATGAAGGAGTTTAATGATAAGAAATTCATAGTACTGACTCATCAATTAGCTGTCCCAGGATGAGCTGGATGCTCTTCTCCATTTTTGCAATGTCATTTGCTTTGGTTTCGATGTGTGTTAAATCCACATTTAGAATCTGAGAGAAAAAACATTTTTTAAACAAAGTAAAACACTTTAGAAAAATAGTTTCTGACTTGTTAAGATTGTGGAATGCCTAAACATCAACGGTTGTTGAAGCTGAGGCCCATAAAAACATTTTAAAAGAAAATTAATACTTGATGGGGGGGGGGGGGGGGGGGGCGGAGGGGAGGAGGTATGAAGCAGGTAAGAAGCAGGCAAGAGTTGATGAAGACTGGAAAGTGTCCTGGGAGCTGGATTATAAGGGCTGGGCAAGTATAAGGAACTTACAAGAGAATCTGCTAGGGCATAGGGAGCCGGGCAAGTATGGGCTCACGGAGTCATGTGTGGAAGAGGAAATGACAGCAGGGCAGAATGGTCTGGATGGGTGTGAACTTGTTGAGGCCAGCAAGGAAGGTGTTGGAAAAATCATGTCTGGAAATGACAAAGACACAGAAGAGAGTTTGGCCATGTTGGAAGGGAGGTTATGGCTGAGGTTGTTGATATAATGGAGATGGAGGAATACAGATTTGGTCAGAGCCCAGATGAAAGTTTTAAAGGTTTTGAAGGAGAGTTACAACAACTTGGATTTATATAGCGCCCTCCACGCTGGACAGCCAAACAAAGGCCAAAGGTTTGACAGCCTTCACAACTCCATAACAAAATAAATATCAATGGAAAACTGTTAGTGGTCTAAAAGTTACGAAATGATCCTTTGTTTGGTTCATTTCAGCTTGACTGTGGTGCTTTGCCAAGCTCCTTTTTTAAAAGATTAAAAGTAGCTCTCAAAGATTGTATCCCCCTTGCCCTCCTCCATTTTTGTTTAGTGTTTCGGTCGGAGGATCAATGATGATAATTTATTAATTTTATGTTGCATTTATATCAGATTATATAGGTACTCACAGGATCTGTAATTACTGGTGGATTATTTGTGAAGTACTATATTGTTATCTTTAATTTTTTGGCTCCGATAAGCTACCTTTACTGTCATACAACATTTGCCTTTGAATTCAATCAGAATCTTAAAAACTTGTATTTCTTTAAAATACTCAAAATCCCTAACTGTTCAGTGTCTTGGGACGTCTTCCCAATGTGAAACGCCCTATATAAATGTAATTTTATTTTGTATTGTAATACTCACTTGCTGTAGATCCACAATGTTTATCCTACCTGCAAAGTAGAAGGAATTAAGATTTGTACAGGGAATTTACTTTCAATTATGCAAAGTATTTGAATAGCTTCTGAACATGTGGGTCAATGTAAATTGAATTTTACCCAAACATTTTTGGTTTCTTTTTTATTTAAAATATTCTAATCAATTATCCATTCTAAAGGCAAAGCAAAAAGAAAAATCCTAAGGTGAAGTTCTTTCTCTCTTCAAAGTAATAAGTCCTAGATATCGTATAACATTTAGACTGTTACAAAATATTTTTAAAACTGTTTACATAAATTTTTTTTACAATCAGAATCATCGTCATGGGTAATGATTGCTGACATTTTAGAACAACTCCATTTACTTAAATGGTGTAAATGCACTTTTTATGCCCTGAGTTGGGCACCCTATAAAAATACAATATCCACAAGCATATAGTATAGGCAGACCTCGCTCAATGTTGATTTGGTCAATGCTGTTTCTTTATTACGTTGCTGATACATAGGGGAAACATATATTTTGTATATATATATATATATTGGGACGTTCACTATTATGTCGTTTGCCAGCGGGTGGAAACAAACCACTTTGGGTAGCGTAGATGTATATAGACGCTGAACGTCTGGTATTCTTACACAGCGTCCATCCTGATCCTACCCCTTCGTCCCAATAACTCCACCACTCGCCCCTCCAATCCAATCCACCTCTATAAGCAAGCTCCACAACCATCTCAGGTGAGTGTTATGTTATTTAAATTTATATATTTTATATTTTACATTTATTAATATATATATATATATTCATGTATTACATGTACATGTATTCAACTTATAGTTTTTTTTAAAGAAAATTTTGACGAAAAATCTCCAAAAGAACCTAACTCCAGTTTATACATTAATTCTTATGGGAAAAATGGGTTCGCTTAACGTTGTTTCGCTTAAAGTCGCACTTTTCAAGAACACAACTACTGCGTTAAACTGGGACTTATTGTACTATTCTATTCTGGGGATGAGCAGCTCTGGATCAGGTGACAGTTTTCCTGTTGAAATAGAAATATTTACATTGCAGGTCTCACATGGGACTTTCCCCTAACAGTCATCACCTGAGCACTCTAGCAGAGAAGATAGAGCCCAATCAGCTTTCAAAAAAATGTTAAGAATATTTTGTTAACCGTAGAAAATATTTTTGGGAAAAATGCACTATTCAAATGTATGTAGTCCACTAAAGGTGACACTGTCTGTTTAACAACTAGAACTACAATTATAAAACTGCATTACTTCTGGGCTGTCGCCTCAATCAAGTTGTACTACTCAATTTCCCAAACTCACCTCCATGAAAATAGAGCTCATCTCGTATTTCTCTGGCGATCTGAGCTGGAGTGATGTACTCCTTACCATCCAGTGTGTGTACCACATCCAGCTGTTTGGCTTCTGTAAGCTTAGCAACAATCTCAATGCAATTTTGCTCAGACAACCTGTACAACAACAACAACAAATTACACTTATAAAGTGCCTTTCACGTCGGGAGGACGTCCCAAGGCGCTGCACGAGAGGCGTATGACCCGAGCTGGGAGGGGAGTGTACGGGAAGGGGTGAAACACATAGGGGAGGTCGAAAAATTCGGGGGGGGAACAAAAGGCACGGTCGAAGAGGAAAGTCTTCAAACCGGCCTTGAAAGAGGAAGGGGAAGAAACGAGACGGAGGGATTGGGGGATGGAATTCCATAGGGTAGGAGCAGAAAAACTGAAGGCCCGGCCTCCGATGGTGGGGAGGTTCAGGCGGGGGGCTTGGAGCAGGCCAAGTCCTGCTGAACAGACTTAATATAAAAATCATAACAATTAAATGAATTTCAAAATAAATACCAAAGAAACGTATGAGGAGTCCTTTCTTAAATATTAAGTGGTTAAGAGTTACTGAATCAGAATCAATATAATTTATATTCTTAAATGGGCCATTAAGCCACAAGCAATGTACAGAAGTTACAACAGTGGAGCTTGGTTATAATGTGGTCGGCAGGCCAATCAGCGCTATAACAATCTCCGGACAGTATTTCTACATCCAATGTGCACTTGCATAGAAAGCCATTCAGCTCCATTTGCTCCATGGTTGTTAGAGGGATATTGCTGTGCAAATTGCCTGCTGTCATTCCTAGAAAATACACAGTCAAACTGCTCTACAGTAGGGAACGGCGATATGGGAATTTCCCGATATGGATATATCGGTTGGCTCATATCGACATATACCGATCTACCGATATTTTCGGGGTTTTCGTACCGCGCATACAGGTATACAAGGGGTGGGGGGGGCATTCCAGGTGCGCGCGCATTCCGGGTGGGGGGAGAAAGCCGTCTTTCTCCCCCCAGCTGTCTCTCTCCCCCTCCCCCCCAGCCGTCTCTCTCCCCCTCTCCCCCCCCCCAGCCATCTCTCTCCCCCTCTCCCCCCCCAGCCGTCTCTCTCCCCCTCCCCCAGCCGTCTCTCTCCCCCTCTCCTCCCCCCCCAGCCGTCTCTCTCCCCCTCTCCTCCCACCCCCAGCCGTCTCTCTCCCCCTCAACCCGCCCCCCAAGCCGTCTCTCTCCCCCTCACCCCCCCCAGCAGTCTCTCTCCCCGTCTCCCCCCCCCAGCCGTCTCTCTCCCCCTCACCCCCTCCCCCCCAGCCGTCTCTCTCCCCCTCTCCCCCCCCCAGCCATCTCTCTCCCCTCTCCCACCCCCAGCCGTCTCTCTCTCCCTCCCCCCCCAGCCGTCTCTCTCCCCCTCCCCCCAGCCGTCTCTCTCCCCCTCTCCTCCCCCCCAAGCCGTCTCTCTCCCCCTCTCCTCCCACCCCCAGCCGTCTCTCTCCCCCTCAACCCGCCCCCCAGCCGTCTCTCTCCCCCTCACCCCCCCCCCAGCAGTCTCTCTCCCCCTCACACCCGCCCCCCAGCCATCTCTCTCCCCCTCACCCCCCCCCCCAGCCGTCTCTCTCCCCCTCACCCACCCCCAGCAGTCTCTCTCCCCGTCTCCCACCCCCAGCCGTCTCTCTCCCCCTCACCCCCCCCCCCCAAGCCGTCTCTCTCCCCCTCTCCTCCCCCCAGCCGTCTATCTCCCCCTCACCCCCCCACCCCCAGCCGTCTATCTCCCCCTCACCCCCCCCAGCCGTCTTTCTCCCCCTCACCCCCACCCCCAGCCGTCTCTCTCACCCCCCAGCCCTTGCATACCTGTATATTGTATTCGAGGACTGTGAATACAATATGGTGGCTTTGCACCTCGGTCTGTGCATTGTGTATAGAGATGAGCATTCTGTGTCTTGTAGTTCAGTGTGCTCGCATCCCGATTTTTTACCTCGATATATCGTTTTTTCGATATATCGATATTTTTAGAATGTCTATATCGGCATATCGATATGAAAATTATATCGGGTTTTAGCGATATATCGATATATCGCCGTTCCCAACTATACAGTGTAACATGTGAAACATTTTGCAATGTCTTGACTATGTGATAAAATGCTAATATCACCTAGGAACAACAAAAAAAAATTACATTCATAGAGTGCCTTTCACGTTTCCTGACGTGAAAGGCGCTACAAGTGTAATTTTGTTGTTGTTGTTGTTGTTCAAGTTAGGAGGACTTTCCAAGGCGCTAGATACAGTGTTTTGCACGAGAACTGGGGTCGGGATCGGGGAGGGTGCATGGAAAGGGGGGAACAGTCAGGGGTCAGGACATACGGGGTGGGGCGACAAGGTTGAGATGAGGGTGGGCAGAAAGAAAGGGGGTTGGGTGGGGGGTTGGCTCAAGGCACAGTCGAAAAGGAAGGTCTTGAGTTGAGCCATGAAGGAGGCAAGAGAGGGATTGTCGGATGGAAGTCCAATGGGTGGGTGCAGAGGCAGAAAGCCTGGCTGCCGATGGTAAGGCGGGTTAGGTGTGAGATATGCAGCAGGCCGGCGCCTGCTGAATGGAGGGAGTGGACAGGTTGACAATCGTGTCAGCAGGTCAGAGAGGTAGTATGGGGCCTTGAAAGTGAGGATGAGGATTTTGAATTCTATATTCTGAAGGATTGGAGTCAGTGGAGCTGGACGAGGGTGCGTGAGATGGGGGTCACAGATCCTGGTGCGGGAGAGGATAGGAGCTGCAGAGTTTAACATTAGCGGATATAGTACATAGACAGTTTGGGACAGATGTGCATGTGACCGCCAGCAAGGTAGATGGCTGACTTGATGGACCTTGGTCTTTTTTCATCTAGCATTAGCTATGTGCGTATATCAAATGCTGAAATTATTATCAACATTTCAAAACACTGTGTATTAAAATCCCAAATGACCATCTTCCATGATTTCAGGTTACCATTGACATCACTTCCTACACACACGTGCAACAGGTGTATTTTAACGTGTTGATTGAGCTGGTGTGCGCATATTGGATTTTCTAAAATAAGTAAATGATGAGCTCCACACTCCCATATACCATAAGAGAACCAATGTTATAATGAAGGGCTTTATAACAGAGTTCGACTGTGTACGTAAACAGGGGATTGACCAAACAACTACAATAACAGAGAACTGAACTTTCATTCATTCAACCAAAATTTCAATTGAGCTCTTCAATAATTGTCAAGTCTAGTTGGGAATATTCATTGGAAAAGAAAATAATGGCCGGCACTATCAGATAGCTTGTTTAGAAAAACAGTGCATTTCTTATTTGTAAAATGGTTTTTATTTATAATAATAACCCTTCATTTGATAAAAAAATAATCCTTGTATTCAAGATGTGCCTTAGGACGTCTTTGAGACGTCTCAAAGTGCTTCATAAAATAGACTGTAATTAATTGACTTACATTTTGTGGGCAAAACGTGGTAGCTAATTGTGTACAGTGTGTCCCACAAACAGTCGTGGATTGATTGATTATTATTTGTTTTGAAGGAATTATTACCCCTGGGAAAGTGATCCCCCGCTGATCCGACTAACAACA